>CM042174.1:47378794-47596392 GCA_023376005.1 Doryteuthis pealeii | reverse complement strand
GGCATTAAGACATTTTGTGGTCGAATTCTCTGTGGATGACAGAAAGTTCTGTGACCACAGCCATGGTCCAGCTGCCGACCACGAGAATCACTGCTCTACACCAGGAGGTGCCCTGCTGTGTGTTGTGTGTGTATAGGGTAGCCCAAAAGTTAATTACCAAAACATGTCCTGAATATGGCATTAAAATGTCTAATGTTGAAGTTCAATTTGGAGCTCTGGGAAGTGTGAAGTAGCCCCTTATTCCAATTACTCGCAGGTACACCCTGATCTGGAGTGGTAGTATCTGTTAAGGTCTCATCCATGCGGTTAAATAGAAAAACATGAGTTTTTAAAAAAATGTGTTAATACAGAATACCATGTTTTTTTTTATTCATTCTTCATGGGTACTCAATTTGTTTTAAACACATTTTTTTAAAAACTCATGTTTTATTTAACCCATAGATGAGACCTTAACAGATACTACCACTCCAGATCAGGGTGTACCTGCGAGTAATTGGAATGAAGGGGTACTTCACACTTCCCAGAGCTCCAGAATTGGAACTTCAACATTAGATGCATTTTAATGCCATATTCAGGACATGTTTTGGTAAATTAACTTTTGGGCTACCCTATACACACACACACACACGCAGGGCACCTCACGTGGTGTAGAGCAGTGATTCTCGTGGTCCAGCTGGACCATCTGTGGTCCACAGAACATTTCTAGTCATCCACAGAGAATTCGAAGCCACAAAAATGTCTTAGCCATTTCACAAAAATTTAACTAATTTAGCGCTTCTTATAATGACCCTCCCCAGTTGAAAATCTCTATTTAAGCGCACGTCGATGATCAGCGGAAAATGAATTGTCTTGTCTTACTTTAACACGTGTGCTAGCCACTCACAGCTTAAAAAGAAAAGTAGAATTGGTCCATGGGAATTTTTTGAATAAAAAATGGTCCATAAGCCGAAAAAGGTTGAGAAGCACTGGTCTAGAGGTTAGAAAGCTAGATTGGCAGACCATTGTTAATGAGTTCGATTCTCATTGGAAGTCCCATATTTCTGGCCTTGTGCCACATCTAAGCTAAGCTTAGAAAATAAGTACACACACAGACACATATACAAGGTGTACATAAAGTCTGTATGTACTTTAAAGAATTTTTAATTTTAAAGTGCACATTGACTTTGTTCACCATATATATATATATATATATATATATAGGTAATCCAAATGACTGGTAAGTAAGGGATGATTCTATTTGGGATCTTCAAAATCTCACTGTATAACCATACTGTATGCTCTTGTAGGTGCAAACATATATACATACAAGGATTTTTATAAATCCCTAAAGAGCTCAATGTATAATAATCAATAAATCAGATTAAATACAGAGCAATATTTAACTTTCAAAGAAAGAAAAACTTAACAAACCATCATCATATCATATATATATATATATATATATATATATATATATATATATAAAAATGTGTATTTAGGCAGCAGGTTCTTTTGTAGGCATGTTTCATTAAATATGAAAGACAAATATTTAATGTTTGGCTTTTTATTCAGCTTTTCTTGTTGACGAATGAATTATCACAATTTAGATACTTTTTAAATTGCATACAGCCATAGTTTCAACATCTTGTTCACCGACAAGAAAAGTGGAATAAAAAGCTAAACACAAAATTCTTGTCTCATATTTTCCCACAAATTACAGAGTGATTTAAAAGTAACTCTCTATTTTAAACTATTTATAATTTTTTTTATATGCAGTTTATTTTTTCTCAATTCTTTAATGTCGGAAAACAGCATAGCTCACATGACTTTCGGAAACATTTTTTCATGCTCAGAGTTGCTGAGGCATGGAATAAGCTGCCTGTGTCCGTTGTGGGCTGCTGAAACACTGCATCTATCAAAGCCTCCATGTTTCCTGTAGTCCGCCAACACTATACCTGATACTCCCCACGCGCACACATACATGTATATTATTACTGTACGCTGTTCATGTTCCTGACACTAATACATTATTCTGTGTACTAGACATGAGACTTTGATGAGTTGTGGTGCACCTGAGCCACCTGAGCACTGTACACAATAAATTTCATTATTATATATATTATATATATATAAATCTGTGCTGTTTTTCTTTTCAGATTGATTATTTTGTTTCAAAATTCAAAGCACTATAAAGATGTCTGGACGTTTAACTCTAATTTAATTCTAATTCCCGAGCAGCTTGAGAGGCTGGAGGTGAATACTGGTGCCCATAGAGAATTTAAATAAAACTCCATGTTATGTATTGGTTGGTTAGTTGGATTTTAAGGCATGTCAACCCTTGTTGGGTTATTTCATGCCGAAGACATTTTGTTTTTTTATTCATCTTTTTTTAAATCACATTTTTTTATATTTAATCCATAGATGGGATCCTCACAGGTATAATCATTCAGAGTCAGAGTGGACCTGGGAGTAATGATGATCAGATAGAATTTAATGTCCTACCCAGGATAATAAGACCCTCAGCCACTGCCTTCTAGCACATTCCATGTTATGTGTGTTCTTCTCATATTTATTTTTTTGTAAAAATAATGATTCAGAGATAAACTATAAGATTTTTAAAATGGAGACGAGAGTTACTTTACAATCGCCCTGCGTATCTATAATATATATAGGAAAATCCTCATATTTGCAAAATAATAACATTTGAACGTAAGCTACATTTAAGTATTAAAAAAAAAAAAATTTGAAAAAAACTATTTTCATCTTTCACTCATTTTTAGAGTCCTGGCATTAAATGACCCACAGAGGTTGATATGCCCTTAAACAAAACTCAAACTTTTAGAGTCAAGTTAATATTTTTTTTAGTATTATTCGGACTATTGTCCTCATCTTCATTGTAATTTGTACGATGTCTTGGCCGATGTGCTCTCCGGCCTACTTCAGGTATTTCTTGTCGGACTAGGGAATCTTCTTGGATACATGGCCTAGTGTATAAAGGAGTTAGGTTAAGACAGTTCTAAGTAACAGTTATCTCTAGACTGCAGGTTCAATCCTGGTCAAGGGCAGCAGTAACATAGAATAATAATTAACACAGCTTACCGCCTCTACCCCAGCTATGGTTAGCGGAATGAGAACAGGATACCCCCGTGGACTGAATAAAGGGTTAGGTTCAAAGTTCCGTGATGGTTCCCGATTAAGACAAGAAGGTTCCGAGTCCGAAAAGAAGGTTCCCGTGTCCAACAAGAAATACCTGAAGAAGGCCGGAGGGCACATCGGCCGAAACGTTGTACAGATAACAATGAAGATGAGGACAATAGTCCGAATAACGCAGATAATACTAATCATCAAGCCTCATCTCAAACATTCAGAGAAATAATATTTTTTTTGTATCATTCCTATTTCAAAATCTTTAGCCTTGCAGTTGTTAATATTTCTTATGTTAGCATATTGCAAAAAAAAAGAAAAAAAAGAAAAATAAATAAATGAATGGACAAAAAAAATAAAATAAAATAAAAAGAATTAAAAAATCACAAAAGACCAAAATGAAAGTTAACAGCAAAAAATTAATCTTAAAAATGATTGAATTTTATTTCACAGATAGGTTTTACTTGTGTATTACTTACGGATGTATTTCACAACAGGTGATGAAATCTTTCCCTAATATAGAAAGTCTTTAAATTTAACTTTGGCATTGTAATTCTATTCATGTAACCTTTTAGTCAGTAACTATATATATATACTTTAGCACTGTAATTTTATTTAAATTATGTTTTAGTCTATATATATATATATATATATATATATATATATATATATAAGAGGAATGAAGACAAAGTCTCTCTCTCTCATATATATATATTTTGACATAGTAATTTTGTCAAGTAATGTTTTAATCAATAACTAAATATATATATATATATATATATATATATATATATGACGTGGTAATTTTATCAAGTAATGTTTTAATCAATAACTATATATATATATATATATAGTAGAAAGATAGAAATAGATAACCTACTTAAGTTTCATATGAAAATGGATCATCAGGGTTAAGTTAGAGTAGCGAAGACAAAGTCAATGGTTCTTGGTAACTGTCAGATTCCCACCTACACGACTTTCAAACCATCTAGACTGAAAATTCCATAGGCCAGAAACTGACAGTTACCAAGCAGCGTTTATATCTTCACTACATTAGCTATATATGTTCTATCAATGATATTGAGCACTCTTTATTTATAAGTATAGCAAACTATATATATATATATATATATCTCAGAGAAAAAAAGGAAATAAATCTGATGACATGTGAATATAAAAATATGAAAAAACAAAATATTCAGTGGATGTATTTTTTATAATTGATAATATGTCAACGTTTCAGTCTTTTTGCTAAACCATCTTCAGGGTGATTAATAGCAAATGTTAAAATGCTTCATCTGAAAAATATTTTCAAACGAAAAAAAAAAAAAAAAAAAAAAAAAAAAAAAAAAAAAAAAAAAAAAAACTGAAGATAATTTAACAAAAGAAATAAAAAAAAAAAAAAAAAAAAAAAAAAATGTTGGTATATTTTCATATATAAAAAAAAAATACATCCTCCAAATATATATATATTTTTTTTGATGCTTTTATATTGATATTTACATGCACTGTTAACTTTCGACTCTGAAACTCTGGACAAAAAAAAAAAAAAAAAAAAATTCTCTTGAATAATATGCATGGACATTTTAGAATTTGTAGCAGTTAAATTTATCCTAAATTTTCGAATTTGTTCAATTTTTATTGGTTCACACTGACTAAAAATAAAAATTTACATAGTCTATATTATGTCTTGAAACACAAAATGTACACAGTATTTAGAGCAAACAACCGGACATGTTCACACAAAAATGCAACAAGCTTGTGGCAAAAATAATCTCACATTAGGAGAAAGAAAAATTATAAACAAACACACATTCCAGTAGATGTTTCGCTGTAGCAGCGTAAAACACATTTGTTTGGACTATATATATAACTTATTTTTGGTTAGCCCATTCCAAATATGGTGAAGCATATGGCCAGAAAAAAGGTCAATCATATAGCTCTCATGTCTAATTTGCATACCCCCCACCCCTAACCCTGGAAAAGTCGTGAGTCTTCATATATATCCATATATGTGTACACACACACACATATATCCATATATGTGTACACAAACATACATATATATATATCCATATATGTGTACACACACACACATATATGTGTACACACACACACACATCCATATATGTGTACACACACACATATACTCTTACATACACACATATCCATATGTATACACACACTAACACATATATACTCTTACATACACACATATCCATATATGTATACACACACTAACACATATATATATATATATATATATATGCTCTCTCACACACACACACACATCCATATATATATATATATATATAGATAGATAGATATGATTACACACACCTACATTTATATAGATATACATATACACATATGCTCCCCTACACACACACACATATATATATATATATATATACCTTTATATACATATAAAGACACGCACATGCATATATATATATATATATATATATATATATATATATATATATACACACACACACACACAAATTAAATCTTAATTTTATCTAAGTGCTAAAAGTTAAACAAAAAATTATCATATATATATATATATATATATATATATATATATATATGGGAGAAATAAGAGGAAATTAATCCAACAGTATGTGGAGAAAGGTAGACAAACACGGGATGTTTTAGAAAATGGATGTTTATTGTAGGTGGTGATGTCAACGTTGTAACATTTCGGTCTGTTAGACCTTCTTCAGGATGTTAGATTGAGTTCTTGCTTCAATGGTGAACATGTTCATACTGGTGAATTAGAAGGTCGTGAATAAGGTGTCTCCTAACACCAACAACCGACCACGCCTCCCCTCCCCTTATTCATAACCTCCTAATTCACCAGTATGAAAATGTTCACCATTGAACCAAGAACTCAATCCAACATCCTGAAGAAGGTCTAACAGACTGAAACATTGCATCATCGACATCACTACCTACAATAAACATCCATTTTCTACAACATCCTGTGTTTATCTACCTTTCTCCGCATGCATATATATGTTAATCCAAAATTTTGTTTTGTATCATTAATAAATATTTTTGATTATCACAATTAGTTGCTGTTAACTTTCTTTCTATTTGGTTAATTTACACTAGATTTTGTTTTTATTACACAATTTGCTTGAAAAGCTTATAAACACTTTAAGAAAAAAAAAAAAATATTAATAAAAATAAATAAAAAGGATTTTTTTTTTTTTTTGGTCAAATGTCAACATTGAAACATCAACTTCCGTTATTTTTTTTTTTTTTACTTTATAAAAAAAAAAAAAAAAAAAAAAAAATTAATTTTCTTTTTTTTTTTTTTAATAATTTAACTTAAATCTCACCATTCCTTCATAATTTCTTTTTTTTTTTTAAATATGAATACCACAAAAAAGTGAAAAGTCAATTGTTTTTTTTTTTTTTTTTTTCTGTTTTGGATTTTTTTTTTTTTTTTCTCCCTTTCAGCAAGAAAACAGAAGGAAGGATTAAGGAATTTTTTTTCTGGGGGGGGGGGGTGGGGGTGGGAGAAGGAATTAATAATAAAGGTGTTGCTATGAAGTGCTCATTATACTCGGTCACCATGTGAACCTGGTAAGTTGATGCGCATACTCAGCTGATGGTGGTTGCTTTCACCCAAACCAAGGTCCCCACTGGTAGCATCGTCTTCCAAATTGATCTGAAAGAACACAACAACAACAAAAAAAAGGTCAGTATGCAAAGGTCAGGTCAATTTTAAAATATGTCAGAAAACAGCATAGCTCACATGACTTTTGGAAACATTTTTTCAAGATTAAAGTTGCTGTGGCATGAAATAAACTGCCTGCATCCGTTGTTGGTTGCCAAAACACTGCATCTTTCAAAACCTCCATGCTTCCTGTAATTCGACAACACTATACTTCATATACCCCTCCATATACATATACAGGCGCACACACACATACATATATATTGAATACTCAAATTGGACACATGGCACAAGAGATATAGGCGTTGAGTTAATACAGTTCTAAGTGACGGTTATCTTTGCCAAGAGAACAGTCTACCCTCATGGATTGAATAAAGGGTTCAGTTCGAAGTTTCTTGAAGGCTCCCAAGTTTGACGAGAAGGTTCCCGAGTTGGAGATAGTCAGACAAGAAATACCTGAAGAAGGCCAGAGAGCACATTGGTCGAAACACTGTGTAGATAACAATAAAGTTGAGGACAATAGTCCAAATAATAGAAATTATCAAGCCTCATCTAAAAAATTTAGAGAAAAAGTAACTCCCTATTTTAAATTATTTTAAGCCAAAAAAATCATTTTGTCATGTTAACAGATGGAAGCAAATCCAATGGTTTAATTCGGAAATGCGGAGATGCGCGCATATATTTAAAAAAACAATAAGGGACAAATTTGCGAATGGATCGTAAAAGGGGCTTTGTATATTCCCAATTTTAAACAGAATATTTTTTCAGTCCAGGCTGCCACAGCTATAGGTGACTCTTTACCAGGAACTGAGAACTCTTTACCAGAGTAACCAAAGGATTCATTATCGAGGGACTCTTTACCAGGGATCCAATTCCACTGGACAAACGCTCTTGCTTTAAGGCCAAAGGATGGCCCATAAAAACTTAACAATTTATAATTTACAATCTGGCAAATTGTCAATATTTGGGAGAATATAGAAGATGTGTTTTTTATGCAAGATGGTGCTCCTCCACATTTTGCTATTGTCGTCTGTAAATAGCTGAATCACCATTTTCCTGAGAGATGCAATGGTAGATGCGGTCCGTATGAGTTGCTGGTCAGAAACACTGATTTAACTTTCTTTGGGGTTGGTTGAAAGAGCAAGTCTTACTCTATGAAAAGCAACAATTTTGGAAGAATATAAAGGATGAATATGAGAATTTATTTCTGCCATTCCACAAGAGTTCCTGGGAAGATCAGTTGATGCGATTCCCGTGTGGCTTGAGAGGCTGGAGGTGAATGCTGGTGAATTTATATAGAATTCATAGACTTTATGTTAAATATGTAAAATAAATACTTAGAATGGACCATATTACCTTTAGGCACCCCTTTTTGATCTCGATTAAGAAAGGACATGTTTTTCATTTACACCGTCAATATCCGGTTGTTTGTTAGGGTTAGGGTTAGGGGTTAGTTTTATAGTTAAAAAGAAAAAAAAAATCTAAAAATCGTCTGTTAAAACAACCGGATATTGACGGCGTAAATGAAAAACATGTCCTTTTTTAATCGAGATCAAAAAGGGGTGCCTAAAGATCATATGGTCCCTTAGAATTTTACACTTAGCTGTCAACAAATATTTAATAATGGCAAATATTCTGATAGGACAAAAAATAAATAAAACAGAATAAAATAAGATTTCTATAAAAAAAATTTTTTTTTAAAATTCCAAATTATGAATATAAACAATTTTAAAACATTTATCGATCAAAACCAAAAATATCAAAGGAAAAAAAAAAAAAAAAAAAAAAAAAAAAAATCCTAAAAATAAATAAATAAACAAAATAACATTTCTATATATGAAAAAATTACATTGTTTATCAGATGATATGTGTTTTTATAAGAATTTGAAGAAAGAAAGAAAATGGCTAAAAATCTGCTAGGACAAAAAAAAAATAAAATAAAATAACATTATATATATATATATATATATATATATATAATATTATTTTATTTTATGTTGAATAAAAACTTAAAATTTAATTTGCTGGTAAAATGTTTTTAAGACTTGTAATATTTTCTCAGAAAAAAAAAAAAAAAAAAAAAAAATATAATATATATATATATATATATAATATCAGAGTCCTGATGACATGTGATTTTCATGAGGATTTAAAAAAAAAAATGGCAAACAGTCTATTAGTAAAAAAAAATAAATAAATAAATAAAATAACTATATATATATATATATATATATATATATATATATATAAAGTACTGAATGTATAAGTATAAACAATTTTAAAACATTTATTGAGCAAAACCAAAAATATGACAAAAAAAAAAAAAAAAAAAAACACAACCCTAACAAAATCTCTAATTGGCATAAAGTGTTAAATTACTCACTTGAAAGCCACCCTTGGTAGCCTTTAAGCTTAATGCCAACTCAGGCTAATTATAGAATTCATGATTAATTACAAATAAATAAGATAAAAACTCTATGAAATTTCTTAATTATCTCCCTTGAGAAAGTATAATAATATAAACATTATTGTTAATTCACAAATCAGATTGTAAATTGTTTTATTCTTTATTTTTTTGCTGTATTAGTTCAGTCGGTAGAGCACTTGCTTCAGAAGCAGAAGGGTTATCAATGAGTATTTAATTTATAGTCAAAATCATTAATACATAGAATAAATCTTATTTATCAATGATGTCTCACTGAAAATCTGAGTTAGATTTGCCTCAAAACAGCCCATGTTATTAATGCATTTAAAATCCTGCGATGTGTCTTATATATCACTAAGAAATAAAGGTTTACATAATATATGGTGTGGTTAAATGCTGTTTTTACAAAAACCAGGTTTAATAAATAATTATTTAGTGTTATTGATCTCTAATATTATTACTTTATGTTCCAATGTATTAAAATCAATCCTATGAATGATTTTATATAAAAAAAATTAAAATATGATTAAAATAAGTGTAATCTTTTTGACCTGGTAAACGTTCATAAGGTCATTAATCATCTTAACAACAGCAACCTTGAACACCTTTTTGATCTCCATGTTTCTAACACACATGGGCATGCCTACAAAGTCAGAAAATAGCATTGCTCACATGACTTTCGGAAACATTTTTTCAGGCTCAGAGTTGCCGAGGCATGGAAAAACTGTCTGCATCTGTTGTAGGCTGCCGAAACACTGCATCTTTCAAAGTCTCCATGCTTCCTGTAATCTGCCAACACTATACCTGATACACCCCCATACACATATGCACGCACGCACATGAATATTATTACTGTACGCTATTCATGTTCTGACACTAATACATTATTCTATGTGAGACTTGATGACACCTGAGCACTGTACACTGTTCATGTCCTGAGATGATGAGTTGTGGTGCACCTGAGCACTGTACGCTTTCATGTCCTGACACTAATACATTATTCTATGAACTAGACATGAGACTTTGATGAGTTGTGGTGCACCTGAGCACTGTACGCTGTTCATGTCCTGACACTAATACATTATACTATGAACTAGACATGAGACTTTGATGAGTTGTGGTGCACCTGTGTACACTGTTTATGTTCCTGACACTAATACATTATTCTATGTACTAGACATGAGACTTTGATGAGTTGTGGTGCACCTGAGCACTGTACACTGTTCATGTCCTGACACTAATACATTATTCTATGAACTAGACATGAGACTTTGATGAGTTGTGGTGCACTGAGCACTGTACGCTGTTCATATGCTTCTGAGCACTGTAATGAGTAATGGACATTCAATGAGAACTAGACATGAGACTTTCACCTGTGTACGCTATTTGGTATTCTATGAACTAGACATGAGACTTTGATGAGTTGCGGTGCACCTGAGCACTGTCCACTGTTCATGTCCTGACACTAATACATTGAACTAGACATGAGACTACCTTATTCATGTTCCTGAGTATTCTATGAACTAGACATGAGACTTTGATGAGTTGCGGTGCACCTGAGCACTGTCACTGTTCATGTCCTGACACTAATACATTATTCTATGAACTAGACATTTTGATGCACCTGAGTACTGTACGCTATTCATGTTCCTGACACTAATACATTATTCTATGTACTAGACATGAGACTTTGATGAGTTGTGGTGCACCTGAGCACTGTACACTGTTCATGTCCTGACACTAATACATTATTCTATGTACTAGACATGAGACTTTGATGAGTTGTGGTGCACCTGAGCACTGTACACAATAAATTTCATTATTATTATATGAATTCTTATTTAATTTTGTTAGTATTTCCAATTTAATATATTTCATTAAAACTTAAACACTTATGCCTGGGTGGCAGTGAATATTCTTGCTAGTTTAAGAAATTCAGAAATGGTAATCTGAACATTAGCTACATAAAAGAGAGTAATCTCCCCTAGTTTGTTTGACTGTGAGGAAGCTGTATGTTTCGGTCGGCCATTTTCATTTCACCGTAAATCTACACTGAAAATACGAATTCGTTCAAATCAATACAACTGCATGTTTTAACATGAAAATATCATAAAATGTCTTCTTAATAACAAGCAGTGCAGTCGGTGTATTCTAACACCCCAGCAGACAGGGGGGCATTTATTGTATAAGAATATTATTTAAAAATTCAGATAAAAAAAAAACATTAGTAAAGTTTCTATGTTTAATGTCTTAAATGGCATTTCTATACTTGGAAAAAAAAAAAAAAAAAAAAAAAAAAAAACTAGAATACACTGTAAATCTACACTGAGAATACGAATTTGTTCGAATCAATACAACTGTATGTTTTAACATGAAAATATCATAAAATGACTTCTTAATAACAAGTTCATTTCAAATAATGCGCAAGCACAATTAAGAAAACATTTTACTATATTTTTGTGTTAAAACATGCAGTTGTATTGATTCGAAGAAATTTGTATTTTCAGTGTAGATTTACTGTGAAATGAAAATGGCTGACCAAAACATACGGCTTCCTCTAAGTGAAACAAACTAGGGAAGGTTACTCTCATTTATGTAGCTAATGTTCAGATTACAAAAAAAAAAAAAAAAAAAAAAAAAAAAAATTGCCATATTTTTGCTTTGCGAAGAATTTTTGGAATGGTAATCTGCAAAAAATAAAAAATGTTCTGACAGTTGGAATGGAGACCATTTTAGCAGTGCAAAAGCAAGGTGGGTGCAAGCATGTTTTTTTGTTTTTTTTTTGGTTTTTTTCTTTTTCCTCCCTTCATCCACCAAGACAAGGACTTAACCCCCACAACTTCCAATATATTGGATGGGGGATTGCAATACATTTGCCAAAAGCTGGATATGCACATGCAAGGGTCAGGGGTTAACAAAAAACACCCAAAATAAATAAAAAGATGATTGAAAAATTGTGGGGCTTTTTTTTCGAGGGGGGGGGTGTAATGTAAATGAACAAAATCTGATTTATTCAAATTTATTATACTGATCTTGGTTTTATATATATATATATATATATATATATTTGGTCTGAAGGTTGCATAGGTGAGAAACTGTCAGTAACCAGGTGTTAACTCCATGTCCACACTACCTAATTCAAATATATATATATTATATATTATATATTATAACAGCCCCTCTACATGAGCATGATGGTGACACAAGGTCAATCTCGTAAGCGGAGTTTAACAGGTTTGAATTCAGTTTTCCTTCTCCTAGACAGATTACCTAACCAAGGTTGAAAGTCCAGTCTGCCCTACTATTTACCTATAGATAAGGGAGTATAATTGGATTCATACCTTTCCCAAGAATATTAGCATTATGTGAAATTCAAACAGCCTTGACCAGGAATTGAACTCGGATTGACGAGTCTATTTCCTACAACTCTAACCATTATGCCACGAGCATCCGTGTGTGTATATGAGAAAAACGGAAATGAATACGACAGATATGTTGAAAAGATAATTGGAAGAAAAATATATATACTTTGGTATGGATGAAATTTATTATTGTTATTTGTCAACATGTGTTTCGATCAAAATTCTCTTACACACACAGTATTCTATTCAAAATTATCTTAAATATAAAAATAAAATAAAATAGTAGAAAACAAAATATTAAGCAAAGCAAACAGAAGGTCCTCATCAGGACATAGTGTTTTTATTTCTTATTTATTTAATGTATCACATCTCTTCAGTGTGGCTAGACATTAGCAGGCTACCTCTAGCTGGGATGGAAACCCAATCGATTTATCATCAGTCAGACTTCTTAACCACTCGGCCCTCAGTACATATCTAACTTTGGCTATACAGCCAACATAAATATTTCTTCAACATTTAATGACAAAGAAAAAACTGTTAAACACTTATTTATACTTTCAAAACTACTGTAAATAAGTAAAGTCGTCGGGGCGGCCTAATGTCGGTATCAGCCAATCAGCGAGGGAGTCTATCCCCTTTTCACTAGCGCTAGACCAAGGAGATTATCTTAGCGTCTGAGGTGGAGCACCACACCTACCATCAGCTCATTACTTTACCGCACAGATTCCTGTGCTACTCATAACGCTGAGTTGGCGAGGGCGGGTATCGAACTAGGAACCTTCTGGTTTCTAGCCGAACGCTCTACCGACTGAGCTAACCCGGCCCCTTTATCAAACCCGATGCAATACCAGAAATAAACAACGTTGATTTAACAAAGTTTTTATGCAACTTTGTTTACTATTTATAATATTTGTACCAATCATATGCATCAGTGTTATAAATTTATTT
Source organism: Doryteuthis pealeii (assembly GCA_023376005.1). Lineage (NCBI taxonomy): Eukaryota > Metazoa > Mollusca > Cephalopoda > Myopsida > Loliginidae > Doryteuthis > Doryteuthis pealeii. The sequence continues at coordinate 47,582,846 of CM042174.1, read as the reverse complement.
ATTTATTTATTTCTATTTTCAAATCAAAATGATGGAATTCAACATGCAGATCTTTAACAACAGTAACTAAATCTCTGCAGCAAGACTAGCTATTACTCAACCACTCCCTCGTGTAGTCCGTATTATTTATTTTATTGGATGAGTTCAACTTTTTTGTAAGGAGAATATCTTCCAGTTGTGACAATAGTTTCATTAAACAAATAAACAAACCAAATTCTTTACTTTTCTTTTTCATCTTTGCTTTCTTCTTTCCCATCTTTCTCTCCTTTTTCCCCTCTTTCTCCACTAAGTTTTTCCCTTTCTTTCTCTTAAAGAAGTTTTAGATATGAAAGACACAAATTTACATTAATAAAGGTTAACAAATAATTACATGAAGTGTATTCCTCCTGAGATAAAATGAATTATTCTGGCTCGCAGCAATCGAATATATAATAATGAGAAATAGAAATGGATAAAAAAATTGTTTTAAATTGACTGACGGATTAATAATAATAATGTGTGTACTTGATTTTGAAGCTTATTTCAATATATTTGTAAGTTGAGCGTTTCTTTTTCCTTTTCACTTGTTACTGACATTTCAAGTGACTAATGTAAATTGGTTATTAATGAAATTCTCGTAATCGGAAACTTTCTGATTTTTATCTATTTCTAATCATTTTCCATTTTGTCAATCTAATAATTTCATTATTCTTACTTGGAATTACTTTCTGGCATTCTAGTCAATACTTATTCTTAGAATTTTTCTAAGCTTTTATTTAATCACACAGGTTTAAGATTCTATAACATACAAAGATAAGTTATCATAGGGTGGGGGTTTGATTTCTTTGTTTAATGGCAAATCAACTTTTATGGGTTATTTAATACCAAACCCATTTTTGCAGAAGAACAGTAGTGGTACTATCTAAACCATATCTGGGGGATAAGGGGGTTTACACCTTTACTAAAGGTATTAGTCAGAAAGTGAACGTAATAGCACGACTGGAGATTGAACTCGCTTTCTACAATGTCACAGTCCAGCGCATTAGCCACTACACCATGAGGACTCCCCACTATCATAGGGTGAGTAAAACAGAAAAATATGATAATGAAATGAAAAATCCACAAAAAGAAATAAAATAATTTTAAAATGATAAAAATCAAAAAAATAAAATAAAATAAATAAAAAGAGGGGAGGGTGATATCCCAGTTCTCACTCCACATAGCTAATAAAATTAAAGTAATTACAGGTAATATATTTATACCTTTATTTCTGATATAACTGAAATGAAAAAAGGGGGGAGTCATGATATCAATAAAAGGTTTTGTGTCTTTGTGAAAATTTGAAAAGAGAAGAATTTGAAAAAGAAATTAATTTAAAAAAAAAAAAAAAATTAATTAAAAAAAACAAAAAAAATATTTTCAAAAACAAAAAAATATAAAAAAAAAAACAAATAAATAAATAAAATTAGTAAATAGATAAAATGAACATTCACTATGTAATGAAATATACAAAGCCAATTCCAATAAAATAACATACAAGGTTCGGCTGAAAAATTCATAGACTGACCAAGATGGAGTTCGAACTGGCTTACTGTGCCATATGGACTCCCCAAGTTGTTTAAGAAAAATTTATATAATTTTGAAATAAATTGACCAATTCTCATTCAAATGATCTCAAATTTTAACAGCAGGTGTAGAAACTACTAAAGAAACTAGCAAGGGAGAAACACTTTTCTTTTTTGTATTTCTCATTAAAGATGGCAGACGCTAAAAACAGTAAGAAGTTAAATGTCTGATTATCTCCCCTTATCCAAATTTAAATTGTAGCAACTGTTACAGGAATGCTCCCCCTTCAAATTAACAACAATCTTGTACGCTCTTTTAATCTGTGTTGATAAACTTGTTTTTCATCTGAATTTTTAAATAATTTTCTTTTACAATTAATTATTTGGGACATTTTTTTTTAATAAATATATCTAAATTAACTTTTTTTTTTTTAACAGTGAATTTTGAATAATGCCCAAAATGATTCATTGTTTATTTGGTTTTTACGGCATATCAACCTTAATGCCGACAAAGTTTTGAAATAAATTCATTCTTAAGTGGATCATCAATTTTTTATAAACACAATTTTCTATTTAACCCATAGATAGGACCCTAACAGGTACTACCACTCCGGGTCAGAGTGGACCTGGGAGTAATGGCGATGAAGAGGTGCTCCACATTCACCAGACCTCCAAAACTGGAACCTCACTATCAGATAGAGTTTAACATCATTCCCAGTATATGAAGACCCTCTGCCACCTCCTTCTAGTAATAAAAAGGTTGGGGCTTGCCACAAGGGCAATAAGGTTGGGGCAATCATATAGGTGCTAGGGCTTGGCGTGACCAGCTGATTGATTGTAGAGGGCCTCTCCAACTGCTCATCTAGTCTATGTGGAGTGTTGCATGTCATGGACTGCTCAGCCACCTGGGTTCCATCCTCAAGCATCACGGGTCGCCACCCACGAACAACAGTTGATCACATTGGGGGAGTCTTACCCCTCTGCAGCAGTACAGTCGGTGTATTCTAACACCCCAGCAGACAGGGTGGGATTTATTGTACAAGAATATTAATTAAAAATTCAGCTAAAAAAAAACATTAGTAAACTTTCTATGTTTAATGTCTTAAATGGCATTTCTATACTTGAAAAAACCCCCAAAAAAACCCTATAATACACTGTAAATCTACACTGAAAGTACGAATTTGTTTGAATCAATACAACTGTATGTTTTAACACGAAAATATCATAAAATGTCTTCTTAATAACAATTAAGTTCATTTCAAATAATGCGCAAGCACAATTAAGAACACATTTTATGATATTTTCGTGTTAAAACATGCAGTTGTATTGATTCAAACAAATTCGTATTTTCAGTGTAGATTTACGGTGAAATGAAAAATGGCCAACCAAAACATACGGCTTCCTTTCGGATTACTCTGTTTATTGCATACAATTCTTTAAAAAAAAAAAATTCTTCAGGTCTCTCACACAAACGTTGTTGTTAAGACTGCCACAGACAACCGGGTCTCTCAGCTAAAACCAGTGATTCACCCCCCAAAAGAGATTGAGAGAGACTGCCTTGACTTTTATGCCTCCCAACTAAGAGGTAGTGACAGGAGGCTTACCACTCATCACCACTCACAACCTGAAGGCCGTGAGTTCAATCTCTGTAGTCTCCTGCTAATAGTTAATATTTTAGATCCTTTGAACAAGAATTGGCCAAGTTATTCGATTACAAAATGATATCAATTTTTCTGAAACATTTTGTACAAAGAAAGAAAATACAAGTCAAAAATAAATAATAATGGTTGATAGCATTTCATTTCAAAATAATAATAAATATTTTTTTTCAATTTCTGTTTGTAATTAGTATTATTTTGATTATTCGGACTATTGTCCTCATCTTCATTGTTATCTGTACAACGTTTCGGGCCGATGTGTTCTTCAGTCTTCTTCAGGTATTTCTTGTCAGACTCGGGAATTTTCTTGGTCTTGGGAACTTTCTTTTCTCCCGAGTCTGACAAGAAATACCTGAAGAAGGCCGGAGGGCACATCGGCCGAAACGTTGTACAGATAACAATGAAGATGAGGACAATAGTCCGAATAATCCAAATAATACTAATTATCAAGTCTCAACTCAAAAATTTAGAGAAATTCTGTTTGTAAATTATTCAAACAATCATTTCTGGAAAAAATTTCACTTAACATAAAAGAGTCTGCAGAAACAAGAAAATTAAAAAAAAAAAAATAATGGTAGAAATAATAATAAGATAAGAAAAAGTCTACAGAATAACTTTAAATCTTTCAGTGCAATTTTTTCTGATTTTTAATTGGCTCCCTCGTGCTGCAGTTTCCCAGCAGAAAATTTTTAAAAAAAGAAAGGAAAAAAAAAAAGACATTTGAAATTGATAGGGTTTACCACAAAAAATTACATGGCAACTGGATGAAAAATATATTATAAAAAAAAACAAAAAAAAACAAACAGAGAGAGAGAGAGTGGAAAAAAGAGAGAAAGAGAGAGAGAGAGAGAGAGAGAGTGAGTGGAAAAAGAGAGAGAGAGAGAGAGAGAGAGTGTGAGTGGAAAAAAAAAGAGAGAGAGAGAGAGAGTGAGTGAAAAAGAGAGAGAGAGAGAGAGAGAGTGGAAAAAAGAGAGAGAGAGAGAGAGAGATGTGAGTGGAAAAAAAGAGAGAGAGAGAGAGAGAGTGAGTGAGAAAAAAAAGAGAGAGAGAGAGAGAGAGAGAGGAGAGAGAGAGAGTGGGAAAAAAGAGAGAGAGAGAGAGAGAGAGAGAGGAGAGAGAGAGAGAGAGAGTGAGTGGAAAAAAAAGAGAGAGAGAGAGAGAGAAAAAAAGAGAGAGAGAGAGAGAGTGAGTGGAAAAAAAAGAGAGAGAGAGAGAGAGTGAGTGGAAAAAAAGAGAGAGAGTGAGTGGAGAGAGAGAGAGAGAGAGAGAGAGAGAGAGAGAGAGAGAGTGGAAAAGAGAGAGAGAGAGAGAGAGTGGAAAAGAGAGAGAGAGAGAGAGAGTGGAAAAAGAGAGAGAGAGAGAGAGTGGAAAAAAGAGAGAGAGAGAGAGAGAGTGAGTGGAAAAAAAGAGAGAGAGAGTGAAAAAAGAGAGAGAGAGAGTGAGTGGAAAAAAGAGAGAGAGAGTGAGTGGAAAAAAGAGAGAGAGAGTGAGTGGAAAAGAGAGAGAGAGAGAGAGAGAGAGAGTGAGTGGAAAAAGAGAGAGAGAGAGTGAGTGGAAAAGAGAGAGAGAGAGTGAGTGAAAAAAGAGAGAGAGAGGGAGTGGAAAAGAGAGAGAGAGTGAGAAAAAGAGAGAGAGAGAGAGAGAGAGTGGAAAAGAGAGAGTGAGTGAAAAAAGAGAGAGAGAGTACAAAAAGGGAGAGAGAGAGAATAAAAGAGAGAGAGAGAGAGAGAGATAGATAGAGAGAGAGAGAACAAAAGAGAGCGAGAGAGAGATTCTTTGTTAGACAGAGAGATAGATACAATGGGACAAAATCAGATAGATAGGTAAATATATGAACAGAGAGAGAGAGAGAAGTTAAATTTGGTGATAAAAATAGCACAAAATATCTTTAAAAAAAATTCCCCAAAAAATGAAAAACAGGCACCAGCAAATGGAACCATTTTTTAAAAATTATTTACCATAAAATATTAATTAGAATTAATTTTATTAAAATCTATTTCTGTTAAAATTAGTAAAAATATAATACAACTAAAAATATTTAGTATAAAAAATTTTTTTAAAAATCTTATAATTGCATCAGAAAAGATCCAACCAAAGTTCACCTTATTAATATTTTCTAAATATTTATTCATAATTAAAACAGAATACTATTTACTAAAAAAAAGTTTGAAATTCCCAAGAAACTGAATGTAAACTTTAATCGCCCCATTTTATGTTCTGCCCCCTAAAAAAACAATAAATCATTCTGCTGCTGGGAGATTTAATTTGATTAGGTGATTTTAACGGAATGTCAATCAATCTGGGGTTATTTTATACATAGAGGTTAGGGAATTCTGTTCATTGTACATTAATATTTATATATTTTGCATAATTGTTTAAGAAGTTTTTGCACACAGTTATATAATATCACTATTTACCACATACTCCACTTGTACGGGTCAGGCCCAAGGCCCTATTAATGTAGGACCACTCACAAGCCGAGACTCATGGGTGGCAGGTGCAAAAAATGCGTTGATCCCGTAGGCATTCCTCCTCAAGGAGGGTGCCTCAGGCACTGGGCAATAAACCTAGCCCTGTCCCTTTAAATTGAGGGGGCAGGTGTTGCCTGGGGGAATAGCCCCTTGGGATCCACGTTGTTAATTGAAGCCACGGTCATTCATATTAAGTACAATTAATCTGTACACAGATGTTTACATATTATATGGTGTGAATAATTTGCATACTGGTTTTAATAAAACTGTGTTTAATAAATAATTACTTGGTGTTATTGATTTCTAATACTATTATGTTATTCTCAAACGTATTAAAAGCAATTCTATATATAATTTTAGATTGAATTCAATTAGAGTAGAAATAAACATATTTTGTATTTATATTTAATTTCATTAGTCTTTCTAATTCGATATAATATCTAATTTTATTAAAACTTAAATACTTGTGCCTGAAGAGCGCATTTTTTTACTAGTAATTTTATATTGAAATGAATTAGAATAAAGTAAAAATAAGTAATCTTTTTTTGTATTTGTATTTAATTTCATTAGTCTTTCTAATTCAATATAATATTTAGTTTTATTAAAACTTAAATACTTGTGCCCAGAGGACACAATTTTTTGCTAGTAAAGATAATTTGCACCAGATTTATTCATGCAACTTGGAGAAACAAGAAAGAAAAATGAAAAAGACTAAAAAGACAACGGATTCATTACAAAAATGGAAAATAAGAGTCAAAAGTAGAAGAAACATGGTCAGATCAGAAATGATTTCTATAGACGGTACCCTAACAGATACTACCACTCCAGGTCAAAGTAGAACTGAGAGTAATGGCAATAAAGAGATACTGCACACTCCCACATCTCCAGAAATAAAGGCTCACCATCCAGTGCCAAAGTCATGATCCAGGTGAGGTTTTTTTTGGTGGGGGGAGCCTGGCCTGACACGCCATTAGTGGCCAATAAATACTGATTAAAATTTATTCAAAGCTACCCCTACCCACCCACTTTAAATTCTTTGCATTCATTGCTCAGGAGTACAGTGGTAAAAGTTAGGTAATATATTTCAACGTTATTGTTATTTACTAAGCTTAGCTGTGGCACAAGGCCAAAAGTATGGGGCGCTGAATGAGAATCAAACTCACTAACAACGGTCTGTAAATCTAGCTTGCTAACCATTACACCACATGAAGTGCCCTTCTTACTAAGCTTAGCTTAGATGTGGCACAAGGCCAGAAGTATGGGGCACCCAGTGAGAAACGAACTCACTAACAACGGTCTGTAAATCTAGCTTGCTAACCATTACACCACATGAAGTGCCCTTCTTACTAAACTTAGCTTAGATGTGGCACAAGGCCAGAAGTATGGGGCACCCAGTGAGAAACGAACTCACTAACAACGGTCTGTAAATCTAGCTTGCTAACCATTACACCACATGAAGTGCCCTTCTTACTAAGCTTAGCTTAGATGTGGCACAAGGCCAGAAGTATGGGGCACCCAGTGAGAAACGAACTCACTAACAATGTCTGCAAATCTAGCTTGCTACCATTATACCATGTGAGTCAATTTTGTGCCCCCCCTCCTGATCCCCCTTTGTTCCACCACTGTCACCATCAGATATAGTTTGGAGAGGGGGGGAGTACCCCCACCCCCCAGGTGCAGAGGATGCAGTCGGTGTATTCTAAGCCCTGCCGAAGAGGCAGTGCTGCAGATTTAAGAAGTTTGCACAATATATTTATTAGTGCACAAGTTCTACGGAGTGGACACTAAGGTGCAGCAAGTGGTTGAGCGAATGCATGTGCAAAAAAAAAAAAAAAAAAAAAAAAAAACTAGCAAAGATTTCAGTTTAATAATAGAAAATTTAAAAAAAAAAAAAAATTGGTTTAGGTATTTAATTCTTTGCCTATTTTAAACCACTCACAGCGGCTCTCCCACCACTACAATCCTACCATAAACCACTGGCAGAGGCTCTCGCACAATATCATTTGTTTACACTGAGAAATTAGTATGTAAACACACCTGTCATCTTTATTTAAACTAGCAAAATAAAATAGATTTTTGAAAACATTGCCTGAGGGGTGGGAGTAAAAATTCAATGTCAGCGAGTTTGTACCCTAAGTAAGTAAAATCATCAAATTCATTAAAGGATTAAAAAAATAAAACAATTTGAAATGTGAACTTTAAATATGTATTAAAATAAAACAAACTATATATAGATATATAATATCAGTCTTGTATTTATTAAAACTTGTTTTAAAAAAACAATGAGGACTGTCTAATGTTGCATGTTCAAATTTTGAGTGTATTTATTCTGTTATGACATTTTTAGGTAATGTGACGTAAGCAGTGACGTAGTTTTTGTTACAGACAAAAACCGGAAACGAATCTCCATTATTAATAGATAGAATGAGTTCTGAGGTGAATAGATAGTGAACTTTGAAATATCTCATCATAAAGGTAAAATAATACCAGGGAAATTGGTAGGTAAAGAGTTAAAATTACTAGAGCTAGTCTACAATATTGTGGTACGTGCTAGTTTGCTGCACATATATCACATGACCAAAACAGTTTCATGGTTTGGTTTGGTTTGTTTTACGGCATATCAACCTCAGTGGGTCATTTAATGCCGATAAAGTTTTGAAATAAATTCAATTCTTAATGAATAACACAATTTTTTCTATAAATACCTTTTTCTATTTAACCCATAGATTGGACCCTAACAGGTACTACCACTCCGGGTCAGAGTGGACCAGGGAGCAATGGTGATGAAGGGGATCTCCACATCAAAACAGTTTAAGCTGTGGTATGTATCTTGGAAGCCAAAGTAGAGTGTTGCATTTCATGGACTGCTCAGCCACTAGGATTCTGTTCTTAAGCATCACGGGTCACCACCCGTAACTAACAGGTGGCCCTATTGAGGGGGGGGGAGTATTTTGTACCCCTTTGCAGGTGTTGGTGTCTTTTACAACCCCAATCGACAGGGTGCTCTAATGTTCTGCCGTACAAAGGATGTAGAGTATGGTTTTCAGCCTGCATACCCAATTGTATGTATTTACTCAGCCCTCCACAATAGTTATTTACTAAACTTAGCTTAGATGTGGCACAAGGCCAGAAGTATGGAGCACCCAATGAGAATCAAATTCATTAACAATGGTTTGCAAATCTAATTTGCTAACCATTACACCACGTGAGGTGCCCTGTTGTTTACTAAGCTTAGCTTGGATGTGGCACAAGGCCATAAGTATGAGGCACCCAATGAGAATCAAACTCACTAACAATGGTCTGCAAATTTAACTTGCTAACCATTACATCATGTAAGGTGACCCCCTCCACCATAGGCAGGATGTGACACAAGGTCAATTTTTTTCAGTGGAGTAAAGCTGAATTCAGAGTTTTTCTTCTCCTAGACTAGTTGCCTACTTCGCCCTACTATTTACCCATAGCTAGAGGACCCATAACCTGTTAAGTATTTGGCTGCCATTGAAGAAGATCCGAGCGTATCTGGGCCCATAACCTGTTAAGTATCTGGCCGCCATCCTTGGCCAGTTGTAAAAGAACTTAAAGTAAATAAGTAAGTAAGTCCTGTGATATATTCCTTTGGTAAGTGAATAAGTCCTGTGATATAGAATCCTTTGGTAAGTGAATAAGTCCCGCGATATAATACAACGTTCCGTCGTCCAAGAAGATCCAAGTAGTAATGATTAATGTGACCAGAAAAGGTCAGTATAAATAATAATATCAGCAGCAGAGCATTGCCAGTGATTGGACAATAGGAATCCTACTCAGGTCACGGCGAGCCTATAAGTAGGGTAGATATCTACCACACGCCTTATATATCCAAAAACTAGGGCACCTCATGTGGTGTAATGGTTAGCAAACTAGATTAGCACACCATTGTTAGTGAGTTCGATCCTCACTGGGTGCCCCATACTTCTGGCCTTGTGCCGCATCTGAGCTAAGCTTAGTAAATAACCTAGGCACCTCATGTGGTTTAATGGTTAGCAAGCTATGTTTGCAGACCATTGTTAGTGAGTTCGATTCTCACTGGGTGCCCCATATTCTGGCCTTGTGCCACATCTAAGCTAAGCTTAGTAAATAACTATATATCCAAAAACTCCAACAAGAATAATTGATTGATACTTTTCCCAATAGCAATATATGAAATGCAAACAGCCTTGTCCAGGATTTGAACTTGTGTCACTGACTATGGTTTTTAGCCCGCTGACCTGATTGACACCTATTCACCTAGTAGGTAAGGGGTTAATGCTGTATTTATATAACTTTAAAAGATTTTTACTTAATAAAACTTTATTATTTGAAAACTGATTATTAATGGTCTATTTCAACATCTTTAAACTTTTAAAAGATTTTTACTTAATAAAACTTTATTATTTGAAAACTGATTATTAATGGTCTATTTCAACATCTTTAAATTTAAAAGATTTTTACTTAATAAAACTTTATTATTTGAAAACTGATTATTAATGGTCTATTTCAACATCTTTAAATTTTAAAAGATTTTTACTTAATAAAACTTTATTATTTGAAAACTGATTATTAATGGTCTATTTCAACATCTTTAAACTTTAAAAGATTTTTACTTAATAAAACTTTATTATTTGAAAACTGATTATTAATGGTCTATTTCAACATCTTTAAAACTTTAAAAGATTTTTACTTAATAAAACTTTATTATTTGAAAACTGATTATTAATGGTCTATTTCAACATCTTTAAACTTTAAAAGATTTTTACTTAATAAAACTTTATTATTTGAAAACAACATCTTTAAAATAGTGATTATTTTAGAGAAGGTTTGATTTAATTATATATTAATATTCATATTAATATTAATAATAATATAATATTAATTATTAATACAGTGGTACCTTGACTTATGAGTTTAATTCGTTCTGCTTTTAACTCAATTTCTTTGTATATAAAATCAATTTTCCTCATTGAAATAAACTGAAATGCCATTAACCCCACCCCAAAATCCTAATTGTTTTTTTTTTGTTTCCTTTTTTTAAATAAGAAAAATAGCACTGTATTGTATAAAACCATACCTTGTACCTTTAATTTTAGTTAAAAAATAACTGAGTAACAGCTTGTAACTTGGGAAACTTGTAAGTCAAGATACACTATGAAAACATATTTTGGGGATATGACCATTAAACATTTTGCATTTATTTATTAAATTGATCAATTTTGGAAAAAAATAAAAAAATAAAAATAAATAAATAAAATTAGAGAAATTTAGAAAAATTAAAAAGAAAGAGGAAAAGTTTTATTTATATATTAAATGAAATATTATTAGTGAATTTATTATTAACATAAGCATATCTGAAGCTCACTTGTACCTTAAATTTTACCTCTCATGACAAAGCAAAAAAATCAACTGAGTGACAGCTCGTAACTTGGGAAACTCGTAAGTCAAGGTATAACTCTACTATAAAAATATATTTGGATATATAATCATTAAATATTTTTCCATTTATTTAACCAATTTTGGAAAAAAAAGAATCTTTTTTTTGAGAAATTAAATAAATATATTTTTGCATTTATTTATTAACCAATTTTTTATTTTTTTTTATTTTTTATTTTTTTGTTTTTTTTAAAAAATTTTTTTATTACTGACCAATTTTGGAAAAAAAAAAAAAAAAAAAAAAAAAATATATATTTTGGATATATAATTATTAAATATTTTTCCATTTATTTAACCAATTTTGAAAAAAAAAAGAATCTTTTTTTTGAGAAATTAAATAAATATATTTTTGCATTTATTTATTAACCAATTTTTATTTTTTTTATTTTTTATTTTTTTTGTTTTTTTTTAAAAAAATTTTTTTTATTACTGACCAATTTTGGAAAAAAAAAAAAAAAAAAAAAAAAAAAAAATTAGATAAAATTTTGAAAATTAAAAAGGAAAGAGAAAAGTTTTTTTTTTAATTTTAAAAAAAATTTGATGATAGACGCTAAGAAAGTTAGTGGCAAAAGCTGTGTAAAATTGTTAGTTAATAGTTATTTCCAGCAGATACTAAGAGCTTGCTTACTTGCTCCCACTTACGGTGAGAAGGAGTAGGAGGAGGGATACAACAACAAAAACAGAATGATGGTGGTGGTGGTGGTGGTAGGTGAAAACTAAAGACTCAAAGCTTCGTCATCATCAAGCCTCGGCAATTCCATAAGAACCTCAAAAAATAAGTAAAAATTAATATCAGGCGCAACAATAAAAATAAAATTAAAGCAAAAAAAACAAAAAACAAACAAAGCATTAGTATTTTCTAAAATTGCAATCATAAGTGTATTGAGCCTTAACAAAAATATTTTGGGTTATTTCCTATAACTCCAACCTAAAAAAAGGGGAACCACTCTGAATAAATTTTATCTGCTAATTAATCTACTCATTATTTTCCCATTAACTCTTAAAGTCCTATACTGCCTCATTCCACTCGGATGGAAGTCTCATAAGTTTTCCTAATCCCCTCCAAACAATAGACTTTGTTTAAATGTAATATTAAACATATTTAAAAGTCTTATATTAAAGGGAAATATCTCAGGTAACTTTTTTTAGCCATTTTTATCTTATATATCCTTATAGGAATGCTCTGGACTTAGAAAATTCTCAACAGGATGTTAAGAATTAAACTAACCCAAAACCCTAACCCTGTCTTCTTTTTTCCTAGTAGATCAATAAATAAATAAATAATTCATAAAATTCATTCAGAGTGGTTCCCCCTTTTTAAGGTTGGAGTTATAGGAAATAACCAATTTTTGTTTTCACTTGAGTCTCATCAGAGGATTACCACAGGAAAAAAGAACTATGATAGAGAACTGCATCCTGGAGGCAATATATATAACATTGCTTAAACCAGAACTCTACAAACAGAAGGAATTTGTCTACCATTAACAACTCAGTGACGTTTCCAGCATGAGGTGACTTGATCCTGGGTAATCACAATAATTTCTCACCACCCCCGACTCATTATGACTTTCTTGCATTCTCTATTGCAGTTCTTCTTCCTGTGGTAATCCTCTGATGAGACTCAGGTGAAAACAAAGAATTCTTTGTCAGGTCTATTGATTATATTGTTCTGTATATAATTCTCTGATTATCATACACTGAGCTCTCCATGTGGATTATACCAATTTTTAATATTCTGATATAAAAAAAAAACGGCCCTGCTGAGAATCATTCCCACCACCAACTTGTATACAGGGCAATATTAGTGGTGGTTCCAGCATGAAGCTACCAGATCCTGGGGAATCGCAATACCCCCCACTCCCATTATGACTTGTCTTCTGTGTCATAGTTCTTCCTCCTCTGGTAATCCTCTGATGAGACTCAGGTAAAAACAAAGAATTCTTGTTAAGGATGAATCTGCTTATGATTGCAATTCTAAATTTTTGTAACCACAAAAAACTGTTAGTATTTTCTCTTCTTCATTCATAATCTTACCTGTTATTTTAAAAAAAATCATATCATGTTACACCTGTTTAGCTCAGTCAGTTAATCATCAACCAAGGAATTACAATGTTCCTGGTTCAATACCAGTCACCGCCAACTCAGTGCACGATTTAGTCCAGTCAGTAGAGCACCCACCTAAGAATCACAATGTTCCTAGTTTGATACTGTTAAGTTTCTAACTGCCATCCTTGGCCAGTTGAAAAGGACTTAAAGTAAGTAAATCCTGAACTATAGAATCCTTTGGTAAGTGAATAAGTCCTAAGTTTTGGAATCCTAGGTAGTTTCAAAAAGGTCCAGCGATATAATCCTATGATCCGTCGTCCATGAAGATCCAAGTAGTTGTGAGTAGCTAAGATTAGAATCAGCCAGTACAAGTAACAATATCAGCAGCAGAGCACTGCCAGTGATTGGACAAGAATATGGTCACATGACTATCGCCCAGTCTATAAATAAGAGTGGGCATCTAGCACGCACCTTATATCCCAGAAAAGTCAACAGATACCAGTCCCTGCCAACTCAGTGTACGAGTAGCATAGATTAGGTAATCTGATCTGTACGGTAAAGGGGGGAAGCTGACCATAGGTGTGGTGTTCCACCTCAGCAAAAACAATCTCCCTGCTCTAGGGCTAGTGAAAAGGGGATAGACTTTCTTGCTGTTCGGCTGATACCGATAATAGGCTACTCTGCCAACTTTGTTTTACATTACTTTTAAACATTATAGTTTAGATACCTTACTAGTTAACTCCCTTAGTGATCACTTATTTTTGAAACAGCCTCGTCTAGGATTTTAACTAGGGTCAACGAGTCCATTTCCCACGATTCTAACCATTACACCACACCCCTCCACATTACATATATATAGGTTAGGGAACCCCCGAGCTAAATGCTTTTATAATAATAGGTAGGATTTTTTAAAAGTTGGAATTATCTTTATTAAATTTAACATAAAAACCTACCATTCTAAATATTATATACATATATATATTATGGACTCTCTCGTCGATTTTCGACGCATGAGGGTTCATACATACAATGAACACCCACACAGTAATTTGTTTATAGTGGTGAAGGCTTGTGTTGGACCATCCACACTTTTTGGCACAGTCGATAGGAAAGAATTGGTGCATCAAGGGTTGCCACAAATCCAATCAACGACCGACCTCAGGAATTTTGAATTCAGAGTTATCCCTCTCCTAGACTGGTTACCTACCCAAGGCTGAAGGCCCAGTCTGCCCTACTATTTAACCCATAGCTGGAGGGAGAATATATGATTCATACCTTTCCAAGGGTATTAGCGCTATGTGAAATGCCAACAGCTTCGTCTAGGAATTGAACTCGAATCGACGAGTCCATTTTCCACAACTCTAACCACTAGCCCACATGCCTCCATGTATATATATATATATATATATTTCACATGCGTTGTCTTCATGCCATTTGCGGTATAAAATGGGATGATAGAGTAAAAAATATCACAATATTAAAAAAATGTAACATTGCATGGCATCGAAACCTTACTAGCAAAGGTTCAGCTTAGGTGGGCTGGTCATGTTGTCAGAATGAATGAGAACAGGCTTCCAAAGAAGATATTATACGGACAATTACGAATGATAAGCATTCAATTGGATGTCCACTCTTACGCTATAAAGACAAATTGAAGGACAATTTGAAATGCCTCAATATTAATCTGAGTGTTGGGAAAATCTAGCATCAAATCGGAAAGAATGGTGTAAGATATGTTTCGCTAGATTAAAGAACTTTGAAGAAAATAGACTGAAGCATCGAGATCAGTCCGTCGAACTTTAACATCTAACTCCCGCCTTAGAAAATTTCATTTGTCAGTGTGGCTTTATAGCTCGCAGCAAGGCTGGGCTGCTATCACACCCGAGAAATACAAGGTCTTCTTGATAGCATGCACAACATGGGAGGAAACAAATCACACACTGCTGACCCTCATCTATTGTTCACGATAGGAGAGTCCACTAATATATATATATATATATATATATATATATGAGAAGTAGATACACAAGCGATGTATTTATGATATGGCTTTTTTTAGCCGACAATTTTTAGGAGAATATGTGCTTAATTGAAGTCGTACCTAATTTTGAAAGTTAATCAATTAATAATTAATTAATTAATCAATTAGGCGGGCATACCTATTAAATGTAAGGTTAAACAAAACGAGAAAAATCAATCTCTGTATGTGCATAAGCTATCATAGTAAATTATTTAAAAGGTAAAATAAAAAAAAAGCCTTAAATCTGCTATAATAAAAAGTTATGTCCCTTTGATAAAGATAAGGAGTTATTTCCCCTTGATAATCTATTCGAAATATGGCGACACTTATCTTTATTAGTTGGTTGGATTTTACGGCATGTCAACCCTTGTTGGGTTATTTTATGCCATGTTTTTTTTGTTTTATTCATTCTCGTTGGGTATTCAATTTAAAGATTTTTAAAAAACATTTTAGAACTCATTTTTTTTTCTATTTAACCTATAGATGGGACCCTAACAGGTACTACCACTCCAGGTCAGCACTCTGTTATCATATTGATTTTAAATAATCTGAGAAGAGAAATTTTTACAGCAGGGAAATTAGTTTATGGTGCATCAATTTGGTTAGTCTGCATTTAAATTGATCATATCTTTTTTTTTGTTTATCTCAAAAAATAAAAATAAATCCACAACACCAGACAGGATTAGTAAAATAAAAGGCAAAATATTAAAATTTCTGGAAAAGCAAATATCTAGTTTAAACTAGGAATACTGAATCATAACAAGATTTTTTAAATTTTGATTTTAAGCGTCATATATATATATATATATATATATATGAGAGTAAACAAACAGTATGTGCTTAATTGAAGTCATACCTAATTTGAAAATTAATTAGTTGATAATTAATGAACTAGGTGTGCATATCTGTTTAAATGTAAGGCGTAAACAAATCAGATCGACTTTTTCTCGATTTGTTTACGCCTTACATTTAAACAGATATGCACTCTAATTCATTAATTATCAACTAATTAATTTTCAAATTAGGTATGACTTCAATTAAGCACATATTCTCCCAAATATATATGTGGAGAAAGGTAGACAGACATGGGATGTTGTACAACATGAATGTTTATAGTGGGATTTTGTACAACATTCTGTTTCTGTCTACCTTTCTCCACATTCTGTCGGATTAATTTCCTCTTATTTCTCCCATATATATATATATATATATATATATATATATATATATATATATATATATTGCCTTATACAGACCGTGTTTTGACGTATCATGTCTCCGTAGTGTAGCTAGACTTAGCAGGCTACCTCTGTCCAGGTTAGAAACCTGGCCGATTTTTCATCAGTCACACTTCTTAACCACTAGGCCATTTGTCTAAATTTTAAAAATGAGCCTTGATAATTTGTATTATTTGGACTGTTGTCCTCATCTTTATTGTTAAATACACAATGTTTTGGCTGATGTGCTCTCTGGCCTTCTTCGGGAATTTTTTGTCAGAGTCCCAGTAATGGCTAACGGAATGAGAAGGGTCTACCCCTGTGGATTGAATGAATGGTTTGAAGTTCTGTGAAGGTTCCCAATTACGACATGAATTGGAAAAGAAGGTTACCAAGACAACACCTGAAGAAGTCTGGAGGGCCGAAACGTGCATATAACAATAAAGACGAGGACAATAGTTGAAAAAAAATACAAATAATACAAATTATCAAGGCTCATCTAAAAAATTCAGATAAAAACTCAAGATTATTTTTTGTAGAGCCGTTTTTTTTTTTTTTTAAATAAAACAAACATAAATGATTATGATTAAAAAATCTATTAATTGGTACTATGGAGGATGCATATGAGCAACAAAATATGTAAATATTCAAATTGCTTAATATTTGTGCTGAAAATAAATATATAGAAAATATAGCGATCAGACCAACCCATTCACAGCAACACATGCAATACAGGCAATTCTATATCATATATATATATGGCTGTTCTTTAAGCTTTGCATGCATGCAAATGACCGTTTATACAAAAAACACAAAGCAGCACAACCTTTTTGTTTCAGATAAGTGAAAATCATTACTATATATATATATATATATATATATAGTGATAATTTTTGTTAATTGATTCCTATTAAGAAAAATTAAATTAATAAAATATATATATTTTTTGCCTGCAACTAAAAATTATTAACATTTAAAATAAAACAATAAATCTTAAAAATAAAAATTTCAAACTAAAAAAAAAAAAAATTTTAATGAAAGAAAACAAACTTTGGATTAGAAAATAAAATTAAAAAGAATAAAATTTTTAATCTGGAAAAACTTTAAAATGAAAAAAAAAACAAAAAAACAAAAAAATCATGTAATAGTGTAATATTTTTTTAATTAAAAAAAATTTAAATTTAAAAAAATAATCTAAATAAAAAAAAATATAAGTGATTTTTTTTAATTAAAAAAAAACTGGAATAAAAAGAAAGAATCTAAATCAAAAAAGAATTTTGAATTAAAAAAAATTTTTAAATTAAAAAGAAAAAAAAATTAAACCCCCACAAAAAAAAAAAAAACGCACACATTAAATATTTTTTTAAAATTCATAGGAGGAAAATCTTTTCATAATTAAAAAAAGTTATAAAAATTTTGAATTAAAAAAAAAAAATTTTAAATAAAAAATTATTAGGTAAAAGCCTATTGTACATAAAAAAATAAATAAAATAAAATAAACAAAAAAAATGAACACTGTAAAAAATAATATCTTAAGATATTAAAAATGTTGTACTTGATGGTGCGAGCAATATAGATTTATTACCTGTAAAGTAGGCTTTCTATCCATGCCGTCTGCACCGTGTCCAGATGCAGTACTTGTGTTTTCCCCATATGACTCACTATGGTCAATAATCATGTCTGTATCCGAATCCGAGTCTCCTTTATGGATTCCCTGGAAAAGATCCCAAAGAAAAATACAAACCCAATCAGTTATAGATTAACGGATAGAATCAGTTCGATTGGGAAAATGAACAAAAATCAATAATCATTTAAACCAATGCATCATGCAATGGTGAAAATATTAAAAAAATGATTTCTATATAAAATTCTCATTATATATATATATATATATATATATATACGAGTGCCGACTGCGTGGAAAAGGGTTGGACATGCCATGTTATTCCTATTGAGGTTGGGTGTCGTGCATTTCTAGGAAACTCAGTCATTTCGTTTCTTTCAAAAATAGGAATCACTGGCCGCTGTTTGAAAATAGCCTCACATTGTCTTCAAACCACGATAGTGCAAAATGCATCTAGCTGGATCTGGTCGAGGTTTAAAAGCCTTCAGCACAAATGATACGCACGTGGAATCATCATTCCCGTGTTGTTACGTAACATCTGCAATTGCGTAATCAAGTCAACGGCCGAAAACAAACGCGTTTTTTAAAAAACAACTGATAACAAAACATCTCTGATGAATGGATCATATAATCTCTTTTCTGCTTTTTTTTTTAATACCCTGTCCAGTGGCGAAAGCTGCTTGGTAGCGCTAGGAAGAGGCAGTCCTGTCTTAGCTACCGAAACTGTGTTATCACTCCTAGTTGGCAGCTGATGAGGGCAGGGTGCACGTGCTATCACACGTTGTATGACGAAAATATATACTAGACAAAACATGACCCATTGGGTCACCCATTCAGCTCTGGGTAGATAATTGAGATTTTTTTTTTTAAATAAATAAATAAGCCGGACGAAACCTTAATATCATTTTGTAAGCTTTGGACCTCATTTAAGCTACGGTTTGCTGGTTGTGAAATTTAACAAAGAAATACATTTCAAATTCTCCTGGCTCTCTCTCTTTCTCTATTCTCCGGAGAAACTAACATTATATAACAAAGAGGTAGTCAAGAGATACATAGAGGGAAAGAAAGTGATAGACAGAGAGTAAAGTAAGAGATTGGTCGGTTTTTACTTAATTGCAAATTATGACTAATCAGAACCAATTAAAACAGAATTTTTTTCAAACATAATTCAATCCTAAAAATAAGGAATAATCTAGTATAATTTTTGTGTCATTAAACTAAACAGTAAGAAAGCCTTTATGAAGCAAAAGCTGATTAACTGAGCTTTAGTATATTAATAGATATATAGTCATCCATATACAGTCCTGTTTTGATGTATCACACATCTTCAGTGCAGCTAGACTTTGCAGGCTGCGTCAAGTCCGGATCAAAATTTGGCCAATTTTTTGTCAGTCAGAACCTCTAACCACCGGACCATCAGCACAACCCAACATTGTGAGGGAATTTTTACTGATAAATATATACACATGAAAAGGCTGCCAAGAGAACCTTACTATTTCAGTGTTTTCAGCAGTCGTCATATTATATATATATATATATACATATATATATAATTAATATTGATAATCTAGTTTGCTATATCTATAAGTAAAGAGTACTCAATATCATTGATAGGGCATGTATATCTATCAAAGATTTTTTTTTGTTTTTTTTTTTCACTGAAGTATTTAAGATTAAACCTGGATTTGTAAATCATTGACAATAAACGTTTCTGTGATTTCTAAATATTTAAGAGACCTTACCTTACCTTGTATATAAATATGGAAATTGAATTCTGAACTTAATACCAATTGTATTGTTTTTTTGTTTTATGGCATATCAACTTCAGTGGGTCATCTAATGCCAATAAAGATTTGAAATAAATTTATTCTTAATGGATATTCAATTTTTTTTTAAACACATTTTTCTATTTACCAATCATATAGATGCTAGGGCTTGACATCATCAGTCGATTGATCAGAGGAGGCCTCTCCGTGATGCCCGTCTAGCCTATTTAAGGGCCTAAGTGGTGTGTTGCATGTTATGTACTGTTTATCCACCAGGATTCCGTCCTTAACCATTACAGGTTGACACCCAGGCCCAACAGTTGGTTGGATTTTACCCCTCCTCTTCAGAGGTGCAGTCGGTTTTACAGCTGACAGGTTTTACATGTTCAAAGTTTAAAATGATATATACATCATTGACAATAAACGTTTCTGTGATTTCTAAATATTTTAGAGACCTTACCTTACCTTGTATATAAGTATGGAAATTGAATTCTGAACTTAATACCAATTGTATTGTTTGTTTGTTTTATGGCATATCA
Source organism: Doryteuthis pealeii (assembly GCA_023376005.1). Taxonomy (NCBI): domain Eukaryota; kingdom Metazoa; phylum Mollusca; class Cephalopoda; order Myopsida; family Loliginidae; genus Doryteuthis; species Doryteuthis pealeii. The sequence continues at coordinate 47,562,519 of CM042174.1, read as the reverse complement.
ACCTCAGTGGGTCATCTAATGCCAATAAAGATCTGCTTTTTCACCAGGATTCCATCCTTAAGCATTACAGGTTGACACCCAGGCCCAACAATTACCTCCATTGGTTGGATTTTACCCCTCCTCTTCAGAGGTGCAGTCGGTTTTTACAGCTGACAGGGTTTTACATGATCAAAGTTTAAAATGATATAGACATCATTGACAATAAACATTTCTGTGATTTCTAAATATTTTGGAGACTTAAAAGAATTCACTTACTTCTGAAAGTTGCTCATCCGTCGTAAGCAACTTTGCAATAGGTAAGCACCATGTTGGCAGTGTCTCTGTCAACAAGGGACGACTATTAGTTAAAAATGGCTTCATGTACCTGAAAAGAGACAAAAAATACAAAGAATAAATTTAAAATCATTTTACATATATAAGCATACGGACCAAGTAACTAATAAGCACCCTAGCTAGGTGATTCTAGGCTGGTCCTAATTCTCTACCAGTAGTTTGTTGTAGAGTTCAGGTTCTGTATGAGAGCTCAATGTTTAATTATTGTAAACAGAGCAAAGTTATTTGTAATTAAAAAGGCGGGGAAAATGTATGAATATAAGATGAGTTTGGCCATGTGCCTGTCTAAATAAAAGATATCAGTGGTCTGAAGAAGCTCGTGGGCATACTCATGAGTGGAAATGGTCCATAACCACAATACCCATAGTATTTAAGGCCTTTTTATTCACAAATATATATATATATATATATATATATATATATATATATACACACACACACACACACACATTCACTATCACCATTGGTTTTTGAGTAAAAATAATGAATATTTTTATTTATATTTGGGAAGATATTTAAAATTAAAATTTTTATAGTAACAGAAGGTAATTGAAATATGATGTTGATTGATTGAATTAATCACCTCATTTATATTGTATTTTTTTTTTTTAAATTGTAAATTATTGAATTAAAATTTCTTACTATATTGTTATATATTTATGTGGGGATTTTATGGGGCATCCAGTGAGGATATAACTTGTGATAAGTAATAATGGATCTGCGAGACTAACTTTTAAAAAATCTCCCTCTACCCAGGCGACGCCAGGTAGCCACTTCTAGTTTATAAATAAATTCTTTATAAATAAGTGACCTTATTATTACTCGAGTGATTTGGGGTGCTTATTGGAGACTTGATCCCTTAGCTGCACCATGAGAAGGCTTTTAGTATATAATTCTATGGAGTAAACATTTCTAAATTGCAAAGATTTGTAATATAATCTATTAATAATGGAGATTCGCTTCCGGTTTTTGTCTGTAACAAAAACTGTGTCACTGCTTACGTCACTATACCCGAAATCGTCATAACATAGAATAAATACACTCAAAATTTGAGCATGCAACATTAGACAGTCCTCATTGTTTTTTAAAACAAGTTTTAATAAATACATCCCCAGTATCATATATTTATATATAGTTTGTTTTATTCTAATAGATATTCAAAGTTAATAGAACTTAGTTTCGATTTCAAATTGTTTTATTTTTTTTTACTCCTTTAATAAATTTGATGATTTCATGATTTATGGTTCAAACTCTCTGACATTTAATTTCTAACTTCCACCTCCTCAAGCAATATCTTTCAAAAATGTATTTTTACATTGCCCAGAGGGCGTTTTTTTATTTTGCTAGTTTTATAAATAGATAAAAATTAACTTACTTAGAATCAAAGTTGTACCAATGAGCCACAAGCCAAGCTTTTTCCCCTGATGGAGGTTGGTCTGTTGACGCCCCTGGAGCAGGGCTCTGAAAAATAATAAGTACAAAAATTAAACATTTTATCACATTGATATCCTGGTTTATATATATATATATATATATATACACACATACATATGGTCTTTATATTACATATATATATGGTCTTCAATTTTTAAATAACCACTGATTTGCACAGACAATAGATATTTCTGCAGTGTGCAGATTTGATTAGTGTTGCTTGGGTGAAGTTGAAACTGTACATGCTAGAATTTGACCACAGTTACAATTCACCCAAGCATCACTCATCAAATCTGCACACTGCAGAAGTCTCAATTGTCTGTGCAAATCAGCAGTTATAGCAAAATCAAAGACTATATAACAGACCTGGATACTTCCAATTAACACCATATATATATATATATATATATATATATATATATTACTAAAATAGTTTGCTACATATAGTGCTCAATAATAGTGATAGCGCATATATATCTAAGTTAGGGTAGTGTAGACATATTCAACAGTACTTGGTGACTGAGTTTCTTATCTATGTGATCATTGAACCAAGTTGGATGTGGTGATTGCATAGGTGAGAAACTGACTGTCACTAAATAGCATTCACTATGTCTACACTACCCTAACACACACACAACCCATATATATATATATATATATATATATATATATAAAAATCACTGAGGTATCCCTTTTGGATTAAGGTTTAAAAAATAAATTACATAAAGTTTCTTATGAGATTGAAAATTCTTCATATATATTATTAAAAGCAATATCTGATGAATATATATATAAATATATATTTATATATATTAGGGGAAATTTTTGGGTTGTTTTAGAAGCATTAAAAAATTAAGATCAGAAACAAAATGATAAATACTGTGTTGCTAATCTGTCTTTATTTTTCCAATATTAGAAAATAAAAATGATTAAGAACACAATATTCATTTTGCTTCTAAAACAACCAAAAAATTTTCCCTAATATATAATATATACATATATATATATATATATATATATATATAAAATATATTAATGTGTATGGTTGGCACTATTATACTTGAAAAAGCGGTAGTAATCCAACATACAGTGTTTTTAGAAGAGTGCTCAATATCTGTGATAGAGCGTTGATAAATAAATAAATGAACAAATAAAAGGTTTAGCTTTTATTTATTAACATATGAACAATCTTTACGACCGACCGGTTTCATGCTAGTGCATTCATCAGGTAAAACGAATGCACTAGCATGAAACCACTCGGTCGTAAAGATTGTTCATATGTTAATGAATAAAAGCTAAACCTTTTATTTGTTCATTTATTTATCTATATAGATAAATATATATACTCATCAGATATATTGACAAAGAAGCATATGTGGTTCCCATAATAAAATCATGTATATCAAAAGCAATCAGATCTTTAAATAATCTAAAATATTAAGTATATATTCAAGAATAAAATAATGAATGTTTGTTATGTATTGTGGAAATTCCTCAGCTCTGTAAAGATCATAGTGTTGTATCTGTTCATCTTTCTCAGCTGTGCTTTTGTTATCAGGCAGAACATTGAGAGAGAGAGAGAGAGAGAGAGTGAGAAAAAAAAAAAGGCGGTGGGACAAAAAGTGTTTTCGTACAAGGTTTTGGTAAGTGCTAGTTTGTGGTGCATCAAGCCTTAGATGTTTATCACTTTTCTTCTTTCTTCTATCCAGACTTCTGTCTGGAACATCCCTTGTTTCTCAATTCCTTTGTCTTTTTGAATTTTTTTCGCGCCAAAAGAATTGAAACAATAGTTAATCTGCAATAATATCACATGAGTTCAAGGCGAGGTAGAGACCCGGTGTAATTGGTAGTATCATGGTACTTGGTGTGCTAACATGGTGTGCATTTCATTTTGTGTGTAATTTGAAAACCACACAGATGAATGTGCTGAACATCTACTAGGGTGAGTCAAAAGTTTTGCAATATTTTGGTACATTCTAATTTAAGGCACATATATCATGTGATAGAAGGAAGTTCAAGCTGTGATAGGTAGTATCGTGGTAAGTAGTGTGCAGACATGTTGTGCATTACTTCATTTCATGTTTGATTTGAAAGCCACACAGTGCTGAACATCTACTAGGGTGAATAAAGAATTTTGCAATATTTTAATACATGCTAGTTTGCTGCGTGTATATCATGTGTCAAGCAGTTCAAGCCGTGGAAAGTTATCTGCAATGGTAGGTAGTATTATGGTAGTTGGTGTGCTGACATGTTGTGCATTGCGCCACTCCATGTTTAATTTGAAAGCCACACAAATAAATGTACTGAATATCTACTAGGGTGAGTCAAAAGTTTTGCAATATTTTGGTACATACTATTTTGCAGCGCATATATTATGTAACTAGCAGTACCTGTTGTGGTAGGTAGTATTGTGGTAGTTGGTGTGCTGACACGTTGTGCATTGCTTCATTCCATATTTGATTTGAAAGCTGCACAGATGCTGAACATCTACTAGGGTGAGTCAAAAGTTTTGCAAAATTTTGGTACACGCTAATTTACAGTGCATATATCATGTGACAGAAAGAAAGTTCAAGCTGTGGAAGATATGCACTATGGTTGGTAGTATTGGGGTAGTTTATGCACTGACACAATGTGCATTGTTTCACTCCATGAGTGATTTGAAAGCCACATTGATGAATGTGCAACATTGTCTAATTCGGTTGGGTTTTACGGCATGTCAACCCCTTGGGTTATTTTATGCCGAATACTTCTATTGGTAATTTGGTATTCAAAAATGTTTAATGCCAACAAAGTTTTGAAATAATTTCATTTTTAATGGATAATACAATTTTGTTTATAAACTCATGTTTTGTATTTAACCCATAGATGTGACCCTAACAGGTACTACCACTCCAGGTCAGAGTGGACCAGGGAGCAATGGTGATGAAGGGGTGCTCCACATTCCCCAAACCTCCAAAACTGGAACCTCACCATCAGATAGAGTTTAATGTCATTCCCAGGACATGTAGACCCTCAGTCACCGCCTTCTAGCAACCATATGATAAAAAGGGGTTGGGAGTTGCCATAAGGGCAATAGGGTTGGGAAAATCATATAGGTGCTAGGGCTTGCTGTGACCAGCCGATTGATCGGAGGGGGCCTCTCCGACTGCCCATCTAGATAGGGCCAAAGTGGAATATTGCAAGTCATGGACTGCTCAACCACCTGGGTTCTATCCTTAAGCATCACAGGTCGCCACCCACGACCAACAGAGGTACGACAGAGCCCGCAACAAGCAGGTTTCTAATTTCAAAGAGGAGGTTCCAAAGTCCAACAAGAAATACCTGAAGAAGGCCGGAGGGCAAATCGACCAAAACGTTGTGTAGATAACAATAAAGATTAGGACAACAGTCCAAATAATCTAAATTATCAAATCTCGTCTCAAAAATTCAGAGGGCTATTCAAATTTAGAAGAGTTTGTCAAAACTAAACATAGATGGTTTTTACTTTAACATAAAAGTGAGAACATTCAAAATAGATAAATTTAACTAGTCACACATAAGGAGTGGATAAAAACAAAGACTTTTTGATCCTGCTGTCTGTTAGGAATTACTCAACAGAGGCAGGCAAAGGCATGATCACCAAATTTCCCTTTGCTTTGACCCATAGATCCTTTTTATAAGTGACATGCCAGTGACAAGGGGGGGAATAGAGTGAGGATAGTGCTTTACAAACCTCTTACCATGATTACATGAATACATCCACAAAGAAAAAAGATTAATAAAAACAACATAGAAGCCATTTTATGACTGTCACTGTTTCAAAAGATTATATTTTTATGTTAAGGATATGAATTATAAACAGGGATATAATGCTCTTCACTGATACTCTAGTTTCAAGTGTGCGCACAATCATCAGACACAAAAAAAAGTTGCCTTTCTCACTCTCTCTCTCATATATATATATATGAGTAAGAAAAGGTGGAATGAAAACATCACATAAGGTGGAGCGCCACACCTATCGTCAGCTCCTTACTTTACCGCACAGATCCCTGTGCTACTCATACACTGAGTTGGCGAGGACCGGTATCGAACTAGGAACCTTGTGGATTCTAGCCGAATGCTTTACCGACTGAGCTAACCCGGCCCATGAAATATATATATATATATATATATATATATATATATATATGAAATATAACATCTCAAATGTTATGAATTTTTTAAAGCACCCTGTACAATAAAATATGCATTAAAAAAGACAACTAAATTTAAACATTTAAAGCTTAATTCAATGCAGCAATAATTATGTATCTACTCAGTGCAGGGACCAATTGGCAACTAATGAAGCTTCTATCCACCATTTTGCACTATGCTTGTGGCAATGCAGGAACCTTATTGAGTTACAGCTTACTTGCTTCCTTCCTTCCTTTGTCTGCCAATTTGATGGTAATTGGAATATTGCTTCTACATATTTGACAATTACTAAGCATCTACTCAGCGTATGGATCTACTGGTGACTAAGGAAGCTATATTTGGGGCTTATGAATTCAGTGCATACGAAAACTACTAAACAAAAAAGATAAATTCTTAAAGAAACAAATGTCTTATATGTATTATATGTCTTATTATATATATATATATATATATATATATATATATGAATTATATATGACAAGAAATGGCTACCCAGCATTGACTGGGGAGAGGAGGGAGAAATTCTGGTGTATTGATTTATTTACTTATATGTCCTCTTAACATCCTATACCACCTCATTCCACCCGGCTGGAAGTCACATTCATTTTCCTAATATACCCTAAATGATAGACTTAGTTTAAATGTAATATTAAACATGTTTAGAAGTCTTTAATTTAAGGGAAATAACAGGTAACTTTAAATGAAAAGGCCATTTTTAGCCATTTTTTGAATCCTTATAAGATGGGGCACTGGACTTTTCAAAATTCTCAACAGGATGTTAAGAGTTAAATAAACAAATATTTTGAATATTTTTATCTTTTTTCTTTTGTGATAAAACATTGTGATAAATCATTATTGTTTTTTTTTTTTTGTATTATTTGGACTACTGTCCTCATCTTTGTTATATACACATCGATTCGGCCAATGTGCCCTATGGAATTAGGAACAGTCTACCCCTGTGGATTGAATAAAGGGCATGGTTCAAAGTTCCATGAAGGCCCCTGAGTTTGAAGAGAAGGTTCCAAAGTTCAACAAGAAACACCCAAAGAACATCAGAGGGCACATCGGCCGAAACATTGTGTATATAACAATAAAGATGAGGACAATAGTCTGAAAAATCCAAATGATACAAATTATCAAGCCTCATCTCAAAAATTCACAATTTTTTTTTTTTTTTTCCCAACTAATTCATGATATAATTTCTATGACAAGGATTGAATAATTTAATGGCATATCAACCCATCTAGGGTTATTTTAAGTCTAGAGGTTAGGGAATTGTATTCATTGTAGATCCATATTTACATTTTTTGTGTAGCAGTTTCTTAAGGGTTTTATGGTTGATTGTTTTGTTTTACAACATATCAATCCAAGCGCTTTCGACCATATACTAAACATCTTTAATAACTAATGCACTAACTTTACCAACCCTCCTACAATAGTTTCTCCTAACTTTCAAAAAAGTTAGTTTTCCATTAGCTTTAGTAAATTTCTAAGGCATGAACCAATAATACTTGATTCCACAATACATAACGCACAAGAATATGACTTTAAAAAAATAATATTCTCTAGTTAACTTAGATTAATAATGAAATTAACTTTAAACATTAAAAGACAAAAATAAATTCAAAAGTTATTATAATATATTAATAATTTGAAGGCAATTACAATGCGTATAAAAAATAAAAACAAAAAGATGTTATTTTTGTCTTATCGATTTCGAAGTATAAACTTCATCATCAGAGATTCATATCAGAAATCATATCACACTTTTATCAAAAGTTATTGTTTTAATAATGCCATATTGCAGAAATGGTTACCAGAATAAAGACCACAATTAGAAATTTAAATTTTCACTAATTCTTTCAAGAAAGGCATGAATCTATCTATCCCTGTATTCTATGTTCTAAATCAGTGGTTCTCAACCGGGGTCCATATAATATTTTTTTGAGACCCAGGCAAGCAAAATATATTTAACTAAAAAAATACAATGGGATTTTTAAACATTGAATGGCTATGGGAGGGTCCACCAGAGTAAAATAGGATTAAAAGGGGTCCTAGGTAAAAAAAGGTTGAGAACCATTGTTCTAAATGAAAGTATAGGTAGCATAAAAGCTATCAGCATGAAAGGCCAAAGTTCTTTAGGTTTAGTTAAAAATTAATGTTCTTACAAAAGGCATGAGTCTAATATTCCCTGAGCTCTTTCACATCTCTAAATATCTTTAAAAAATAATACATTTATCACCACAAGTTATAATGATTAGATAACATAGACTTTTAGAGTCTGAAGAAAAAAAAAAAAAGTTTTCCAGTTTTTAGTTAAAATCTTATAATAATGGAGATTATGTGTCTGTTTGTAACTGAAACCACATCACCACCAACGTCACAATTCCCTTAGTTATTTGTTATATTCTCAATGGTTATCAAATAATCATTATTTAATCTTAATTAGGATCTAATTCAATAACAGTGTCTCTATTGACGTCTAGCTGAGATAGATTTGCCTCATATCATTAATGTGTTTAATATCCTACAATGTGTGTTATATGTCATTAAGAAATAGAGGTTTACATATTATATGGTGTGAATAATGTGCATAGTGGTTTTAACGAAACCAGCTTTAATAATTAATTACTTGGTGTTATTGATTTCTAATATTATTGTTTTATTCTCAAACGTATTAAAAAGCAATCCTATGTATAATTTTATATTGATATCAATTAGAATAAAGGAAAAATAAGTGTAATCTTTTTTGTGTTCTTATTTAATTTCATTAGTCTTTCTAATGAATTTTCTATGGCTACGAATTGTTGGCGATGAATTTTCTATGGCTACGAATTGTTGGCGATGAATTTTCTATGGCTACGAATTGTTGGCGATGAATTTTCTATAACTATCAATTGTTAGTGAGGAATTTTCTATTGGCTATCAATTTTGGGGATGAATGCTGTGTAATCCATTTCTGCAATTAGGTTACAGTTTAAAAAAAGAATTGTAACTATGAAACATTAACTCTTTGCCTACTTTAAGCCACTCACAGCAGCTCTCCCGTCACCTAAGCACAAAAACTGATGGTTAGTTTATTGTAATTGAGTAGAAGGACTTGGATTACAATAACAATAGGGCTTTATTTGAATAGAATGAGTTACGAGGTGAATAGATAGTGAACCTTGAAATGTCCCATTCATACAGGTAAAAAAATACCAAGAAAATCTTGTGCAGTCATGGGGAAAATTTAGTAGGCAAAGAGTTAAATACATTAGAGAAATTATTTCTAATTGTTTAATATTGCAGCTACGAGTAAAATAAATAACATTGAAGTGAAATTGAATTTAAATCCCAATCCAAAAAAGAACAACAAAAAAATAACAAAACAAAACAAAAGCTAATTAAGAAGCAACTTAGAAAAGCATGTTAAAATAAAAATTAAAATACAAAATTCAAAATAAACATAAGAAAAAAACATTTTAAAGAATAAAAAAATCACAATTTGCAACAAAATTTTTGTGAGACATTGGGGTGAAAAAAACAAACAAACAAAAAACAAAAACCATCTGCCGTTGAAGTGAGTGCTGGAAAAGACATTACACCAATTTGTAAAACTGACAATATTTACAAGCGGGAACATAAAATTTGAAAATATAATTTTAACAAAGCAAAAATACTTTGTCAACACAGAATTAAAAAAAAAAAAAGAAAAAAAAGTCACTTTAGTGGACACATTAAATTCTTAAGTCACACAAACTATTAAATGCGTGTTTAAAAAAACAAAAAACAAAAAAAAACTGATTGGTCTTTAGCAGGGCAGGTGCTAGTGTCACATGCCCCTCACCGAATCTATTATATGCCCCTCTTTCCTGAATCTATTATATAGGGACATGTCATAGAGTACCTAAAGGTGGACAAAGGAATTGTCTATTTTTCTTAAATAGTAATTGGATATTACTATTGATAATTGAATCAAGCAAAACTTTCATGGACTTGATAGATTTAACAAAGCAGAAATATTTTGTCAAGACAGAATTTAAAAAGAAAAGTCTTTTTAGTGGACACATTAAATTCTTAAATCATACAATGTTTGATATGTTTACTTAAGAGCTACTGCCAAATAGTTCAATATGTAAAAAGTATAATAATCTTGAATTCACTCTCTCTCACTCTTTTTTTCTTTCTTTCCTTCTTTTCATTATGTTCGATTGAAACAGAATAGTGTCATTGCTTCCACATGCTCACCCCTTCTCTATCTTTCTCCTACTTTCTTTCTTATATTTTTCTGTGTAGCATGTCCTTTTCCTTTCCTTTCTTTATAATATAAACGGAATGGTCCATTATTTAGCTGAGGTGACGACACTCATAAGAAATAAGAATTCAACAGATAAGCAACACCAGATAATCAGGATTTACATATTTGCATTTAATCTTATACAATTTGGACAGTCTCATTTTTAACCAGAGGGTGTTGCAAGATGATAACGGTCATACAATTAAGGAAGACGAGTACTAATATATTTTTGCATTTCATCTTGAATGATTTGGACGGTCCCATTTTTAACCAGAGGGCGTTGCAAGATGATAACAGTCATACAATTAAGGAACAAGAGTATCAATATATATTAAAGATAAGCAACAATAAGAATGTTCACTGATTGAATGGGTAACATTTTTGTAAATACCAAGTACTGTGAGGAATTATCACAAGTTTCTATGGGCTGAAGAACATTTAATAGAATCAAATGTTTGGTTATTTCCTATAAGTTAACATAAACAAAGGGGAACCACTCTTTAGTGATAAATTATTTATTTATTTATTGATCTACTAAGAAAAAAGAAGTTAGGGTTAGGGTTTAAGTTAGGGTTAGGGCTTAGTTTAATGGGAAAATAAATAGATAAATAATTTATCAGTCAAGAGTGGTTCCCTTTATTTATGTTAGACTTATAGGAAATAACCAAATGTTTGTCTTTTCTTTTTTTAAAAATTTGTTTAATTAAACAAAAAGATAAGGTGAGAACAGTGTGTATGTATGTGTATGTGTGTGTATGGGAGCATGTGTGTGTGTGCATGTACATGAGCAAGTGTGCGTGTGTATGTGTGTTAAGCTGGATGTGAACGAGAAAGAGTGACAAAAAATAAAAAAAACCCAACAAAAACAACAAATAGTCAGGAAATAAATTTGAAAAAAAAAAAAAAAGGTGACATAGAATAAGTCAGTATGCACACATGGACAGAAGCAATATGGACAACCACCAAAGTTTTCTGAATGATGATAAAAGAAACAAAACATTATATCATATCACGAGCAAAAAACACCATCAGGAGCAGCATTAGTCATTGAGCATCAAACGTGCAGAGTTATCCCCCCTTAACACTATAACTGCACAGTCATCATTTCAATAATTAGATTTCATTTTTTCAATTTAAAAAGGAAATTAACTTGGAATTTCAACTTCAGGTAGTGGAACGAAAAAATTTAAGTGATTGATTTTAACATGCCAATCCGTACAGGGTTATTTTATGACCAGAGGTTAATGAATCGCATTCATTGTATGGCCGTATTAATATTTTTTTGTGTAGAGTTTTTTTTTTTTTTTTTTTTTCAAACTTTCCTATCGATTACAAATAATCTTTAAATAGATCTATTTAACCCATAAATGGGACAGGTACTAGCGTTCCGGGTCAAAGTGAACCTGGGAGTAATGGCTATGAAAAAATTAAATTGAAGTAAAAAAAAAAAAAAAAAAAAAAAAAAAAAATTCAATAGAATACATAAACTGATAAAAATATAATAATATCTATCTACGTATATAAAAGAGTTGTAAAATCAGCGGGGTGGACTAATGTCAGTATCAGACATACAGGGAGGGAGTCTATCCCCTTTCACTAGCGCTAGACCAAGGAGATTATTTTAGCATCTGGGGTGGAGTGCCGCACCTACCATCAGCTCCTCACTTTACCGCACAGATCCCTGTACTATTCATACGCTGAGTTGGCAAGGGCCAGTATTGAACCAGGAACCTTGTGATTCCTAGGCAGACGCTCTACCAAGCGAGCTAAATCGGCCCTTATAAACTAATGAAAATATAATAGATATATATGTTATCTACATATATAAATTCCCCAGAGCTCCAAGATGGGAATTTCACCAGAATTTAAGGTCATACCCAGAACACTAAGACCCTCAGCCACTGCCTTCTAGCACATATATGATAAATAGGGTTGGGGCTTGCCATAAGGGCAATAGGGTTGCAACGTGACCAACTGACTGATTGGGGGGCGGGGGTCTCTCTGACTGCCAAGCTATACTAAAGTCCAACGTAGAGTACTGTACGTCATGGACTGCTCAGCCACCAGGTTTCAGGTTGCTTTACAGTAGCTGATGTTGCTTAAATACCCATCTGACTATTGAAAAGGCTCATCGTTGCTTAACTAATGGTGGTAAATAACAACTTTACACAAAAAACTGACTTCAGAATTAATAGGGAGGCAATTAAAAGACTGTGCAATTGAAGTGTTAAGGTAATACTAGTAATCAGAGGAGGACAAGGAGGAGAGACAAAGCAAATCAAAAACTGGAAAAAAAAAAAAAAAAAGATCCTGAAATTTAACAAAAAAACAAAAACATTAAAATAACAAACCGTGCTGGTCTGATTTTGGGCTCCCGTTGCCGTAGTCGGAGTCGTAGAAGACGCCGACGCCTGTTCGCTCGTAGGAGTATCCATGGTGCTATAATGCTTCTGACGAGATAGAGCCTGTAGATGATGTTGGAGGAGGCAGCAATAAAATACAATAGGACATGCTATCAAGCTCAATGTATGAGAGTAAGAAAGGTTTTGGTTCTCTTATATAAATACTAGCCATCTTAAGGTCAAAAAAAAAAAAAAAAAAAAAAAAATTTCTTAATTTTTTAAAAAACCTAATTTTGATTTATCGGACTGTTGTCCTCATCTTTATCCTGATATATAAAAACATGTTTTTTTTTTTTGTTCACATACTACTTGTTTGTGGAATAACATCTTAATATCTTTAATAAAAACTACCAAATCTTATTATAATGGAGATTCAGTGTCTGTCTGTAACCGAAACTATGACACTGGTTACATCACAATACCCACAGGAATTGGGTAAGTTTATCAATGAGTATTTAATGTATATTATAGTGAAAATCATTAATACATAAAATAAATCTTATTTATTAAGATGTCCCTATGAAAATCTGAGACTTGCATCAAAACAGCCCATGTTATTAGATAATAATTTTTCTTGCTTTTTTTTTTTTTTTTTTTTTTTTATCATTTTCATTTTTTTCGGACAGTTGTCCTCATCTTTATCCTGATATATAAAAACGTTCATTTTTTGTTCACATACTACTTTTTTGCGGAATAATATCTTAATATCTTTAATAAAAGTTACTATCTCTTATTATAATTGAGATCCAGTGTCTGTAACCAAAACCATGTCGCTGCTATAAACAATAAAATACAATAGGACATGCTATCAAGCTCAATGTATGAGAGTAAGAAAGGTTTTGGTTCTTTTAAATAAATACTAATCATCTTAATGACAAAAAAAAAAATTTCTTGATTTTTTTAAAAACCTAAGTGTTTTTTATCATTTTGATTTTTTGGACTGTTGTCCTCATCTTTATCCTGATATATAAAAGCAAGTTTTTTTTTTTTTTTTCACACATACTACTTGTTTATATCTTAATATCTTTAATAAAAACTATTAAATCTTATTATAATGGAGATTTGGTGTCTATCCGTAACCAAAACCATGTCATTGCTATAAACAATAAAATACAATAGGACATCCTATCAAGCTCAATGTACGAGAGTAAGAAAGTAGGTTTCAGTTCTCTTAAATAAACACTAGTCATCTTATAATAATAGAGATTTGGTGTCTGTATGTAACCAAAAATGTCACAATATCCTCAGGAATTGCGTAAGTTTATCAATGAGTATTTAATTTATACTCGAAATGATTAATACATAGAATAGAATAAATCTTATTTATTAATTATGTATCTTAATGGTTTGGTTTGTTTTGTTTTACGGCATATCAACCTCAGTGGTCATTTAATGCCAATAAAGTTTTGAAATAAATCAATTCTTAATGGATAATACAATTTTGTTTATAAACTCATGTTTTTCTATTCAACCCATAGATGGGACCCTAACAGGTACTACCACTCCGGGTCAGAGTGGACCAGGGAGCAATGGTGATGAAGGGGTGCTCCACATTCCCCAAACCTCCAGAACTGGAACCTCACCATCAGATAGAGTTTAACGTCATTCCCAGGACATGTAGACCCTCAGTCACTGCCTTCTAGCACCCATATGATAAAAAGGGGTTGGGGCTTGCCATAAAGGCAATAGGGTTGGGAAAATCATATAGGCTAGGGCTTGATGTGACCAGCCGATTGATCGGAGGGGGCCTCTCCGACTGCCCGTCTAGCCCAAGATAGGGCCAAAATGGAGTATTGCACGTCATGAACTGCTCATCCACCTGGGCTCTATCCTTAAGCATCACGGGTCGCCACCCACGGCCAACAGGTGGCCCCATTGGGGGATAATTATGTATCTATGAAAAACTGAGTTAGATTTGCTTCAAAACAGCCCATGTTATGAGTGCGTTTAAAATCCTGCAATATTTCTTATAAAGAAAGGTTTTATGGCTTATAAGAAATAAAGGTTTATATAATATGTGCTGTGGTTAATTTGCATACTGGTTTAACAATACCGGGTTTAATAAATAATTACTTGGTGTTACTGATCTCTGATATTGTTTTATTCTCCAATCAATACTATCAATATCAATACTATTAATTATATAGAATATAATTAAAATTAGTGTAATATTTTTATGTGTTCTTATTTAATTTCATATTGATTAACGGTGTCTCTATGTAAATTAGAGTAAGATTTGCCTCAAAACAGCCCCTGTTATTAGTGTCTTTAAAGTCCTGTAATGTGTCTTATATATCACTAAGAAATAAAGGTTTACATAATATAATGTACTGTTAATTTGCATACTGGTTTTAACAATACTGGCTTTAATAAATAAATAATTACTTGGTGTTACTGATCTTGATATTGTTTTATTCTCCTATCAATGATTCTATATAGAATATAATTAAAATTAATGTAATCTTTTTATGTGTTCTTATTTAATTTCATTAATCTTTCTAAATTAATATATTTCATTACATTAAAACAAATATTTACACCCCAGAGGGCGCATATTCTTGCTTGTAATTTTTCTAAGTTTTTTTTTATTTTTTTTAAACTGTTGTCCTCATCTTTATTGTGACATATAAAAAGACATTTTTTTTTATTACTTAAATTTCAGTCATTTTAAGGGTTATAAATTTATTTCAACCAAAAGATTCTCATCTTTGAGAATCCCTGGTATCCTCAGACCATCTACAATAATAAATAAAAGAAATTTAACTTTTAAAGTCCTATACCACCTCATTCCACCTGGCTGGAAGTTACATTCGTTTTAACTAATCAGCCCCAAACAATAGCCTTTGTTTAAATTTAATATTAAATGTATGTAGAAATCTTTGATTTAAGGGAAATAATAGGTAACTTTAGATGCAAAGGTCATTTTTAGCCATTTTTTATATATCCTTATAGGAATGCTCTGGACTTAGAAAAATCTCAACAGGATGTTAAAATGATTTTATTTACTTTCGTTAAATTCCTTAGATGAAGCATTGTCAATTATTAAGTTTTCACAGCTTATAAATTCCATCTTAATTTCAGTTACTTTTTGTGTCTTTCTACTGTTTAGTTTTTATTTCTAATCTGTTTTGCTAATGAATGTCCACAGTCTGAGTTTAAATAAGAAATCTTATCATAATGGAGATTCGGTGTCTGTAACCAAGACTAAAACACTGCTTATGTCACAACGCCTTCAAGAATTGCGTAAATTTATCCATGAGTATTTAATTTTTTAGTCAAAATCATTAATACATAGAATAGAAGGAATCATATTTATTAATGATGTCTACTATGAAAATTAGAGTTAGATTTGCCTCAAAACAGCCCATGTTATTAATGCATTTAAAGTCCTGTAACGTGTCTTATATCTATTAATAATGGAGATTCACTTCCGGTTTTTGTCTGTAACAAAAATTACGTCACTGCTTATGTCAAATTACCCAAAATCGTCATAACAGAATAAATACACTCAAAATTTGAACATGCAACATTAGACAGTCCTCATTGTTTTTTAAAACAAGTTTTAATAAATACATGACTGGTATTATATATCTATATATAGTTTGTTTTATTTTAATACATATTTAAAGTTTACATTTCAAATTGTTTTATTTTTTAATCCTTTAATGATTTTGATGATTTTACTTACTTAGGGTACAAACTCGCTGACATTGAATTTTTTACTCCCACCCCTCAGGCAATATGTTTCAAAAATCTATTTTTACATCGCCCGAGGGTGTTTTTTATTTTGTACTAGTATCACTAAGAAATAAAGGTTTACATAATATAATGTGCTGTTAATTTGCATACTGGTTTTAACAAAACCGGGTTTAATAAATAATTACTTGGTGTTATTGATCTGTAATATTATTGTTTTATTCTCCAACATATTAAAATCAATCCTATGACTAAAATTAGTGTAATCTTTTTATATGTGTTCTTATTTAATTAAATTAATCTTTCTAATTTAATACATTTATTGTTATCTAAACAACATTTTATCCAATGTACCCTACAGCCTTCTTCGGATATTTCTTGTTGGACTCAGGAACCTTCATGAAGGCTCCCGAGTCCAACAAGAAATACCTGAAGAAGGCCGGAGGGCATATTGGCCGAAATATTGTGTAAATAACATTTCATTTTGATTTGATTTTCTTTGCCAAAAGAAGGAGTAAATATAGCAAAATCAACATTTTTTTTTTCATGCTTCATTCAACTGTAAGTACATTTTTCAACACCTCCTTTCATGTCAACCCTTGTTGGGTTATTTTATGCCAAATACATTTTTGTTTTATTCATTCTTGTTGGGTATTCAAAAATTTTTTTTTTTCTAATCTCATTTTTTAAAATACATTTTTTAAACACTTTCTTTAAAAACACATTTTTAAAATCTATTTAACCCATAGATGGGACCCTAACAGGTACTACCACTGGGTCATAGTGGACCTGGGAGTAATGGAGATGAAGAAGCAATCTATAGTCCCCAGAGCTTCAAAATTGGAACTTCACCATAGATGGGGCCCTAATAGGTACCTATAGTGGAAGTGCTATCATAATTTGAAGTAAATTTTCAGCAACTTGTATTTGTAAATTTGAATGATCAATATCTAAAGCCGGGGTTCCCAACCTTTTTTTGCCATGCCCCACCTAATCACTTCTAAAATCCCAATGTCCCCTGTTGAAGTCAGTCAGTATGCTGTTGGTTTGGACAAAAGCAACTGGCTAAACACAATTGAAATAGTGCCTAAAACAGCTGGTACTTATGGAACTCGGGAATACATCATTCATGCATTTAGGTGATTCCATTTCTTGAATTCTGATTGGCTGCTTGGTTTCTGTGGTGTTATTGTGTTTTATAAATAGCCTGTCATTTTGAAGTAGGCTTGCAACAAGGTAAGATCTGTATTGTGTTATGGCTTCCTTGTTGCCATGTCTGCCAATTCAACAATAATTGGTGATTCCATTCCTTGAGTTCTGATTGGCTGCTTGGTTTCTGTGGTGTTATTGTATTTTATAAATAACCTGTCATTTTGCAGTAGGCTTGCAACAAGATAAGATCCGTATTGGGTTACAGCTTCCTTGTTGCCTTGCCAATTCAACAGTAATTTGAATTCTTCTTCACTGAGTATGACGTTTATTCTATATCTTCATGTGATAATATTAATTTCTTATAATTTAAAAAGTAAACCCAGTTTGAGCTGAAGAAGCTTAAAACGCCAATACGTTGGTTTAAACAAGCTTCAAAAGAACAAGCCATCTATGAAATGTAAAAATGAAATAAATAAAAGACAGAAAATAAAAAAAATTTCTGTATTTGGACTCAAACCTTGTTAGTCTCAATTGCCCCTCTTAAAAATAAAATTTCGCCCCTGTGGGTGAAAAGCGCCATATTGGGATCCACTGGGAGTACCAGAAAATCTTGCAGAATGGATTCCCGTTCCCAATATCCAAAACTTATGTTTTAGGAATCATCATCAGGTCATGTTAGCAGCATAGATATCCTTGTTTATCTTTTGCCAACTGTCCTTATCGTTCATCACCCTTGGGGTTCTCTTGCAGCTCCAGATTCGGAGAACTGATCAATGTAGATGACCCACACTGTTTTCACAGAAGAACGACACTTGTGAGTTCGTTCTTGCTTCTTCCAGCATAAGAACCTTATTTTACAAGACTATGCAATTTCCCATTAAAATGTGTTTATTGAAGAAAAATCGAAAAAAAATGATGTATTAGCCTGAACAGAATTAGATTTTGACTAGCAGGACCTGTGGATATACCATGCTATGATAATTTAATTATTACAATGCTTGATATGTTTACTTAAGAGTTATTGTAAGATACTTCAATATGTAAAAAGTATAATAACCCTTCATCACCCTTGGGAGGTTCTCTGTGCAGCATCCAGAATCCACGGAGAACTGATCAATGTAGGTCTTTGCTGGATGACCCACACTGGCATGTAAATATGCAAGTTTTCACAGAAGAACGACACTTATGAGTTCGTTCTTGCTTCTCCAGCATAAGAACCTTATTTTACAAGACTATGCAACTTCCCATTGAAATAACCAAAAATGTGTTTATTGAAGAAAAATGGAAAAAAATTGATGTATTGGCCTGAACAGAATTAGATTTTGACTAGCAGGACCTGTGGATATACCATGCTATGATAATTTAATTATTACAATGCTTGATGTGTTTATTCAAGAGCTATTGTAAGATACTTCAATATGTAAAAAGTATAATAATCTTTATTTAACTATCTCTCACTCTTTCTTAAAAGTGGGGCTGTAAAATATCTACATTGATTTGCAAATAAAAATCAGGGGTGGGGGAAAAGATGTTTAAAATATCTACATTAATTTGCCAACAAGAAAGTGACAAAAACATGACTTGAAAATATCTAAGTTGGGACAGAAATTCACCTGATCCTGGCTCGCTGAAATATAGCGTAGATTAAGACAGGAGACCGGGACGACATGAGATCAAAATTACCAAAATATATTCTGTAATTCAAAATTTCAATATTACAAATAAAACAAACATAACTCCATTATTTTTTCTATTCATTTTAATTTTACGTTGGGCATCTAAGCGACGCAAGACCATTTGGAATGTTTAATTTTAAAAATTGGGTTAAATAAAATGGGACAAATAAGAAATCTGCGATTAAGTGACGTCAGATAATCTGGATTTACATTTTTGTATTGAATCTTGAACAATTTTGACTGTCTCATTTTTAACCACGGACGGAAGATTTAGGAACAAGTGTATTAATATATAGATTGAATACAGAATCCACAAGTGTTTTCTCTCCAACGTTGTGGGAATTAACTTTTTCTTTTATTATCAAATATGGTTATACTAGAAGCGGTTACCCAGTGTTGCCTGCATTAGAGAGGGGGAAACCTGGTGTATTGATTTGTTTACTTTTGAGATTTACAAATGCTGGACATTTTTAAGTAAAATTTCAATGCTATTTCTATGTATATTTTAACGTTTTACTGACTAACAATGTACTAAAAATTAAAGAATAATAAAATAATTCAGGTATCATAAATTTCTGTTTTACCGACTAACAAAAGTACCCAAAATTAAATAATAGTCAAATAATTCAGCTACTATAAATCTCAAAATATATACAGTGGCACAATAAGAGATATTAAACAAAATAAAAAAAATTATTTTAACCAATAGCAAACAAGATATAATTTGAAACCAATGGAAAACAAAAGATTTTTTAAAAACCAATAACAAAGGAAATAATGTTTTTTTTTTAACCAATAGCAAAGAAAAGAATGTTTTTTTGAAATTAAATATAAAGTCCTTTTTTTTAAAAAAAAAAAACAAACCTTTATCTACCAGAGCACCTCAAACTGCCTGACAATCAAAATACCAGACTGCCCGAAAACAATAGATAAAAATTTTAAAACATCTTTGTAAATTATCATCCTACCTTATTAAAAAAAAAAAAAAATCAACTTCAAGGGAGGCAATTTTTAATCAATTACATTAGTTACTTCCCTTTATTTTGGAGAATATTAAATGGCTATTGCAGATGGCAGTGGTAGATAAAGGGTTAAATCAATGTTAAAGAAAAAGAATCTAAAAATAAAAAATATATCACAACCAATAATCAAATAGTGTACTGCATATACCAAATGTCAAATGTGTGTTTGAGTGTAGTGAAGATGATGGATATATAAACGACTGAGGAATTGTAGTAAGATATAAAGTGTTTGTGAGATAGAGGACCAGTGAACACATAACTAGTGTGTGTGTGTGTTTATGTGTATCTTTTCTTTTTTTTTCTTTTACAATTAATTATATATTACAGATTTTGGAGGAAATTTGACATGCAGGAGGATCGACATAGAGTATACAGAATATGACACAGTTTAAACTCAGGCAATTCATCCAGACTTTGCACAATTCAAGAACAAAAGAGAGAGAGAGAGATAGGAAAAAAAGTGAGAGAGGTTTGGTTGGTTGGATTTTTACGGCATATCAACCCTTGTTGAGTTATTTTATGCCAAAGATATTTTGTTTTATTCATTCTTGATGGGTATTCAATTTTTTTTCTGTTTAAGATACAGATTTTAACAGGTACTACTACTCCAGTTGGTTGGCTGGTTGGATTTTACAGCATATCAACTCTTGTTGCTTAACACGGTCATAAGATATTTAAGCTACATGATTTTAAAAAGCAGGTTTTAATAAAATATATATTGTTAATTTGATACATATATTTGACAACATAGATGCGACCATAGCAGTTAACCCAATTCTCTTTTTTTCCGTTTTTTATTCTACTGTATTAAAATTCAGACCGAATTTTATTCATTCAAAAGTTCGAAACAATATATGTTAATAATCCCACGTCCCAACTGATGCCACCATGAAGAACTTTTACATTTTTTTCTTTTGCTTTCGTATTCAAATAAAAGATAATTTTCTTTATTTTTATCAAGTTTCAATGTAAAAATGCTACGTGCTAGATATATCAGTCTTTTTAAGATTTTTTACAAAATATATAGAAAAAACATGAAAAACACAGAAAAATTCTACATGATTGAGATAATTTCAAGAAAATTACACATGACTTTTAATCTGATTTTCAGATGCTGTCGTCCTGGCTTCCTGCCCTAAAATACGCTAGGCAGCGCCTGCTGAAAAAAGTGGACCGTTCTGTTTATGAACTGCTTAGCAGTTTGAAGGAGTTTTTTGACAAGTTAATGCGATATTTTACAGCCCCTCCCCCAATTTTTTTATCAACAAGTAATTATAAATATTTTACCCCCCACCCTTAAAATATCCTTTTTTTTTTAGCGGTTTGAAGGCGTTTTTATCGACAAATATCTTTTTTCTACCGTTTTGTAGTTGTTTTTATCAACTTTTCTAAAAAGATCTTTTTAAATTGAAAAATCTAGTGAAAGTCACTAACGAAATAGAAATAATATTTGGTAGAGAAAGTGAAGACCTATATACATCAAATTGTCTTTGAATTAAGTGGCAGCAGAAGAATTATCATTGAAATTTTAAAGGGTAAGCTCAAATATTGATGCAATACTTAAATACAGCGATCAATTTTGAGTACTCCTATAGTTTAATGTTGCCTATCATAAAACCTAAAAATGATTTGAGCATAATGATAAAAAGCAACAAAAATTAGATGGAAGGCAAACTAGCCAAAGATAAATGACACTGCTTCATCTAAGAAATTTAGATACCTTTAGACACTTTACTTATTTTAAACTGCTCAGAGTGGCTATCCTACCATAAACCACTGGCAGTGGCTCTTGCACATATCATTATAATTTTTAAGATTAATTAAGATGATTTCAGAAATAATGGAAAGAAAAAGAAATTAAGAGGGTATTTTTAGGAATTATCAGATGAATTACTTAATTTAATCTGTATATAGATATCACTGGGGCTGAACTTGCACAACGGTTGGAAAATTAAAACAGACAGTTTTTTGGAGGTCCCCCATGACAGTTTAACTACAGTCTATGAATTAACTTTTTGTGAATTGGGTTATGGTTTAGGGGTTTGGGGATTAAGGTTGTTTTTAATTACGTATTGCTTAAAAAAAAACAACAATAAAAAAAACAAATTACTATACATTTAATGTTGAAAAATATATTTTTTAAACCAAGTTTAATTGAAATTGTACATTGCAATACTAACACAAACAACAGAGACTAATGTGTCTACCGTTGGATTCAATAATTAATTTCAATGGTTAATTAAATGTATAGTAATTTTGTTTTTGTTGTTGTTTTTTTAAGCAATACATAATTAAAAACAACCGTAACCCAATTCGCAAAAAGTTAATTCATAGACTGTAGTTAAACTGTCATGGGGGACCTCCAAAAAAATGTCTGTTTAAATTTTCCAACCGTTGTGCAAGTTCAGCCATCACTGGATAACACAATTTTCATTGAGTTGGATCTGACAGTTGTTTTTGACGATTTTTTGACCTCTCAATCCAAAATTGAATCCAGTTTTTCTATATCCCATCAACTTTTTGAGCTACAGGATACCCTCGATTTTTCTCAAAAACTATAAAAATACATAAAATAATAAATTTGTGCTTATTCTATAGAATGCTTATTCTATAAAATTCACATATAATAGAAAATTGTATCAATATTGTAGAAAGATCTTTTTTCTTCTAAAGGTTGATATGAAAAGATAATATAAAGGAGAGATGCCCTAGGAGGCATAACAAACAAATAATAATAATATTCATACAATTATTTAATGTCATAATTTCTGTTAATCACGATGATAATGATGTTTCCATTGGGCAGAAGTTAATCCAAAATCCATGGAGTAATCCAAAAAAATTCTTCCAATTTTTGAAAAATTGAATATCATTTGTTTCAAACTCCTGTTTTTGTGCTGATTTTGTTGTAAGTTTTGGTCAAAACCAGCCAGAAGAGTTCCAGTTTTACTTACCAGTTAGGGGGTAAAAAAAATCTAATATAGAAAAAAATTAAATTGCAATAAGAATTGAACCTTTGACACTAGAAAAAAACAACTAATTGGCGGAAAAAAATAATAAAAAAAAAAAAAAAAAAAAAAAAAAAAATTGCAATAAGGATTGAACCTCTGACAACTAGGCTCTCCAGTTCAATGCTCTTCTGACTGTGCACTGATCCTGATCAAGATGTGCTCAATTAAGTCATATATTTTCATGCTCTAAATTAATAGCAAAGTTTTAAAAAAAAGTTTTTTGACTTTTTCAAATGGCAACAAAACACTTAGAAAACAAAAAGGTATTAATACAATTAGCAAAGAGAAAAAAATTATAAAAAAACGTCAAGAAATAATTTTGATATTCAGACTGTTGTCCTCATCTTTATTGTGTATAAACACAACACTCGTGCCATAGTAACCTCGGGTTCTGTTTAGGTGTTCTTTTAAATTACCTTAAAATAAGTCATCTTCTGGCGATTTCCCAAGAATTCAAATGTGGTTTCAAAGCTCAAATCATTACCACTTACTCTAGGGTGCTCCAAGCAGCATAAATATCACTAGACAGATTAAAGTGGTTAGGTAAGTGATAGCGTTCTTTACAACATTTTGAAATTTCTGTTTTTGGGATAAGTAAGTTCTTCCATTTTATTTTTCTATATCAAATTAAATTTCTGGTTTGGTTTGTTTTATGGCATATCAACCTCAGTGGGTCATTTAATGCCGATAAAGTTTTGAAATGAATTCATTCTTAATGGATACACAATATTTTTTATAAATACATTTTTCTATTTAACCCATTGATGTACTATGGGTACTACCACTCCGGGTCAGAGTGGACCAGGGAGCAATGGTGATAAAGGGGTGTTCCACATTCCCCAAACCCCCAAAACTGGAACCTCACCATCAGATAGAGTTTAACGTCATTCCCAGGATATGTAGACACTCAGTTACCGCCTTCTAGCACCCATATGATAAAAAGGGTTGGGGCTTGCCATAAGGGCAATAAGGTTGGGGCATTCATATAAGTGCTAAGGCTTGACGTGACCAGCCAATTGATCGGAGGGGGCCTCTCCGACCGCCTATCAAGCCTAAGTAAGGGTCTAAGTGGAGTGTTGCATGTCATGGACTGCTCATCCACCAAGCATCACGGGTCACCACCCACCGCCAACAGGTGGCCCCATTTGGGGGAGCCTTACTCCTCTGCTGAGGTGCAGTCGGTGCATTCTAACGCCCCAGCCGATAGGGCGGTCAAATTTCTGTTCAATAAGTCTGGTGGCATTTATGCTGCTTGGAGCACCTTAGAGTAAGTGGTAATGATTTAAGCTTTGAAACCACTTTTGACTTCATGGGTAATAATCTGAAGATTACTTATTTTAAGGTAATTTAAAAAAACACCTGAACAGATCCTGAGGTTACTGTGGCCTGAACGTTGTGTTTATACATAATAAAGACGAGGACAACAGTCCAAAATATCAAAATTATTCATATCAAGCCTCATCTCATAAATACATATAAGTTAAGAAATGTTAAAAAAATTATCAGTGAGGAAAGAAAAAAAAAATACCCAATGTTTTTTTGGGTAAAGATTAATTTTTTAATGTGAAATTTTGAAAATCCTTATTAATAAATACAGATTAGTTTTACAAGCATGGTCTAAGGTGTAGGCAAAGACATGCAAATATATATACATATATATATATATATTTATATACATATATATATTTATATATATAGCTTTGTGTTGTGTTTTACTTACACAAGATATATATCTTAAGGAGCCAACAAATCTGTTACTCTGTTGAATAAAGGAAAAAAAAAAAAAAAAAAAAAAAAACTTGTATAAAAAATTTGAACTTCACAATTCTTTTCTGAAGACCTGAGTTTTTTTTTTTTAAAGTTATTTTCATTTATTCTATAAACAGCGAGAGAAAACAGAACCATTGTTTATAATTGCCACAAATTCTAATGA
Organism: Doryteuthis pealeii; assembly: GCA_023376005.1. Taxonomy (NCBI): domain Eukaryota; kingdom Metazoa; phylum Mollusca; class Cephalopoda; order Myopsida; family Loliginidae; genus Doryteuthis; species Doryteuthis pealeii. The sequence goes on along the minus strand of CM042174.1, from coordinate 47,537,408 downwards.
AATTTCAATGGCTTAGAAACACATAGGAAGTGATTATTTTCTTTAATAGTTGTTGGCTATTTGGTTGGATTTTACAGCATGTCAACCTTTGTTGGGTTATTTTATGCCGAAGATGTTTTGTTTTATTCATTCTTGATGAGTACCCAACTTTAAAAAAAAAAATCAATCTTTTTAAAAATGTTTTCTTAAACTCACTGACCCTAACAGGTACTACTACTCTGGGTCAGAGTGAACTTGAAAGTAATAATTACCGTTGGTTTGGTATATTTCTTTTATGGCATATCAACCTTTGCAGGTCATTTAATGCCAAAGCCATCCTTGTAGAAGAACAGTAGTGGTACTATTTAACTTCCCAAGGTTACTAATTCAAAAATTCCTTGAATTATAACAAAAAGTCATGAATTTCTGAAAAAAGAAAATTCAAAAAAATAGGTTTGGTTTGGTTTGTTTTACAGCATATCAAACTCAGTGGGTTATTTAATGTCGATAAAGTTTTGAAATAAATCAATTCTTAATGGATAATACAATTTTGTTTATTAACTCATGTTTTTCTATTTAGCCCATAGATGGGACCCTAACAGGTACTACCACTCCGGGTCACAGTGGACCAGGGAGCAATGGTGATCAAGGGGGTGCTCCACATTCCCCAAACCTCCCAAACTGGAACCTCACCATTAGATAGAGTTTAACGTCATTGCCAGGACATGTAGACCCTCAGTCACCACCTTCTAGCACCCATATGATAAAAAGGGTTGGAGCTTGACATAAGGGCAACAGGATTGGGAAAATCATATAGGTGCTAGGGCTTGATATGACCAGCCGATTGATCGGAGGGGGCCTCTCTGACCGCCCGTCTAACCCAAAATAGGGCCAAAGTGAAATAGATTTGGTTTGGATTGTTTTATGCCACATCAACCCTTTTCGGGTCATTTGATGCTGAGACCAGACATTCTTATAAAAGTTTCTATGTTTCAAGTTCTTAATATCTTCAAATTGGTGTGAATAATTTTCCTTAACTTCGTTTGGTTTGGTTTGTTTAATGGTATAACTCTGTGGGTTATTTAATGCCAAAAACTGTTAGAGTGTGAGATAAAAGTAGGTACTCAAGTTTCCTTTACTGGTGTAATTTTTGTGGATGTATTTTATGTCTAATTCATAATTTTCGATATATTTTTTATTTCTCTCAAGAAGGCAAAAATGTCATCCATGTTAGTATTCCCAAACAGATCCCACATATCATTTGCACTGAAATATTTCTTTCTGATTAGAGTGAAAACTCCACATTCCCTGAGGAAATGTTTGACAGTGCAGGGTGTTTGACATGTCCTGCACCGTAGTTGATCCTCTTGCTTGAGCATAAAAGAGTGTGTTAATCTTTAAAAAATAGTAAATTTCTTTAAATTTTATTTTCTTTGATTTGATATTGTTATAGGTGATATAACCTATGTACATAAATGGAATGCGCCGACGACTACTATAAGTAGCAGGGACAATTGTGGCTTGAGACGAAGTAATGCAAATCAGCTCGTAACTGTATTGGTCGGATGCAATCTCCACTTTCTTGGCTGTAATTTCTACTCCTTTTTGTTCAATACATTTGTATCCATTGTTATTTTTGACCCTTAAAAACCCCACAACAACTTCAACTGGTGGTGAGGCTCCAATTCTGAAGCTCTGAGAGTCTTATCAAAAGAAAAAGTATGATAATTTAATTATTACAACATTTGATATATTTACTTAAGAGCTATTGCAAAATACTTCAATATATAAAAAGTATAATCATCTTGATTAGTGTTATAGGTGATATAACCTATGTACATAAATGGAATGTGCCGACGACTACTATAAGTAGCAGGACAATTGTGGCTTGGGGCACAAGCAACGTGAGTCAGCTCGCAACTGTATGGTCGGACGCAATCTCCACTTTCTTTTCTGTAATATCTACTCCTTTTTGTTCAATACATTTGTATCCATTTTTACCAGTCGTTTGTCTTATTTTTGACCCTTAAAACCCCACAACAGATATCTTAATTCGTGATTGGTCCTTTGCTAATAGCTAAAAGCCATTGTCCGAATTTTAAAAAGGTCAAGTTGTGGCATACAATGACTTGTTGACTGTTAATCTGCGATATTGAAAAAAATTGTGACCACAAGAGAAAAAGAATCTGAAGATACAAAAATTGTAGGGAACTTTGACAACAATAATCAAGGAAAATAATCACTTCCTATGAATAAGACATGGTGGACATTGCTGGAGAAGCAAGGATGAACTCATAAATGACATTATCCTGTGGAAACCAGTACATAGGCACACCAGTGTGAGTCATCCAGCAAAAATTTACATTGACCAGCTCTGTGCAGATACTGGATGCTGCGTAGAGGCCCTTCTGAGGGCAATGAATGATAGGGACAGTTAGCAAGAGACTGTCATGGATATGTGGCCAGAAAAACAAAAAAAACAAAAAAAAAACATAATATATATAAAATAATCACTTTCTATGAATAAGAGATGGTGGACATTGCTAGAGAAGCAAGAACGAACTCATAAGTGATGTTCTCCTGCAAAAACTAGCACATGGGCATGCCAGTGCTGGTTGTCCAGCAAAGACCTACATTGACCAGCTCTGTGTGGATACTGGATGCTGTGCAGAGGACCTGCCAAGAGCAATGAATAAGAGGGATAGTTGGCAAGAGATTGTCATGAATATGTGGCCACAAGAGAAAAAACCACTACATTTGAAAGTACAGAAATTGTAGGGTAACTTTGACAACAATAATAAAGGAAAATAATCACTTCCTATGTGTGTCTAAGCCATTGAATTTTCATTAAAATTTGTGGAAATAATAAAATCGGTTCAGCTTTTTCCCCTGAAAAACAACAACTTTTCTTCATCTTTGTTGTTGTTATTTACTAAGCTTAGCTTAGTTATGGCACAAGGCCAAAAATATGGGGCGCTCAGTGAGAACCAAACTCACTAACAATAGTCTGGTAATCTAGCTTGCTAACCATTACACTATGTGAGGTGAACAGAAGGATTTGACCTTTTTTCAGTCACTAAAATACTTTCCAAAAATTAATGAAGGTCACTTAAATCTAGTGGAGGTTGTGTCGGTTGAAACATTAGGTTAACCCCTTATCTACCACTGCCATCCGTAATAGCCATGTCCCAAATGGTTGACAAATCGCGGATCCCTTTTTTACTGGATAGAAATGTATTCATTTCCTTTTTACTTTTTAAAAAAACTCAAAGCCATTTTCTAAGAGCTGACGATCTCAGGTGTTTTCAGGTATCCTGCATTTTGATCGTCAGGTGGTTTGGGGTACTCTAGTAGATAAAGGGTTAAAAAAAAATGGTTGACAAATTGCGGATTCTTTTTTATTGAATAGAAATGTATTCATTTAATTTATTTCCTTTTTATCTTTTTAAAAAACTCTAAGCCATTTTCTAAGAGCTGACGATCTTGGACTTTATTCGAGGGTCCGACATTTTGATCATCAGGCGTTTTGGGGCGTTCTGGTAGATAAAGGGTTAAAAAAAAATAACAACAAAGATGAAGATAGCAGTACAAGATAACATGGAATAGCAAACTTGACAAATCTGGCAAAAATCTAACAAATACTAACCAATGTTAATATTGTTTCTTAACGCAAAAAGCGCAACCATTCCATTTATAGGACATTTAGAAACAGAAAAGGTGGGGGTTGGTTAGTTGGTTTAATGGCATATCAACCACTGTGGGTTATGTAATGCCAACTCTTCTTCTGTAATATAGATATGTGGCCCCATTCTACAGGGTGGAGGAGGGGCAGTAGTTTATAAGAATGTTGTGGGTGGGACCAATAAACCATATTTATATAGTTGTTTACTAAGTTTAGCTTAGATGTGGCACAAGGCCAGAAGTATGGTGCGCCCAATGAGAATTGAACTCCCTAACAATGGTCTGCAAATCTAGCTAACCATTACACCACGTGAAGATACTATCTTTGTTGATGTTGCTGACCGAGTTATGTCCCTTGCATTCTTTATAATACTGTATTAACACTTTCACTATCAAGTTCGATTGAAATTGTTTAGCAATAATTTATTTAAAATAAAATCTACAACACTTAACATTGAATACAATATGATATACATACTGACTTGTCCGGTTTCCAACTGACGGTGTCCCCCCCTCTCTCTCATATATATATATATATATATATATATATATATTCCTTTGTAAGTATTGGAGGATTGAAAATAAAGTGCTCGATTACATGTATAAGAACTGTATTTATTTATTTATTATAGTGTACAATACATTTAAGGGTCATTGTTACCATTGGTTTCCAGGCAGTATGTTAACTACCCTTCATCAAGACAATGCGCCCATTTAAGAAATATAGAGATTGTCTCTTCATTTATATATACCCGTATTTTCTGTTTGTAGTGGGATGGATTTTCTTAATTTTCCCTTTGCTCTTTTTGGTAAGATCGTGCATGAATCTTGATGTTTATATATATAATATATTAATATATGAACAAAAAGTGATAAGACAAACAGGAATATTCCTTTTATGTTATTTAGAAAATTACTTGTGAAAGAAATTGTTTTTAAAAAGTTTTAAAAAGTTTTCTAAGTGTTTAACAAGCCACTATAATCTGGGCAGAGAAATATATTAGAATTGGCAAGTCCATTTGTTCAGTGAAACACTTCTTTTAGTTAAATTCTTATGAAATGTTTTTATATACACGTGAGAATTAAAAAAAAATGTTGTGCATTATATATATATATATATATATACACTGCTTTCTGTGGATCCAGCAAAGACGAGCTCATAAGCGACATTCTCCCGTGGAAGCCAACACATGGACATGCTAATGTGTGCCGCCCACCAAGGACCTACAATGACCAACTATGCAAAGATGCTGGTTGCTGCACAGAAGACCTCCTGGGGGCAATGAATGATAGGGAAGGTTGGCGAGAGATTGTCATGGATATCCGAGCTACTTGCGCAAGATGATGAATATATATATATATATATATATATATATATATATATATATATACACACACACACCAACCTCTCTGCATGAGAAGGATGTGACACAAGGTCAGTTTGTTAAGTGGTATTTAACAGGTTTCAATTCAGAGTTTTCCTTCTCCTAGACTATTTGCCAAACCAAGGTTAAAGAGCCCAGTCTGCCCTACTATTTACCCATAGCTGTTGGAAGAATAGTTGAATTCATACCTTTCCCAAGAGTATTAGCACTATGTGAAATGCAAAGAGCCTCATCCAGGATTTGAACTCTGATCACCATGTCCATTTCCTATAATGATAACTATAACACCATGAGTTCCACACCATATATTTTGGTTTGTTTTGTTTTACGGCATATCAACCTCAGTGGGTCATTTAATGCCGATAAAGTTTTGAAATAAATCAATTCTTAATGGATAATACAATTTTTTTATAAATACATTTTTCTATTTAACCCATAGATGGGACCCTAACAGGTACTACCACTCCGGGTCACAGTGGACCAGGGAGCAATGGTGATGAATGGGGTGCTCCACATTCCCCAAACCTCCAAAACTGGGACCTCACCATCAGATAGAGTTTAACGTCATTCCCAGGACATGTAGACCCGCAGCCACCGCCTTCTAGCACCCGTATGATAAAAAGGGGTTGGGGCTTGCCATAATGGCAATAGGGTTGGGAAAATCATATAGGTGCTAGGGCTTGACGTAACCAGCCGATTGATCGGAGGGGGCCTCTCCGACCGCCTGTCTAGCCCAAGATAGGGTCAAAGTGGAGTATTGCAAGTCATGAACTGCCCATCCACCTGGGCTCTATCCTTAAGCATCACGGGTCGCCACCCATGGCCAACAGGTGGCCCCATTGGGGGAGTCTTACCCCTCTGCAGAGATGCAGTCGGTGCATTCTAACGCCTCAGCCGACAGGGCGACACCACATGTTGCAATGAAAGGGTTAAGAAATAGAACTGATAGAGTTAATAATTTTATCAGAAAGTCATTTAGATATTTGCATACGGTGCAAGGAATTTGACTGTAGTTGCACACAGCAGGTCGCTAGTAATTATATTTGCATAATGTCACATTGCAAAGAATGCGACTATAGTTGCACATGGTACGTCGTTAGGAATTCAATTATATTTGCACACAGCATGTTGCTAGGAATTCAACTATACCTGCATCTGATATATTACTAGTAATGCAATTACATTTGCACAAATGATTGCCGAAATCCCAAAACGACTATTTTACAGGGAAATCTCAACTGGCAAACGTTGTCAGTGCAAACACAAATTGAGGTTTAAGGACTGCCCCAAGGACACTCTGAAGAACACTGCTATTGCAGTGGAGGACTGGGAGAAGCTAACTTGTAATATACCAGGCTGGAGAGCCACCATCTACCTCTCTGAGGAAGAATTTGAGTCCAACTGAATTAAACACCAAAAATTGAAACGGGCTATTAGAAGGGCTGGGTTAGCTCAGTCGGTAGAGTGTTCAGCTAAAAACCGCAAGGTTTCTAGTTCGATACCGGTCCACGCCAACTCAGCGTTATGAGTAGCACAGGGATCTGTGCGGTAAAGTAAGGAGCTGATGGTAGGTGTGGCGCTCCACCTCAGATGCTAAAAATAATCTCCTTGGTCTAGCGCTAGTGAAAAGGGGATAGACTCCCTCGCTGATTGGCTGATACCGACATTATGCCGCCCCGACAACTTTACTTTTTACTTTATTAGAAAGGGTAATTTTCAGCCCGGCAACATTCAAAGTGGAGAAGTTCCAACATGTAGTTTATGTGGAAGAGTATGTCTCTCCAGCGCTGGCCTGGTGAGCCATCTGAGAAAACACAAGGATAGAGTGTCAAATGCTACTGGCACCTAACTATGATATAAAAAAAAAACAAAAAAAACAGGAAATGGTCTTACTCGAACACGAGTTGACAGCCATTATCATTACATTTGCACACAGCACATATTTAGAAAATTGACAATTACTGCACAACTGGGTTCTTTAACCTTGCACATGGCACATAAATAGGCTTGGTTTGTTGGAAATAGAAATATGGGAAAATTTGACTCAGGACCACCCTTGGTGGTGGTAGGCTTTCCGTAGCGGACTGTTCATGTCTGGAGCCAGTAATAACATCACCTGGAGGGACAGGATCATTAACACAGCAGTTCTAGAGAGAGCTCAACTTCCCAGCTTGTGTTCTCTATACTGAGACAGTGTTGTCTCCGATGGCTGGACCATGTCCGCCGGATGGATGATGGACGAATCCCGAAGGACATCCTCTATGTAGTGCTTTCGTCTGGTAAGAGACAGATTGGTCACCCTCAACTGCGTTTCAAGGATGTCTGAAGAAAATGATCTCAGGTGCTTTGACATTACAAAATATTCTTTAAAAAATTCAATTTTTTTTTTAACCCATAGATGAGACCCTAAAAGGTACTACCACTCTGGGTCAGAGTGAACCTGGCAATGAAGGGGTACTCCACACTCCCTAGAGTTCCAAAATTAGAACTTCGCCATTAAATGAAGATTAACGCCATACCCAGGACACTCAGCCACCAACTTTTAGCACATATATGATAAAAAGGATTGGGGGCTTGCCATAAGGGCAATAGGGTTGGGACAATCATATAGGTGCTAGGGCTTGACATGCCCAGCCGATTGATTGAAAGGAGGCTCTCTGGCCAGATGTCTAGCCTATGTAAGAGACAAAGTGGAGTGTTGCATGTCATGGACTGCTCAGCCACCAGGGTTCTATGCTTAAGGATCATGGGTTGCCACCCACAGCCAACAGGTGGGCCCCATTGGGGGTGATTTTATTCCTCTGCAGAGGTGAAATTGATGTATTGTTCTGCCTCAGCCAACAGGGCAGTATGTTGCCAGGAGTTTGACTATAGATGCACATAGCAGTAAAAGTGGAGTGTTGCATGTCATGGACTGCTCAGCCACCAGGGTTCTATGCTTAAGGATCATTGGTCGCCACCCACATCCAACAGGTGGGCCACATTGGTGAGGGGGTCTTACCTCTCTGCAAAGATGCAGTCAATGTATTCTAAAGCTCCAGTCAGTAGGGCTGCCTATGTAAGAGCCAAAGTGGAGTGTTGCATGTCATCGACTGCTCAACCACGAGGGTTCTATGCTTAAGTATTACGGGTTGCCACCTACGGCCAACAGGTGGGCCCCATTGGGGGTGATTTTATTCCTCTGCAGAGGGGCAATTGATGTATTGATCTGCCTCAGCCAACAGGGCAGTATGTTGCTAGGAGTTTGACTATAGATGCACATAGCAGTAAAAGGGTTAAAAAAGTATAAAATCTTTTTGCAAAATTTAATGATAGAGTGTAAGACCGAGAGTAATTATAGACAGTGGGCACAATTATTTAAAAAACTAAGTAAAATTATTTCTTACATTATAATATTACATATTTGGGACATATATATTATGTTATTATGTTGTTGCATGTGTAGGGAATTATCTTCCTTTTGCCGGATGAGTTATCTTCTCACTGCATTGCTGTTTGTTCCCACTAGGGGGACCTCTGGTAGTTAAGTGCGTTCATTCAAAACGCTGCTTCCTTTTTTAGCTAGATCTTTCAACGAACTGCTATGGGCTAGAGTCTATCTACCCCCATTCTCGGTGGGGCTTTTGCCTCCCCTTATATTACTGTAAGTCCTTTGTACAGCATGGACTATCCTGTAGTTCCATGTCTGTAATATTTATATATTAAGTACATTTGGGTATCTTGTTTATACCTAAATATTGTATATGTATTTACATGTTCTATTCTCTGTACATTATGTATCTTATCGTTTCCATGTGCGGTTATATATATTAAATGTTTGTCTCACAATGCGTCGGATTTGTATGTTATTCAATTATCAACCTTGAATCTTACACTTATATTTGTTTAAGTATACTAGTATATTAAACATTCATATGTGCATTGTTCATGCAAGTTAATAGTTTGTCTTTCCTCACCGAATGTTCAGTGTTAGTGTATCCACGAATTCACTAATGCATTTTAAGGACCTTGTTTTAGTCATATACCAATACACTCTATTCTTATACCTTTATCAGAATATCATTTCGCAAATAAATAAATCTGCAAGTATTATCTCAACTCCTTTAACATCAACCCTGCCAGCTGGGAAAATTTGGCTCAGGACCGCCTTCCGTGGTAGCAGGCTACTCATGCTTAAAGTCACCTTGAAACAAAATGGTCCAAGAGAAAGCAACAGCAACAGAACACTGGAACACCATCAACATCTTTAGGACTGGCCTTCACGTGTGACATTAGTGGTCAAAACTGTTTTTCAACCATTTTGTTTAAGTATGCTAGTATATTAAAGATTCATGTGCATTGTTCATGCAAGTTAATTGCTTGTCTTTACTCACCGAATGTTCAGTGTTAGTGTATCCACGAATGCGCTAATGCATTATAAAACCTTGTGTTGGTTATACTAGGTGATTAAAAAGTAACTCCATATTATCTCAGAAAAATTTCAGAATCAACCCAAGCTGAGCACTGTACAGAATAAATTTCATTATTATTATAAATTATAATGATATGGTGTGGAACGACTTCCGATAGGATTGTGAGTCTTTTAATTCTTCACAATACCATAAATGCCAAAAGGTATTTCACCATGTTACAAGATGAAATCTGGCCAGTTGTCAATACTTGGGAGAATATTGAAGACTTGATTTTTATGCAAGATGGTGCTCTTCACATTTTGCTATAATTATTTGTAAATGGCTAAATCACCAATACAACTCCATGTTATACGTGTTCTTCTCATATTCATCTTTTGTAAAAATAATGATTCAGAAATAAATTATAAGATTTTTAAAATAGGGAGTTACTTTACAATCACCCTGTATATCAACACACACTATTCTTATACTTTTATCATACTGATGACAAATGACAATGCCAGGTATTCCCAACATTAAATCCAATCTTACATAAAAAAATGTCCTTCTGAAGAAATGGTTAAATCATCTCTCAGCCTTTTTGGCTAAGATCAGTGTGTAGTATCTGTTTTTATCAACTTAATATTATATACATTCTTGAGGTGTTGACTTGGTATGTCACTGAAAACCAAATTGTTGGATGCTTGGTGTTTAAAGGTATATCAACACTTGTGGGTTATCTAATGCCAAATCTTATATATATATATATATATATATATATATATATATATATGGTAGAAATGTGAGGAGGTTAATCCGACAGTATGTGGAGAAAAGTAGACAAACACGGGATGTTGTGGAAACTTGATGTTTATTGTCGACGGGCAACGTTTCGGTCTCTTATTAGACCATCTTCAGGACTTGAATATAGTTCTTACTCAATGATGGAAATTCTCAAAATGCTGAAAGCGGAAGGTCGTCAGTAGGGGGAAGTGTATTGGGGGTGGTTAGTGGATTCTTCTTCTCTCTGGAATGGGGAGTGCCGAAATGGTGAATGGTGGTACCACAGGTGTTAGATTGTGGGGATTGGTTAGCTAAATATGTGTATGTGTGTGTGTGTGTGTGTGTGTGTCTGTTTAATTGTTTTTGTTTATGTGTGATTGGGAACTGGATTTGTCGTTAAGCATTTTGAGAATAAACATCAAGTTTCCACAACTCCCGTGTTTGTCTACTTTTCTCCATATATTATATATATATATATATATATATATATATGTAAATTGAAAATGGAAGTGAATCCGACGGTATGTTGAAAAGAGAAATAAAGGAAAGAAAGTATTGAATGGATAAAATAGGATTAAAATAATCCTATTTTAAAATTAAAATTAAAATAATCCTATTTTATCCATTCAATACTTTCTTTCCTTTATTTCTCTTTTCAACATTTTATATATATATGATAAATAATAAGGCTTAAATATCAGTCATATTAGCAGTTATCGATCTATTTCCACCCATATTAAATGACTTATTCAGACTGCATCTTTAGTAAAATGGAATTGGAAATGCTATAAATTTCTTTATATTTCTATTTTTTAGTGATTTCCGAACCTTCTAGCTTCAGTTTTTATCTTCATCCAATGCTCAGTCAGTTGCTTATATTCAGGAGTTATTTTGGCATATATATATATATATATATATATATATATATATATATATATATATATATATAATAGTTTGTTTAACTTCATATGTATTAATAAATTGGTAGAAACAATTTTTATGTTGGTTATTTATTTTGTTTAATGGCATAGCAACCCTTGTGGGTTAAGCAAATTCCAAATTCTGTTTTTTCTGTATATATGATTTGTAAACAATTTGTTCATGAATATTTTTGTTTGGTTTAGTTCTTTTAATTTTTTTTTTTTAGCTAAGATCATAGTGTGGTATCTGTTTTTATCAACTTAATATCTTACACATCCTTATTGATGATGATGCAGCAGTTCAACATGTTAACCATTACGCCATGAAGACTCACCCTAATGTTTAGAATAATTATTCATATTCAAAGGTTGTTTTATTAGCATTTTTTTTTCTTTTTCTTACAGATCCTTATTAAAGACCAGTGTGAGCAGCATCTCCTAGTAAAGTTTAAAACTTATAAGGCATGAACCTAACAATCCCTCAAAGTTTTCTTTTTCTAAACCTTATTTAAAATAACATTTGCCATTATTATTCTCTACACATTGCAAACTGCTATACTCACAATATTTTGGTTGCTCTACTCTCCGGCCTTCTTCAGGTGTTTTTTTTTTCTGACATAACCCTTTATTTGAATCACAGGGGTAGACTAATTCTCATTTCGCCGTCCATGCCTTTGGGAGTATCTTGCATCAGTTGGTGTATATATATATATATATGAGGAAGAATGAATAAAGAAAAGAAAGAATAGAATGGATAATAAAAGAAGAATTTAATCAATATCACTTACACACATGTTTCGGTCAGTTCATCTGTGTGAAAATATTTCACACACAGAGAAGATTCGAAATATTTTCACACAGATAAACTGACCGAAACACATGTGTAAGTGATATTGATTAAATTCTTCTTTTATTTATTCATTCTTCCTCATATTGTCGGATTCATTTCCAATTTCCATTTTATATATATTTATATTATATATTATATATATATATATATACCAACACCTATATGGGTAGGATATGACACAAGGTCAACTTTTTAAGCAGAGTCTTTAACCTTTATAGAGCAACCAGGCAAAGAGAATTCAAACCAGTTATATATATATATATATATATATATATATATATATACCAACTCCACTGCATGAGCAGGAAGTGACACAAGGTCAATTTCTTAAGTGGAGTTTAGGTTTGATTTCAGATTTTTCCTTCCCCTTGACTGGTTGTCTAACCAAGGTTAAAAAGTCCAGTCCACCCTACTATTTACCCATAGCTGAAGGGAAAATAGTTGGATGTATACCTTCCTAAGGGTATTAGCACTACATGAAAAGCAAACAGCCTCATCCAGGATTTGAACTCATCTCACTGTGTCCATTTCCTATGATAGTAACCATTACACCATGCACCTCATCGATATAAGGCACCTGAAGAAGGCTGGAGAATACAGTGGCTGAAATGTTGTGAGTATAGTAGCCAAGGTAAATATAGCAGTCCACAATTTGTAGAGAATGATAATAACAATGCCTTATCTTAGAAATATAGACAAATATTTGCAATATGAACTTTTGTTGAACAGAAACAAAAAAAGGAAAAGAAAAAAGTGTAGGAGGGGGGGGGTGTTCTTTTAGAACAAATAAGGGTGAGGAAAATAGGGGTGGTGAGTGGTGTGAAAATATTTATCAATAGGGGATTTGAACTCTATCACATCTACTATAAAAACTACTACCCAGTGTCACGTGTACTGCACAACACCAAGTTACAACATCTGAAACTAACCATGCAGAACCAAGATTCTTCCCAGTAGGAAAAAATTAGATAAATGGATTTTTAAAAATAAATAAATAAATAAATAAATAAATAAACAACAAAGAAAAATACTTACAGTCCTCACAGGTTCAAAAGGTTGTTCATGTTCTTCATCAACCCCAACTCTGCAGTAAAATAAATGAATGCATTTTTAAAATTAACTCAAAAAGAATACATAGACTGGGTAGGAATGGTGGTCCACTAGGAACTGTTCAAATGATTAAGATACAGTATTACTCTGCAGCAAATATATTTAGGAAGTATTTTCAAGATCAAAACAATTGATTTTAAAACATTTAAAAGAATACATAGATATGACGGGGTAGGAATGGTGGTCTACTTTTTTTTCTATTTAACCCATAGATGGACCCTTAACAGGGTCAGGGTGGACCTGGCAGTAATGGTGATGAAGGGATACTCCACACTCTCCAGAGTTCCAAAATTGGAACTTCACTATTAGATGCAGTTTAACGTCATACCCAAGATACTAAGATCCTCAGCCACTGCCTTATAGCACATATATGATAAAAAGGGTTGTAGGTTTGCTATATAAACAATAGGGTTTGGACAATCCTATAGATGCTAGGGCTTGACATGACCAGCCAATTGATCAGAAGGGGCCTCTCTGATCACCCATCAAGCCTAGGTAAAAGCCAAAGTGGAGTGTTACATGTTATGGACTTTTCAGCTATCAGGGTTCCATCCTTAAGCATCACGGGTCGCCACCCACAAACAACAGGTAGCCCCATTGGGGGGTACCCCTCTGCAGAAGAGCAGTTGGTGTACTGCAGGATTGCATAAAAGTGCACATCTAACATTTTTTTTTTCTCATAAAATTTTAATTTTATTGTTAACCAAAGTTACGAGGATTTCAAATACAATCAAAGCAGATATTATTAGGTATTATTTATTACCAAACTCTATGGTAGTAACACTTTTGTATTTATTTTTTTTTGTAAACAGTCCTATCAAATAAGAATGATTTTTAAAAAGCTCTATTTGATCCTGATATATCCGGGGTAAGAGATATATTATTAAGTTGTAGAAAGGTATATTAGCAGGTAAGTAGAAACTGGTGTGTCGAGTAGAAGTAATAATAGTAGTAGTCGGCGTAAAAATAGTGGTAGTCGTAGTAGGCCTCTGTACCACTACAGTGTTAAGTATTTATGGTGGACACTAACCAATCAAATTACAGTGAGTGGGGTACCTGGGTATTTTCATATTCATTACATCAGATCCATTGGTGGGACTCTTTATAGGTACTACCACTGTGGCTCAGAGTGGAACTGGGAGTAATGGCATTGAAGGGGTACTCCATGCTCCACGGAGCTCCAGAACTGATGCTTTGCCATCAGTTTCAGTTTAGTGTCATACCCAGGACACCCCTATGCAGGTGATACAATCAGTGTATTTGAGCCAAACCGACATGACCACAGAGTTGAGATCGATAATAAGAAGGCAAGAAATATTCATTGATGTCATCCTTGTAGAAGAATAGTAGTAGTACTGTTTAACTTACTACAATGTTGCAGTCCAGTACATCACAGAGACTCCCACAAAAAAAATAAAATAAATAAATAAAATATCCATTACAATTCCTTTTGATTTCAAACTCAAGAATTGTTTGTTTCTTTGTTTAATGGCATATCAACTTTCATGGTTTATTTAATGCCAAAGTCATCCTTGTAGAAGAACAGTAGTGGTACTATTTGGTTGGTTTGGTTTCTTTGTTTAATGGCATATCAACCTTCATGGGTGATTTAATGCCAAGGCCATCGTTGAAGAAGAACAGTAGTGATACTATTTGGTTGGTGTGATTTGGTTTGTCTGTTTAATGGCATATGAACTTTCCATGGTTTATCTAATGCCAAAGTCATCCTTGTAGAAGAACAGTAGTGGTACTATTTAACTTCCTACAATTTCAGAATCCAGCATGTTAGCCACTATGCCGTAGAGACTTACCTGACTCATGAATTCAAAAAAAAAAAAAAAACAAAAAAACAAACAGAAATAAAATAAAGTGCTTACCTAATTTTAAGCCACTGCAACATAGGTGTAGTCATTCCACCACAGAGAATCACTGTTACCAACACGATCATCATGGTGGCCGACACCATGTGTTGCCGGGCTTCTGTCGATGTGTTTCGAATTGACAGCGCAAAAGCTATAGCACCTCTCAATCCTGAAAAATAGAAATAAAAAATTAAAATATGTGTATTACATCTCTCTCTCTCTATATATATATATATATATATATTTATTTATTATAGTGTACAATACATTTAAGGTGCAATTGTTACCATTGGTGCTATATTTCCAAGCAGAGTGCTAATACCCTTGGGAAAGGTATGAATCCTACTCTCCTTCCCGCTATGGGTAAATAGTAGGGCAGACTGGGCTCTTAACCTTGGTTAGGCAACCGGTCTAGGAGAAGGAAAAACTCTGAATTCAAACCTGTTAAACTCCGCTTAAGAAATTGACCTTGTGCCGCATCCTACAGGGGTTGGTAAATATATATATTTCCAAGCAGATAGTACTCAATATCATTACTAGAGCCTTTATATTTGAGTTAAGGTACCGTGGACACAGATTCAACCCCTGGTTACTGACAGTTTCTTGCCTATGCAATCTTCCGATCAAAACCTTTGGTCTGAAGATTGCATAGGCAGAAATTGTCAGTAACCAGGTGTTGACTCCTTGTCCATGCTACATTAACTCAAATATATATATATATATCAAGAACGTAAACAAACATATGGCTATTTTCAGCCGACAATATTTGGGAGAATATGTGCTTAATTGAAGTTAAACCTAATTTTTTTGAAAGTTAATTCATTAATAATTAATTAGGCGGGATTTAACTACTTAAATGTAAGGCTAAACAAATCGAGAAAAATCAATCTGTATGTACATTTCAGCCTATTAGGCCTCATCAGCAGAGCTATAGATACAAAGACCGCCTCATGTGTGATTTGAAACCTGTCTGTCGGATCGACAAGCAAGCCTATTACCCCTACACCAAATGGACCTCGCAGTTTTTCATTGCTTTGTTTAAGTAGTAGTAGTACTCATATTCCTCTTAAGAGACTTCGCACGAACTTACGAGAATGTAAACAAACATATGGCTATTTTCAGCCGACAATGAAAAACTGCAAGGTCCGTTTGGTGTAGGGGTAAGAGGCTTGCTTGTCGATCCGACAGACAGGTTTCAAATCACACACGAGGCGGTCTTCGTATCTATAGCTCTGCTGATGAGGCCTAATAGGCTGAAATGTACATACAGAGATTGAGTTTTCTCAATTTGTTTAGCCTTACATTTAAGTAGTTAAATCCCACCTAATTAATTATTAATGAATTAACTTTCAAAAAAAATTAGGTTTGACTTCAATTAAGCACATATTTTCCCATATATATATATATATATATATATGCATGAGCAGGATGGGATATAAGGTCAATTTCTTAAGCAGAGTATAACGGGTTTGAATTCAGATTTTTCCTTCTAGACTAGTTACCTACCAAAGGTTAAAAAGCTCATTCGGCCCTATTTACACATAACTGGAGAGAGAGAGTAGTTGGATGCATACCTTTCCCAAGGGTATTAGCACTATGCAAAATGTAAACAGCTTCATCCAGGATTTGAACTCAGGTCGTCATGTCCATTTCCTCCGACTCTAACCATTACGCCATGCAGTTCCATTAGTATATAGTATATATTAGTTTACATATTATATATTAGTTTACATCCTTAGTAAATATAGTTATCAAATTTTTCTTTATCGTGACGTCAAAATACTTAAAACACTTTATAGTATAAATCATGATGATGTTATAGATAACCATATATAAGTAATGTAAGTCGTTGCTAATTTATAATGGTTTAGGTAGTAATATCTCATCCACAGAAAGCAATGTTAATACACAAATAGGAAAGGCATAGTCGACCACAAATAAATTATCAGTCATATGGAAATCCAATCTCACTGACAAGTTAAAGCAACAATTCTTCCAGGCTGTGGTTATATCAGTACTGCTGTATGGCTGCACCACTTGGACCCTAACAAGGTGCCTCAAGACTAAGCTAGATGGGACCTGCACAAGAATGCTGTGTGCAGTCTTGAATAAGTCAAGGAAACAGCTGTATGGCCACCTGCCCCCCATCTCACAAACCATCCAAGTAAGACGGACTAGGCATGCAGGACACTGCTGGAGAAGCAAGGACAAGCTCATAAGCGACGTTCTCCTGTGGAGGCCAACACATGGACATGCAAATGTGGGCTGCCCAGCAAGGACCTACATTGACCAACTATGTTAGGATGCTGGTTGCTGCACAGAAGACCTCCGAGTGGCAATGAATGATAGGGAAGGTTGGCGAGAGATTTGCATGGATATCTGTGCTACTTGCGCAATATGATGATGATGAAGAAGAAGAAGTCTATCATTGTCTCTACTGTGTCTTTCTCTCGCCATTTATATACCCAATGTTAGGGGCTATATAACAATATAACACACCAAACAAAAATATTCCTGACCCCTCAGTACACACTAGATATCACACATTGACCTACACACTGAATATCAAATTTTCTTTAAAGTCAACTGACTAATCCCTAAAAATACCATTCCCACATACTAAGCTCACCCCTAATTTTTCTCATTCCTCTATACCACACATCAGAACTTTCTCTTATTTCCTCCCTTACCCAATTACCTTTTCACTATAAAAGCAGAATGTACAAGCATTTATCTCAATAAAATTTTGAAAAAGCTTCAGCCGAAATATCAATTGAATTTAGTTGCTGTGTTGTTATATCCACTTTTTTACTCTATTCTCTACCACATTTTGTCAGATTTATTCAATCCTTCACTCCTCAGACATGAATATAAAGATTTTAAAAAATATAACATTCACATGAACATAGAAATAAATAATATAGAAATGTTTTACTTACCAGCAAACATCATCATATGCTGGAAGGAAAATTTTATCTTGTTTTTTCGTCCCAAATTTAATAAAAGGGACAAAGGATAAACATTAAAAAACCTTGCTATGAATATTGCAAACTGAATTTAAAGTTAAAGAAAAAATAACAACAGAATAAATTTGATACAAAAATTAAAAGGTTTTTCTTTTCAAATAAAACTTGTAAAAAATCATATATGAAAAGCAAATTTTTTAAAATAACATTTTTTCAGCAGAATACTTTTTTTGGTGCTTATATATATATATATATATATATATATATATATATATATATATATATATACACACACACACACACACACACACATGTAATATACGTCAATATATGTGAATTCGAAAAATGAAATAGTACAATCACAACCTTCAATAACAGAAAACATTTCAATATTTTTTTTTAATGGCATATCAAAGCCTGAAACCTTAGGTAGATGCTCACTAAAACCTTTGTATAAACAGTTATATTTAATAAATAATATATATATATATATATATATATATGCTCCCAACAACTTGGTAGAGCTCTCTAAGGGGTGATTTAAATTAACTTTCACTGCCAGCATATATAAAACAATGATCGTCTGCTCACAGACTAGATCTCTCTGGTGATTGTAAAATATATAAACAAACCTATGTATTTAATAGTTTAAACACCACCTGGCAGCTGGCAAAATGGCTGAGAGGTTAAGAAATCAGGCTGGCAAAAAGTCAGTCAGAGTTTGCTCCTGGCTAGGGGTAGTTGTGGTTGTTGTGGTTGTTGTGCCTAGTCACACTGAACAGGCGTGAAACGCCGAAACAGATGTCTGTGGATGACTTATATATATATAATTGTTTCAGCCCATAACATCCAGTCATCTATTAGCTATTTGAGGAATTGATTCTTTGTTGGCTTCTACGTGATGCTTAAATACTCTATAAGATATTGAGAGCAATCTGTTACACCAGGCTAGACATTATATATATATATATATATATATATATATATATATTATATGATTAGTTTTAGGGTGGACTCAATGGAATGTAAAAATTAACAACAAAAAAAACGAACAAGTTACAATTTTGACTGCTAAAAAAATAAAAATAAATTATTGAGCTGAGATAATAAATATTGATAAGTCCTCAATACAAACTTGTCAGGCTGGTTTCTATATATATATATATTTTTGCTTGAAGGCAATTACAATGCGTATAACGCATAAAATTCGATAATTATAGAAGATAATAATGACAAGTGAATTTCGGTAAAGAATTATTCTGTGTGTAGAACATTGTACAGACTGTTTCAACTTTATTAAGTCTCATCAGCAATGAGTATAGTATACATCGCTGATGAGACTTAATAAAGTTGAAACAGTCTGTATAATGTTCTACACACAGAATAATTTTTTACCGAAATTCACTTGTCATTATTATCTTCTATAATTATCGAATTTTATGCGATATACGCATTGTAGTTGCCTTAAAGCAAAAATATAAATAATAATATATACTTTATTCAACAATGCTTCTAAAATAAACAAACATCCAAAAATCTTATATATATATATATCTTATACTAATAGTTTTCAAACATATCAATTTGACACATAGATGGGACCTTAACAAGTACAATCACTCTGAACCTGGGGGTAATGGCAAAAAAATGTGTGCCATCATACTCTCTAAAAAGTAAATATTACATATATATATATATATTTTGTTAAACAACTCAGCCATTTTTTTGTCTGAAATACAATAGGACAAAAAGTACTCGGGAAATAAGTTATGGAAAATACATCAGCCAATTTTCTCCAGATATAATCACATCAATCCGGCAACTTTAAAGGACATGGAACAAGATTTTGCAGACAAAAAATGGCAGCATTGTTCAACAAAATATGCCTTAAAGAAGAAACGCTGCCTAACTACACACACACACACATATATATATGAATAGAAAATTTTTAGAAAAAACAAATGATGTTATTAGTTTGCTGACAGATCTGTTGCGACCTTTTAATAAAGCGGTCTTCTTCAAGAGCAACTATATTTATGAAGGAAAGACGGAATAAATAAACCATTAATCAGGAGGGCAACAAACGAACGCTTTTGTTCAGGGCCGGAGCTTTCGTTTGTATCCCTCCTGATTAACGGTTTATTTATTCCATCTTTCCTTCATAAATATAGTTGCTCTTGAAGAAGACCGCTTTATTAAAAAGGTCGCAACAGATCTGTCAGCAAACTAATAACATCATTTGTTTTTTCTAAAAATTTTCTATTCATACTGTCGGATTCACTTCCATTTACTCCATATATATATAACAATAGCATAATCTTTACAGATCATTGCCGTCCCTCACAATCCTATAACTCCACCACCAGAACGCTTCCTTGAATGAGCCCTCAAATGACTCATATATATATATATATATATATAATAAATATATAAAGGTTTTACATATCTATCTATTAGGTGACAAAGGAACATTCACGACCATATTGGTTTCATTTTTTGAAAATTTTTTCAATTTTCCTTGCATTTGAAACATCTTCACCTGATGATTGCATCGCATGAAACCAATATGGTCATGAATGTTCCTTTGTCACCTAATAAATAGATATGTAAAACCTTTATATATTTATCTTATTATATTATATAACAGCTCTATTTTATATTGAGCACTCTACCAATTAATACTGCCTTTGGTACGCCATTCCAGCAAAAGCTGAAACAGTGACCATCTCACACTATATATATATATATATCTATTTGACCCATAGATGGGACCTTAACAACTACAATCACTCTGAATCTGGGAGTAACAAAAAAGGGGGGGGGGACATCACACTGTCCAAAAACTCACCATCGCTTATATCCCTTAATCAGTAAAAATCAATAACCAAATTTGGCGTGTTTCTTAGTTAGAAGGATATTAATATGTATGCAAGATTTCAAATCAGAGTGACCTCCTGTTTTGAACTTATACGTCAACACGTACATACCAAAAACTTAGTCTTATTATATATATATATATATATATATATATATATATATAATAAAAACACACACATACACCTTATAACTAATAATTTTCAAACATATCTATTTAACCCATAGATGGGACCTTAACAACTACAATCACTCTGAATCTGGAGTAACAAAAAAGGGGGGGGGACATCACACTGTCCAAAAACTCACCATCGCTTATATCCCTTAATCAGTAAAAATCAATAACCAAATTTGGCGTGTTTCTTAGTTAGAAGGATATTAATATGTATGCAAGATTTCAAATCAGAGTGACCTCCTGTTTTGAACTTATACGTCAACACGTACATACCAAAAACTTAGTCTTATATATATATATATATATATATATATATATATATATTATAAAAAACAACACACATACACCTTATACTAATAATTTTCAAACATATCTATTTAACCCATAGATGGGACCTTAACAACTACAATCACTCTGAATCTGGGAGTAACAAAAAAGGGGGGGGGACATCACACTGTCCAAAACTCACCATCGCTTATATCCCTTAATCAGTAAAAATCAATAACCAAATTTGGCGTGTTTCTTAGTTAGAAGGATATTAATATGTATGCAAGATTTCAAATCAGAGTGACCTCCTGTTTTGAACTTATACGTCAACACGTACATACCAAAAACTTAGTCTTATATATATATATATATATATATATATATAAAAAAACACACACACATACACCTTATACTAATAATTTTCAAACATATCTATTTAACCCATAGATGGGACCTTAACAACTACAATCACTCTGAATCTGGGAGTAACAACAAAAAAAAAGGGGAGGGGTGACATCACACTGTCCAAAAACTCACCATCGGATGTAATTTAGTGTCATACAAAAAGGGGACACTTAATTGTTGGAAGGGTGTGTAAAAAAGGATACAAAGGATGAAAATATAAAACCTGCATGCCATTTCATGCCTTGGAAAGTGAATACTGAGACTCCAATGTAGAGGAATACAAAATTCTCAGCCAAAAAGTTACATAATTCAAATAGCTGAAAAAGACAAGAAAATAATTGTTCAACATTAAAAAAAAAAGCAGGAAAATAATTCATCAAAATTTACATGCACAGGATATTACTGTTGGATTTTGTGTAAAGTATTCAACTCTGTTACAAGATGAATGCAAGACTAAAACTAGAGTTTGGTAGGTGGCTTATATGGAGCTTTGGATTGTTCCATTATGAACTCAGGCAAGTTCATTTCCTGAGTTCTGATTGGCTGTTGGATTTCAGGGTGAGTAAGAACATGGATAAGTACCCACTCTTCAGCCATCACTTTGCATTATGCCAGCAGCATGCAAGGACTGTATTTAAGTTACAGCTTGCCTGTTGTTCTCGTCTGCTAACTCGACGGTAGTTAGAACCCCACTGCGATGGTGAGTATCATATTGTTTTTATATTTGGAGAATAACTTCTACAATTACCATATATAATCATGTATAATATAACATTTTGAGACCTAAATATCATTGGGAAAAATATATGATTTATTATCTGCCCTTGGCAGACAAGGGGCCCAATCAATGCACTACTGTAGATTGGCACCCATTTTGACTCTTTTTGATTTTACTTCATTGATCATACATCTATCAAGATAAGTCTGGACACAATACCATTATAAAAATAGAATGTGTAATTTTTGGTTTGGTGGCCAAAATGGATTCTTACAATCCATTAGAAAGGCTTCATAGACACTTTCTTACGTAGGTGAATACATACATAATGACATCCAAACAAAGGAGTACACTATAACAACAGACTTTATTGTCTGAGCACATGGAACATGACATATATAACAAGATACAAACAATTAGGACGAATGTCTATGGGATATAAGAAAGGGTTCTTACTGGATATAATAGCCACTTACTTTGTGCATGACCCCCATGGTAGGGTCTCTACAGGGCTACATACACAAATAGTTATGAGCCTAAAAGCTCCCATGTTAATGGACAGAGACACCATGCATCTAGTCCATCTTAGTGGATGTCAGCCAAGAGAGAGAGAGAGGGTTTTCTGGGCTGAGTTTAAATACTCAGCTAGTAGAGCCACTTAGTGGCGAAACCCTTGCAGTAAGGGAAGGTAACCCTTTTGGACTCTAGTCCATCTCAGCAAGGGCAGACAATCACTACACCATTAAGTTTGCAATTCTTTGAATTGAAACACAATGTGGGAAAATATATAGTTGGATTTTACGGCATGTCTATCCTTGGGTTATTTATGCCGAAGACGTTTAGTTTTTATTCATTCTTGAGTTGACCTGGGAGTAATGGCAATGAAGCGGTACTCCACACTCCCCAGAGCTCCAAAATTGGAACCTTTCCATTAGATGAAGTTTTGTTTTTATTCATTCTTGATGAATATTAGAATTTTTTAAACATTTTTTCAAACAGATTTTTTTCTATTTAACCCAGAGACAGGACCCTAGCAGGTACTACCAGACTGGGTCAGAGTTAACCTGGGAGTAATGGCAATGAAGCGGTACTCCACACTCCTCCAGAGCTCCAAAATTGGAACCTCTTCATTAGATGCAGTTTAATGTTATACCCAGGGCAAGAAAATATATGGGGCTCAGCAAAAAAGATCATAATTTAAGCCTAATACTAGAGAGTCACACCATACACTGGATATAAACTAGGCCTAACCTTACCCAACTATTTGCATACACAAAGTTGTAACCATTTAATATTAGGTTTAACTTTAGGTCTCATAAAGTCACATGATACACAATTATATATATATATATGTATGTGTGTGTGTGTGTGTGAAAATGGAAAATACCTTATTTGATTGCATATTAAAAAAAAATAAATATTATTAATCAATATAAGGTATATTAGCTTATATATATATAAGCACTAGTTTAACTAGGTAAGGGGATAAGTTGTAAAAATCGGCTCTTTGTTTAATTTTCAAATTACAATACGATTAAATAAAAACTCGATTTTTACATCTCATACCCTTAACTAGTTAAACTAGTGCTTATATATATATATATATATATATATATATATGTATGTATGTATATGTATAGTAATTCAAGTATCTAGAAGCACGAAGTACATGCCATTACAAAAAAAAAAAAAAAAAAAAAAAAGAAAAAACATCGATATATATGCCTAGTTACTGCTAGGGCATCTTGGGTTTGCAGTAATAATGTTTCAGCCTTGGAACCATGGTCTTGTTAAACAATGCACTAAAGGAGGTCATTAGTGATGTTACACCAGTATCCTTACAGATTTCAGGTTTTGCAACATTATATCTATTCAACTGGTAACCACGACCTGTAATTAGGCCATGTCCTTTCCAGATTCACTTTGTGTATTTTACCAATAGTTCATAAATTCTTATATATTGACCCAGGGATATGTAATAGCCACACAGAGACTTGCTCGGTACTTCTATAAACTAGGAGATTGAAGGAAATACTTAACTAAAAAGTTAATTTTTAAATATATGCTCATTACTACATTTTGGAGGGCGTCGTCAGTAATGTCATTGCTTGGTTCCTCGGGGAGTTTCAGGTCTTACAACATCAGACTCCCCTCACCAGGCTGACCCTATCAGAGAAAATGAAACTCTGATCCACCCTCTTTTGTCACCCCTGGGTCATAAGCTGATGATTGCTTTGTCGGTGATACTGCTGCTGTTGTGTATTTGGAGCAGTTGTATGAATTTCAAGTATGATTTCAATATTTCAAGCAAATCAACAAGGGAAAGATAACTGGGATCAAGACTGTAATAAGCACCCCAAAACACACCAGCAATGGAATGGTCACTTATGACTAATTTTCAGGTCTGGTTTGAATTCCGTTGCTTAACCAAGAGCCTAGTTTGCCATACTATTTACCCATAGCTAGAGGGAGAATAGCTGGATTGATACCTTTTCTGGGGGTAGGAGAAAAAGGTTGTTTTCTTCTTGGTTAGCTAGAAAACTATCTATCACTCCCCCCACCGTGCATGCCAAAGCTGAAAACTCTAAGAAACATGGTAGAAAATAAGTGCGAGATTTTAAGTAAATTCTTTTCTATTATCAAACCATATATATATATATATATATATATATATATATATATATATATATATGGCGTCTAGCTAACCCTCGCTTTGTTTACAAATGTTTGAGGACTCTAGTGAATTCATTTCCGCTTAGAAATGTAACGATTAAATATTCTCCTATATTTGACAGCTGCCTCTGGCCGCATGGGTTAAAGGGCTTGGCGAACGAAAGTTCATTCGGGTCTCAAACCCGGCCAGGTGTAGCTGTTAAGGTATAGCCACACTGATGAAAGGTGAAACCTCGAAACACGTGTCTGTGGATTACTTATTTATTATATATATATATATATATATATATATATATATATATATATGAGGGAGATTCAAAAATGATCTGCACTCTTGTTTTATGGAGGCTGAACTTCTCATGGATGATGTGATAGGCAGAACCATGACTAATCCACAGAGAAGCTACCTTATCAATGATAACTCGCCTGTTCGGCATTACCATCTCTCAAGCTTGCTGAATCTTCTCATCAGTGGTGGAGGTTGATGGGCATCCTTCTCCCTGTTTGTGCATTACACTTGTACATCTATTCTTAAAATTCTCTATCCACTCATATATACTTCTATGTGGTAGTGCACTGTCCCCGTATTGAGCTAAAAGCCTCTAAAGAATTTCAGCCCTTGACACTCCTTCTGACCAGAGAAATCTGGCCACTTCCTTGGTGCATACTGCTAGTGGAGCAGCCATATTTACATTGTAAAGTCAGCAAGCAAAATGGCGCGACCAGGCTCAAACTTTGATTATGTGATCAAAACAGTGCCAACTATAAATGCACACGTGCAGAACACAGTGAGACAATGATAAAGATATGTTATGGCAAAAGATAAGTGTGGATAAGTTTTGACTCTCCCTCATATATATATATATATATATATATATATATACACACACACATACATACATATATACATAAGATATAATATTAAAAAATCAGGAGAAATTTGAACACTGAAAACTGAAAGTAGTACACACACTTTGAAATCACAGCATACATGCCCAAGGTGATTATTTTAATAGGGATGGTGAAAACAAGGTGTTATAAGTCACTTTAAAAATTTTTTCCATCACCAAATTCATTGAATTGTTAGTTAGTATCTCTTAGTCAAATTGTTATTTCATAGAATTCTTACCTGTTTAGTCCGTGCTTTTGAATCTGGAGACAAATTATTATAAGTATAATGTGCTTGCGTGATTCCACAGAATAAGACAGCGACAATTCCTAGAAAGAAAGAAAAGAAAAAAAAGAAGGAAAAAAGTGTTAAAATGGAACATTCTAGTTTGCACCATAAAACACCTATCAACTCATTCTGTTTGGTTTGGTTGGTTGGGTTTTATGGCATGTCAACCCCTTGGATCATTTTATGCCGAATACTTCTATTGATAAAAAAAATGTTTAATGCTGAAAAAGTTTTGAAATAATTTCATTTTTAATGCATAATACAATTTTGTTTATAAACTCATGTTTTCTATTTACCCATAGATGGGACCCTAACAGGTACTACCACTCCGGGTCAGAGTGGACCAGGGAACAATGGTGATAAAGGGGTGCTCCACATTCCCCAAACCTCCAAAACTGGAACCTCACCATCAGATAGAGTTTAACGTCATTCTCAGGACATGTAGACCCTCAGTCACCGCCTTCTAGCACCCATATGATAAAAAGGGTTTGGGGCCTGCCATGAGGGCAATAGGGTTGGGAAAATCATATAGGTGCTAGGGCTTGATGTGACCAGCCGATTGATCGGAGGGGGTCAAAGTTTTTTTTACCTTAACTTACGAGTTTAATTCGTTCTGTTCCTAATTCAAATTCCTCGCATATCAAATCAATTTCCTCCATTGAAATAAACCGAAATGACATTAATCTGGCACAGCCACCCCCCAACAAAAGAGTATACTGTCTGTACTCTCTAGAGTATTGTACAGTGGTACCTTAACTTACGAGTTTAATTTGTTCTGTTCCTAATTCAAATTCCTTGTATATCAAATCAATTTCCCCCATTGAAATAAACTGAAATTATATTGGTTTGATCAAAATTTCAGGGGAGATAACTTTCTGAATCTTCCAATAAGAATAGAAAAAGAAAAGTGAAAAGATGAAAGAAGATGTTTTATTTGAATCTTTTTAAAGAATCTTACCTGTTAGTCCTGCAGCTTCTGCAGCTTGGAATGTACAATAGGACATCAAAAAGAATAAAGCTGTCTCGAGTAATGGATATTCCCTGATCTTGGTATATTTTGTCATGTAATTTGAATTAAGGAAAAAAATTAGATATTTAAAAAAAAGACAAAAAAACATGAATCTTTATATGTGAGAGAGAGAGAAGAAGAAGGAGAGAGAGGGGGAGAGAGAAAAGAGAGAAGAGAGAGAGAGAAGAGAGAGAGAGAGAGAAAAGAGAGAGAGAAAAGAGAGAAGAGAGAGAAAAGAGAGAGAAGAGAGAGAGAGAAAGAGAGAGGAGAAGAGAGAAAAGAGAGAAGAGAGAAAGAAAAGAGAGAGAGAGAGAAAGAAAAGAGAGAGAGAGAGAAAGAGAAGAGAGAGAAGTGAGAGAGAAGAGAGAGAAGTGAGAGAGAAGAGAGAGAGAGAGAGAGAGAGAAGAGAGAAGTGAGAGAAGAGAGAGAGGGGAGAATAATCAATGTTCTTAACATTAGGGAAACACAAAAAAAACAATTCCTATACAATATTAACACAAGGACTCAAACCTGCGCATGCACACTCATCACATTACAAATGTCCGCTTACACTAAAGACATGTGAAGCATTATTTTCTCTTGGCTGTAGGTAAGTGAAAATTATCATACACACACATCTGTACATTACAGTTGTAACAAAAATAGAAGAATAAATTTAACAGTCTGAACATGGATATTCCCTCATCTTGATATATATTGTCATGTGATTTGCATTAAGGGAAAAAAAAATCAAATATTAAATAAAACAAAAACAAAACATGGTTACAATATTTACAGTAAACTAGTAGGATCTGTGGGAATTTCACAGAATCTATTTATGTCAGAGAGAGAGGGGGAGGAGATAGGGAGATAGAGAGGAGAAGACTGAGGAGAGATACATGAAGTAGAAGGGGGACATGGACAGAAGGAGAGAGGGAAATAGTGGGTATACACAGGCAGATCGAAAGAAGAAGATAGTGAGGATAGAATAAAGCTGTCTCAAGTAATGGATATTCCCTGATCTTGTCATTTAATTTGCATTTAGGAAAAGATTGAATATCAAAAAAAAGACAAAAAATATGAATCTATATATATGTGAGAGAGAGGAGAGAGAGAGAGAGAAGAAGGAGAGAGAGAGAAGAGAGAGAGAGAAGAAGGAGGAGAGAAGAAGAGAGAGAGAGAGAGAGAGAGAGAGAGAGAGAGAGAGAGAGAGAGAGAGAGAGAGAGAGAAGAAGAATAATCAATGATCTTAACATCAGGGAAAAAAAAAACCCAAAAAAAAACAACTGTGCACTGCGCATGCACACTCATCACATTACAAATGTCCGCTTAAAATAGAAGAATGAATTTAAAAGTCTGAACATGGATATTCCCTGATCTTGGTATATTTTGTCATATGATTTTCATTAAGGAAAAGATTGAATATTAAAAAAAAAATGTGGTTACAATATTTACATTAAACAGCCTGGATTTATGGGAATTCCACAGAATCTATACATGTCAGAGAGGAAGGTAGTGGTTTGGTTTGGTTTGTTTTACGGCATATCAACCTTGGTGGGTCATTTAATGCTGATAAAGCTTTTAAATAAAGTAATCATTAGATGGATACTCAATTTTGTTTATAAACTCATGTTTTTCTATTTAACCCATAGATGGGACCCTAACAGGTACTACCACTCCGGTTTAGAGTATACCAGAGAGCAATGGTGATGAAGGGGTGCTCCACATTCCCCAAACCTCTAGAACTGGAACCTCACCATCAGATAGAGTTTAACGTCATTCCCAGGACATGTAAACTCTCAGCCACCACCTTCTAGCACCCATATGATAAAAAGGGGTTGGGGCTTGCCATAAGGGCAATAGAGTTGAGGCAATCATATAGGGCCTGATGTAACCAGCCGATTGATTGGAGGGGGCCTATCCAACCGCCCGTCTAGCCCAAAAAAGGGCTGGTTCCGGGAGCAATGGTGATGAAGGGGTGCTCCACATTCCCTAAACCTGGAACCTCACCATCAGATAGAGTTTAACGTCATTCCCAGGACATGTAGACTCTCAGCCACCACCTTCTAGCATCCATATGATAAAAAGGGTTGCCATAAAGGCAATAGGGTTGGGGCAATCATATAGGCGCTAGGGCTTGATGCGTGTGCAGTGAGTCCCAGCTAAGGCATCTTATCTGCCTGACGTCCAAGCTGAAACTGAGAGCCAACCAGGTCCCACGTGACTTCACATATTTCGCGGGCTTTCTGTAATATTCCATGGAAAGTTCCGCCCGTGATATGAAAAGGGGCCATTCCTTCAGAAATACAGGGGGTTGACAATAATCTATGCATAGATTATGTAACAGTGGGAGAGTCTTACCTCTCTGCAGAGGTGCAGTCGATGCATTCTAACACCCCAGCCGACAGAGCGGAGGAAGGTAGTGGAGATAGTCAGGAGGAGAGAGGAAGGTAGAGAAGGGGAGAGGAAGACATTTTGTTTTATTCATTCTTGATGGGTACTCGATTTTTTTTATTTAACCTATATATGGGACCCACTACCTCTCTAGGTCAGAGTGGACCTGAGAGTAATGGTGATACATAGAGTAATCTATGTTTTTAACATTAGGGAAACAAAAAAACAAATATTTAATAGAATCAGGAATTTCTTGAAAAAATAATATCCCGTAAAAAAAAAAAACAGGTGTGAAAATAAAAAAAATCTAAAAAAAATACTCAAAATTTAAAAGGATATAAGTGCTGTGATGCAACCAATGGCAGCTCCAATAAGGAAGGCCCCCAGGAAAATTCCGATAAAGTTTCCCATGGAATTAAAAAATGCATTTGCCTGATAACCTCCCTTTTCTGCTATGCTTGCATATTCCTCAACAGCTCTGTGGAAAAAGAGAAAAGAAAAATGGATTTGAAACAATATGGAGATTTATTTGGGTCTTCGGAAAATAATGGCTAATTTTAGAATAAATGTTTAAACATGTTTGCCATTCCTGAGGATTTGAGGAGGCATTGACTTCATAAGGTAAACAGTGTAATTAGCAAATGGTGGTTGAAGTGGGATGTTTGATGTCAATATTTAATAAAAGTGTTCAAACATTTAAAGACCATAAATAAATCAAGCACAATGGCATAGAAGACAAAACTATTGATTAAACAAACAAAATTGTATTAACAAAAGGTATACAAAAAGGTAGCATTGAATACTGGGCTAAGTTCAGCCAAAAGTTCTTTTTTTTAAAGTTCAAATGTAAAATGTAAGCTGGTATTTCACAGTTCAAAAGTGAGAAAGAAAAGGTGAAAGTTTAAAGTCAACTCAAAAGCAGTCAGGCATAAGTTGAATGAATATAAGGTTTATCTCCGAAAGCATAGGTTATTCAAAGAGAGAGATAGATACCTTCAGCATGTAAGCAACGTGAATTCCCTTAGGCAAATGAGATCTTTCTGGTTGAAAATGAAAAAGTCTGAGCATTTATAGCAATCAGGTAGGATCAGCGAGGCTCCTTTCGATAATTTTTCTTTTTAAGCGGAACGCCTCTGATTGGTTGAATTTTCCGAATTTTATTTTAAATTTTATTTTTACTAGGGTGCACAGTCCACATGCGCAAACTACTTATTTTTGTCATTCGACTTCTGTCTGTCGAAGTATGAACTTCCGGATCGCCACAAGCAAATGATAGGATGAATTCAGCCCTAAGTTATAGATTAAAAGCTGATGTAAGTTTTTGCAAGGCTAGTGTGTCCATGTGTAGTAGTCCACAGGAGAATGTTACTAATGATTTTGTCCTTATTTCTCTAGTAATACACTAACTACATAAGATTCTGAGATGATTTTTGTTGTAACTCAAGTATCAGAGTTAATAGAGAAATAATGTGAAGAAACATAGGTATTAAGGAGAGGAAAAAAGACTTACTAAGCAAAGATACAAGATGAACAGATTAATTAGCAATTGCTAGGTTGAAATAAGTCCTGTGAGATCTTGTTGTTACTCACTTCCAAGGTTTTCATCATACATTATTTTTAGGAAAAATAGACAATTCCATATTATTATTTAGGTATATTTCCATTATATAGTAAAATATAGTCTCAATTGAGACACTGATATTATTATTATTATTATTATTATTCAGGGTTGGTTTAGCTCAGTTGCTAGAGCATCTGCCTAGGAATCTAATTCATCACTTATTTCTTGTTCAGTTTTTAAAATATTTATATGGTTGGAAAGAAAAGAAAATAATCTTTCTAAATATGTAACTTTTATGTGTTTTTAGCCATTGAATTATTTTTTATAGCAAGTTAAAACATTTATTTTTTACGGCTAGTTAAAACGGTATTATTTTTAAACAAAGCTGTACATGCTACATGTAGCCAGGCTTTATTAAATAAAATTATATAGTGTTATTCTATTTCTTGTATGTAATACAACATAGCAGGTATTTAAAAGGGTATTTTTAAGTCCAAAGGGATGTTATTTATATAAATTAATACTATATGTGTGTATATGCCGTTTTTTTTTTAACAAAATCATGTCCACTTTTGTACCCCCAATTTTGGGGCTTTAAATTCTTATAACTTTTGAACCACTGGGGATATTTGCATAATTCAAACAGTTCTGAACTCCATTTACAAATCTCTATATAACTAATGTGATTAAATAACAATATCCTCAAATAAGGTTCTAAGTTCAATAACGGTTCTCCACAACTCACTGCATGAGTACCACATCTTGTGTAATCTGATCTGTGTGGTAGGAGCATCTGGGAGCTGACAGTAAGTGTGATGCCCCACCTCAGCAAAAACAATCTCATTGGTCTAATGTAAATGAAACGGGGATAGACTCCATCGCTGTCAAGCTGATACCAACAATAGGTCACACCTTCAGCTTTTTTGTTTTATATATATTATAGTTAGGTAATATGTGACATTTTATTCCTTGAATCAGGGATTGAACTTTTTGGACTTTGTTTTGTTTTTTACTGTAAAATTTTACCTACATTATATCTACTAGTACAAAATAAAAAAAACGCCCACCGGGCAATGTAAAAATAGATTTTTGAAACATATTGCCTGAGGGGTGGGAGTATAAAATTCAATGTCAACGAATTTGTACCCTAAGTAAGTAAAATCATCAAATTCATTAAAGGATTAAAAAATAAAACAATTTGAAATGTAAACTTTAAATATGTATTAAAATAAAACAAACTATATATAGATATATAATACCAGTCATGTATTTATTAAAACTTGTTTTAAAAAACAATGAGGACTGTCTAATGCTGCATGTTCAAATTTTGAGTGTATTCATTCTATGTTATGATGATTTTGGGTAATGTGACGTAAGCAGTGACGTAATTTTTGTTACAGACAAAAACCGGAAGCGAATCTCCATTATTAATAGATTAATCTATACATATATAAAGGGCAGTTTGTATGTATGTATGTATGTCCAGATGAAACTACAAAAATAAAACAATTAACAACAAAGTAAATACATATACACATTAAACATCACCGGTTCTTGCTTTATGAGCCCAAATTATGAAGATTTGATTTTTATTCAAAGATATTTAAAAATTAAAATATACATAGAAATAGCATTGAAATTCTACGTAATAACGTTCAGCATTTGTAAATCTCAAAAGTAAACAAATCAATACACCAGGGTTCCCTACTTCTATACTTTTTTGCAAAAATTATGAAGATTTGATTTATATTTAAAGATATTTAAAAATTAAAATATACATAAAAAGAACATTGAAATTCTACTTAAAAATGTGCAACATTTATAAATCTCAAAAGTAAATAAAACAATATACCTGGATACCCCCGTTACCCTTTTGTGCAAAAATTATGAAGATTTGATTTATATTTAAAGATATTTAAAAATTAAAATATACATAAAAAGAACATTGAAATTCTACTTAAAAATGTCCAATATTTATAAATCTCAAAAGTAAATAAAACAATATACCTGCCCCCCCCCCCCACTTACCCTTTTGTACAAAAATTATGAAATAATAATGAAATTTATTGTGTACAGTGCTCAGGTGCACCACAACTCATCAAAGTCTCATGTCCAGTGCTTCGGCAACCTACAACAGACGCGGGCAGTTTATTCCATGTCTCCGCAAATGTTTCCGAAATTCACATGAGCAGTGCTGTTTTCTGACTTTGTAGGCATGCCCACGTGTGTTGGAAAGATGGAGAAGATTTGATTTATATTTAAAGATATTTAAAAATTAAAATATACATAGAAATAGCATTGAAATTCTACTCAAAATTGTCTAGCATTTATAAATCTCAAAAGTAAACAAATCAATACACTAGGGTTCCCTCCTCTACACAGGTGTCGCTGGGTAGTCGCTTCTAGTTTAAAATAATTTATTTGACTTACCTCCAAATGGACAAGATTATTTTTCCTCTTACCCAGATAATATTACGCGAGTTCGATTCTCACTGGGTGCCACACACTTCTGGCCTTGTGCTCAGCTTAGTAAATAACTATATGACACTTTAAAGGGCTGGGTCAGCTCAGTCGTTAGAGCGTTCGGATAGAAACCACAGGATTCCTAGTTCAATACCAGCCCTCGCCAACTCAGTGTATGAGTAGCACAGGGATCTGTGCAGTAAAGTAAGGAGCTGATGGTAGGTGTGGTGCACCACCTCAGACGCAAAAAACAATCTCCTTGGTCTAGCACGAGTGAAAAGGGGATAGACTGCCTCGCTGATTGGCTGATACCAACTTCAGGCTGCTCTGACAACTTTACTTTTATATATATATATATATATATATATATATATATATATATATAGGTGGGGTACAAGTAATTTGGTATTAGGATGATTCTAAGTTGGTCCTTTCTTCCAACGGTACAGTGTTGAAGAGTTCAGGTCCAAATTGAGAGCTCAATGTTTTAATTTTTTTTGCAGAAACAATCTCCTTGGTCTAGCACGAGTGAAAAGAGGATAGACTCCCTCGCTGATTGGCTGATACCGACTTTAGGCCACCCCCAAGACTTTACTGTATTTTATGAAAATTTTTAATTGTTGAACAAGATATTGAACTTCTTGGACTTTCTTTTGTTTTTTGCTCTTTTTACGGTAAAATTTTACGTACTTTATATTTAAAATAATTTATTTGACTTATCACCAAATGTAGAAGATTATTTTTTTTTTTTACTTACCCAGATAATACAATGGCAACAGCATCGTTTAAAACACTCTCACCAAACACCAGAGCATACAAATCTACATCAACATTGAGATCATGGAAAATAGCCAATACTGTCACTGAAAATGAAAAATAAAAAAGGAAATACGTTAGAGATTAGATAAGATTATCATGTATCTATACATATATATAACTTGGCTGGCAACCCATTAACTCAAAAGTCCGATACAAAACCTCTACTGCCTCTCAAGGAAAGGCTAGGAGAGTAAACCCCGAAAACAAATCAGGAGCCTGAGTCCCTAAGGTGGTATGATGCTGAAATCCAGTGCTACCCATTAACTCCTGCAACTCTACCGCTGCCAAACTGCATTGGTCCCTTACCTTTCCTTTGGATCACAGCGGCAGTGTGGAGAGAGGGGATTTGCTGCATGGGCAACAGCTTGTCCTCCACATGAACCCACCCAGGCTATGTAGTTCAAGTTTAAAAAATAAAAGAAACAAAACGTACAAAAAAACTTGGCACAACTAAACAACAAAAAAAAAAAAATCTTGACACTACTCCATCGTCTCTCGTAGACGGAAGACTGCCAACCAATAGCATACATATATAAAACGGACAATTTGCCCTCCAGCCTTCTTCAGGTGTTTCTTGTTTAACCTGGGAACTTTCTCTTCAAATTTGGAAGCCTTCATGTCAGTTCATAGTGAATTTTTGGAACTTATAAACCTAATGTTCTTTTTACCTAGAATATACTTAGGTAGGGTATATAAAATATGGGTAATTCCATGTCAAATCATCCAAGCCATGTCACCCACCCCCTTCAATTTTTTGGCGACGAGGATGAGATATTGACTCTGTGCAGGGTGAATCTAAAAAGAGTTATATGCCCTACCTATAAACATTAATGTGTATGTCCCAATCCTCATAATTTACAGGAGTATTATGCTGACTGGGTAGTCTTATACCACTATCAGTGGTTTACCTTCTTCACACCACTGGCAAGTATTGTATTTTTGTTAATCTTATAAAGATTCCATTTCATTTCCAACCTCCATTTTTGGTTATTTCTCATTTAGTAATCTTTGTTAGGTTACAAAATTTTGGGGACAAGGATGAGATATTGACTCTGGACAGTAAATCTAAAAAGGAGAGTTGTTATAGAGCCTACCTATGAACATAAATGGATATGTCCCAATCCTCATAAATATGGAAGTATTATGCTTACTGAGTAGTCTTATACCACTAGCTGTGGTTTACTTTCTTCACACCACTAGCAAGTATTGTATTTTGTTAATGTTATAAAGATTCCATTTTATTTTATTTTCACCCTCTTTTGGTTATTTCTTATTTAGTAACCTTTGTTAGGCTACAAAATTTTGACGATGAAGATGAGATATTGACTCTGTGCAGAGTAAATCTAAATGGGTCTATCCCAATCCTCATAAATACAGAAGTATTATGCTTACTGAGTAGTTTGATACCACTAGCTGTGGTTTACCTTTTTTCACACCACTGGCAAGTATTGTATTTTGTTAATGTTATAAATATTCCATTTCATTTCCAACCTCCATTTGGTCATTTCTCATTTAGTAACCTTTGTTAGGTTACAACCGTATGATTCTTTACCTTGACTCATATTGCGTTTTTTTGGGGGGAAGGAGGTCTATTCAGACAAAGATAAATAATAAATAGGCTATAAATATGAATAAGATAAAATTTTGGATTATTTGGATTTTTTGGACTGTTGTTCTCATCTTTATTGTTATATACACAATATTTTTGCTGGCTTTCTTCAGGTGTTTTTGTTTAACTTGGGAACCTTCACTTCAAACTCGGGAGCCTTCATGTCGGTTCATAGTGAATGTTTGAAACTTATAAACCTAATGTTCTTTTTACCTAAAATATTTACATTTATACTTTTTTTTGTCAAACTCAGGGGCCATCATGTCATAATCAGGAACTCCTGAGTTCATTTCATTTTCAACCTCCATTTGGTTAGTATTATTAGCGTTGTTCGGACTATTGTCCCCATCTTAATAGTCCGAACAACGCTAATAATACTAATCTTCAAAACTCCATTTGGTTATTTCTCATTTAGTAATCTTTGTTAGGTTACAACATTTTGGCAAGGAGGAGGAGGAGATATTGACTCTGGACAGTAAATCTAAAAAGGAGTCCAGCCTTTGTAAATCTCAAAAGTAAACAAATAAATACACCAGTTTTTATCCCTCCTCTCTACCCAGTTGATGCTGGGTAATCCCTTCTAGTAAGTAATAATAAGAAAAAAAGGCTTACCCCCCAAAAAAATTTCAACAGAAAGAAAGACTGAGTATTAAAATATACATAGAAATAGCATTGAAATTCTACTTAAAAATGTCCAGCCTTTGTAAATCTCAAAAGTAAACAAATAAATACACCAGTTTTTATCCCTCCTCTCTACCCAGTTGATGCTGGGTAATCCCTTCTAGTAAGTAATAATAAGAAAAAAAGGCTTACCCCCCAAAAAAATTTCAACAGAAAGAAAGACTGAGTATTAAAATATACATAGAAATAGCATTGAAATTCTACTTAAAAATGTCCAGCCTTTGTAAATCTCAAAAATAAACAAAACAATACACCAGTTTTTATCCCTCCTCTCTACCTAGTTGATGCTGGGTAATCCCTTCTAGTAAGTAATAATAAGAAAAAAAGGCTTACCAACCAAAAAATTCAAATAGAAAGAAAGACTGAGTATTAAAATATACATAGAAATAGCATTGAAATTCTACTTAAAAATATCCAGCATTTGTAAATCTAAAAAATAAATAAAACAATACACCAGTTTTTTTCCTCCTCTCTACCTAGTTGATGCTGGGTAGTCCCTTCTAGTAAGTAATAAGAAAAAAAGGCTTAACCAAAAAAAAAAAAAAATTTAAATAGAAAGAAAGACTGAGTATTAAAATATACATAGAAATAGCATTGAAATTCTACTTAAAAATGTCCAGCCTTTGTGAATCTCAAATGTAAACAAATCAATACATCAGGTATTTTTTTTTGAGACCACCCCTCTAGTAACATCTAAAGGCAAACAGAGAAAAAATGAAGTATTAGGCCAAGCCAATATATTTACTACACAACAATTGAATATATCAAAAATCATTGAATAACCCAAACAGCTGGTGTTTGTTTATATCTATAAAGCATGTTCACAAAAGAAACCCAACATTTATTGAAAAATTATAATATGCTGAGGGATCAACAATAATGAACTGTTCATCAAAATCAATACATAAGAAATGCTCCCCCGAGTACAAAATATCATATAAGAAACACTGACCCTGGGGGTGAGGAATATTAACTCTGGGGGTGAGGAACAATACTTTGTTATTACTCCCAGGTCTACTAACTTCAAAGTTTGTATAATATATATATATATCAAATATCCTGGATCTTGCTTTTTGTGCAAAAATTATTAAGATTTGTTTTTTTGTTTTATGGCATATCAATTCTTTTCAGGTTATTTAATGCCAAATCAAGTCATTTTAATAAACAAAGGACTCAGATTTCTTACATTACCTGCTGTTGCTTAAGATATATATCCTCCCTTACAACAGATAGTATACTGTACCAGACGACCCCTAGCACAAGAACTGAGACAATAAAGCTGTGTTAGACTGTGGTAAGAGGGTATAAAAGAAAAATTATAATATGCTGGGGATCAACAATAATGAACGGTTCATCAAAATCAATACCTAAGAAAAGCTCCCCCGAGTATAAAATATTATGCAAGAAACACTGACCCTGGGTTTGGTTTGGTTTGTTTTACGGCATATCAACCTCGGTGGGTCATTTAATGCTGACAAAGTTGTGAAATAAATTCATTCTTAATGCATAATACAATTTTGTTTATAAACTCATGTTTTTCTATTCAACCCATAGATGGGACCCTAACAGGTACTACCACTCCGGGTCAGAGTAGACCAGGGAGCAATGGTGATGAATGGGGTGCTCCACATTCCCCAAACCTCACCATCAGATAGAGTTTAACGTCATTCCCAGGACATGTAGACCCTCAGCCACCGCCTTATAGCACCCATATGATAAGAAGGATTGGGGGTTGCCATAAGGGCAATAGGGTTGGGGCAATCATATAGGTGCTAGGGCTTGACGTGACCAGCTGATTGATCGGAGGGGGTCTGTCCGACCGCCCGTCTAGTCCAAGAAAAGACTAAAGTGGAATATTGCAAGTCATAGACTGCTCATCCACCTGGGTTTTATCCTTAAGCATCACGGGTCGCCACCCACGGCCAACAGGTGGCCCCATTCGGGGAGTCTTACCCCTCTGCAGAGGTGCAGTCGGTGCATTCTAACGCCCCAGCCGACAGGGCGGATATTTATTTGTCTCCAATGTCCGAGGCCCTTAAACTCATTTTCTCTACCCTATTTACTTTAAGTAAGTAAAATCATCAAATTCATTAAAGGATTAAAAATAAAACAATTTGAAATGTAAACTTTAAATATGTATTAAAATAAAACAAACTATATATAGATATATAATACCAGTCATGTATCTATTAAAACTTGTTTTAAAAAACAATGAGGACTGTCTAATGTTGCATGTTCAAATTTTGAGTGTATTTATTCTATGTTATGATTTTGGGTAATGTGACATAAGCAGTGATGTAATTTTTGTTACAGACAAAAACCGGAAGCGAATCTCCATTATTATTAGTATTGATTATTTATATTTTTTGAAGTAGTAAAACTATAATACAGGAGGTTATTTTTGTTCTTTCTTTGTAAATTTGTATATATTTATTTTTGTCTCCAATGTCCGAGGCCCTTAAACTCATTTTCTCCACCCTATTTATTCCAAGATGGCCGACTATAGAAATGATCCCTGAGAGGTTGAATATTCAGAGAAATTCTCTTGCAATCTTTGGGGGGCAGCACATTTTCTATTCTTTCCACTTGACTTATGAATCTCAAGATGATGTTGCAACAGGATTTAATACATCTTATTGTAATGGAGATTGTGTGTTTTTCTGTCTGTAACCGAAACTATATTCCTACTCAAGTCACAATTCCCTTAGTTATTGACATCATATTCTCAATGATTTTATTTTTTCTAACCTCAATTATAAATAAAATTGTTTTTAAATTATTAATACTGGTAACCATATCTACATGATATTTACCGCGTACCCCACTTGTACGGGTCAGGCACAAAGTCCCTATTAACGTGGGACCACCCACGAGCCGAAGCGATCCCGTCGGCATTCCCCCTCAAGGGGGGCGCCTCAGGCACTGGGCAATAAACCCAGCCCTGCCCCTTTAAATCAAGGGGGCAGGTGTTGCCTGGGGGGATGGCCCCCTGGGATCGACGCCGTTAATTATATCAATGGTCCAGAGGCCGAAGCCACTGTAGACCATATCTACATACTAACAACATGCAATTATGTTTATATATACAACAAAATAGCGGTTTGCAGTTTGAACGGGAAGGCTAATTTGCATATTGATATTAAAAAATCGAATTTAATAAATATGTGCTCAGTATTATTGATTTCTAACTATTTGGTTTTATTTTAATGAATATAAGCAAAAATCTCTTCAATAAATCTTCAATGAAATCCATTAACAAGAAAAAAATAACTGTCATTTTATTCTTTACTTCCTCATTTAACTAAATA
This sequence comes from Doryteuthis pealeii, assembly GCA_023376005.1. Lineage (NCBI taxonomy): Eukaryota > Metazoa > Mollusca > Cephalopoda > Myopsida > Loliginidae > Doryteuthis > Doryteuthis pealeii. The sequence goes on along the minus strand of CM042174.1, from coordinate 47,497,369 downwards.
GTTAAATTAGAAAAAATAACAATGAAAGACAAGAGTGATGGAAGAGTAAGATTGAGTTGTTCTATTTTTTGATTATACCCCCTCTGTTTCAAATCTTTTTATCTGCATTCTTATTTAGTTTCATTAGCCTTTCTAATTTAATATAATATTTTATTACATTAAAACTTAAATACTTGCACCCGGAGAGTACATATTTTTGCTAGTTTTTTTAATATAGTAAATTGATATGTCTTAAATTGGGTATATATTATTTTTGGAAGAATTCTTCTGTGCTCTAATTATTAAAAAAAGGTTTTAAATTTTCTCCTTGAATAATTCCAGCAGATTTTGGTTTCTTGGTTGGTTTCATGGAACAACAATGTTTGTTGGGATATTTATCGCCAAAATCAGTCTTTTTTTAAAAAATTATATGGTTTCAAGTATCTTATAATCATTTGTAAACAATTATAACTTCAAATAACAATTATTATTCTTTTTTTTATATGCTCAGTAATATATTCACGAGAAAATTATTTACAAACAAGAAATAGTCATTTTTCAGTTTTATCAATTATTAGATACCAACGATTACGATTGTGAAAAAGTTATGTATAAAATATTCAACATAATTATCTAATTAATAATTAATAGATGTTGGTATACTCTACAATATATATATATATATATATATATATATATATATATGAGAAGAAAATATATTAAAAATATAACAAACACAGGATGTTATGATTAGGAGAAACAATTTTATGTGTCAATACTTAAGCATTTCGGTATATTGTACCATCTTCAGGACACTGTTAAGTAATGTTTATGTGAGGGACAAAATGAAAGATGTTAAGTGTATAGTAAATGTGTGAATATGATGTTATTAACCGTTAATTTTTATATGCGCGTTTGTTTACAAAAGTCAATGATGTAATCAATGCATGTGCATTTTATTTTGTTCCTAACATAAACATTACTTAACAGTGTCCTGAAGATGGTACAATATACCGAAATGCTTAAGTATTGACACATAAAAATTGTTTCCCCAATCATAACATCCTGTGTTTGTTATATTTTTAAAATATTTTCTTCTCATATTGTCGGATTAATTCCCTCACCGTATTTCCATATATATATATATATATATATATATATATATATATATATGAAAAGTTTATTTGCAGTACAGAATTTAAAAAGGACGCGTAAAAGCATATGCATGTTGTAAAATAAGTTGTTTTTGTTTTTTTCTTAAAAAGAAAAGTAAGGGTACCCTAGTAAGATTTAAAATCGGAAATGATTTTTTTTTCTCTTTTTTTCGCTCAATGCTCCTCAGAGATATATATATATATATATATATATATAACATTGATGTTCCAAAAAGTCATGCGGTAGTTTCATCATAAGCACATCCACCACGCGTTTCTCGGTCAGCAACAATAATGTATATCTTAGTGTAACAGTTTTTGAAAAAAGAAGACATATTTCAAATTCAACAATAGAACAAATTCTCTTTTTCAAACAGGATGAGTTTTAACCCGCTCATGGTAGGCCTAGAGAATTTGTTCCATTGTTCAATTTGAAATATGTCTTCTTTTTTCAAAAACTGTTACACTAAGATATACATTATTGTTGCTGACCGAGAAATGTGTGGTGGATGTGCTTATGATGAAACTACCGCATGACTTTTTGGAACATCAATGTTTCCGTTTTGAATTCAAATTATTTTCATATATATATAAGTTAATAGAAAGGAAATGAATCCGACTGTATAAGTATAGATGAAAGGATATGAAAACAACACAATATGCTGTTAAAGTGAAAATATTTTATATCATATTCATAGCTAATATTGAACAATATTTCGATTTATAAAAATCATCTTCAGAGTTTGTTTTACTCCGGACTTAACAAGAGTGGAGACGAAAAATAATATGAATTCAAAACGAAAACATTGATGTTGCAAAAAAGTTATGCGGTAGTTTCAAATATAAGCACATCTGCCCACGCGTTTCTCGGTCAGCGACAGACAACTGTTACAATAAGATATACATGTCTGTATAATTATAGCTTCAAGTAACTATTCATAATACAAGTAATTTGCACCCAGTTATATGGTTTCAAGTAACTAATAATAACCCTTAGTAAACAATTATAGCTTCAAGTAACTATTCTTAATACAGATAGTTTGCACACAGTTATATGGTTTCAAGTATCCCTATTTAATACAAACAATTTATATACAATTATATTATTTCAAGTAACTATTTCTATCTAATAATAAAAATCATTTGTTTGCACACATACAAATACAAATAATTGGCACATATAATTTTTATAATGCATTTCAGGTCACTTAACTTTAAACTCCCCCCTCTTATTTTTGGGGTGCAAAATATGGGTGGGGTTATATACCTCTGAAACTAAATACAGTATAAATAAAGAAAAAGACCGAAGGTGTGAATAGAAGAAACAAAATCTTAAGAAAGCTAGTCTGGTAGAAAATAAGTACTGAAAATCAGAAAATTAAATGTAAAAAAGATTTTTTGGACACATGGCCTAGTGGATAAGTGTTACGTTGTAATACTCATGGTACTAAAACGATACATGCACCGTAGTCCTTTTTTCTTTCTTGGTACTAAAACTCCGATAAAAATCATAACCCGAGAAACATGTCGTCACAACTCCCAGCCTTTATTAACGTGCTCGTCTAGTGGCTTCTACCAGGGAGGAGGGGAGGCAGAGAGAACGAGAGAGAGAGAACACTACTAAATTCCTGGGCTCTAATCAGGTCTGTGCCCTACGACGGACGCCGGCAAAAAGAGGACGAACCCTTTCTTCCTTCCCCCACGTCACCACGTGACTTCCGGTCACACCCGACTTCCGGTCAACACCCGACTTCCGCTTGCCCCTCAATTCTTCGTTCGGGGTCACGCTACGGTCAAAACCATCGCTCTCCTCTTTTGGGTCATCACTATTTTTTAAGCCTTTGTTATTTATTCCTCCTCCTTCCATTAGCAGTTCTAGCTCACACAAGTCATCCTGCTACATAAGGTAGTTAGGTTAAGACAGTTCTAAGTGACAGGTATCTCTGGATTCCAGGTTCAATCCTGAGTAGAGGCAGTAACATAGAAAAATAATTAACACAACTTCTACCCCACTCTAGGGTTAGCGGAATGAGAACAGGATACCCCCAAGGACTAAATAAAGGTTTAGGTTCAAAGTTCCGTGATAGCTCCTGATTACAAAAAGAAGGTTCCCGAGTCCGAGAAGGTTATCAAGTCCAACAAGAAATACCTCAAGAAGGCCGGAGGGCATATCGACTGAAACATTGTACAGATAACAATGGGGACAATAATCCGAATAACGCAGATAATACTAATCATCAAGCCTTATCTCAAACATTCAGAGAAATAGATTTTTTTTTTTTTACTATGTGGTTTTATAATATAATTGCTTATTATAAGTGAAAAAATTAATCTATATATAATTATATGGTTTCAAGAAACTATCCCTTATTACCTAACTCATTCGACGGGAGTAGGATGGGACACAAAATCACAAATATGGAGAATTTAGTAAGGATTGAACTCGTTATTCAATAGTAATGGATCTGCAAGACTAGCCTGTTAACCATTACACCCTGATAGGACAACCACGTTGTTACATAATCTATGTGGTTGCATAAGATTATTGTCAATCCCCTGTATTTCTAAAGGGATGGCCCTTTTCATATCACGGGCGGGACTTTCCATGGAAGATTACAGAAAGCTCGCGAAATACGTGAAGTCATGTGGAACCTGGTTGGGTCCTCAGTTTCAGTTTAGACGTCCGGCAGAGAAGATGTCCTGCCTTAACTGGAACTCACTGCATACGCACGCTATGTTAGTCAGATGTTTAGTTAAGTAAATAAAAGCTTAAGAAAATAACACGGTTTTGCGATTAATGAATGTCTTGGTAACAAGACTGATCTAGAAGAAGAAATGAGTTAAGTGCGACCAATGCCAAGATGAAGTCCAGACGCTAGAAGAGATGCTAGAAGAACTTAAGATATCAAAGACGCCAGAAGGAGAATAGAAATAAGTAATGAAAAGGGTATACCACACACACGAGCTGCAAAAAATATACAAAAGTTTTGTCACGGTGAAGCAGTTGTTCAAAGGGCAGGTTGCATGTCAATAAGTTGCAATCTGCTCACACATGTGACAAATTGATCAAGTTTAGATTCCACAGTCAATTCGATTGCAAAAGGAAAGGTCGGTTGGCTGGTTGGTTGGATTTTACAACATTTTAACCCTTGTTGGGTTATTTCATGTTAAAGACATTTTGCTTAATTCATTCTTGTTGGGTATTCAATTTTTTTTTAAAATACAATTTTTAAAAACTCATTTTTCCCTATTGCCCTTATGGCAAGCCCCAAACCCTTTTTATCATATGGGTGCTAGAAGGCGGTGGCTGCGGGTCTACATGTCCTGGGAATGACGTTAAACTCTATCTGATGGTGAGGTTCCAGTTTTGGAGGCTTGGGGAATGTGGAGCACCCCTTCATCACCATTGCTCCCTGGTCCACTCTGACCCGGAATGGTAGTACCTGTTAGGGTCCCATCTATGGGTTAAATAAAAAAATGTATTTATAAAAAAATTGTATTATCCATTAAGAATTGATATATTTCAAAACTTTATCGGCATTAAATGACCAGTGAGGTTGATATGCCGTAAAACAAAAAACAAACCAAAAACTCATTTTTCAATCTATCTAACCTGCAGATGGGACCCTAACATGTACTACCAGTCTTGGTCAGAGAAGAACCTGGATTAATGGCGATAAGGGGATACTAAACATTCCTCAGAGTTCCAGAATTTACTACTAGATGCAGTTTAATAACTGGTATAACACACAGGACACTAAGACCAACCACTGTACATATATGATAAAAATATTTTAAGACATTTTATTACATATCAATATTTTTATATTGTGATCTTTTTTTTGCATTATAATTAGTGAAATAGATCACTAATTAGGACTGATCCTATTCTAGTAGTGACCATCCAAAGCAGAGTTTAACAGGTTTGAATACAAAGTTTTCCTTCTCCTAGACTGGTTGCCTAACCAAGGTTAAAGAGCTCAGTGTAATAGATCACAAATTAGGACTGATCCTATTCTAGTAGTGACCATCCGAAGCGGAGTTTAACAGGTTTGAATACAAAGTTTTCCTTCTCCTAGACTGGTTGCCTAACCAAGGTTAAAGAGCTCAGTGTATGGCATGACCATGTGCTGGCTTCCACAGGAGGACGTCACTTATGAGTTCGTCCTTGCTTCTCCAGCAGTGTCCTGCATGTTTTGTCCGTCATACTCAGATGGTTTCGGTGATATGGGGCAGGTGACCATACAGCTGTTGTTTCCATGTTTTGTTTCGGATCACACACAGCAAAGTTCAGTTGTTTGGTTGGATTTTACAGCATGTCAAACCTTGTTGGGTTATTTTATGCCAAAGACATTTTTCTTAATTCATTCTTAATGGGTATTCATTTTTTTTTCCAAACTCAAATTTTTTAAACACATTCTTTTAAAACTTATTTTCAATCTATCTAACCCATAGATGGACCCTAACAGTACTACCACTCGGGTCAGAGTGGACCAGGGAGGAACAGCGATGAAGGGTAATCTATATTCCCCAGAGTTCCAGAATTAGAACTTCAGTACTAGATGCTGTTTAATGTCATACCCAGGATACTAAAACCCTCAACCACTGCCTTCTAGCACATATATGATAAACAAATATATCAAGACACATTTTATTACATATTAATATTTTTTATATTGTGATTTTCTTTGTATTATAATTAATTAAATAGATCACTGAGTAAGACCGAGCCTATTCTAGTAGTAACCAAGCCAAGCGGATTTAACAGGTCTGAATTCAGAGTTTTCCTTCTCCTAGACTGGTTGCCTAAGTATTTATATATAATGAAATAGAGGACCAATTAGGTCTGAGCCTATTCTAGTAGTGACCACCCTTAGCGGATTTAACAGGTCTGAATTCAGAGTTTTCCTTCTCCTAGACTGGTTGCCTAACTACGGTGAAAGAGCCCAGTCTGCTCTACTATTTACCCATAGCTGGAGGAAGAGTAGTTGGATTCATACCTTTCCCAAGGGTATTAGCACTATGTGAACTGTAGCTTCATCCAGGATTTGAACTTGGGTTGACGAGTCCATTTCCTATGACTCTAACCATTACACCACGTGTCTCCAACACTTTTATTATAATTAATATTAACAGGATTATCTGGTTTTGCCAAGGATAAAAAAAATCTAATATGCTAAAGAATACATATGTATAGGTAGAACACAGTTATCTGTCCTTGTGTATAGTCAGAACAGAGTTATCTGCCCCTGAACAAATCTATTAGGTGCAGTTGGTGTAAAGACAGGGCCATTGAATTATTTTTTACAGCGAGTTAAAAAAGATATTTTGCTTCGGACAGCCTATTTGAAGTAGGATTTTTTTCATACTAAATCTTATTTATCGCAGATTTCTGTTCCTATTTTATTTGGTTAGAAAGAGAATAATAAAGAAAAATAATCTTTCTAAATATGTAATTTGTATTTGTTTTCATACATTGAATTATTTTTACAGCGAAACAAAAACAATGTTAAAATAATGAAAGTGATCTGCCCCTGAACAGATCTATTAGGTGCAGTTGTTGTAAAGACAGGGCTGACAGGTATTTGTTAAAATAATGAAAGATAAATTACCTGGGTCTGTGGCTGATATAACCGCTCCAAAAAAGAAGCAATCTGTCAGTTGGAAGGTCGTACTGATGGCCATTAATCTGGTCAAGCCAAACAGGATACCTCTGAAAAAAATTGGGAGAAAAAAAATAAAAATAAATAAATAAATAAAAAGAATACAACCATCACAAACTTTGCAAAAAAGCAACATTTAAAAAATTGGTTCCTAACTGATGTTAATCTATGTAAACTACCAAAGAAAAGCTTTTTTGTTTTTAAAGATGTCATATATATATATACATATATATATATATATATATATATATATATGAGGTTAAGTAAACAAACAAATGTATTTATTTTTTTCATATGGCTATAAGCCGACAATTTTTGGAGGATATGTGCTTAATTGAAGTCATACCTAATTCTAAAAGTTAATTAGTTAATAATTAATGAATTTAGGTGGGCATATATGTTCAAATGTAAGGCTAAACAAATCGAGAAAATGTCAATTCCTGAATGTACATTTCGCCCTATTAGGTCTCATCAGCAAGGTTATAGACATGGGAGACTGCGCCGTGTGTGATTCGAAAAACCTAGTTGTAGAAAAAAGCTTTTCTCTCTAGCACGGTTTCGGTGTTCAAGGTACACCTTCCTCAGGAGTACTTTCCTGAAGAAAGTGTACCTTGAACACTGAAACTGTGGTAGAGAGAAACTCTTTTTTCTACAACTATTAATGTTCTATATTTTACAAGATATATTGAGCCCTTTTGGATTAACTGCTTATTCTACTACAATGAAAACATGGTAGTAACTTTTTGATGAACACACACACACACACACACACACACACAATCACAAATCTTGCAAAAAAGCAACATTTCAAGAATTGGTATCTAACTCATGTCAACCTATGTAAACTAAGAAAAGAAAAGATTATTTTTACTAAGATACTATACAAATATATAGTGATTTTTTTCAAAAATTGGAGGAAGGAAAATATAATATTCAATTACAATTGAAAGAGATGTATTTATTATATTATATACATTACTGGCAGATTATTACCATCAGTTTCAAGGCATGATATGCCTTTCGTCAGGTGATTTATCTGATGAAAGGCATATGATGCCTTGAAACCGACGGTAATAATCTGACAGTAATTTAATATATATATATATATATATATGGTAGATAAGGAGTTAAATCTCAAAGATTAGAAAAGTGAAACCAAATAAAGAAGAAATATTTACTTACCCTACAACCATGCTGGATATCGTAGTACCAGCAAAAGCATACGTCATAACGGCTCCAAGATTACGGAAAAAATGTTTCTGTAAGAGAAAAAAAATTTTTTTAAATACATAAAAAAGTTTGGCATTTTAAAAAAAACAACTTTACATGAAACAAAAAAGTTTCTTTAAAAAAAAATTTAAAAAAATATAGAAACGTTAAAAAAAAAATTTCTTTAATAAGAAAAGTTTCTAAAAAAAATTTTATAAGAAAAGTTTCTAAAGATAAAAAAAAAGCAAAAAAAAAAAAAAAGCTTCTACGAAAAATAAAAAAAGATTATGAAAAAAAGTTTTTAAAAAATAAAGAAAATAGTAAAATTTCTTTAAAAAAAAAAAAAAAAAAAAAAAAAAAAGTTTCTAAAAAAAAAAAAAAAACAAAAAAAAACAAGCAAATTGTTTATTAAAGAAAGAAAAGATTCTTTCAAAGAAATAGTAAAGTTTCTTAAAAAAAAAGTTTCAAAAGAAAAAAAAAAATGTTTTATCCAATAAAATTTGAAAAAAGAAAAAAACGTTTCTTTAAAAAAAAAAAAGAAGAAAAAAAAGAAAAGAAAAATTACTTGAAAATTATTGAAAAAAAAAAATTTTTTTTTCCATTTTATTATCACAGTAGTATATTAATGGCATGAAAAATTTAACAATCTTTAAATTACAACACAGTTAAACAATATAGAAAACACTGTTGTCTATTTTCTTGTTTATGTTCAATACTTTCTAAATATGAAACTAAAGATAAAATTAAGTAAAAATAACAATTGATCTTATGTATTGACTTTTATTATAAATAGAAACAATTTTGATGACTAAACTAGAATATATAGATATGGACAAACACACAGTCATGGTGATATCTAAAAGTTGTGGGAATCTCAACAGTGAACAAAATGAATGTAGGAGAATTTTTTATGCTACCCTTTGTCTAATGCTGTATATACACTCAATAAATCTACTTCAAAGGATATATATATATTAGTAAAGACAAAAAGCTTAAAAATCAGGTATTAAATGATTATGTGGTTTTTGGATACCCATGGGTGGAAATTGACCATAATCATTTAATACCCGATTTTTAAGCTTTTTGTCTTTAATAATTACTTTGCTCTGTTTATAAAAATTAAACATTGAGCTCTCAAATTGGACCTGAACTCTTCAACACTGTACCGTTGGAAGAAAGAACCAACTTAGAATCATCCTAATACCAAATTACTTGGCACCCCACCTAAACACACACACACACACACATATATATATATATATATATATATATATATATATATATATATATATATATATATATATATATATATATATAAATCTTTAGGAGTACAAAATTTTATAAGAGCTTTAAAAAGACCCAATATTTGGTTCATTATTGAATTAAAAATAAAAAAAATTAACAATAGAAGGAGGGAAAAAGAGAGAAAAAAAAAAGGAATGAGTGAGCTAGCTGACTAGTTTCGATCCTTGGTTAACAGAGCTAAATATCAGAGACAATGGAGTTAACAAAGAACGATTAAAAAGCCAATAGGACGAGTAAGATAAAAAAAAAACATTAAAAGAAAAGGAAAAATTATTTTATTTTTTCCTTAAAAAGGGAGGAAAATAAGAAACTATGGAGTTATAATATTCAAACTGAGTAAGCCCTCCCTTTGTTTGCAAAGAACTGGCTTACTGGTCAGAATATATAAGGTCTCTAAAATTTTTAAATGGTAAAAAGAGTGCAACTTGCTCTCAACAGAAAACCAGTCAACACTACCATTAGTTCCTTACTTTACCACACAGATCCCTATGCTACTCATACGCTAAGTTGGAAAGGGTCAGTATCGAACTAGGAACCTTGTGGTTTCTAGTCGAATGCTCTACCGACTAAGCTGACACGGCCTTGGTAATTTTGCTGTTATTAGACAAAGTTTTTACAACAAACATGAGAGATACATTTGAAAATGTCAGTATAGATGATATTTTGTCTTTCCTTAAAGAAATAAAATTATACCAAAAGCCTTGTCAGGTTTATTCTTCCCAACAAAATTTAATTTGGTTTGGTTTTGTTTTACGGCATATCAACCTCAGTGGGTAATTTAATGCCAATAAAGTTTTGAAATAAATCAATTCTTAATGCATAATACAATTGTTTTTATAAATACATTTTTCTATTTAACCCATAGATGGGACCCTAACAGGTACTACCACTCCGGGTCAGAGAGGACCAGGGAGCAATGGTGATGAAGGGGTGCTCCACATTCCCCAAACATCCAAAACTGGAACCTCACCATCAGATAGAGTTTAACGTCATTCCCAGGACATGTAGACACTCAATTACCGCCTTCTAGCACCCATATGATAAAAAGGGGTTGGGGCTTGCCATAAGGGCAATAGGGTTGGGGCAATCATATAGGTGCGAGGGCTTGACGTAATCAGCTGATTGATCAGAGGTGGCCTCTCCGACCGCCCGTCTAACCCAAGATCGGGCCAAAGTGGAGTTTTGCAAGTCATAGACTGCTCATCCACCTGGGTTCTATCCTTAAGCATCACAGGTCGTCACCCACGGCCAGCAGGTGGCTCCATTGGGGGAGTTTTACTCCTCTGCAGAGGTGCAGTCAGTGTATTCTAACGCCCCAGTAGACAGGGCGGTTCCCAACAAAAGATATCTTATATTTTTAAAAATGGAGGCGCGTGACATAATGGTTAGTTGTAGGAAATGGACTCGTCAACCTGAGTTCAAATCCTAGAAGAAACTGTTTGCATTTAACATCGCGCTAATACCACTGGGAAAGGTATGAATCCAACTATTCTCCCTCCAGCTATGGGTATATAGTAGGGCAGACTGGGCTCTTCAACCTTGGTAAGGTAACCTGAGAAGGAAAACTCTGAATTCAAACCTGTTCTTTTTTTTGTTTTGTTTTGTTTTACAGCATATCAACCTTGGTGGGTCATTTAATGCCGACAAAGTTGTGAAATAAATTCATTCTAAATGCATAATACAATTTTGTTTATAAACTCATGTTTTTCTATTCAACCCATAGATGGGACCCTAATAGGTACTACCATTCCGGGTCAGAGTGGACCAGGGAGCAATGGTGATAAAGGGGTGCTCCACATTCCCCAAACCTCCAGAACTGGAACCTCACCATCAGATAGAGTTTAACGTCATTCCCAGGACATGTAGATCCTCAGTCACCGCCTTTTAGCACATATATGATAAAAAGGGGTTGGGGCTTGCCATAAGGGCAATAGGGTTGGGAAAATCATATAGTTGCTAGGGTTTGACGTGACCACCCGATTGATTGGAGGGGGCCTCCCAAGACATGTAGACCCTCAGTCACTGCCTTCTAGTACCCATATGATAAGGATAAAAATATAAATCCATTGGGTCATTTTATGCCAAAGACGTTTTTTGTTTTATTCCCTTAGAAAAGGTATGAATCACGTCATCCCCTCAAACTATGGCTTAAATAGTAATTTAGAAGGACAATAGTGGTATAATTCAAGGATAAGGTGATTCAGACGTTTTCTAATGGTTTTAAGTCTAATAGTGTGACTTATACTGTAACTAGAGTTCAAATTCATTGCTATAATGTCACAGTTCAACATATTAGCCCCTACGCCACAGGGACTCCCCTAAAGGTTTTGAATGTATCCCTGTCACAGTCCTAAAGTTTAGACAATTTAACATGGCTGATTGCTTAAAAACAGTTGGAAAAAAATTTTTTATAGTTTGGAAAAGTCTAAAAAAAAAAAAAATCAGTTCACCAGGGATTAATCTATCTTGGTTGTTTCATGTGTTGGTTTCAAAATATCTATAATTAGTCAGATAATGTGTTTTCCAATGTTGGGATTGTGACGGTTGGAGTAAACATGAGGGGACAACCTGGTACCAATTTAATTTGGGTTGAAACTAACCCATTCATTCAATGCCAAGAAAAGTAAAAGCTGATTTTTTTTTATTTCAGTTTGAAGTGATGACTTCCAGCTGTTTTACTAAAAAAGATGGTGTGAGTATAGCCTCACCATGAGGGCCGTTGTACTTGTTGGTTGGTTGGATTTTATGGTCTGTCAACTCTTGTTGGGTTATCTTATGCCAAAGACATTTTATTTGATTCATTCTTGATGGGTACTCAATGTTTTAAACTCATTTTTTTCTTCTATTTAACCCATAGAGGGGACCCTAACACATACTACCACTCCAGGTCAGAGTGGAACTGGGAGTAATGGTGATGAAGGGGTACCTCACATTCCCCAGAACTCCACAACTTTTCAGATACTGACTATTGCCATTAGAGTCCTATAAGGAGATACATTAGCACCATTTATATCAATAATATGAGAGGGCCCCTCCGATCAATCGGCTGGTCACGTCAAACCCTAGCACCTATATGATTGCCCCAACACTACTGCCCTTATGGCAAGCCCCAACCCCTTTTTATCATATGGGTGCTAGAAGGCGGTGGCTGAGGGTCTACATGTCCTGGGAATGATGTTAAACTCAATCTGATTGTCAGGTTCCAGTTTTGGAGGTTTGGGGAATGTGGAGCACCTCTTTATCACCATTGCTCCCTGGTCCACTCTGACCCGGAGTGGTAGTACCTGTTAGGGTCCGATCTATGGGTTAAATAGAAAAATGTATTTATAAACAAAATTGTATTATCTATTAAGAATTGAATTTTTCAAAACTTAATCGGCATTAAATGACCCACTGAGGTTGATATGCCATAAAACAAAATAAACCAAACCAATAATATGACTAAAAATGTTATTGGATCTAATGAAAGAAAAAGACTTCATGCTAAAAATTGTGTACAGCCTCACCATGCAGCCTTTTGTACACATATACTAAAGCATCACGGGTCACCATCCCTAGCCAACAGGTGGCCCCATTGTGGGGGGTGGGGTGGGGGGTAGAGGGGGGTCTTATCCCTTTGCAGAGGTGCAGTCAGTGTACACATATTCTAAAGCCCCAATTGACAGGTTGAAGAAAGAGCTTGTCATACTGCATCTTTCTCTTTTTTTTTTTAAATCTTAAAGTTCTCTATCCAATCATTGGTCACACACACACACATATGCAGATGCGCACGCGCGCGCGCAATACTGACCACCTGTTGCCCGAAGTTTTTTGGATCAGCAGGCTTTGTCTGTTGGTCATTACCTTTCACTGTTTGTAATATAATGGTAGACCATAACTACTGTTTATTGTATCTTGTTTCCCAATATTGAAAATTGGAGATGGCTTCATTTTTCAATTTAATATAAATACATACACATGTCTGAATTTATTTACAGACACCATAAGTTTTTTTTTTGTTTTTTTACTATCTGATTCTACGTGTATTGTAATATTACTGGGGTTGGTTATTTGAATAATAACTCAAATTGTAACTTTGTTATATTGCAAGGTGGAAAGATACACAGAAGAATGGTGTGCTTAACACATTTATTAAACACCAGTATCCAGTGCCAAACAGATACATACAAACACAGAACAAACAATTAATAAGACAAACTTACACTAAATAGAGGAGGGTCAGTTTGGTATAGCAAACACAGCAACGTCAGTCTGAATATTATTCAGCTAGTTAATCTACTTTAATCGTAGGCTATTTTATGGTTATGATGAGCCAGTCCATCTGGTAGAGTGTTGAAGGAGTGTTAGCTAGTCCACAGTACACTTACATGAAAAAGGGTTTATTTTGATAAGAGGTATAAGAATGGGTAAACAGTAGTATAATACTAGCTAGTTTCATTTTCCTGTTAAAACTGGTGCAAAAAACTCACAAAATGATAATAATAATAATAATAATAATGTGAAGCTGAAGGAAAATGAAAAAATGGACAAATACCTGGACTTTGCCAGAGAACTGAAAAAGTTATGGAATATGAAAGTCAAAGTGATACCAATTGTAGTTGGTGCACTTGGAACGGTCCCAAAGGGATTGGAAAAAGGATTGGAAAATCTGGACATCAGAGGGAAGATTGAGACCATCCAGAATACTGCACTGCTGCAATCTGCCAGAATACTCAGAAGAGTCCAGGAGACCTGAGGAGACTTGTTGTCACTCAGACTCCACGGAAATACTATCAGCTAATGCTGATGTGAAAAACTACTACTACTACTTCTAATAATAATAATTGAGACCATCCACACAACAGCATTACTGAAATCATCTGGAATACTCAGAGAAGACCTGAGGGGACTTGTTGTCACTCAAACTCCAGTGAAAGGCCATCTGCTAATGCTGGTGTGAAGAACTAATAATAATAATAAAAAAAATGTTTAGTTAACTCTTAACGTCCAATTCCACCCGGCCAGAAGTCACATTTGTTTTCCTAATCCCCCCAAATGATAGCCTTTGTTTAAATGTAATATTAAACAGATTTAGAAATCTTTGTTTTAAGGGAAATAACAGGTAACTTTAAATGAAAATGCCATTTTTAGCCATTTATTGATAAATCCTTATAAGAATGGGGCTCTGTACTTAAGAAAATTCTCAACAGGATGCTAAGAGTTAATCCAAATAATACTAAAAAAAATGATAACAATAATAATAATGATAATAATTGAGACCATCCAGACAACTGCACTGTGGCAATTGGCCAGAATACTCAGAAAAGTCCTGGAGACCTGTTGTCACTCAGACTCCAGTGAAAGACTATCAGCTGACGCTAGTGTGAAAACCTCACAAGGAGTAAAATAATAGTATGATAAAAGATAAAAGATGTAATAGTTGTCGAAACAGCTTTATGGCACACAGTGCGGCACTTAATCACTTTAATGTTAAAGAGGACAAATATGCAACTGCTAAGTTCTTTTTCTCCTGATTTATCAAAAAATGTGGTCAACAAGCCACACCTTTTCCCTGGGTCTCACTTGGGGGTAAGAATTAAGTAATCCAAGAATGGTCTTCATCCCATGTAATTCCACACCCAAATAATTGTAGACATGAAGATCATTTTCACCAGGAATCTTCACAGAGTGTTGAAAAAAAAAATTCTTTACCCTATATGTAGGATTTGACACAAGGTCACAAGTATGGGGCATTTAATGCCGATTAAGTTTTGAAATAAATCAATTCTTGATGGATAATACAATTTTTTTATAAATACATTTTTCTATTTAACCCATAGATGGGACCCTAACAGGTACTACCACTCCGGGTCAGAGTGGACCAGAGAGCAATGGTGATGAAGGGGTGCTCCACATTCCCCAAACCTCCAAAACTGGAACCTCAGCATCAGATAGAGTTTAACGTCATTCCCAGGACATGTAGACTCGCAGCCACCGCCTTCTAGCACCCATATGATAAAAAGGGGTTGGGGCTTGCCATAATGGCAATAAGGTTGGGAAAATCATATAGGCGCTAGGGCTTGACATGACCAGCCGATTGATTGGAGGGGGCCTCTCCGACCACCCGTCTAGCCCAAGATAGGGCCAATGTGGAGTATTGCATGTCATGAACTGCTCATCCACCTGGGCTCTATCTTAAGCATCACGGGTTGCCACCCATGGCCAACAGGTGGCCCCATTGGGGGAGTCTTACCCTCTGCAGAGGTGCAGTTGGTGCATTCTAATGCCCCAGGCGACAGGGCGGACACCTTGATAAGACTCCCTTATTACTCAACCTGTTCCTTATGGGTAGGATGTGACACAAGGTCACAAGTATGTTAAGATTGAACTCGCTTTTCAATAGTAACAGAGTTGCGAAACTAGTTTGCTAACCATTACATGTTGAAATGATAAATGGAAGAAAAATATAGTATATACAGTATTCTATCTAAAATTATTTTGAATATAAAATAAAATAATAATAGAAAAACAAAAATATTCTAAATGACAGTTATTTCTGGGCTGCAGGTTCAATCCTGGCCAAGAGTGACAGTAACATAGAATAATTAACACAGCTAAACATTTGTACCCAGTCATGGTTAACGGAATAAGAACAGTCAACCCCTATGGATTGAATAAAGAGTTCAGTTCGAAGTGACATGAAAGCTCCGAAGTTTGAAGAGAGAGTTCCCAAGCCCAACAAGAACTACCTGAAAAAGGCAAGGGGGCACATTGGATGAAACATTGTGTAGATAACAATAAGGATGTCCAAATAATAAAATTATCAAGCCTCATCTGAAAAATTCAGGGAAATAATAAATATCATCTATACCTATATATATATATATATATATATATATATATATATATATATAATATTTATTTATATATATATATATAATGCGTGTAGAAAGTTTGTAGAAAAACAAGATGTTAATAGTTTGCTGACAGAATCTGTTTCGACCATATAAAGCGGTCTTTATCAAGGAACTATGTTTGTGTCTCGTGATTAACGATCTATTTATTTCGTCTTTCCTATTATACATAGTAGCTTTGATAAAGACCGCTTTATATGGTCGAAACAGATTTATGTCAGCAAACTATTAACATTTGTTTTTTCTACAAACTTTCTACACATACAGATGAAACATTGTGTATATAAGGATGTCCATAATACAAATTATCATCATCTGAAAATTCAGGAAATATAAATATCATCTATACCAGAAAAACACTTTATTATATATATATATATAATGCGTGTAGAAAGTTTGTAGAAAAAACAAGATGTTAATAGTTTTGCTGACAGAATCTGTTTCGACCATATAAAGCGGTCTTTATCAAAGGAACTATGTTTGTGTCTCGTGATTAACGATCTATTTATTTCGTCTTTCCTATTATACATAGTAGCTTTGATAAAGACCGCTTTATATGGTCGAAACAGATTTATGTCAGCAAAACTATTAACATCTTGTTTTTTCTACAAACTTTCTACACATACTGTCGGATTCATATCCATTTTACTTTTCATATACATAAATATATATATATATATATATATATAGTATACTAAGAAATTTGGAAAACACAGGTTTAAATAAAATGAGTGGTAAGTTTATTAGCCGATGCTGCAGTGTTTCGATCAGTTAAGTAGATCTTCTTCAGGGCATTTGTTGATATAAGGAAAAGTAATAAAAATTTTTATCACAGAATAATGAGAAAAACTGCATAATAATCTTACCACTTTAAAACCTGTGTTTTTTTAAATTTCTTACTATACTACATACCGTCGGATTCACTTCCACATATATATATAATGCAAAATATAAATAATAATTTATTCAACAATGCTTCTAAAAAACAAACATCCAAAAATCTTATTCACTTCGCCGAAGAGCTTACGGCCTGTTTGTTTACTACTCAATCAACGCCCCTTACCTACTATGTAGAGGCGTGTAAGTAAGTATCATTGACAAGGTTAATTTTGTAGGGATTGTTCGCTATGTACCGGCAGCCGAAGCGATATGGTCTCTGACTATGCCTGCTGAGGTCACGGTTTCGATTCCTATCGGAGGGGAGTCGTTAGTATACATCGCTGATGAGACTTAATAAAGTCGAAAAAGTCTGTACGGTGTTCTGCATAGCGAGCCATCCTTTGTCAGGATTCACTTGTCAAGATTATTTTCTATAATTATCGAATTTTATGCGATACATGCATTATAATTGCCTTCAAGCAAAATATAAATAATAATAATATATATATGTATATATATATATAAGAGAGAGAGATAGAGAGATAGACATGAATATGTAACGTTTAAATAGTAACAGATTTGCAAGACTAGTTTGCTAATCATCACACCACAACAGGGCACCTTCACAGGGTGTTGAATATGTAAAGGTTAAAACAAAATACTAAACTTACTAAAGATATAAAACATTAACTACTTAAAGGAATTTTAAATGAAGTTTGAATACCACTTACGATTGTGCAATGACCCCAATGAAAGGGTCTTGATTAAAAGACTCAAATTCCAAAAATATTTTGGAATTCTTGAAGGAAATGGTATTTTAAAAAACAAGGTCACATTCCAGAAGGGAATTTTAATGGATAGGAAATATGGATTGATGACAATAATATTTAAAAGTACAGAAACATTACAAAAGAAAATGAAGACCTTTATTTTTATACAACTTCAATTATTCAACAAGCTTGAAAATATAGAACATTATATACAGGGTGTTCGGGATAAATTTGACATACTCCGTAGGTTGGAGGTATTGACAAACACTATGCATCATTTAAAAGCTTGGACACTTCTTCATTCATATACGTGATGACAGATAGAATGGATGACTGGAACCCGCCTGAATCATGGAAGAAAATAACTTGTATCATGATGATTTGCACCAGCCATCAAAATAAGGAAATTTTGGTTAATGGAATAACTTTGACAGTTATATTTGGTTATTTTTTATACAACTTCAATTATTCAACAAGTTTGAAAATACAAGAATATTATATACAGGGTGTTCGGGATAAATTTGACATATTTATATTTGGTTATTTTTCTCCATAGGTTGGAGGTATTGGCACACACTACAAATCATTTAAAAGCTTGGACCCTTCTTCATTCATATACGTGATGACAGATATAATGGATGATTGGAACACACCTGAATCATGGCAGAGAATAACTTGTATCATAATGATCTGCACCAGCCATCAAAATAAGGAGATTATGGTTGCTGCCCGATGCTCCCTGAACACTATAAAAACAATCAGGCATGAACTGGAGAATTGCAATGGAGACTAAGAGGCTGTGGCTAGAAGAAAGCAACATAACAGACAATCTGATTGTGTTCGTACAGCAGAGTTTCTTGAAAATCTGCAGAAAAAAGTGTTGGAGGATCCTGGCATTGGAATTCGGGCTTTGTCACATGAATTGAATGTTTCAGCCTCTACCATGAAGCTTGCACTCAATGAAGACCTTTGCTACTACTCATACAAGCATCAGAGAGGTCAACTGCTCCCAGAAAAGGCCCGTGAAAATCATCTGGTGAAGAAACCTCTGAGCAAAGTAAAACATCCTGCTGAACCACAAACAATCTGGGTCTTTTCCGATGAGAAAAACTTTTGCCAAAATCAAAAGCACAACACGCAGAATAAGAGATGGATTGCATACAGTCCAAAGGACACTCCTCGTGTCATGCAGACTAAATTTCCCCAAACTGTAATGTGTGTCCCCTGAGGATGATGTGATGCCTCCGCATTTTTTCAGAGAGGGTATCAGGTTGAATTCAGATGCCTACGTGGAGTTGCTAAACACTGTAGCCAAGTTCTAGATAACAAGGGTAGCCAATGGTAGGCTATATGTATGGCAGCAGGATTCAGCCTCCTGCCACATTTCTGGGAAAAGTCAAAAATGGTTGTCTGCAAATTTTTATGACTACACCATTCCCAATGTTTGGCCTCTGAACTCCCCAGATCTTAACCCATGGATTATTATGTATGAGGCGTTGTTGATAAAGCCATGCCAGTACTACAAAAGCCCAACTAATTAACAGAATTAAGGTAGGTTTTGAGACCCTTCCCAGGGAAACTGTAACATCAGCTTACTCCAGGTTCCGGAGCAGGATTAAGACTGTGATCAATGCTAATGGCAGTTATTTTGAGTGAAACTTGTTGACAGTAGTGTAATTTCTGTGTGTGTTGAATTTCTTTACAATCCATTAAATTTTGTAGTTACCAAGCACTTTTTCTTTTTCCTTATGAAACTGTCAAATTTATCCCGATTACCCTGTATCTATAGGAATAGCATTGAAATTCTACTTAAAAATGTCTAGCATTTGTAAATCTCAAAAGAAAACAAATCAATACACCAGGTATATCTCCCCCAACCTCTACCCAGGTGATGCTGGGTAGCTGTTTCTAATCTTTTGTAATGCCATTGCTTCAAAATGCATTAAATTTCTCCATGTTGTGTTTTTGTAAAAATGACAGCTGTGAATAGTGTAAATGAGGGGGAAAAATATGACATCATTTTATTTTACTTTTTATATTTATATTTGTGTAAAGGTCAGCTTAATCTCTCAAAGTTTATTTAATGTATTTAAAAATTTCTTGGTAACTGAAGATATTATGATGCATGTATATATATGTGTGCGTATATATATATATATATATATATATATAATATATATATATATATATATTACGCAGGCAACTTCGTTGGCATTACTTCAAAAAAATTCAAATTTTTAAAATAAATATCAGCGTCCGTAATTTTCTAACCGACGTTATTTACAATCCTAAATGTGACATCGAGTAAAGAACTCCAACAAACACCATAGGATCTTACTACTCAACCTGATGAGTGCTATTTGGTATGAAACCGCGGTCATTGAGAATGAACATTGATCTATGAAAACATTGTAAAATAAATAAATAAATATTAGCTCTTACGAACTGTGATTGAGCACTGTATTTTTTTTTGTTTCATCGCAAAAAAAATTTTGTTTTTACATATACCTATATATATATATATATATATAGTCTTCCTCTGTGTGTGTGCGTATATATATATATGTGTGTGTGTGTAGTCTTCCTGTCTATATCTCTGCTGATGAGGCATAATAGGCCAAAATGTACATACAGAGATTGATTTTTCTCGATTTGTTTAGCCTTACATTTGAACATATATGCCTGCCTAATTCATTAATTATCAATTAATTAATTTTCAAAATTAGGTATGACTTCAATAAAGCACATATTCTCCCAAAAAATTGTCGGCTAAGGCCATATCAAACACATTGTTTGTTTGTTTACTTCTCATATATATATATATATATATATATATATATTAGCCGGTTAAATTGAACTTAATGCACCATGACATGTCACCCCGTTGAAAGAAAAAAAAAAAACCCCAAAAAATCAGGGAATTAACCGAATTTTAATGAAATGTTCAGTGTTGATATATTGATAAATAAAACTTAAAAATTTTTTCAGGTCAGTTGATTTGAACCACATATCTTTGAGATGTAACACAGATTCTCAAAGATATGTGGTTCAAAGTTAACCGAGATGAAAAAATGTAAAAGTTTTTAGAAAAAATAACTGGTGCATTATATCTTTTATTCATTAATATATCAACACTGAAAATCTCATTAAATTTGGTTAATTCCCTGATTTTTGGATAGATATATATATTTACTTAGTCATCGTTTCATTTTTGTAATTTCATCTGACACATACACCCATACATATATATATATATGAAGAAAATATTTTCAAAAACGTTTTATCTATTAATCTTCTTATTTTCTAAACATTAATATCCATATGAAATACATTATATCTTTGTTAGCATTTCATCTCGGCCTATTCACATTCTGCATGCGTCATCCTATGATCTTCATTTTCCAATTTTTTCACATGCAATGATCACGTCATCAGCTTTCGTAAACAAACGCACATATAAAAATTAATGGTTAATAACATTATATTCACACATTCACTATACACTTAACATTTTTCATTTTTCTCTCTCACAAAATATTTCTGTAACAGTGCCCTGATGATGGTTTAATACCGAAATACTTAAGTATAGACACATAAAATTGTTTCCTCTGATCATAACATCCTGTGTTTGTTATATTTATTGAAAATATTTTCTTCACATATTGTCGATTTTATTTCATCATATTTCCATACATATATATGTACTAGAATGGCCTAAGTAGAATTTTCATTGTAAAGAAACATTGAGGTGGGTCTTGGTCGGTACTTGGTGGCGGGGGCTCAGTAAGATCGGGGCAGGGGTGGGGCAATCAACCTCGGTCCACGGTTGATTTTTGATTCAAGTGCACCACACAGAAAACTAGATATCGATCTATTTATCTATCTACCTATCTATGGATTTCACTATTTCAGGCTGTTCATATCTATCTATCTATGGATTTCACTATTTCAGGCTGTTCATATCTATCTATTTACCTATCTATGGATTTCACTATTTCAGGCTGTTCATATCTATCTATCTATCTATCTATCTATCGATGGATCTATCTATCTCAGTCTGTTCATATCTATCTATCTATCTCAATGTTGTAAATTTAATTTTAAATGTCTTCAAAAATATAGATTAAATCTTCATAATTTTTCCTACAATTGTTCATCAATGAACAAGAGATGATCCTTTGGTAATGGTTACAGTCAACAACAGATTGTGGATATTGAATATTTCAGATCAATTGTCTCAAACTATATTTATTTTGATTCTTTTCTTTTTTTTAAATTAAAAAAAAAAAAAAAAAAAAAAGGAGAAACATATGGCAAAAATGATTTATTGCTTTATGAATTTTTTTGTTGTTGTTTTTATTGTTTTCATTATTATTACTAGTACAAAAAAAAACGCCCTCCGGGCGATGTAAAAATAAATTTTTGAAAACATATTGCCTGAGGGGTATGAGTAAAAAATTCAATGTCAGCGAGTTTGTACCCTAAATAAGTGAAAAAAAAAAAAAAAAAAAGAAAAGAAAAAAAAAGGACGAGAGTAAAAAACAATTTTAAAAATTGCTTACTCAAATTTTGGGTGTATATAGCATAAGAATATTGTGACGTAGTTTTTGTTACAGACAGAAATACAGACAATCTCCATTATTAATAGAATAGATTAAACTTGGTGCATGTGTCATTTCTTTTCAACTTTACTCCTACAGACCGTAGCCGAACATATCATACTATTTTGGAATCAGGTTAATTCTGTGAGCAAATTAAAAACATTCCGAGCCAGATTTGAACCCACAATGGTTAGTCTCGCAGATCCATTACTACTGAGTAGTGAGTTTGATCCACACTGGATACAACAGGCTTGCAACATTGTCTCACATTCTACCCAAGACTCTTATAAATATTCTAGCCAATTTTAATAGAGATGTGATCTGAATGGTTTCAATTCTTCCTCCAGCCTCTTTTTCAGGTCATTAGGGACTGTTCTAAGGTTTATCATTATTACAAAATAAAAAACACCCTCCGGGCGATGTAAAAGTAGATTTTTGAAACATATTGCCTGAGGGGTGGGAGTAAAAAATTCAATGTCAGCGAGTTTGTACACTAAATAAGTAAAATCATCAAATTCATTAAAGGATTAAAAGATAAAACAATTTGAAATGTAAACTTTAAATATGTATTAAAATAAAACAAACTATATATAGATATATAATACCAGTCATGTATTTATTAAAACTTGTTTTTAAAAACAATGAGGACTGTCTAATGTTGCATGCTCAAATTTTGAGTATTTATTCTATGTTATGACAATTTCGGGTATAGTGATGTAAGCAGTGACGTAGTTTTTGTTACAGACAAAAACCGGAAGCGAATCTCTGTTATTAATAGATTTTTTTTCTTCCAAGTCGCATATCTTCTATCTCAACTTTTATTCAAAAGTAAAAAATTTCTTTTTTCTATTTCCAATCAATAAAACAAAAATACACCTAAATTTTTTTTACAACGATTTTCTTTTCACTTTATGCTTGTCTGACAGCTGTCACAGTAAAAACTGAATATTTTTTTCTTTTAATAAAGTTATTCAAAACTTGAACATGCTGCACATTGTCTCAAGACAAAAATAAAAGGAAGTTTTTTTGGGTCACCCAATAATTCTTAAGGGTAGATGACATTTCCAAGGAGACGTGGGTGGTGTAATGGTTAGAGTTGTAGGAAATAGACTTGTCAAACCGAGTTCAAATTCTGGATGAGGCTGTTTGCATTTCACATTGGGAAAGATATGCATGTATGTAATATTTATAAATAAATAAATAAATTATATATATATAATAATATAATATATATAATTTCTGAAAACGTCTCTGATGATAAAGTTACTTTGAAATCGATAAGACTAAACATCTTTTTATTTTAATTTTATTTTATACACATTGTAATTGCTTTCCTATCATTAATAAATAATATATATATATATATATATATATATATATATATATTGTAGATTATTTTCAATAAAGTTAACTCATAGGTATACCTGTGAGCAGAAATAGATCTATAACCACAAAATGCCCAATTTTTAAGCCTTTTTCTTTACCAATTATATATATATATATATATATATATATATATATATATAAAATGGTCAGTATTAGCTCAATCGGTAGAGTATCCACCTGGGAACCACAAGGTTCGATATTACCCCTCACCAACTCAGCGTATGAGTAGAACAGGGATCTGTGCAGTAAAGTAAGGAGATGTAAAGTAGGTAGGTGTGGTGCTCCACCTCAGACGCAAAAACAATCTCCTTAGTTCAACGACTTTACTTACTTTATATATACTAGTACAAAATAAAAAAACACCCTCCGGGCGATGTAAAAATAGATTTTTGAAACATATTGCCTGAGGGGTGGGAGTAAAAAATTCAATGTCAGCGAGTTTGTACCCTAAGTAAGTAAAATCATCAAATTCATTAAAGGATTAAATTCATCATATCAAGTGTAACACACATGTGCTTCAGATGTTTGAAATCCTTTTCAAACTTATGTAGGTATTTGAAAGTATCCTGGTAATTGATTTTTATTTTTATTTTAATTACGTATGTGGTAGTTCAAAGAGCATGAACATGTCTGGCGTGCTAAATGAGATCAGGGGGAAGGGTAGCTGTCTACTACATTCGCATTCTCCTGATTGTGATTCGTGACTTGAAGTCAGACTACCTCGTTGGTGTATATGCAAATTCCTACACTGCAATGACAGCACTGGGCGCGATTGGCCTGGATGTAGAATCTTGATCAGGCAGTTGATCATTATTTAAGGCCTGCCTTCCCACACCGAGACAGTTGTGTTCTGATCTTGCTAACAAAAACATAGACATGCAAATTTCTGTCCACATTATAGTATACATATACAACATGTTATGCTACAACATCTGAACAGTACTCAATATAAATATGGAAAGAAAATGATATATATATATATATATATCATCATGTTGTGCTGACAGCATAGATTTCTCTAGTCATCTGTCCCCATCAGCCATTGCTCTCAGTAGGTCCTCTAGACTGCATTCAGTGTTCATGCAGAGCTAATGCCTGTAAGTCCTTGCTAGTCAGCCAGCACTGGTGTGTCCATCTGTAAGAGGCCACAGGAGAACATCACGTGAGTTCGTCCTTGCTTCTCCAGCAGTGCTCACCGTGTCTAGTTCTTCTTACTTGGGTGATTTGTGAGATGGGAGGTAAGTGGCCATACAGCTGCTGTTTTGTGGAATGCAGTATATATATATATATATATATATATATAGATATAGATAGATAGATAGATAGAGAGAGAGAGAGAGAGAGAGCAAATTTATTATAAAATGGGTACAAGAGATAACCTACTCAAGTTTCACCATAAGGATCTTCAGGGTTAAATCCACTGAATTAATCGAGACACTGATTAATAGCAGTCGATTTCACGTGAAATCGACTGCTATTAATCAGTGTTTCGATTAATTCAGTGGATTTAACCCTGAAGATCCTTATGGTGAAACTTGAGTAGGTTATCTCTTGTACCCATTTTATATATATATATAATAATAGTATATTGTTATCATTAGCTCACATGGAGGATTAGTGGTGGACCACGTTTTCATGCAGTATTATTAGCGGAGTGAAGAATATCAGAGATAGAGCTGTTATATATATATATATATATATATATATATATATATACTTGGGAATTTTTATGACCCCAGGTTTAATGCTTTTATGCATTCATAATACATAAAGGTAGGAAACCTGGGGGCCCACAAAACTTCCCATGTAATATATATATATATATTGGTTAGGAGGTTGATTTAGAAGGCTATCACAATGCAGTTTGGAATAAATAAAAAATAAATAATAATACGGTAACAATGGTGTTGACCTGTATTTTTTATTTTTTAATAAAAATACAGGTCAACACACAACACCATTGTTACCGTATTATTATTTTTTTATAAATTTATTCCAAACTGCATTGTGATAGCCTTCTAAATCAACCTCCTAACCAATACATACACAATGCTTCAAGCAAATTATGAAACTCTCTTATATATATATATATATATATATATATATATATGTGTAAACAAATATAGCTATTTTCAGCCGACAATATTTGGGAGAATATGTGCTTAATTGAAGTCAGACCTAATTTTTTTGAATTAATCATTAATGAATTAACTTTCAAAAAAATTAGGTCTGACTTCAATTAAGCACATATTCTCCCAAATATATATATGTATAGATAAAAGGGTATGAAAACACACAATGCTGTTAAAATGAAAATATTTTATATCATATTCATAGCTAATATTGAACAATATTTTGATTTATAAAAATCATCTTCAGAGCTTGTTTCTTTTATTCCAGACTCATCGAGAGAGAAGCTGAAAATAATTTGAATTCAAAATGAAAACATTGATGTTCCAAAAAGCGTACAAGTCATGCGATTGTTTCATCATTAGCACATCTGCTACGCGTTTCTCGGCCAACGACATAATTGTATATCTTTAGTGTAACAGTTTTTGAAAGAAGAAGACATATTTCAAATTCAAAAATAGACAAATTCTCTTTTTCAAACAGGACAGTTTTAACTCGTTCATGGTCAGCCTGCAACGGATTTTTTCAGAAAAGAAATTTTTTTTTTTTTTTTTTTTTTCTTATATAATGTAAAAAATATGAATGGTGTAAGGTTTTTTTTTTGGATAATGTGAAATTTAAATTTGTATATGTTGGAAATGGTTATGTGAAGGGGATTTTATGATTTCTGTATACGAGTGTTGCTAAATAAGGGGATATATTAAAAAAAGCCTTGTCTTTCGGGGATGGTTTGATGTGTGAGAATAACGCAAGATTCCATAATTATATATTATTTATATTTTATATATAAACAAACATCCAAAAATCTTATATATATATATATATATTTATATTTTATATATAAACAAACATCCAAAAATCTTATATATATATATATATATATATATATTATATATATATATATAGCACATTTACTTTTTAGGGTTTTTTGGGCTGAAAATGAAAATAAACCTCAATAAGACCAAGGTTATGTATCAGCCCCCTCCAACATCACATGACACTCGACAAGACTTATTGATAGTCAGGTTTTAGCTCAGGTGAATACTTTCAGATACCTGGGCCCTACAGTTTCAACCAACAACAGGCTCGATGCAGAGCTTGATCTCTAAATGTCAAATGCTTCCAAAGCCTTTGGCCGGCTGTAGAGGCGAGTCTGGTTCAACAGAGACATCTCCTTGAGAAGTAAATGTGCATAGTTCTCTCAACCCACATGGATGGTATACAAAGCAGATGCCCACAGACTATACACTATGTTTTAAACAGGACCATCCTGGAGAGAACTGAACTCTCTGGCATGCACAGCATACTTGTCCAGTGTAACATGTGAGAGGCTGGCCACTTAAACAGACTTGGGGATGACAGACTGCCAAAGCAGATTCTGTACTCTCAAATGAGAGAGGAATCATGTGGAATCGGTAAACTAAAGCTCAGGTATAAAGACAACATCAAGAGAAACCTGGAAGAATTTAACATTCCCATAGGCAATTGGCAAGACACATCCAAACATCGAGTAGTACTTTTTAGTTTTTTTTAAAATCATCATTCTTACCATTTTATCAATTTATTCATATCAACCTGCTACATAGTTTTTTTTAAAACAAAAACAACTTTTTGGACACTACTCCATCGTTTTTCGCAGACAGAAGGATGCCAATAACAATATTTTAAGAAACAAAGAAAAATCAACTCACCCTTTTCATGCTGTATCCAGCATTGAATATAATAACTGGCAATAGAACATTAAAAAAGAGTTCTGGGTCAAAGGTTACCTGAAAAAGAATTTAAAATATATGTAAGATTTAAGAGGGAAAAAAAAAGACATCTTCAAAATAATGTATATAATAGACAATGCATCAAAAAAGGATCCATAATATTCTTAGATGGAGGTGGTGGTTGTGTAATGGTTATCATTGTAAGAAATAAACATGACGAACAGTGTTCAAATCCTGGACGAGGCTGTTTAAATTTCCTATAGCACTAACACACTAGTGAAAGGTATGCATCCAACTATTCTCTCTCCAGCTATGGGTTTTCTGTTTCTGTGATGGCATTCACTCTGGGTCAGTTGAGCTGGCTTCATTCAACAATTTTCACCTGTGGGGAATTCATGGAAGGTGTAAAAAGGGAATTGGAAATTCCCTAAACCCCAGATGCATATCCTGTTCAGGAAATGCCCCCATTTAAAAGATTTTCCACAGATGCAGTGACAAGTATGCCAAATAATAATAAGTGACAAGAACAACCTAATATCATAGTGTCATAGTCGGATCATTGGTAACTAAACTGGTAACTCCACAGATTTTATCTGGTGAGGAGGGTGGCTAGACACCCAACAGAACAAAAAAAAAAGACCTGTAAAAAGGGTAGAAGAAACTCTTTGTTCAATGGCACATTATTTCAGGGTCATGTAAACTTGGTAGTGTCAGAGTCATACCGTTGAGAACTTAAGGGTCACTCAAGATATGGGTAAATAGTAGGGCAGACTGTCTTACTATTTATCATAGCTAAAAAGAGAATAGTTGGATTCATACCTTTCCTAACGGTATTAGCGCTATGATAAACGCAAACAGTCTCATCTAGGATTTGAATTTGAATCACCGTGTCCATTTCCTTTGACAATAACCGTTACACAAAGTGTGCTTCCACATGGTTTCAAGTAATTAATAATAATCATTTGTAAATAATTATAGCTTCAAGTAACTATTTTTAATACAAATAAAAATATAACTGTGTGGAAATTAAGTATTCATACTACTAATATTAATACTAAATATATTGACCCTTGATGGGTTATTTAATGCCAAAGCCATTTTTTTTGCAAAAAATATATGGTTTCAAGGACCTGATGATGATAATTCTTAGTAAACAATTATAGGTTCAAGTAAGTATTTTGAGACAAATAATTTGCACACAGTTATATGATTTTAGGTATTCCTATACAATACAAAAAATTTCTAACAGGTACTACCTCTCTGGGTCAGAGTGGACCTGGGAGTAATGGGAACAGAGGGATTAACTCATTCTTTATGCTTTTGTTATTATCACGTCATTTTACAACTTTCTTGGGGTGTAGCCATACAACTAAACTTATTTAGATATCATTATTGACAATGAAGTTCCTTACTGAAGTTCATTACTCCCAGGTCCACTATGGTAGTATTTGTTAAGGTCCCACAGATATGTTTTCAAATTATTTGTATTAGATAGGAATATTTGATACCATATAACTGTGTGCAAAAGAATTAAGAAACTATATAAAAAATATAAACATAAATGTACAATGGATGTGATTCCCTAAACTCTTAGGTATAAAATAAACCCAACAGTTTGATATGCCATTAAAATCAACCAGTCGTGACATGGATTATCATATTTTTATAAAAATATTGAAGGTTTTTATGAATTTTTTTCTTTTTTAAGATTTAGCTAAAAAAAGTTTTTAACATTTTTAAAAAGTTTTTTTAATTTACATTTTAAAAGATTTTTTAAAAACTTTAAAATGTTTTTTATTTCAAAATTTTTAAAAACATTTTTTTATTTCTAAACTATTTAAAAAAACCTTTTTGAAAACTTAAAAAAAACAAAAACAAAACAAAACAAAAAACCAGTATTATTTTACTCAGACTATTGTCCCCATCTTCATTGTTATTTGTACAATGTTTCGGCCGATATACCCTCCGGCCTTCTTCGAGTCCGAGAAGGTTCCCGGGTTTGACAAGAAATACCTGAAGAAGGCCGGAGGGTATATCGGCCGAAACGTTGTACAAATAACAATGAAGATGGGGACAATAGTCCGAATAACGCTAATAATACTAATCTTCAAGCCTCATCTCAAACATTCAGAGAAATAGTAAAACAAAAAACATCTTTTTAAACTTTTTTAAAAAGTTTTAAAAGATGTTGCTTTTTTAACTTTTTTTTTTTTTAAATAAATATTTTTTAAACTTAAAAAAATTAAAAAACATTCTTTAAACTTTTTAAAAACTTTTTTTTCAAAAAAACATTTTTTAAATTTAAAAAAAAAAAAAAAAAATTTTTTTTAAAACAACATTTTTTTTTTAACTTTAAAGGAAAAAAAAAACATTTTTCAAAAAATGTTTTAAAAAATTAATTTTTTAAAACAACATTTTCTAAAAAAAAAGATTTTTTTTCCTAATTAGAAAATACGTTCCTGGGAACGACTGATAGTTGAAAAAATACAACAGTGAAGAGGGTTAATGATGATCATGGAAATTATTTTAATCCTAATAAAGTAAATGATTTCTGCATTAAATTTTGCGCCTAACACACATTAGATCCTAAGAGAAGAGCAACAGATGTCTACCTTTTTATTTGATTGAGAATTAAAATGATTTTATTGATTTTTATTTTCCACAAAAGATTTTATTCTTGACTCCATGTTACTTTCTTCAATTGCTTTTATCATTAGGATGGGAAAATAATAATAAAAAAGAAAGTCTATTAAAAAGAAAATGGAAAAGACATTAATATCCACATCTATGAAGGAACACAATGTCTATTATCCATTTACATTAAAAGGGGAGGGGAGGAGGGATTTGAACACTTGTGAAATCTTTGATATAATTCAGATACTTATATTTACTTTAGATTTACAAAGGTGATTTATTTTGATATAAAATTAACAATTACATATAAGGAAAAAAGGAAAGGAAGAAAAAAGAAAAGAAAAAAGAAAAGAAAGAAAAGAAAAAAGAAGAAAGAAAGAAAAGAGAAAGAAAAGAAAAGAAAAGAGAAAAGAAAGAAAGAAAAGAGAAAAAAAGAAAAAGATATTTCCAAATAAAAGAAAAAAGAAAAGAAAAGAAAAAGAAAAAAAGAAAAAAGAAAACGAAAAGAAAAAAGAAAAACGAAAAGAAAAAAGAAAGAAAAAAAAAGAAAAAAGAAAGAAAAAAAGAAAGAAAGAAAGAAAGAAAGAAAAAAGAAAGAAGAAAAAAGAAAGAAAAAGAAAGAAGAAAAAAGAAAGAAGAAAGAAAAGAAAAAAGAAAGAAAAGAAAAAAGAAAGAAGAAAAGAAAAGAAAAAAGAAAGAAGAAAGAAAAGAAAAAAGAAAGAAAAGAAAAAAGAAAGAAGAAAAGAAAAGAAAAAAGAAAGAAGAAAGAAAAGAAAAAAGAAAGAAAAGAAAAAAGAAAGAAAGAAAGAAAAGAAAAGAAAAAAGAAAGAAAGAGACATTTCCAAATAAAATTCAGAATAAACTATAAACAAAATTAATAGTGGGGGGAAAAAAAAGGGACTGGACACATTGATTTTCATATTTTAATACTTAATTAGTTTGTAATTACTGCTAAGAAATGAAGGTTTGGTTTGGTTTAATGGTATATCAATCATGTGGGTTATTTAAAGACGTTAAAAAATGTTTTTTTACATTTTTTAACGTCATTTTTTTTCTTTTCAAAAAACATTTTTTAATCTTTTTTTTTCTTTTCAAAAAAACATTTTTTAACCTCTTTTTTTTCTTTCAAAAAAAAACATTTTTTCTTTTTTTTCTTTTCAAAAAAACATTTTTTAACCTCTTTTTTTTTCTTTTCAAAAAAAACATTTTTTAACGTCTTTTTTTTTTCTTTTCAAAAAAACATTTTTAAACGTCTTTTTTTTTCTTTTCAAAAAAAAAATTTTTTAACGTCTTTTTTTTTTTCTTTTCAAAAAAAACATTTTTTAACGTCTTTTTTTTTTCTTTTCAAAAAAATTTTTAATATTTTCTTTTATTTAAAAAAAAAAAAAAAACGTTAAAAAATTTTTTAAAAAATGTTTTAACATCTTTTTTTGAAAAGAAAAAAAAAAAAAAACGTTAAAAAATTTTTTGAAAAGAAATACTTTTCAAAAAACATTTTTTAACGTTTTTTTTTTTCTTTTCAAAAAAGAAAACAACATTTTTTAACATTTTCTTTTATTTAAAAAACAAAACAAAAAACATGTTTTAAAATATTTTTTTTCTAATCAGAAAATACTTCACTGCGAACAACTGATAATTGAAAAATGCAACAGTGAAGAGTGTTAATGATGATCTTACAAATTATTTTTATATATATATATATATATATATTATATATATAGATAGATACAAAGCAAAAAAAAGATGCTTTTAAAATCACATCATTATGTTAAAATTATTTTAAAAAGAGGAGCTATAATCAAAGAATAAAACAGCTGAGATGCTAGCTCTTCCTATCACTCCCAGCTTTCCTTGCTAAAATTTCCTATTTTAACTTAATTAGATAGTAGAGAATAAAATTACAGTTATTTTTTTTTTTTAAATTGATTTCTTCTAATATTTTATCAATAGAATTTTTTCTTATATTTATTAAAATAAAACAAAACAATTAGAAACCAATAAAATAAAGTCATCGGGTTGACCTAAAGTTGGTATCAGCCAGACAGCGAGTGAGTATATCCCCTTTTCAGAAGCAAGGAGATTGTTTTTGCATCTGAGGTGGAAGCGCCACACCTAACACCAGCTCCGTATTTTACCACACAGATCCCTGTGCTACTCGTATGCTAAGTTGGTGAGGGCTGGTATTGAACCAGGAACCTAATGGTTCCTAGACGTACGTTCTACCAACTAAGCTAAATTCAATTTTTAAGATTAAAAAAAAATCGACTCCTTCAAATTAGTCTAACAATTCACATTGTAAACCACTATTTGGTGGTTTGGTTTGGTAGGTTATTTTGTTTTACGGTATATCAACCCTTTTTGGGTTATTTAATGCTGAATCAAGTCATTTTGATAAACAAAGGACTCAGTACCAACAGTTTGCTTAACCCATTTAATTCAATTTTCATCAAACCTTTTTGGGTAATTTAATGCTGAATCTAGCTATTTTGATAAACAAATGACTCAGCTTGCTTACAGTACCTGCTGTTGCTTAAGTGGTCACCCAATTAATTATTGAACAGGCTCATTGCTGCTTAACTTTGGCAATTATTAGTACTGGTTGGTTGTTTTGTTTTATGGCACATCAAACCTTTTTGGGTAATTTAATGCTGAATCAAGTTATTTTGATAAACAAAGGACTCAGCTTTCTTACAGTACCTGCTATTGTTAAGTGGTCACCCAATTAAGTATTGAACAGGCTCATTGCTGCTTAACTTTGATTAAACTAAGATTGAAGCTGAAAAAAGATAGATTAAATGCAATACTTACTGTTCTCTCTAAAGGCACACCTTGTGTAGCAGTCTTCACTTTACTGTAGAAGTTATATTGTAAAGTCTGTGTATGTGTTTTATTTGGTATAGGTAATTCCAAATATATGGAATTGGGAATGTGTTCAGCAGAGAGAGTTGAATTGACAAGCTTCGCCCGGGGTGGGTGATGCTCTGATGATGGACCCCCAGCATATCGGATAACTGCACCAACCACCAAACCTGAAAAGAGGGAAAAAATGAATTAGAGAGATTAATCACCAACAACACATCCACAACAAAAGTTATTGTACAATATATAAACATCCAGGTTTGTTTTGTTTTATGGCATATCAACCTCAGTGGGTCATTTAATGCCGACAAAGTTTTAAAATAAATTCATTCTTAATGGAGACTCAACATTTTTTTATAAATACATTTTTTCTATTTAACCTATAGATGGTACCCTAACAGGTACTACCAGTTTGGGTCAGAGTGGACATGGTGATGATGATGATGATGATGATGAAGTGCCTTTAGTTTTAAAAGTTTGGTTTGTTTTGTTTTACGGCATATCAACCTCAGTGGGTCATTTAATGCTGATAAAGTTTTGAAATAAATCAATTCTCAATGGATAATACAATTTTTTTATAAATACATTTTTCTACTTAATCCATAGATGGGACCCTAACAGGTACTACCACTCCAGGTCAGAGTGGACCAGGGAGCAATGGTGATCAAGGGGTGTTCTACATTCCCCAAACCTCCAAAACTGGAACCTCACCATCAGATAGAGTTTAATGTCATTCCCAGAACATGTAGACCCTCAGTCACCGCCTTCTAGCACCCATATGATAAAAAGGGGTTGGGGCTTGCCATAAGGGCAATAGGGTTGGGAAAATCATATAGGTGCTAGGGCTTGACGTGACCAGCCGATTGATCGGAGGGGGCCTCTCCGACCACCCTTCTTAAGTGGAGTTTAACAAGTATGTACTGTTTTCCTTCTCCTAGACTGGTTACCTAACCAAGGTTTAAAAAAAACAGTCTGCCCTACTATTTACCCATAACTGGAGAGAGAGTAGTTGGATGCATACCTTTCCTAAGGGTATTAGTGTTATGCGAAAAGCAAACAGTCTTGTCTAAGGATTTGAACTTGGGTCGGCAAGTCCATTTCCTACGACTCTAACCATTGCACCTCCAACCATAACAACGATGTAAGTAAAGTAAAGTCGTCGGGGCGGCCTAAAGTCGGTATTAGCCAGTCACCGAGGGAGTGTATCCCCTTTTCAATAGCGCTAGACCAAGGAGATTGTTTTAGCATCTGAGGTGGAGCGCCACACCTACCATCAGCTCCTTACTTTACCGCACATATCCATGTGCTACTCATACGCTGAGTTGGCGAGGACCGGTATCGAACTAGGAACCTTGTGGTTTCTAGCCGAACGCTCTACCGACTGAGCTAACCCAGCCCCTTACCAATATATTCCAAAACCTTTTTCACTCACCCTAGAGTTACTTTGGTTGATCATTCATTCATTCAGAACTTCTGAATGACCTTCACAGATTTATTTGATTAGGTAAAAACATGTTTGAATTATTAAGACTTTTAAAAATATCTTCTGTAAGAGAATGAATTCTTTGTACACATTGGCCACATTTGCCGGCTGAACTTGCACAAAGGTGTCAAAATTAGGGTGACCCAGAAAAAACAGAACCCACAAATTTTGTAATAAAACTGTTAACTTTAACTATGGGGGGTTAGGGTTAGTTTAATGGAAAAATGAATAAATAATTTGGGTTCTGTTTTTTCTGGGTCAGCCTGTATACCGGTGACCCAGAAAAAACAGAACCTACAAATTTTGTAATAAAACTTAATTTTAACTAGGGGGGGTTAGGGTTAGGGCTTAGGGTTGAGGTTGAGGTTGGGGTTTAAGATTAGTTTAATGGGAAAATAAATAAATAATTTGGGTTCTGTTTTTTCTGGGTCACCCTAATTTTGACACCTTTGTGCAAGTTCAGCCCATTTGCCATTAATAAATTTCTAGTCGAACACAAATATTAAATCATTAACTTTTTATCTGCTTTCAGACCTCGCCGACAAGTTTAAGGCGACAATTCTTCCAGGCCGTAGTGGTATCAGTGCTACTGTTTGGCTGTACCACTTGGACCTTGACAAGCTGCCTGGAAAATAGGCTAGATGGGAGCTACACAAGAATGGTACATGCGATCTTGAACAAATTGTGGAAGCAACATCCCACAAGAAAGCAGCTATACGGCCACCTGCCCCCTATCACACAAACCATCCGAGTGAGACGAACAAGACATGCCAGACACTGCAGGAGAAGTAAGGATGAACTCATAAGTGATGTCCTTCTATGGAAACCAGCACATGGACATGCTAGAGTGTGTCGTCCAGCAAAGACCTACATAGACATGCTCTGTGCAGATACTGCATGCTATTTTAATTTTGTTTTAATCAAATATTTTTTGTTTTAATTATGCTACACTTGTAGCAAATTTTCACTCATCCTATACTTTTAAAATTTAAATGATAAAATAATTATACTATTTCTTTGAATTTTGGAGATGAGGCTTGATGATTAGTTTTATTTGGATTATTCGGACTATTGTCCTCATCTTTATTGTTATCTGTACAACGTTTCGGCTGATGTGCCCTTCGGCCTTCTTCAGGTATTTCTTGTCGAACCCAGGAACCTTCTTGTCGTAATTGGGAGCCATCACAGAACTTTAAACCTAATCCTTTATTCAGTCCATGTGGGTATCCTGTTCTCATTCCACTAACCATAGCTGGGGTAGAGGTGTTAAGGTGTGTTAATTATTATTCGATGTTACTGCTGCCCCTGATCAGGATCGAATCTGCAGTCTAGAGATAACTGTCATTTAGAACTGTCTTAACCTAACTCCTTTATCCACTAGGCCATGTGTCCAATTGGACACAGCATAGTGGATAAAGCCTGGAGGGCATAACGGCTGAAACGTTGTACAGATAACAATAAAGATGAGGATAATAGTCCGAGTAATATAAATAATACTAAAATAATTATATGTTTATATACAGATGGTGTACATCGACCAATTTATTGCCCAGCTGTGTCGGGAGATGAAAAACGTTGAAAAACTGGTATAGAAAGAACTTCTCATTAGTATTTGAACATGAAAGAAAGAAAGGTTTTAGACCAGAGTTTTTCAGTAGTGTACCGTGAAGTTTCTGTGGGGTACCATGACACACTAGTGTACCGTGAAGTGTACGTGAAGTTCTGTGGGCGTACCGCGGCACACTAGTGTACCGTGAAGTTTCTGTGGGCGTACCGCGGCACACTAGTGTACCGTGAAGTTTCTGTGGGCGTACCGCGGCACACTAGTTACCGTGAAGTTTCTGTGGGCGTACCGCGGCACACTAGTATACCGTGAAGTTTTGTAGTGTACCGTGAAGTTTCTGTGGGCCCGTGAAGTTTCCGTGGGTGTGCCGTGAGTGTTGAGGATGGATGATCATCCTCTTATATTTTCATTCTATCACTTTGTAGGATATTTTCGCTATTGCTTTTCTTTTAAAATTTAAATGATAAAATAATCATATGTTTATATACAGATGGTGTACCTCGATTAATTTATTGCCTAGCTCACTGTGCCGCAAGATTAAAAAGGTTGAAAAACTCTGCATTAGTGGATGTATGTAAGGGCTGTTTGAAGTCTTTGTATAAAGGTCACCAGTTTGAAGTCAATAACCAATAAAATATTCAAACATTTAAAAACACCATAAAATAATCAAGCACAAGGCATGAATAACAAAAACTCAATATTAAATAAAACAACTTGTATTGAGTAACGATTTTACAAAATGTAACGCATAATACCGAGCAAAGTTCCTTAGGATTATCTTGTATACAAAAAGGTAATTTTGTATTTTTTTAGTTCTTAATAACACGTAAGAAAATATGTTATCAGTTATGAGGTGGGAAAGAAAGGGTAAGAGTTCAAAGTCACACGACAGTCAGTAGCACGATGTACTGCAGATCTCGTAAAAGGTTGATGAAGAGAGATAGACAGATAGATATTAGTTCCTACCTTCTTAAAATTGCATGAGTTTGGTCTTACTTTAAAATGGTGTGGATTTGCTTAGATGAATGATTTCTTTCTGCTTGGAATATGAAAAAGTTGGCTATATATAGTATTTCAGTAGGCTCCAAAAAGGGGTCTATTTGATAGATTTCCTTTTAGGCGCGAACGTCTCTGATTGGTTGAAATTGTACAGATTTTTATTTTTATTTTTCTCTTTTACTAGGGTGCGCAATCCCATGCGCAAACTATTCATTTTTGTTTGTTGAAGTAAGAACTTCCGGTCCGCCACAAGTGTTTCATTAAAATCTGGCAATAAAGAAATGATTAAGTTTTTTCACTATCTTTATTTTTCATTCTATCACTTTGTAGGATATTTTTGCTATTGCTTTTCTTTTAAAATTTAAATGATAAAATAATCATATGTTCATATACAGATGGTGTACCTCAATCAATTTATTGCCTAGCTCACGGTGCAGCGAGATTAAAAAGGTTGAAAAACTCTGAATTAGTGTTTCATTAAAATCTGGCAATAAAGAAATGATTAAGTTTTTTCACTATCTTTATTTTTATTTATTTATATATTTTTGTTTAATACTGTATTTCTTGAGGCTAATTTTTAATCCACCTCCATGTTTATAGACCTACACCCCACCCACCCTACCTTCTGACCCTGAAGCATTTGTTAATCCCCCCCCCCCGGGGAGGGGGTAGTTTTATTGACCCTAGGAATCAATATCAACCACTTCAACATTTCTGTTATGAAGTAAAGACAGTCCTTGAGATTCTACCCACCCACATTACAAGTTTTTTTTTTTTTATGTATAACTATTTCTTTTCTTATTGATTATATATATATATATAATTATATATTATATATATATATATATATATATAGTCCAAGCTGAAGTCTTTTCAGGTTTCAGTAACAACACAAACAAAATTTATTCAGCTTAATTCACACATTAATTTAGAGACACTTTCTCCAATAAATTTGATATAAAAATTGATTTGTCTGTCATATTTCAATGTTAATTCAAATCATCTTCAGTACACAACATATAATACACTGTGATAAAAAAAGTAAACATGGTAATAACTTGATATGATTCTATGATATTTATATTTATTATTATTACTAGCAACAGAAAACACCCTCTGGGAGTCGTAAAATTTAATTTTTGAAAGACATTGCCTGAGAGGGAGGGAGTTAAAAATTCAATGTCAGAAGGTTTGTATCATAAGTAAGCAAAATCCTCATATTTATTAAAGGAGTAAAAAAATAAAATAAAATAAAACAATTTGAAATGAAAACTGAGCCCCGTCCCTCTCAAATAAAATGTTGCATGCATGTAATAATCAAACAATTATTTTGAATATTTTCCACATCAATTTTACACAAAATCGGAGGTATTTATTTATTTGTAAACTTTTTAGTTAACTTCTTGTTACTGTAAAAAAAAAAGGACGAGAGTAAAAAAACAATTTTTAAAATTGCTTACTCAAATTTTGGGTGTATATAGCATAAGAATATTGTAACGTAAGCTGTGACGTAGTTTTTGATAGACAGAAATATAGACAATCTCCATTATTAATAGAATAGATTAAACTGGATGCAACAGGCTTGCAACATTGTCTCACATCCTACCCAAGACTCTTATAAATATTCTAGCCAATTTTAATAGAGCTGTTGTCTGAATGGTTTCAATTCTTTTTCAGTTTATAAAGGGACTGTTCTAAGGTTTATTATTATTACCAGTACAAAATAAAAAAAACACCCTCCGGGCGATGTAAAAGTAGATTTTTGAAACATATTGCCTGAGGGGTGGGAGTAAAAAATTCAATGTCAGCGAGTTTGTACCCTAAGTAAGTAAAATCATCAAATTCATTAAAGGATTAAAAATAAAACAATTTGAAATGTAAACTTTAAATATGTATTAAAATAAAACAAACTATATATAGATATATAATACCAGTCATGTATTTATTAAAACTTGTTTTAAAAAACAATGACGACTGTCTAATGTTGCATGCTCAAATTTTGAGTGTATTTATTCTATGTTATGACGATTTTGGGTAATGTGACGTAATTTTTGTTACAGACAAAAACCGAAAGCAAATCTCCATTATTAATAGAATTATTATTATCATTACATGCTCCATTAGTTTTTCACACCTGTCGTAGCTGGTGGTTCACTGGAGGCTGAGTGATAGCAAGTTTCCTGAAGACTCTTCTGAATATTCTATCTGATTTCAACAATGCTGTTGTTTCATTATTATTACTAGCAAATATATGCACCCTCCGGGTGCAAGTATTTAAGTTTTAATGTAATGAAATATCATACTAAATTAGAAAGTCTAATAAGAAGGCAAATAAAAAGATATGTAACAGAGTGGGGGTATAATAGAAATGAAACTTACTCTTCCATCACCCCCGTCTTTCATTGCTGAATTTTACTTATTTAACTATTTAGTTAAATTAGTAAATAAAGAATAAAATGACAGTTATTTTTTCTTTTTAATGGATTTAATTTAAGATTCATTGAAGAGATTTTTGCTTATATTCATTAAAATAAAACAATTAGAAATCAATAATACTAAGCACATATTTAATAAAATCACATTTTTGATATCAATATGCAAATTAGCCTTCCCGTTCACACTGCAAACCGCTATTTTTTGTATATATAAATACAATAGCATGTTATTAGTATGTAGATATGGACAACACTAATAAAAAGGTGAAGCAATTTTATTAATAATTGAGGTTTAAATATAAATAAAATCATGAAGAATGTGATGTAAATAACTATGTTAATTGTGACTCGATTAGTAACATAGTTTCGGTTACAGACAGAAAAACACACAATCTCCATTATAATAAGAATTATAAAAACATTGCTCGATTCGATATTTCAAAAGCTAATCCCAAAACAAAATCTGTTTTTTTTTCCCCTAGTTCCCAATGTTCAGAAGGAAGGGCTGTTATGAACAATAGTCACAAAGAAAAAAAAAAAAAAAAAAAAAAAAAACAGGAAAAAAAAGTGTCAAAAATATTATAGACATAAAGTGAATATTCTTATGTGTATTTATGAGATGAGGCTTAATATGATCAATTATGATATTTCAGAAAGTTGTCTTCATCTTTATTGTGTATAAACACAACCTTCAGCCACTGTAACTTCAGGTTCTGGTTACAGTGGCCTGAACGTTGTGTGTATACACAATAAATATGGGAACAACAGTCTGGAATGCCATAATTATTAAGACAAAAAGTGGTTGTTATATATAAGTCATCCACAGACACTGTATTTCAACGTTTCACGTCTCAGTGTTGCTAGACATAGCAACTACTTCTGACTAGGATTGAAACCCGATGGACTTTTCATCAGCCCAGTTTCTTAACCTCTCGGCCGTCAACAGCTGCCATTATATATATATATATATATATATATATATATATATATATATATATATTCCAGTCTTCTTGCAATCTTTTTTGAGTCTGGATCCAATTGGTATATAATAATGGATCCAGACTCAAAAAAGATCGCAAGAAGACTGGAAAAAATATAAATCCCAAAAAAAATGAAGAAAAAATACTCTGTTGTTCAATAACAATGCCTAGAAAATAACTTGCTGCAAAATACACAACATTATATATATTATATATATATATATATATAATATGTTGTGTGTGTGTGTGTGTGTGTGTGTGTGTGTGTGTGTGTTTATAAAGCCTAACAGCAGGTTTAAAATTAACACTTAATAACTCACATTGTACAAATAATAAAATCATTTAGCAAAAACCATATGAAAGTTCAACTCAATGTAGATTTAATTTTTATGTACGTTTTGTTAATTGCATTTCAACAAGACTCCTATCTTTGTTGTTACATTTTAAATCAGCTGTAGAACTTTACATACAGCCCTGTATTTCCAGAATTCTCATTGCCCACAATTTAAAAAGATTCTAGGACAATCCCATATTTACTTGAATAGAATGTAACCAAACACTTTTTCCAAGTAAAAATCAGGATGATATTTTATCCTCCTATATAATGCGACCCCCTCTCCTGCCAATCCTTATTTATTCATTTCTTAACAAACCAACATACTAAATGTTGCAGTGTAAACAATACATCTTTTTCTCATACAAATAAGGGTGTATACTAAAACGATTATTTTTCACTTCCAGCAGAAATCAGTAATACAACTTTCATCCTTTAAATCTTTTAAATTTGAATAATAATTCTTTAAAAAATACAGTTGTCATATAGTACCTAAATAATGACAATGGAATCATGTTTTTTTTTTACTGCCTGATGAAAGCTGGAAGAAGGAAACATTGAGATCTTACAGGACTAGCAATTGCTTATTTCTGTTCACCTTGCATTTTTGCTTAGTAATTTTTTTTCTATCCTTAATACTTATTGTATTTCTTCGTATTATTCCTCTATTAACCTTGATACTAGAGTTACAGCAGTTGGCGACGAGGAGGAGATGTCATATAGTACCTAAATAATGAGAATCGAACCTTCTGTTTTTCCTATAAATACTGTCTGATGAAACCTTTTTCCCTAGGAGTTACAGCAACCATATAGTACTTAATAATGATAATCTCTGTTTTGTCTGGTTAACCCAGAAGAGAAAACCAAGATCTCACAGGACTTGTTAATTCAGCCTAGCAAATCTAATTACTTGTTCACCTTGTATTTTGCTTAGTAAACCTTTTCCCCTATCCTTAATAATCACTGTGTTTCTTCCTATTATTTCTCTGTTAAATCTGATACTCAACCCAGCACATTAACACTGCACACATTCTACAGCCCCAGTAGACAGGGCAGTCAAATGTTTTTTATGAATGAAAGAACTGAAAAATTGATTGAAAATTCCCATATATAAATCTTTCACAAAAATAAATGTGTGATATCCTACTTGTGGGTGCATACAGTGTTTTATAGTAAAAATATAAATGTTGGTATCAGCTGAACAGCAAGGGAGTCTATCTCCTTTACACTAGCAATAGACCAGGGCAGGTTAAAGGAAACAGCCAAATGTTTTTATGAATCAAAGTACTGAAAAATTGATTGAAATATTCCCATATATAAACCTTTCACAAAAATAAATATGTCATATCCTATCTATTTACAGTGTTTATAGTAAAAATATAAAATGTTGGTATCAGCAGAACAGCGAGGGAGTCTATCCCCTTTACGCTAGAACTAGATCAGGGAAATTGTTTTTATTAAAACTCCCTGAAAAACTTCAAGTTATCTCCCCTTGGAAATGGTGGTATTAAAGGAAATGGCCAAATGTTTTTATGAATCACAGTACTGAAAAATTGATTGAAAATTCCCATATATAAACCTGTCACAAAAATAAATAAATAAGTAAATAAATAAGTATATGTGTGTCATCTGGTTCAACTCTAGCATCTGTGGGTCATTCAAAGTCAAAAATCGAGTTGACTTGACAAACAAAAAAATTCACAGTTTTTAAAAGTTTATATTGAACTGATATGATCAATGCCTTTTTAGTGTCAGGATTACTAAGTCAACAATTTGTATATAAAAAATCAATACGTGTGAGCCTGGATGGTTATTCAATGATTCAATTTGAAATGAGTTCAGTTGAGTCTCTTAGAATTAATTAAACTAAAAAGATTGAATCAGATTTTGGGAGAGAGAAAAAAAAATGGCAAAAATTGAACCATAAATCTTTACCAGAAGTCTCATGGCCCTGTAGCGTTAGTTTCGTATTTGCTTGGGAGAGTTGTCTGCCCGGTTTAGTTTGCTGGTGCCTGCTAGGGGAATTAGTATTTAAGCGGCTGGTTCAAAAGGCTTCTCTCTCTTTTCCTGTTCCAGTAACCACGAGAATCATGGGCTAGACACGGTCTATCCCTTCTCGTTGGGGCTTTTGGTCCCACTTACATTACTGTGAGTTATTAACACAGCATGGACTATCCCTAGTCCCATGTCTGTACTTTTATATGTTATCTTGTACCATTCATGAATGTGTCTTTATCTTTATTTATGTACCCTTTTACCTATGTACTTTGTATCTAGTCATATCCATGTGCTGTATTATATTAAATGTTTTTGTCTGTCAACCTTCGTCGGAGTTTTGTATATCAAGTATATAACTTTGAACCATTCTTACAGCCCTTTCAACAAGCTGTAGAATGCACTTCTGAAGAGGGGTAAAGAGTGGTAGTATCTGTTAGGGTTTCATCCATGGGTTAAATGATTCAATTTGAAATGAGTTCAGTTGAGTCTCTTAGAATTAATTAAAACTAAAAAGATTGAATCAGATTTTGGGAGAGAGAAAAAAAAATGGCAAAAATTGAACACTAAATTTACACCATAAGTCCAGAGATGCTGATAGGTATGCGTCCTACGTCCCTGATGCACAAAAATCTAAAAGAACACAGTAAAATCATATCCATGCATCTCAGTGTTTTTCTTTTTTCTTCCCTCACCATTTCAAGATATCTGTAAATACATTTCAATAGTTTCTTAGAAATGAATTACACAGGATAGGTTACAAGGTAGGAGTTAGATGGCTTTAGTTGGGACACATAAATTTTCCCCGGGGACTCATTCAAAGCAAATATGTGAGTCCCAGGATGCAGTAAATCCAAAAGCTATCAGCATCACTGCATAAATCTCATGGGTCTGTCGACCGAGGCTGTAGAATGCACTTCTGCAGAGGGGGAAAATTTCCCCAAAGGGATCATGTGTTGGTCATGGGTGGCGACCCATAATGCTTAAGGATCGCACAGTTCTGGAATTCTGGGGAATATGGAGTGCTCCTTTATCGCCATTACTCCCAGGTCCACTCTGAACTGGAGTGGTAGTATCTGTTAGGGTCCCATCTATGGGTTAAATGATTCAAGTTGAAATGAGTTCAGTTGAGTCACTTAGATTAATTAATTTAAACTCAAAAGATTGAATCAGAATTTTGGGAGAGAAAAAATAATTCACCTAATAAACAAGACCTGTAAAAGGATGGAGGAAGCTCTTCGCTCAAAAGTACACCATTTCTAGAGTCTAACCCTTCCTCATCACTGCAGGGCTGTGTAAACTTGGTATCATCATAGCCATGCCATCCGGAACTTAAGTTTCT
The DNA here is from genome assembly GCA_023376005.1 of Doryteuthis pealeii. NCBI lineage: Eukaryota > Metazoa > Mollusca > Cephalopoda > Myopsida > Loliginidae > Doryteuthis > Doryteuthis pealeii. The sequence goes on along the minus strand of CM042174.1, from coordinate 47,453,063 downwards.
GGTGGGGTCAACCAAGGCAGACAGGTTTGGCACCCAGTGGTATTAGGGCCTCAACCCAGCCAAAGGGGCTCTGGTGAAAATCGAAAGGGCGTCTGCATTATTGTCAAGAATCAACTGTTTTTGACGTACTTGTACTGTCATTACTCCCAGATCTACTCTGAACCGGAGTTTTCTTTTCTCGTCCCTCACCATTTCAAGCTAACTGTAAATACATACATTTCAATAGTTTCTTAGAAAAGAATTACACAGGATATGTTACAAGATAGGAGTTAGCCGGTTTTTTACTTTTTACTTCCTTCTTTCTCTCTCTTCCTTCTTTCATTTTCTTTTCTTTCCTTTTTATCATTTATTTCTTCTAACAATTTTCTTTTCATACTCTTCAAGACATTTCATGTACATATTTATTAAGCACTCCGCACGACTTTCTTAGGCGGAGTTTAACACCATTTCTAGTTCAACCTGGCCAAAGGGACTCTGGTAAAAATCTAAAGGGCGTCTCCATTGTTGTCAAGAATCAACTGTTTTTGATGTAAGTGTCACTGCGTCTGTGCAAAATCTGCAGCAAACAAGGGCATCTCGTTCTCCTGACCAGGATATGCATGTGGGGTTTGGAGACCACTTGCAAATTTCCTATTCCCTTGTTAGTCCTTCCATGAATTCACCACAGGATAGAGCTGACTCAACTGACCCAGGGTGAATGCTGTCACAGAATTCAGCAAAATTTAAACCATAAAACTATATTAGAAATCTCAAGCTAAACTATATGTGCTAGAAGGCAGTGTCTGAGGGTCTTCGTGTCCTGGGTATGACGTTAAACTGCATCTACTGAAGTTCCAATTCTGGAGCTCTGGGGAGTGTGAAGTACCCCTCCATTGCAATTACTCCCAGGTCAACTCTGACCCAGAGTAGTAGTACATGTTAGTGTCCCATATATGGGTTAAATAGATCAAAAAAGAGTTTTTAAAAGTTTTGAATACCTTACAAGAATAAATAAAACAAACATCTTTGGTATAAAGTAAACCAAGGGTTAACATGCCATAAAATCCAACCAACCTTTTATTAGTATATAATAGATACATAGTAACTGACATGATCTTACCAACCTTAGAAATATTGAGCTTATAGCATATAGATACAATGCACCTGGTCTTTTTAAAAAATCCATGTTGTGGGTTAGATGGTTTAATACCAAAGCCAGTTTAACAATAATAGTCTTTGATAATATACAATACAATCAATTTAAATGGATAAACATTTCATATTTAGTAGCAATATCAATATTTTAAGAGCGTATGTAGTTCAAAATTATTGTTTGGTTTGGCTTCTATGTTTTAATAGAAGCGACTACCCAGCGTCACCTGGGTAGAGGGATGCAAAAAAGGTTAATCCCACAGATCCATTGTTATTGAATTTGCGAGGCGGATCCTTGTAGTATGCCCCATTAAAATTCCCACATAAAAAATCCCTTGCGTTGATCCAGCCACTCTGAAAAGTAAAACCAATGTCTACTATTTAAAATAATCTAGTCTGTTATCATCTAAATTTTTTTTTTTTTTGTAATTATTTTCACGAATATAAATCAAACCTTCATTATTTTTGCACAAAAACCAAGCCCTAGGTAGAGCGTTCGGCTAGAAACCACAAGGTTCCTAGTTCAATACCGGTCCTCGCAACTCAGCATTATGAGTAGCACAGGGATCTGTGCGGTAAAGTAAGGAGCTGATGGTAGGTGTGGCGCTCCACCTCAGATGCTAAAACAATCTCCTTGGTCTAGCGCTATTAAAAAGGGGATATAGACTCCCTCGCTGACTGGCTGATACCGACTTTAGGCCGCCCGTCGACTTTACTTACTTTACTTATATATATTTACTTTGTCGTTAATTGTTTTATTTTCTAAGTTTCCTCCGGACATACAGATTCACACAAACTGCTCTTTATATATGTACTAGAAGCAGCTACCCAGCGTCGCCTGGGTAGAGGAGGAGTTTTTAAAAAGTTAGTCCTGCAGATCCATTATTACTGAATCGTGAGTTAGATCCTTGTAGAATGCCCAATTAAAATCCCTACGTAAAAAAGACCTTGCATTGATCCAGCCACTCTGCAAAAAACGTTAATGTCTACTATTTAAAATATTAAACGCAAAAAAAAAAAAAAAAAAAAAAAAAAAAGATTCCATGATGTTATCCTTTAAATTTTATTTTTTAATTATCTTTACTAATATAAATCAAATCTTTATTATTTTTGCTCAAAAACCAAGCCCTGATGATATTTAATGTATATATATATTTACTTTGTCGTTAATTGTTTTATTTTCAAAGTTTCCTCCAGACATACACATAGACACAACTACCCTTTATTATGTATAGTTAGATAGAAAATGGCATACCAACCTTCATGGGTTATTTAATGCTAAAGTTATCCTTGTAGAAGAGCAGTAGTGGCACTATTTGACCAATAGGTGGAGGGATGAGGGGCTTCATACCTTTCCTAAGAGTATTACTATTAGTTTGAAAGTGAATTTAAGAACACAACTAGAGTTTGAACTCACTTCTCTGTTCTGTTTCTGTTCTGGCATTCACCCTGCATCAGTTCAGCCAGCTTCATACAACACAAGGTTAATTTCTTAAGCAGATTTTAACAGGTTTGAATTCAGAGTTTTCCTTCTCCTAGACTGGTTACCTAGCCATGGTTAAAGAGCCCAGCCTGACCTACTATTTAGCCATAGCTGGAGGGACAGTTGTTGGATGCACATTTTTCCCAAGGGTATTAGCACTATGTGAAATGCAAACAGCCTTGTCCAGAGATATATTGTTCATATTTAATAAAATCTAATATGTACTCAATGAATGAAGTGACATTGTTAGGCTGAAGGTCCAATCTAGAGCCTTCGGCAGCAGCTAGCTTAATTGCTGCCATTAGGGCGGCTTTTAAGCTAGTAATATATTACTTTTAAAATGGTCATTGATTTTCATAGATTACTTTGTATTAAAAATCTTTTCATTTATTTGTGCCTAACAATGCATGTCTATTCTTTTAAAACCTGATATCCAAAATATTTTCATTGAGACAGAACCTGTGGGGATTAATACATTGATAAAGTTCAAATAAAAAAACAAAAAAAAACGATAATAACACTACTGTTCTTCTACAAGGATGGTTTTATAAACTCTAATAATAAATGTGAATGTCATTGTGTCACATTTTTTTAAACTTTACTCCTAGATACTGTAACCCAATATATCATACCATTTTGGAATCAGTCCAATTCCGTGAACAAATTAAAAGCATCTTAGGTTGAATCCAGACCAGCAATCGCCAAGTTTTAATTTGGCGATTTTTTATGTGATTTTTTGCGACAAATCTTTTTGTATGATATTAAGGATATTGTTAATAAAATTCAATATGTACTCAAATGCATGAAGTGTTATACTTGGGCTGAAGGTTCAATCAAGAGTTCTCCACAGAAGCTAGTTTAATTGCCACCAGATATGGTGGCTTTTAAGCTAGTAGAAGTATATGACCTACTATTTAGCCATAGCTGGAGGGACAGTTGTTGCATGCACATTTTTCCCAAGGATATTAGCGCTATGTGAAATGCAAACAGCCTTGTCCAGAGATATATTGTTCATGTTTAATAAAATCTAATATGTACTCAATGAATGAAGTGACATTGTTAGGCTGAAGGTCCAATCAAGAGCCTTCTGCAGCAGCTAGCTTAATTGCTGCTGATATGGCGGCTTTTAAGCTAGTAATATATGACTTTTAAAATGGTCATTGATTTTCATAGGTTACTTTGTATCAAAAACCTTTTCATTTATTTTAAAATCTGATATCCAAATTATTTTAATTGTGACAGAACCTGTGGGGGATTAATACATTGATAAAGTTTAAATAAGAAAAAAAGATAAAACAAATAATACAAGGGTCGTACAAAAGGTTCTAAGCCCTCATTACCCCAGTTAGATAGTAGTACCCCTACTGTTATTCTGCAACGGTGGTTTAAAAATATATGGTAACAAACACTGCTTGTGTAGTATCTCATAACACACACACACACATTTATATATGTATATATACACACACACACACATTTATATATATTTACCAAGCAGAATGCGACACAAGGTCAATTTTTTTAAGCAGAGTTTATCAGGTTTGAATTCAGAGTTTTCCTTCTCCTAGAACCGAGCCTGCCCTACTATTTAGCCATAGCTGAAGGGGGAGTAGCTGGATGCATACCTTTCCCAAGGGTATTAGCGCTATGTGAAATGCAAACAGCCTCGTCTATATATATATATATATATATATATATATATTATATATAGGTAAACTATAGACACGTGTTTCGAGGTATCACTTCTCATCAGTATAGTTATACGGTTTTTAGCAGCTGCCTCTGGCTGGGTTCGAGACCCGAACAAACTTACGCTCGCCAAGCCTCTTATATATTGTTCATGTTTAATAAAATTCAATACGTACTCATTGTTGGGCTAAAGGTCCAATCAAGAGCCTTAAACAGCAGCTACTTAATTGCTGCTGATATGGCGGCTTTTAAGCTAGTAATATATGACTTTTAAAATGGTTATTGATTTTCATAGGTTCCTTTGTATTAAAAATCTTTTCATTTATTTGTGCCTAACAATGTATGTCACTTCTTTTAAAAGCTGACATTGCAAATATTTTCCATGTGACAGAACCTTTAGATAGACAACATTGATTGTGATGTATGTGTTCTCCCTTTTTTTGTTTGACCTTTTCGTGACGATTCAAAAACTTTCAGGATTTCCAACTCTGCTAGTAGCGCCATAGACACTAATCATGTGACTCTTATTTTTTTTTGGCAGATGCAAATCTGGGACAGACTTTGTCCTTGTGTGTTGATTACAGTCAAACAGGAAACCGTCTCCATTGTACACCAAACGGGAACGGCTTGGCACTGAAAACAATAGAAATATATGGAACATACTGTCCTTTTCACTTCTATATTTATTTCCCTCTTCCACCATGAATATGCTGAGTTGGTGAGGGCCGGTATCGAATCAGGAACCTTGCAATTCCTAGGCAAGTGCTCTACCGATTAAGCTAAACCGAAATATGTGAAACATACTGTCCTTCTTGCTCTATATTTATATCTCCCTTCGCCACCACGACTAGGATGTGAAAGAAGGTCAATTTTTAAGAGAACCTGGGTAAAATTCAGAGTTTTTCTTCTCCTAGACTGGTTGGCTAAAGAACCAGTAGCATTTGACAATGGATCCTTCTGGTTGGCTAAAGAAAGCCTGTCTGCCCTTCTATTTACACATAGCTGGAGGAAGAACACGGATTCATATCTCTCCCTATTCCACCATGAGTAGGGTATGAAAGAAGATGAATTTTTAAGCAGAGTAAAACTGGGTAGAATTCAGAATTTTTCTTCTCCTAGACTGGTTAGCTAAAGAATCCAATCTGCCCTACTATTTACACATAACTGGAGGAAGAACATATAGATTCATATCTTTCCTTCTCCCCCTATATCTATCTCTCTCTCCCACCACAAGTAGGATGTGAAAAAAGATAAATATTAAAGTGAAGCTGGGTAGAATCAGAGTTTTCCTTCTCCAAGACTGGTTGGCTAAAGAACTAGTAGCATTTGACACTGTATCCTTCTAGTTGGCCAAAGAAAGCCTGTCTGCCCTACTATTTACACATAGCTGGAAGAACAACATATGGATTCATATCTTTCCTTAAGGCATGAGCATGAAGTGAAATGCCAACAGTCATATCAAAGCTTTGAACTGTAACAGAGACATAGATTAATTAATTTTAACCCATCTAGAGTCTATTTTATTATTCATATAATAACTGCTATTTACACAGTAGCATTGCAACCAACAAAGCCTTCATCAGATGATGACTCTAGGTTCAGGCATGGTTTCAGGGCTGAAGCATCATTACTACTAACCCAGAGCGCCCCAGCAGTATCTCACGATACCCACCGAGCTTCGTTAAATGAAAAATGTTACGGATGGTATTTTTTTATATCTGTATTCTCATGTTGCATGTTTACGTGAATGCGTAAACATTATAAAAATTCTCTTTTATATATATATATATATATATATATATATATATCTTTGTTAATCCAAATCAAAGAAGCACTATTATATACCAAGCAGCCTTAAAAAATGACAGTGGATTTAAAATACATGGTTTTCCATGCCCAATCCCTAAATAGATAACCATTACACCACAAGTGCCTCCTGAGTAAATATCTCAAATGCCAAAGATTAATCTAATATCTAGTGTTAATCCAATATAAAGAAGCACTATGCCTAGCACACACACTATATATATATATATATTATATATATATAATATAAAAAAGAAGAAGGTCCGCAAAATGTATTATGTTCTCAGAAAAAATGTTTTATTTTTTTTATTTTACATACGCAACACGTGTTTCAGATATTCTGGTATCTTCTTCAGGCTTTGATCAATACATATATTGATATATATATATATATATATACACACACACACACATATATATATATATATATATATATATATATATATATAATATATATATATATATATATACACACACACACACATATATATATATATATAATATATATATATATATATATATATATATATATATATATATGTTGCGCGTGTTTCTGCAATTTTTTTGTTATGGCTGTTTAATAACGGTTGAATGCTACGTTATTTTTTTCAATCCTTGCATGCGATTTGCGCATGACCTGCATGCGACCTATATATATATATATATATATATATATATATCTTTGTTAATCCAACTCAAAGAAGCACTATTATATACCAAGCAGCCTTAAAAAAAGACAGTGAATTTAAAATACATAATAAAATGACTTATCATTATCAAAGGGATGTTCATACACACACACACTATATATATATATATATATAAGTAAAGAAATAACAAAAGACTTAGAGGTTTGCATTATAGCCTATTTCGGGGAGCTTAGACAAAATGTCTAATTCTCCCAGCTCATCATTCGCATCTGATGAGCTGGGAGAGTTAGACACTTTGTCTAAGCTCCCTGAAATAGACTATAATGCTGAATCTCTAAGTCTTTTATTATTTCTTTACTTATAAATTTGCTCTGTGACTCTAACAATAAGAGCACACATTGAGCTCTCAAACTGCGACAGGTTGTTTAAAAAAACTCCTATGTCGTAAGGAAGATTTCTTCTCTGGACTTTTGGATTATATATATATATATATATATATATATATATTTGTTAATCCAAATAAAAGAAGCACTATGCCTAGCACACACACACACACACATATTAATATATATATATATATATATATAGTATGAGGAAAAAATGAGTAAAGAAAAGAAATGTAGATAGATAAAATGAATTTTATCGATATCACTTTTAATCGATAAAATTCATTTTTATCCATCTACATTTCTTTTCTTTACTCATTTTTCCTCATATTGTCGGATTCAATTCCCTTTCTATTCTTATATATATATATATATATATATATATATATCTTTGTTAATCCAACTCAAAGAAGCACTATTATATACCAAGCAGCCTTAAAAAAAAGACAGTGAATTTAAAATACATAATAAAATGACTCATCATTATCAAAGGGATGTTCATAGATTTATATCAAAATTGATAACCAGCTGTTTGCTTCAATAAAAAAACAATGTGGACAAATTAATCATCAGACCAGAACGAAAAAGTCACTTTACTTTTATGTGACAAATGGTAATCATTAGATTTTTTACCTGAGATATCCGTGATGCTTGCAATTAATAAGCTTCAGTAGAAAGTACAATTTACTGGCATGTTACCTGTATAGGTCAAGCAGTACAAAGAAAAAATTTACAATAAATCTATTTTGCTTATGTGGGTGGTCGGTTTAGCTCAGTCGGTAGAGAGTCCGACAAGGAACCACAAGGTTCCTGGCCCTCGCCAAAAAAAGCGCATGAGCAGCACAGGGAGGAGCTGCCGGTAGGTGTGGCGCTCAACCTCAGAAGCTAAAATAATCTCCTTTGTCTAGCGCTAGTGAAAAGGGTCGGTTGATCTCAGTCGGTAGAGCGTCTGACTAGGAACCACAAAGTTCCTGGTCCGATACTGTCCCTCGCCAAGTCAACACATGAGCAGCACAGGGATGTGTGCAGTAAAGCGAGGAGCTGGTGGTAGGTGTGGCGCTCCACCTAAGAAGCTAAAATAATCTCCTTGGTCTAGCGCTAGTGAAAAAGGTCGCTTGATCTCAGTCGGTAGAGCGTCTGACTTGGAACCACAAAGTTCCTGGTCCGATACTGGCCCTCACCAACTCAAAACATGAGCAGCACAGAGATGTGTGTGGGAAAGTGAGGAGCTGGCGGTAGGTGTGGCGCACCACTTCAGAAGCTAAAATAATCTCCTTGGTCTAGCGCTAGTGAAAAGGGTCGCTTGATCTCAGTCGGTAGAGCGTCTGACTTGGAACCACAAAGTTCCTGGTCCGATACTGTCCCTCGCCAACTCAACACATGAGCAGCACAGGGATGTGTGCGGTAAAGTGAGGAGCTGGCAGTAGGGTAGCGCACAACCTCAGAAGCTAAAATAATCTCCTTGCTCAAGTGCTAGTGAAAAGAGGATAGACTTCCTCGCTGTCAGGCTGATACTCACAAAATCTGAGGTTACTGGCTTAGTCGCCAATCATCTAAATATGTAAAAGGTTTGGGAAAGCTCTTTGCTCAACGGCCATTTAGCACATTATTTCTGAAGTCTAACCCCTCATCACAGCAGGGCCGTGTAAACTTGGTAGTGTTAGAGCCGTGTCATTGGAAACTTTCATGGTAGGGTCACCCAAGATGGACAGGTCTGGCACCCAGTGGTATTAGAGGCACAACCCAGCCAAAGAGGCTCTAGCAAAAATCCAAAGGGTATCTTCATCATCGTCAGTAATCAACAGCTTTTGATGTACTTGTCACTGCGTCTGTGTAAAATCTGCCGCAAACAAGGGCATCTCATTCCCCTGACCACATACAGAGAAAGTTCTTGGTTCAATGGTCATCTAGCACATTATTTCTAAACTCTAACACCTCTACATCACAGCAGGGCCGTGTAAACTTGGTAGTGTTAGGGCCATGTCATTAGGAACTTAATTTCCTGGTTGGGTCACTCAAGACGGACAGGTGTAGTACCCAGTGGTGTTAGGGCCACAACCCAGCCAAAGAGGCTCTGGCAAAAAGCCGGCATCTCCATCATCGTCTGTTTGATTTTGGTTTTGTTTTGTTTTACGGCATATCAACCTCAGTGGGTTATTTAATGCTGATAAAGTTTTGAAATAAATCAATTCTTAATAGATAATACAATTTTGTTTATCAACTTATGTTTTTCTATTTAACCCATAGATGGGACCCTAACAGGTACTACCACTCTGGGTCAGAGTGGACCAGTGAGCAATGATGAAGGGGTGCTCCACACTCCCCAAACCTCCATCAGACCATCATAGTCAGGAATCAATGGCTTTTCAGTGTTCTTGTCACTGTGTCTGTGGAAAATCTGTGGCAAACTAGGGTCTCTCCTTCCCCTGACTGGGATATGCATGCAGGGTTTGGGGACTTCTTGTGAATTTCTTATTCTCTTGCTACTCCTTCCATGAATTCACAACAGGTGAACTCGTTAGCTGAAGCTAGCTCAACTGACCCAGTGTGTATGCAGTCACAGAAACAGAAAACTAAGCTATGTTTATTAAATATTTACAGTTACACAGGGCGGGGCATTTATATTTGATACATTTGATATCTTTCTAGCCAGAAGCAATCTCAACATAACTAATGATTTTTTTAACTGATATTTGATACCTTGTAATGATAGAGGACTTGTACAAATCTCTGATTTATGTACTTCTCAGTCATGTATTTGTATATAGTACAAGAGCAATACTAAAGATCAGGTCTCCAAAATATTTAGAAATCACAGAAACGTTTTTATTGTCAATGATGTTTACATCATTTTAAAGTTTGACATGTATCTATTTTCCTACATAATAGATTTTAGAGAACATACAGAAATATACTGTTGGTTGTTTGGGTGACACACAAAGATAATCCCCCAAAAGTAAGGTCTCCAAAATATTTTTGAAATCGTAAGTAAAGTAAGTAAGTAAAGTCGTTGGGGTGGTCTAAAGTCAGTATCAGCCAGACAGCGAGGAAGTCCATCCCCTTTTCATCAGCGCCAGACCAAGGAGATTGCTTTTGCATCTGAGGTGGAAAATATGAACACACAATACATACAATTCCCTAACCACTAGGCATGAAATAACCCCGGACATGCCATTAAAATCAATCATTTAATCCTTTTCAAAGAATAGATTGGCAAATTGGTAGGGTAAGTTGGGCCTCCCATTGTGGTATAATGGTTAGCAAGCTACTCTTGCAGATCCATTTTTTTTTTTTTTTTTTTGTTAGGTGGAGCTTTCTAAGTAGTTGAACTAACGAGAAGAAGTCCCTTAAAGTTAAAAAAACAAACATTTCTAATAATAATCAAATTAACTTAAATATCAATTTAATGTGTAATATTTAAAATCACAAAAAAAAAAAAAAAAAAGAGATAGCAGCAAATACTGTAATAATAATTACTTTAAGCGCAAAGACGATCTCTACATAATGTTATCTGAAATCATTAAGTGTTTCTTTAGTTTCTTTTTAAATGAGTATTTAGTTGGAGAATTTTTAATGTCCATGGGTAATGTATTCCATAGTTTTGCACCATGATAGCGAATTGATTTTATTCCATAAAGCTGACGATTGCATTGAAGCAAAAACAAACATCCACCAGATGATTGGCGAGTTTGATATTAATGAACAAAAGAACTGAGAGAAAAGAAATTGTGAAAACAATACTACTGAGTAATGAGTTTGATCCTTGGTGGATGCCCCCATACTTATGCCCTTGTGTCACATCCTACCTGTGGCAGACAGGTTGGGTAAGTTGGGCAGATCCATTACTACCGAGTAGTGAGTTTGACCCTTGCTGGATGCCCCATACTTGTGACCTTTTGATACACCCTACCCTTGGTGAGCAGGTTGGGTAAATACCTACTCTTTACCCATAGCTGAGGGAAGAATAGTTTGATTCATACATTTCCTTGGAGTATTGTTACATAATAATTGGATCCCTAATACATTTTTAAGGTAGTGTAGAAATCATTATGGGGATCAGTACAGCTGATGGCCTTGAGAGTGAGTGACAGCGTTTGACCTCACTCTGACCTTGCTTTCTGGGGATAGACCGTGAGAAACGGAACCCCGATAGAAAGCCCCTTTCCGGTTAAGGAGTAAGCAACTCAGTTAGTCAGAACTTAGAAGCCGAGCTAGCAAGATGTAAGGATCCGCGCGCATTGTCTGGTTTGGGGATTTATGAATAAAGTAACATCAACATGAATTGAAGTCTTGTGTTTATTACTAAAAACTAACAATGACACAAGGCTTCTGATAACGAGAAACCCCAACAGAAACCAGACCCGGAATCCTCAATAGAAGACCAGACGAGACCTTAGAAGATATACCAGACCAAGATAGATGATAGATCAGAAGCAAATCCGGCCAGAAGAATAGACGACCAGAGTAAGAAGTAGTAAGAAAGGTATATAACGTTATATGCTGATTTGGCTTAGTGAAAAGACCAGTATATAACATATACCTATTTAGTGCCGGTAAAGAAGGCGCTATGCAACAGTATTATTGCTATGTGAAATGTACACAGCCTCGTTTAGGATTTTTCGTAATGTAGTTATGAAGGCAGTGGCTGAGTCCACCTCCTATGATGATAACCATGCCATAAAATCTAACCAACCAACGAGGGTAATCCTAAAAGTAAGGTCTCCAAAGGACGAGGGATACAGGGAAACTGTTCATGTAGCTCTTAGCAACACTGTTGTGATTGTTGTGCCTGCACCTGTTCATGCCTCGCTGAGCAGTTGTTTCTGATGGAGCTCCCGATTGACACTACTGTCAAGTGTGAAGTTTGTGCAGTTATTCGTTTTTTTAATGCAAAAGACATTAAATTGATTGTTATTTAACAGAATTGTATGGTGGGGCATGAATGGATGTTAAAAACATCCACGAGTGGTGTAGGGAGTTTGTAACAATGACAACGTTCATTCATTCCTCAATGGCAGGGAGTGGTCGTACCTGTTAGGCTCCCATCTATGGGTTAAATAGAAAAATGTGTTTATAAAAAACATTGAGTATCCATTAAAAAGGACTTTATTTCAAAACCTTATCGGCATTAAATGACCCACTGAGGTTGATATGCTGTAAAACAAACCAAACCAAACTCAATGGTGGCAAGCTGGTATGACATGGGCATACACAAATTTCCACAGTGGTTACAAAAATTGCGATTGTAGAAGAATTCTAATTACTGTCAAATTGGCAGACAAGTCAACAAGGAAGTTGTAACCCAATACGGATCTTACCTTGTTGCAAGCCTACTGCAAAATGCCAGATTATTCAGCAAGCATCATAAAACCACAGAAACCAAGCAGCCAATCAGGACTCAAGGAATGGAATCACCTAAATGCATGAATGGAGTATTCTTGAGTTCCATAAGTACCAGCTGTTTTAGGCACTGATTCAGTTGTGCTTAGCTTGTTCCTGTTGTTGAAACCAATAGTATACTAACTCACTTCAACATGGCGAGCTGGTATGACATGGGCATACAAAAAATCTCACACTGCCTACAAAAATGCATCAATTGAAATGGTGATTATGTAGAAAATAGATACAGGTTCAAACTTTAAAATTATGTAAACATCATTGACAATGGAAACGTTTCTGCGATTTCAAAATATTTTGGAGACCTTACTTTTGGGATTACCTTTGTGGGTCTCCTTGACAACCAATAAAATATTTCTGTCTCTTCGAGTTAGCTCAGTCGGTAGAGCGTTCGGCTAGAAACCACAAGGTTCCTAGTTCGATACCTGCCCTCGCCAACTCAGTGTATGAATAGCACAGGGATCTGTGGGGTAAAGTAAGGAGCTGATGGTAGGTGTGGCGCTCCACCTCAGATGCTAAAATAATCTCGTTTGTCTAGCGCTAGTGAAAAGGGGATAGACTCCCTCACTGCATGGCTGATACCAACATTAGACTGCCCCGACGACTTTACTCAGTTTACTTATAAATAATTTACAAACAGATATGACCTATACATAGTACCCTAACAGGTACACAACTCTGGGTCAGAGTGGGAATAATGGCAGTGAAGGGGGTACTTCACACTCACGATCAAAAAACTTGGGGGTAAAAAAGTAATAACCTTGTTTAGAAATTAAAATTGAACATATTTATATATTTGTCGGATTAAAGAAATGGGCTCAGCAACACGAGTTCAAATATTGGACAAAGTGATTTGCTATTTTCATACCCTTGGAAAAGGTATGAATCCAAATATTCTCCCCCCAGCTATGGGTAAACAGTAGGACAGACTGGGCTCTTTAATCCTTCTATAGCAGGTCAATCTGCCAACTTTACTTTATGGCAACCAGGGTAGGAGAAGGAAAACTCTCTATTCAAATCAGAGTTACTCTATTTAAAAATTGACCTTGTGTCACATCCTGCTCATGGTGTAGGTATTGTGTGAATATATACAAGTTGTGCTTTTCCAGTAACCCAGAGAGAAAATAACATGGGGGGAAAAATCTCATAACCTTGGTTTAAAAATTAGAATTGAACATATGGTAAATATTTGTTGGATTAAAGAAATAGGCCCAGCAACACGAGTTCAAATACTGGACAAGGCAGTTTGCATTTTCATACTATTCTCCCAAAGCTATGGGTAAATAATAGGGTAATTTATGAGGAAGTGCGTCCCAGTCTCCTGCCTCAAAAATTGCTACCCGGTGACTATTAAAATAACGACCCAGCTCAGTCTATTCAAAACTATCCATCTTCATATCTATCTATCTATCTCAATTTGTTCATATTTATCTATATGACTTTAAATCCTAAGATTTTTTTTATTCATGTTTGTTTAATGTCTTGTTTTTAGTTTAAATAAACAAGAATTACAACAAAAAAAGAAGTCGCTTCTTTTTTTTGTCGTAATTCATTTACTTGTCGAAAATATCTATCTATCTCCATTTGATCATATCTATCTATATTATTTTGTTTGTTTATCTATCTCAGTCTATTCCAAACTATATATCCATCTTCATATCAAAACAAGAATTACGACAAATTACGATAAATAAACAAGAATTATGATAAGCTGGGGTTGTTATTTTGATAGTCACTGGGTAGCAATTTTTGAGGCAGGAGACCGGGAAGCACTTCCTCATAAATTACCAATAATAGGACAGACTGGGTTCTTTCACCCTTGTATAGCAATCAATCTAAGAGAGGGAAACCTCTCAATTCAAACCAGATTTACTCTGCTTAAAAGTTGATCTTGTGCCACATCCTGCTCATGGTGTAGGTGTTGCATAAATACATGCAAGTCATACTTTTCCAGTAACCCAGAGAGAAAAAAAAATGGGGGGAAAAAAGTCATAACCTTGGTTTAAAAATTAGAATTGAACATATGGTATATATTTGTTGGATTAAAAGTCATCTTAGGTAGTGAGTTGTAATTCATGGTCTACAAAGTGAGCAGCAAATTTATACTTATATCGCCTGCAAAACTAACGTGTTGATCATTAGGGCAGAGACTTCAATGAACATATGGTATGTGTCAAGCATTATTCATTTTTTTCTTTTTATACTAGTATTTATTACAACTAAATTTTACTAGTTACAATTTAATGGCTGACAATGCTTCATAACCACAACTTAATATATGGTATGTTTTTGTTTATGAATTCAATTTAAAGTATTAAATAAAACACTTTACATCCGCTTCAATTTCAAATGGCAAGATAAAAATAATACTAAGAAACATAAAAGAAAGGAGAAGAAGAAAGGGAAAAAAAAAAGGAGAGGAAAAAGAAATAAGAAGATAAATTATAACCACACAAATAAAAACGTAAGCACTTCCATTTCTGATACAAATCTCTGATGATGAAATTCATGCTTCGAAATCGATAAGACAAAAATAACATCTTTTTGTTTTTATTTTTCATACGCATTGTATTTGCCTTCAAATTACTAATATATTATAACATACTTAACAATGCTTCAAGCAAATTACCAATTACTTTAATACTAAGAAAGTTTTAACAGGCTTAAAATTGAAGGAGGTATTTACCTAACACATTTGGCATGGGTAAAATGTGATGCAAGGTCACATGTATGGGGCATCCAGCAAGGATTGAACTCACTATTCATTAATAATGGATCTGTGAGGCTAGCTTGCTAACCATTACCCCCGATGAGACCCCTAAATACCCCAAGTTCACTACTGGTATAATATGACACGAGTTTGCAAGTATGGGGGCATCCAGCAAGGATTGAACTCTATTTCAGTCTATTCCAAACTATATATCCATCTTCATATCTAAACAAGAATTACAACATTCAGTAGTAATGGATTTGCAAGACTCACTTGCTAACCATTACACTCCGATGGGACATCCCAACCTTTTCGTCAGCAGTAGAATATGACACAAGGTCACAAGTATGTGGCCTCTAGCAAGGATCAAACTCATTATTCAGTAGTAATGGATCTGCAAGACTATCTTGCTAACCATTAGACCAAGAACTCATTACTGAAATGGATGACCAGTTCGTAAGAGCAATTACTGTAAGCAAATTGGGGTTGTGTTAAAAAAAAAAAAAAAAAGAAGACAAATGTTAATGAATAATTGGCTTAAGGTTGATACAGCATTTCAACCCTTGTTTGGGTTATTTTATGCCAAGTTCAGTCTTTTATTGCAATTATATTAATTCAAGTAATTATTCTTAATTAATAATTATTAAGTAATTATTAAGTAATTAATTATTAATGATTAACTATTCTAAATTAATAATAATAATTGCACAGTCCCACAGGGAATCGTTTGGTTTGGCTTCTTTTTTTCAATGGTATATCAAACTTCTATTTAACACTTAACATCCTATACCACCTTATTCCACCCGACCAGAAGTCACATTTGTTTTCCTAATCCATACCAAACGATAGCTTTTGTTTAAATGTAATATCAAACATATTTAGAAGTCTTTAATTTAAGAGAAATAACAGGTAACTTTAAATGAAAAGGCCATTTTTAGCCATTTAAAATTTTTTTTTTATAAATCCTTAGGAATGGGGCTCTGGACTTAGAAAATGTTTAACAGGATGTTGTGCCAAAGCTATACTTGTAAAAGAATAGTAGTGGTACTATTTAACCCATAGTTGGGGGACGAGGGGCTTCATACATTTCCTAAGGATATTAGTCCCAAAGAGAATGAAATGGCACAACTGGAGTTCAAACTCACTCACTATAATACCACACTTCATCATGTTAGCCACTACCCCACAGGAATTCCCACCCCAACTAGGAATTGTGCAAAATTTGACCAAATTTACAAATGATATATTCACAAACCAGAATCTGTCTAGAAAATGAGACCCATGAAATTCTCTATGGCTTTGAGGAACCTTGGTTAGGCAACCAGTCTAGGAGATTGAAAATTGTGAATTCAAAACTGTTAAACTCTGTTTAAGAAATTGACTGCGTCACATCCTGCCCATGCAGAGGTGTGTGTGTGTGTGTGTATATATATATATATATAGTGTAAAAAAAAGGATGAGATTGAAGCTGTATTTACCAAGATAGGACTGAACAATAAATGTAATATTAATTTTTTTTTTTTTCAAAATACAAGGTGTGTCAAAAAGTACAAATTTTAAAGCTGTACTTTCCAAGATAGAAATGAAGAATGAATGGAACATTAATTTTTCAGAATACAAAGTGTGTCAAAAAGTACAGATTCCCAAGATAGAAATGAAGAATGAATGGAACATTAATTTTTCAGAATACAAAGTGTGTCAAAAAGTACAGATTCCCAAGATAGAAATGAAGAATGAATGGAATGTTAATTTTTCAGAATACAAGGTATGTCAAAAAAAAGTAGGTCTCTATACTTTTTTGACACACCTTTATATATTATATATATATATATATATACCAGATGAATATATATAGTAAAAGAATTAGTGTAGATTTTACGGCATATCAACTCTTATTGGGTTATTTTATACCGGAGATATGTTGTTATTAATTCATTTTGATGGGTATTCAAAATTTCTTTGTTTAAACTCAATTTTTTAACAAATTCTTTAAAATGCATTTTTTTCTTTTTAACTTTTTAGATGGGACCATATCAAGTACTATGAATCTGGGTCAGAGTGAACCTGGGAGTTCTGGCAATGAAGGGGTACCCCACATTCCTCAGAGCTCCAGAATTCGGAACTTTCACCATTAGATGCAGTTTAATGTTATACCCAGGAAACTAAAAGAATTGGGTTGGACCGTTTGTAATATGAGAGATTGCAAAAAAAGTAAAAGTTTAATATTGGATCATTTTCAATATAGAGTAAAGTTGTCGTATTGGCCTAAAGTCGTTATCAGTCAGACAGCAAGGGAGTCTATCCCCTTCTCACTAGCGCTAGTCCATATAGGCAGTCAGACAGAAAAACTATCACCTAACAGGTACAGTTAAGTGATGCTGAAATCACAAGTTAAGCAATGATGAGCCTGCTCATAATTTAAAGGAGTGACCATAATTTAGGCCAATGAGGTAGGAGGGTTTAGGTTTGGGGAATTTTAAGTCATTTAAAACGAAAAAGACGAAATGAAAATGTATTTTTTTATAAACACACACACACATATATATATATATAATGTCAATATTATAAAAAATATATGTACTGGGTGTGAGTGTGTGTGTATATATATATATATATATATATATATACACACACACACACGTCAATATTATAAAAACATATCATATATATATATATATATATGGTATAATATATATATTATATATATATATATATATATATATAATATATACACACACACACACATATATATATATGTCAATATTATAAAAAATATGTATATAATATATATATATATATATATATATATTATACATACATATATATACAGACACACACACACACATATATATATATATATATGTCAATATTATAAAAATAAATGTACTGGATATATATATATATATATATATATATATATTATATAATACACCACACACAGACACATATATATATGTCAATATTATAAAAAATAAATGTACTGGATTATATAGTATATTATATATATATTATATATATATATATATATATATATATATCCATACATTTATTTTTATATTATATTGACATCACATTATACGTCAATATTATAAAAAAAAAATGCTGTATATATATATAATATATCACAAACCCAAGTAGTAGCCCTACAAATAAAAAAGCCACATCATTAGCCAAGAAATCTTTCAATATAAGTGTTCACATTGCACAGAGAAAGGGGGGTAAATAAATAAAAAATAAAAAAAAGGCAGAAAGCAGCAGAAAAAAACAAAACTTACCAATGATGCTGGCCACACTTGCATGAGTGATCACTCGGATATGGTTCCGTTGAAAAGCCCAAGTACAGATCAAGACGATCGACACAAGTGTGAGGTATATCAACACAGCCAAATTCTTAAGGTAAGCATGTTCTTTAACATAAAGATTTACCACTCTGATGACACTAGATTCAATCATGTTGATTTCATATTAAAACTTTTTTTTGTTTTGTTTGTTTCCCTCCTACTTTCACACAAGCAAGTTGAATTTTTGCTGTTAACGGCTCCTTCTGATCAAACTCGTATGAGTGGATATCAGCTGTCGCCAATTGCCGTTGTGTGACCAGCAAGACAATGAAACTCAACGTGGGCCTCTCCTATGAGATTGACAAGCTGTACGTAACAAGGACTAAAAGAGAGAAATAGGATTTCTTCGAGAAAATACACAGGAATATAATAGATTAAATATCCAATGAAATTCCAGTCGTCATAAATTATGGTGTGTGTGTATATATATATATATATATATATATATATATATATATATATATAAGTATATCAGTAGTTCTCACCCGAGGTACATATGGTCCCTGGTGGGTTCATTAAGATTTTGAGGGTTCACGCGAGTAACAGTAAATTGAGAATATATACTGTAATATGGTAGTTAAATTATCCAATAAAATTCCAGCCATTCTATATATATATCTCAATGGTTTTTTTTAACCGGGGTGCATATTGTATCTGGATAAATTATGGTGTGTATGTCAGTCTATCTCTGTCTGTCTCTTTGTATATTAGTGGTCCTCACCCGAGGTCTGTATGGTCCTGGGGTTCCAATAAAATTTACGGGGGCCATGCAAGCAAAGTATCAAATTGTGAAAATACACAATAATATATCCTATGAAATTCCAGTTATAATAAATTATGGTGTGTATATATATTATATATATATATATATATATATATTAGTGGTTCTCAGCCGAGGTACATATGGTCCCTGGTAGGACCATTAAGATTTTGAGGGTCCACGCGAGTAACGGTAAATTGAGAAAATACATAGTAATAAATATCCAATGAAATTCCAGCCACGATAAATTATGCTGTGTATATATACTAGTGGTGATAGGCGAGGTCCATAGGGTCCAAAGAGATTTGGGGGTACCACGGAAGGAAAGTAGTAATTTGAGAAAATATGGTCCCCCGTGGGTTCATTAAGATTTTGAGGGTTCACGCAAGTAATCGTTAGTTGAGAACATACATAGTAATATGATAGGTAACATTATCCAATGAAATTCCAAGCATTATATATATATATATATATATATATATATATATATATATATATATATATATATATATTATTATTTTATTTTTATTTTATTTTTAAACTATGACAGCGTAAAAAAAAAATCCCGACACTACAATTTCTAAATACAAATTTGTGTCTGGAAGAAAAGTCAGAATTATCCTGATGATCCGTTAGGCGAAACTGAGTTCGGTAGTTTCTGACTCTTTAGGCTTTACTATATATGTTGGCAACCTTCCGTCTATTATAGACGATGGCGTAGAGTCCACTTAAAAAAAAATTTTAATTTTATCTACATAGCGAGTGGCTGAACAGATCAATAATATCAATATCAATATATATATATATATATATATATACACTATGTATTTACTATTTATTTATACTATTTACTATATATATCTCAATGATTATCAACTGGGGTGCATATGGTCTCTGGATAAATCATGATGTGTGTGTGTGTGTGAGTGGTTCTCAACCGAGGTCTATATGGTCCCTGGTGGGTTCACGCAAGTAATAGTAAATTAAGAAAACACAAAGTAATATAATAGATTAAAATATCCAATGAAATTCCAGTCTTTATAAATTATGATATATATATAATATATATATATATATATATATAATCAGTGGTTCTCAACTGGGATTCATATGGTCCCTGAAGGGTCCGATGATATTGAGGGTTGGTCCATGCAAGCAAAATCGTAAATTGAGAAAATACACAATAATAAAGATATTCAATAAAATTCCACCCTAAAAAATCATGGTATATATATATATATATCAAAGTTAGGTTTGCGTATTCATAAAGTGGACGGTGATTGGTAACTGTCAGTTTCACGCCTAAGAGAGTTACCAGGCCTCGTTGACTTTATGTCTACACTACCCTAACTTTATATATATATATATATATATATATATATATATGCTATCTATCAGTGATATTGAGCACTCTTTAAAGCAAACTATATATTTTTCATACCAATTATTTTTCCTATATATGTGTGTGTGTGTGTGTTGAAAAATAATTGGAAGAAAAATATATATACTTTGATATGGATAAAATCTATTATTATAATAACAATAAATTTAATCCATACCAAAGTATGAATATTATTTATTACAATTTCAACATACCTTTCGGATTCATTTCCCTTTTTTTCTCACTTACACACACACACACACACACGTGCGCGCTCACACACACAACTTTTTACTTCAACTTTCTTGTACAAGTCAATAATATTATTTCAAAAAATTTAAAATTCCCCCTTTTTTCAAAAGTCACTCATCACTGTATATTCTTTATCCTCGAACCCTAAGTGTCACCAAATATTTCTCTATTTCTCCAACTGTAAGCGTCTCAAAAAAATTTTTCAAAAAAAATCATTTTTTTCGAACACTTCTGAATTCAAGTATTTTGACCGTTTTTACTCCAAATATCAAACATCTTGCCATGAAGAAGGCCGTTTTCTTTGTATAATTAAATATCTTATATTTTTCTATTATCATTATTCTATTTCATATTAAAACAATAATAAATAGAATTCAATGTGTATATGGACAAACTCTCGGCCAAAAACACGTGTTGGCATTTTATCAAACCATTTTTATCCATTCAACATTTTCCATCCTTTTTATTTATTTATCCTTTCAACATATTGTCGGATTCATTTCCATTTTTCAACTTACACGCATGTATAGTTTTCAACTGGGAGTCCAATTATTATTTTTTTTTTTTTCTTGAGTCCAAGCAAATAAAATTATAAATGGGCACGATTATATTTTGGGGGTCAATGGGGGGAAAAAACTGTTTTCGACGTACTGCAAGAAATAACTTAATGTATGGAAAAGTAATGACACTTTAAAAATATATATATCCACAACTCTGGTGTAGAATAATCATACTAAGTTCCAATTACCATCGAATTGGTAAGACAAGGTAACAAAATTAGATTTGTATTCAGTTACGACTACTTCTTACCTTGTCTTACTAAATCAACAGTAATTGGAAGTTAGTATGATTATTCGGCTGACTTCTGATTTAGGTCGGAAAATTAAAACGGAATGAATATATATATATATATAAAAACTTATGGTAAACCCTCGCGGTAAGAAAAAACCTGCAAATAGTTTGATTGTAAAAATATACTACCAACATCACCTGGGGAAAAATATGAAAAAAAAAAAGAAAAGACCAAAATAATCAGTTAATACTATAATACTCGGCCAAAAGAAAAAAATTATATATATATATATATATATATATATATATAAATTGCCAGGATTATCTAAGGCTAAAAAGTAAGAAATGCTCAATAAATAATAGATCAAATAATAGTTAAACCTAATGAGTAGGTTAGGTTAAACCTAATTAGTAGGTATATATGATACCTACTAACAGTTTCGCTTAGTAGCTCATCAGGGCAAAAATCCGACGCTGATGAGCTACTAAGCGAAACTGTTAGTAGGTACATTTGACTCATTAGGTTTAACACACACACGTGTGTGTGATGTAATGGTTAGAGTCGTAGGAAATGGACTCGTCGACCCGAGTTCAAATCCTGGATAAGGCTGTCTGTATTTCACAAAGGCTAATAACCTTTGGAAATGTATGTATCCAACTAATCTCCCTTAAGCTATGGGTAAATAGTAGGGCAGACTTGGCTGGATAACCAGTCTAGGAGAAGGAAAACTCTTAATTCAAACTCTGTTCAACTCCGCTTAAGAAATTGACCTTGTGTCACATACTGCTCGTGTGGAGAGGTTGGTGTGTGCGTGTATATATATATATATATATATATATATATATATATATATATATATATATATATATATATAAGAGAACCAATTTCAGCAAGGACACGGCTATAAAATTTCAGGGCCTTAACTAAAACTTTTCAAAAGGTCAGAGAACAAATATAAGTAAAGTGAATAAGTTTTAATTGCTTGCCAAGCCTCAAGGCTGAGGGGATATCATTCTTTTAAGAAGTCGGGTAGGTGAAATCTCTATGTGATGGATAGAGGGGGGAGTAGGCTGAAAATTCGAAAAGAAATATGGCAATGGCCAAGTATATATATATATATATACTAGCAAAAGTACCCGGTCCATGACCGGACTTTAAAAAAACATAGGTAACACCCGAGAGAAAGGGAGAAAGAGAAAATAGGAGTAAGAGAGAGAATATGATTTATCAAATTTGAAAAAAAAAAAAAAGAGGAAAATGATTAATCAAATTATAAAAAATCGCTGATAATTTGTATAGTTCAATGTTTGTTTATTATTGGAAATGTTTTTCTTTTTGTTTACATTTAAAATATCATTTTTTTTTTAAATATATTCCTAAACTTGAGTGTTTTTAAATATATTTTTTCAAAGACTTTTTGTATATATGATTTTGGCTTATTTAATTATATCCCTTAATCAGAAAAATCAATAACCAAATTTGGTGTGTTTCTTAGTTAGAAGGATATTAAGCTGTATGAAAGATTTCAATTCTGAGTGACCTCACGTTATGGACTTATACGTCGACACGTACATACCAAACTTCACTTTATATATATATATATATATATATACACACATAAATGTATACACGCATATATACATAATATATACTAGTACAAAATAAAAAACACCCTCCGGGCGATGTAAAAATAGATTTTTGAAACATATTGCCTGAGGGTGGGAGTTAAAAATTCAATGTCAGCGAGTTTGTACCCTAAGTAAGTAAAATCATAAAATTCATTAAAGGATTAAAAAATAAAACAATTTGAAATGTAAACTTTAAATATGTATTAAAATAAAACAAACTATATATAGATATATAAGACCAGTCATGTATTTATTAAAACTTGTTTTTAAAAACAATGAGGACTGTCTAATGTTGCATGTTCAAATTTTGAGTGTATTTATTCTGTTATGATGATTTGGGTAATGTGACGTAAGCAGTGACGTAGTTTCTGTTACAGACAAAAGCCGGAAGCGAATCTCCATTATTAATAGAAGATAATATAAAAGTAGTCGAGGCGGCCTAATGTCGGTATCAGCCAGACAGCGAGGGAGTATATCCCCTTTTCACTAGCGCTAGACCAAGAATGTTTTTTAGCGTCTGAGGTGGGGCGCCACACCTACCATCAGCTCCTCGTGCTACTCATACGCTGAGTTGGCGAGGGCCGGTATCAAACTAAGAACCTTGTGATTCCTAGCCGAACCTCTCTACCGACTGAGCTAAAATCGTTATATGTTTTAAATTTATATAAATGACACGCAGAATATTTCTGACGATCCTACGATGAAACTCGAGTAGGCTTTAATCTGACTATATCGGTTTTCTAAACCAGCTCTACAAATGTATTGAGCACTTTTATATTCATTCATAATTACAACTTATTCGGTTAATTATTTTTTATCTAGCTATTTGCTAGATTTTTTTTACGTTATGTCACCCCATTTCACACACACAAAACACAGTTTAAATACCACCTCGTTACGGCAGCTGTCAAATGCCTGGGAGGTTAAGAAATTGGGCAGGCGAAAAGTCAGTCGGGCTTCGCTCTTGGTCAGAGCTAGTTGGTGTGTCTAGCCACACTGAAGAGGCGTGAAACACCGAATCACGTGTTTGTGGATGGTTTTATATATATATATATAATATATATATATATATATATATATAATATATATATATATATATAGAGAGAGAGAGAGAGAGAGAGAGAGAGAGAGAGAGAGAGTGATTCTGTTTTTGTTTTTTGTTTTTTCAGTCAGATTAAAGCCTACTCGAGTTTCATCGTAGGATCGTCAGGAATATTCTGTGTGTAATTATATATAATATTAAAACATATAACGATTTTAGCTCAGTCGGTAGAAGGTTCGTCGAGGAATCACAAGGTTCTTTGTTTGATACCGGCCCTCGCCAACTCAGCGTATGAGTAGCACAGAGATCTGTGCGGTAAAGTGAGGAGCTGCTGGTAGGCGTGGCACCCCAGTCACTAAAAACAATCTGTAGTCATGAGACTGATATGAGGAGGGAAAAATTATTTGTTTCATTTTTTATCATGCTCTACTGGCCAATATTGAGCACTTTTATGATTTAAGAAGAAAAAAAAACTTTTTTTTTATAACGATTTGTTCATTTCACACACATGTGTGTGTGCGTGTGTATATATATATATGTCGGAGGGAAATCGTTAGTATATATCGCTGATGAGACTTAATAAAGTTGAAACAGTCTGTACGATATTCTACACACCGAGTAATTCTTTGCGAAATTCACTTGTCATTATTATCTTCTATAATTATCGAATTTTATGCGATATGCGCATTGTAATTGCCTTCAAGCAAAAATATAAATATTGATATATACTTTATTCAACAATGCTTCTAAAATAAACAGACATCCAAAAATCATATATATATATATATATATATATATATATATAACAGGTTTTGTTACAACCTCGAAATATTAATTTATATATCAAGCCTTCTTGTCATTTTTCTCATATCGGAGTCCAGATGGTAGATAATGTGCCCTATATTTTGTGCCCAAGCGCTACCCTTGGGCCACTTTCTCTACCATCTCAACAAGCCGTGACTTATTGGTGGCGGGTGCAAAAAATGCGTTGATCCCGTCGGCATTCACCCTCAAGGGGGCGCCTCGGGCACTGGGCATAAACCAAGCCCTGCCCTTCTAAATCGGGGCAGGTGTTGCCTGAGGAGGAGGGGGGGTCGGCCCCTTGGGATCGCCGATATTAGCTTGTAAGATCCAGAGCCGAATCCACTGGACCCCGTAGTAAAAAGCACGATCATGAAAAACAATATAGTGATAAGAAAATTCTGACTGAACTTGCACAATGGTCGGAAAATTAAAACGGAAAGTTTTTTGGAGGTCCCCCATGACAGTTTAACTACAGTCTATGAATGAACTTTTTGCGAATTGGGTTACGGTTTAGGGGTTTGGGGATTAAGGTTGTTTTTAATTACGTATTGCTTAAAAAAAAACAATTAAAAAAAACACAAATTACTATACATTTAATATTGAAAAATATTTTTAAAACCAAGTTTAATTGAAATACGAACACAAACAACTGAGATTAATGTGTCTACCGTTGGGTTCAATAATTAATTTCAATGGTTAATTAAATGTATAGTAATTTTGGGTTTTTTTTTTTTTAGCAATACGTAATTAAAAAACAATCCCCAAACCCCTAAACCGTAACCCAATTCGCAAAAAGTTAATTCATAGACTGTAGTTAAAATGTCATGGGGGACCTCCAAAAAACTTTCCGTTTTAATTTTCCGACCGTTGTGCAAGTTCAGCCGAAAATTCAATACATTTTCTTTTTCTCGAACCACAGCTGCACGAAATGGTAGAGGCGAAATATTCTGGTCAGAAAGAACTCTCTTTTTTTTTTTTTGTTATCTTATAAGATCAAAAGAACATTAGTTGGGATGTCGATCTGTAAAATGACCATGTTGAAACATAATAGATAGATAAACATCTCAAAAGTCAGATTTATTAGTAGGAAAACTGTGAAGCTTTAAATCAACTTTTATTATTGGCGGGGGCGGGGGGGGGCGAATTTAATCTGACACGAAGATCTTAAAAAAAAAAAAAATTTAAAAAACAAAAACACAATGGTATAATGCTGGTTTTTAAAATACAACTGGAAAGGTGACTTGATGTTATCAGGGAGCGAATATTTGAAAATCAACTTTTTCTCCCCCCTTTTCCTGTACTTCAAAAAACAAACACTTTGGCATAATGCTGGGTTTTTTAAAAATCTTATTATAATGGAGATTCGGTGTGAGTATGTCTAAACAGCCCACTCTGCCCTACTAAATTAATTCTTATTATTGGTAGAGTTTAATCTGATATTATCAGGGAACTACCTTTTGAAAATCAACCTAACTTTTTTTTTCCAGTTACTGTACTTAAAAAAAACACTTTAGCATAATGCTGGTTTTTTAAAATCTTATCATAATGGAGATTCGGTGTCAATATGTCTGTAACCGAACACATCCACCACGAATAGGATGTGACACAATGTCATTTTTAAAGCGGAGTACAGCTGGTTTAAATAGTTTTTTTTTCTTCTTCTTCTTCTCCTTAACTGTTTGATGTACCAAGTCTAAACAGCCGAGTCTGCCCTAGTAAATCAACTCTTATTATTGGTAGGGGAGTTTAATCTGGTATTATCAGGAAACAAACTTTTGAACTTTCTTTCTTTTTTTTTTTGCCAGTTACGGTACTTGAAAAATAACTTGAGTTTTTAAAATCTTCGGGTTTTAGAATACGCCGACTGCACTTCTGCGGTGGGGTAAGACTCCCCTCCCCCAAATGAGGCCACCTGTTGGCCGTAGGTAGCGATCCGTGATGCTTAAGGACAGAATCTTGGTGTATGAACAATCCATGACATGCAACAATCTACTTGGACCCTTACTTAGGTTATATGGGCGGTCGGAGAGGCCCTCTCCGATCAATCGGCTGGTCAAGTCAAGCCCTAGCACCTATATGATTGCCCCGGCCCTATTGTCCTCATGGCAAACCCCAACCCCTTTTTATCATATTGGTGCTAGAAGGCGGTGAGTAAGGGTCTTCATGTCCTGGGAATGACGTTATTAAACTCTATCTGATAGTGAGGTTCCAGATCTGGAGATCTGGAGAATGTGGAGCACCCCTTCATCACTATTGCTCCCAGGTCCACACTGACTCGAAGAGGTAGTACCTGTTAGGGTCCCATCAATGGGTTAAATAAAAATATAAAAAAAACATTAAAAAATTGAGTATCCATAAAGAATGAATTTTTTTCAAAACTTTGTCGGCATTAAATGACCCACCAAGGTTGATATGCCGTAAACCAAACCAAACCAGTAACCGAACACATTCGCCTCAACTCAAAAAATTCAGAGAAATAATAAATATCAGTTATTCATTACTTATAGGCTACGGGCCCCAAAGGCTTTAGTTATAACTTGTTTTTGGCTACATTAAATTTCAATTGATTTAACGGTGCAAAAATGTAAACATTGTTTTTCGTTTATAATTTTCATTATTTTTGTAAGCCGGAAAATTTTTAAAAAAATCATTTGAAGTTTGTTTAATGCTTCTTCTTTCGAGTGAATAAAAAAAATCAAGATAATATTAACCTTTAAGCAAATTTTATTATGTTAAATATAGTGGGGTGTAAATTTCCGGGGAAAATTGGTGGTACCTACGGTAAACTTCAAAATAGACAACATTTACGTTTAAGAAAAAAAAAGTATGATATTCAAGTGTCTATAGGCATTCATTCGGCCGCTTTTTTTCCCCCACCATCAAAATTACAAATTAAAAGTCATCTTTTTCGCCTTGGGAAACCTACCTATTACCTGTTAAAGCGATGAATGAAACAAAATTACCGACTCGAATAGAAATGAACATCATATGTTTGTATAAACTGCACTATTTTATTCCTCGTTAATATTTACCACGTACCCCACGTGTACGGGTCAGGCACATGGCCTTAAGCTCATGGGAGGCGAGTGCCAAAAATGCATTGATCCTGTCGGCATTCCCCATCAAGAAGGACGCCTTAGGCACTGGGCAATAAACCCATACCTGTCCCTTTAAATCAAGGGGCATGTGTTGCCTGGAAGGATGGCCCTCTAAGATCAACGATGTTAACTTATGCGATCCAGGGCCGAAGCCACCGGACTCTCCGGGTTCCTCGTTAGATTTTCTTGTTCTTTTAAAACTGAGCCTTTTTTTTACTTTTACAAATTCCGCGCACCCACTCCACCTCTCTATCATTCCCATACTTTCTTTTTTATTATATTCTTTCTGTGTAGCATGTCCTTTTTCTTCCCTTGCTTCCCTATAATCAAAACTGTATTGTTAATTATTTAGCTGGGGTGACGATACTCATTTGGACGGTCCGATTTTTAACCAGAGGGTGTTTCAAGATGATAACGGTCGTAATTTGTAGGAACAGCAGTATTATTATATGGGTAATAAATAAATAAATAAATAAATAAATAAATAAAAAGTCAATAGATATAAAGTATTATTTCTCGGAATGTTTTTTTTAAGATGAGACTTGATAATTAGTATTATTTGGATTATTCGGACTATTGTCCTCATCTTCATTGTTATCTGTACAACGTTTCTGCCAACGTGCCGTGGTGGCTCCCGATTACGACAAGGAGATTCCCTAGTTCGAATAGAAGGTTCCAGAGTTCGAATATAAATACATGAAGAAGGCCGGAGGGCACATTGGCCGAAACGTTATACAGATAACAATGAAGATGAGGATAATAGTCCGAATAATACTAAATATTATTAAGTATTATCCAAATGTTGTTTTTTTTCTTTTTCTTTTGGGGAGAGGGTATGTATTTGCCAACTCATCTGCACGAGCAGGATGTGACACAAGATTAATTTCTTAAGCGGAGTTTAACAGGTTTGTATTCAGAGTTTTCTTTACTCTAGTCTTCTTGTCTAACCAAGCTTAAAGATCCGAGCCCTGTAGTGGCGACAGTCAGTCCCCACCACCTCCCCAATTTTTGTTTTTCGGTATATCAACCATCTTTCGGACTATTTATTACCGAATAAAGTCATTATTGATTGCTAACAATACCTGTAACAGCTCAGTCGGTAGAGCGTTCGGCTAGAAACCACAAGGTTCTTAGTTCGATACCGGCCCTCGCCAACTCAGCGTATGAGTAGCACATGGATCTGTGCGGTAAAGTAAGGAGCTGGTGGTGGGTGTGGCGCTACACCTCAGATGCAAAAACAATCTCCTTGATCTAGTGCTAGTGAAAATGGGATAGACTCCCTCGCTGATTGGCTGATACCAACTTTAACCCCCCCCCACGACTTTACTTACAACACCTGTTGTTGCTTAAGTGGTCACCCAATTAAGTACCGAACACGCTCATCGCTACTTAACTTGTGTGATCTAGCGGGAACCGCTGATTTCAGTTGGTTGAATTTTACGTCATGCCAACCCTTGTTGGGTTATTTTATGCTGATGACGTTTTGTTTTATTCATTCTTGATGGTACTCAATTCTTTTTGTTGGTTGGTTGGATTTTACGGCATGTCAACCCTTGTTGGGTTATTTTATTCTGAAGACGTTTTGTTTTATTCATTCATGATGGTACTCAATTTTTCTAATCTATAGTTGGGACCCTAACAGGTATTACCACGCTAGGTCAGAGTGGACCTGGGAGTAATGGTGATGCAGGTTTGGTTTGGTTTGGTTTTACGGCATATCAACCTCAGTGGGTCATTTAATGCCGATAAAGTTTTGAAATAAATCAATTCTTAATGGATAATACAATTTTTTTTTATAAATACATTTTTCTATTTAACCCATAGATGGGACCCTAACAGTCAAGCCTTGCATAATATGAAAGAAATGGAGAAAGTAAACAAGAAAGAAAAGAAAATGATAGCAACAGTGAAAAAAGAAATAAATAAATAGTAAGAGGGGTTAGTTGGTTGGATTTTACGGCATATCAACCCTTGTTGGGTTATTTTAGGCTGAAGACGTTTTGTTTTATTCATTCTTGGTGGTACTCAATTCTTTTTAAACACATTTTTTCTATTTAACCCGTAGATGGGACCCACACACTCCGGGTCAGAGTGAACTTGGCAATGATGGGGATTAAGGGGTACTCTACACTGTTAGCTCAGTCGGTAGAGCGTTCGGCTAGAAACCACAAGGTTCCTAGTTCGATACCCGCCCTCGCCAACTCAGCGTTATGAGTAGCACAGGGATCTGTGCGGTAAAGTAAGGAGCTGATGGTAGGTGTGGCACTCCACCTCAGACGCTAAAATAATCTCCTTGGTCTAGCGCTAGTGAAAAGGGGATAGACTCCTTCGCTGCATGGCTGATATAGACATTAGGCCGCCCCGACGACTTTACTTTATTTTTTACTACACTCCTCAGAGCTCCAAAACTGGAACTTCATTTGGTGCAGTTTAACGTCATTGCCAGGACAATAAGACCCTCAGCCACCGCCTTCTAGCACATATATGATAAATAAGTGTTGGGGGTTTGCCATAGAAGCAATAGGTTGAGATAATCATATCAGGGGGTAAGAAGTCTAAAACCTCCTAAATCATGAAGTTCACCCCACCCCCAACGTCTTCTAAAAATTAAAAGTATTTTTTAAAAAGCCCAAATCAAATTTTGTGCATCTCCACTTTGAAAATGAAAGTGACGGTGATACCAATTGTAGTTGGAGCACTTGGAAAAATCTCAAAAAACCTAGAAAAGAGACTTGATGAATTGGAGATTAGAGAAAGAATTGAAACTACCCAGACCAAGGCACTGTTAAAATCGGCCAGAAAAAGAGACCTATGGAGCTGAAGATCAGAGGAGGAATAGAGATCATCTAGACTACAGCAGTGTCAAAATCAGCTAGAATACTTAGAAGAGTCAAGAGATCTAAGGAGACTAATGGAAAAAACGGACCAAGTATCCAATAGGCACCCCAAATCATAAACTTAATGAAAGGTTCCTATTTTAACTCATCACCGGTAACTTCGACCTTCAAATATTTGAAAATAAACGAACACATGATTTTTTGAACTTATATTGTATCTGACAAAAACAAATTTTACAAATTTTGTGATACTATTTCTGAACAGCATCCTTTTATTTAAATAAACATGAAAATATTTTGCAAATAAAAACTGTATTTTTATTTAAATAAACATAATTGCATTTCTCTTCTGATTAATTAAAAACTATTTTAGTATAAAAAAGTCTTTCGTCTTTTTTTAAATCATCGTAAAGTGTTCATAAACTTCTGATTAAAAAGTATTTATTTAAAAAAATATTTTGCTATTGAACTTTTATTTGATTACGTGTACCAACCATCTATTTATTTAATTTATTGTAAGTTCAACATCTCCATAAACTTCGGATTAAAATTATTTGGTTATAGAAATTTGGAAGCTGAAGTTACCGGTGATAAGTTAAAATGTGAACTTTTCATTAAGTTAATGATTTGGGGTGCCTATTGGATACTTGATCCGAAAAAACATCAGTTAAAAAATGGGTTTGAAAAATTAGCAAGTAGTAAAATAATAATGATATCAATCAAGTCATTAAATCAGGGGGTAAGGAAGTCTAAAGCTTTCTCAATCATAAAGCCCCCCCCCCTGCTCTTTTATTAAAAATGAAAAACATTTTTTTAAAAAGACTAATTCAAATTATACATTTCCACTTAAGAAACCGATATCCCAATGTTTTTTCCACAAAAAAAGCAATTCCTCCATAAGTCATCAAAAGCTTAATTAAGTATTTTATTCTGAAAGTCATATATAGGTACGCTTCCTGCGTCCCTGCCGCAGAAAAATCAAAAAGGACGCAATAAAATCATATCCATGCGTCCCAATGTTTTTCTTTTTTCTTCCCTCACCATTTCGAGCTAACTGTAAATACATTCCAATAGTTTCTTAGAAACGAATTACACATGATTGGTTACAAGGTAGGAGCTAGACGGCTTTAGTTGGGACCCATAAATTTTCCCCGGGGGACTCATTCAAAGCAAATATGTGGGTCCCAGGACGAACTAAATCAAAAAGCTATCAGCATCACTGTATATACATTAATTAAATTTTGAGTAAGTTATTAGCTGAGTGTATAATCATAAAGTTCAACACAGTCTTGTAAAAAAAAAAATGAAAAGAAATTATCTTTAAAGACTTATTCAAATTATACATTTCCACTTAAGAAACCGATATCTTAATACTTTTTCACAAAAAAGCAACCCCCCACACAAAAAAGTCATTAAAAGCTTAATTAAGTTTTTCATTCTTAAAGTCATAAATATATGAATTAAACTTTGACTAAGTTATTGACTAAATGTGTAAACTTTAGATTTTATTTTATACCAAGTAAAAACTTAATAAAGTTTTTACTTGGTATAAAATAAAAATGAGTGTTGTATTATTAGTAGAGAAATAAATGTTCATCTTTTTTTTAATTATTAAACATGAAAAAGGTTCCCACGCCAGTGTTAGTTGAATAAAAACTAATCTGAAAACCAATCTTATTCTGTTATGTTGGTAGATTTTTATCTAGTGCGTCCTGAGACACACATATTCGCTTTGAACAAGTCCCCGGGAAAATTTATGAGTCCCAGCTAAAGCTGTCTAACCCCTACATTGTAAGCTATCCGGTGTAATTCATTTCTAAAAAAAAAATATTGAAATGTATTTACAGTTAGCTTAAAATGGGCAGAGAAGAAAACACATGGATACTATTTTACTGCCTTCTTTTATATTTGTGTTCGTCAGGGACGCGGGACGCGAACCTATCGGCATATCTGATTATCTATTATTAAACTAAAGCTGAGCGAATCAATGTTTGTAACTTAAAGGCTTCGTTTACTTGTTTAATCTAATAACATGAAAGATATACTAAATTATTCCTTAGTTTTAGGATAGTGTTATGTTTGAAAAATGCCATTTTAATTGGTTCTAATTAGTCGTAATTTGCAATTAAGTCAAAAACTGACCCGTCTCTTACTACACATTCTGCCTATCACTTCCCCCCCTCTCTCTATATATATATATATATCTTGATCACCTCGTTATATATGTTAGTTTCTCAGAGAGAGAGAGAGAGAGAGAGAGAGAGATTGGCGAGTGCGAAACGTATTTGTATGTTACGATTCATAAGCAGCCAGGCCAACATCTTGGCAAAGATCTGATGAGCTACTAAGCGAAACTGTTAGTAGGTATATCTGACTCATTAGGTTTAACTTATATATATATATATATATATATATATATATATATATATATATATATATATAAATTTATAAGTTAGATGTGAAATTGAATTTCATTTAAGTTAAGGTTCAGAGCAAATACACGTAAATTTTCCAACAGAAAAAAAAAAAAAAAAATGAACACACAAAATATTCCAGCTGTTTGATAATTTATATGTCAAATTGATTACAAAAGTTTAGACACCTGAAATAAAAACTATTATTTTCATGTCACTTAGGAAGAAATCTTAGATGCATTGTGTTTTACCTTTTTTGTTTTATTTATTGGCTAGAAGCGGCTACCCGGCTACACGGCACCGCCTCAGTAGAGGGGGGGGGGATTATTTATTTATTTATTTTTCCACTAAACTAACCCTAACCCGGTCTTCTTTTTTCCTAGTAGATCAATAAATAAATAATTTATCAGACAAGTGTGGTTCCCCTTTGTTTATGTTGGAGTTATAGGAAATAACCAAAAATTGTTATCGCACACAAAAAAAAAAAAAAAATCACCGAAAAGAATCGTAGTAATTAAAACTTGGGGATCCCAAATTTCAGAATTGCGGGGTGTGGATTCGACCACGAATGTTTTTTTAAAAATTTGATCAGATTCCAAATTGGTAAGATATGTTGGGGGGGTTGTTTGTTTGTTTGTTTTGTTTTAAGGCATATCAACCTCAGTGGGTCATTTAATGCCGATAAAGTTTTGAAATAAATCAATTCTTAATGGATAATACTATTTAACCCATAGATAGGACCCTAACAGGTACTACCACTCCGGGTCAGAGTGGACCAGGGAGCAATGGTGATCAAGGGGTGCTCACATTCCCCAAACCTCCAAAACTGGAACCTCACCATCAGATAGAGTTTAACGTCATTCCCAGGACATGTAAACCCGCAGCCACCGCCTTCTAGCACCCATATGATAAAAAGGGGTTGGGGCTTGCCATAAGGGCAATAGGGTTGGGAAATCATATAGGTGCTAGGGCTTGACGTGACCAGCCGATTGATCGGAGGGGGCCTCTCTGACCGCCCGTCTAGCCCAATTCCCAGGTTGTGTCATATCCTACTCGTGGGAAACGGGTTGGATAAATACCTAATTTTTGGATAGTACGATGTTCTCTCTATTTTTTATCAATTAAATTATTTATTCTATATTAAATTGTTCTTTCTGTCCCCACCTCTAATTATAGCAATTAGCATAGTGACTACTTAACAACAGCAACCTTGAGCACCTTTTTGATCTCCATCTTTCCAACACATGCCTACAAAGTCAGAAAACAGCACTGCTCACGTGACTTTCGGAAACATTTTTTCACGCTCAGAATTGCGGAGACATGGAATAAACTGCCCGCGTCTGTTGTAGTCTGCCGATTCACTGAATCTTTCAAAGCCTCCATGCTTCCTGTAGTCCGCCGACACTATACCTGATGCCACTCTCCACATACATATGCACACACACACATACATGCATATTACTACTGTAAACTGTTCATGTTCCTGACACTAATACATTGTTCTGTGTACTTGACATGAGACTTTGATGAGTTGTGGTACACCTGAGCACTGTACACAATAAATTTCATTATTACTTCAAACGATTCTCTGGTGTGTGAGGGACCGCATTATCCGAAAAGAGCTTCTTGAATCTCAAAATAGATTCATATATATATATAGATATTATATATTCTCTCCACCATTAAAACATGGTTTTAATAACCATGTTCACAATTTCTTAATCGTAAAAAGAAATGTTACGTATTCAATTTAACTCTTTGCCTACAAATTTCCCCACACTGATGGCCAAGTGGTAAAGTGGAAACAAGTGACACGTGCAAGAGCCGATGCCAGTGGCTCACGGTAGGATCGCAGTGATGGGAGAGCTGCTGAGAGTTGCTTAAAGTAGACAAAGACTTAAACATTCATATGGCTAATGTGACTTTATCACTAAGTATAAAACACTTCGATTAATAGTGCATGTGTTCATTAGTATTCTTTGTTCACCACTAAAATAAACTTTCTTCGATATCCATTTAGTATGTGTGTGTTTTATCTATCTTCTACTTATTATCTATCTATCTATACATATGCCGGGTTAGCTCAGTCGGTAGAGCGTTCGGCTAGAAACCACAAGGTTCCTAGTTCGATACCTGTCCTCGCCAACTCAGCGTTATGAGTAGCACAGGGATCCACCTCAGATGCTGGTCTAGCGCTATACCTGACTGGCTGATACCGACTTTAGGCCGCCCCGTCGACTTTACTTAATTACTTTATCTATACATATATAAAGGGCAGTTGTGTGTATATGTATGTCCGGCAGAAACTTCGAAAATAAAACAATTAACGACAAAGTAAATATATATATATATATATATATATATATATATATATACACACACATTAAATATCACCAGGGCTTGGTTTTTGAACAAAAATAATAGAGATTTGATTTATATTCATGAAGATAATTAAAAAATAAAATTTAAAACGATAACAGCATGGATCTTTTTTTTTTTCCCATTTAATATTTTAGATAGTAGACATTAACATTTCTTTTTAGAGTAGCTGGATCAATGCAAGGTCTATTTTTTTTTACATAGGGGTTTAAATGGGGCATCCCACGAGGATCAACTCACGATTCAGTAATAATGGATCTGGGGGACTAACTTTTAAAAAATCCCCCTCTACCCAGGCGACGCTGGGTAGCCGCTGCTAGTCTTCTTATTATAATGGACATTCGGTGTGTGAGTGTAACCGAAACTACGTCACTGCTTACGTCACAATACCCTCAGGAATAGTGTAAGCTTTTCTATGAGTGTTTAATTTATAGTCAAAATCATTAATACATAGAATAAATCTTATTTATTAACGATCTCTATGAAAATCTGTGTTAGATTTGCCTCAAAACAGCCCTCGTTATCAGTGTGTTTAAAATCCTGCAATGTGTCTTATATATCACTAAGAAATAAAGGTTTACATAAAATATGGTGTGGTTAATTTGCATACTGGTTTTAACAAAACCGGGTTTAATAAATAATTACTTGGTGTTATTCATCTCTAATATTTTTATTCTCCAAAGTATTAAAATTAATGTGATTTATATAGACAGGAAACATAATTGTAATATATATAGATTAATAGGTAGTGTAATCTTTTCCTATCAAAGTTGTTCTAATCTTTTTAGCCTTTCTAATTTCTTAAATACTTGTGCGTATATTTGCTAGTATAATCTTACGTTAGAAAACATTAAAATTCTTGCAAGTCTAATTATGAAATAAGTATATATCCATAGGCCTAACATAAGTAATTCTTTATACTTCTTCTTTCGATAGAATAAGAAATATATTCTTGTAAAACTTCAGCTATTCTTTTTCAAAACGATCTTTTCCATAAGTAAATTACCTCTATAAAATTACATAAAGTCAATCTATATTTTTTGTGATAAATATTTCTTTTTATTATTAGTACAATTCAAATTTCGATTGATTTTAGCCATTTGTGGTACAAGGGAGATAACTCTACATTATTATTTTCTTGGTAATTCATTTAACAATGATAAATTACAACAAAATACATAAAAGAAAAAGATTATTTTTTCAAGATGGCACACCCGACTTGCAAAAGTATTCAGTGAGTTAAGTGTTAGACACATTGAATCAAGTTTGGCTTAAACATTAACTTTTTTTTTGTTTATTTTCAATGCATTTCTATAGTAAAATCCTTAGCAATACATTCTTATACACATAATAGTCCTATTCTATAGTAATATTGCATTAATTCCTGACCATTGACAATCCCTTACTTCCTGATTTTCAATGCATTTCTAGAGTAAAATCATTAGTAATACATTTATCTATACACATAATAGTCCTATTCTATAGTAATATTGCATTAATTCCTGACCATTGACAATCCCTTACTTCCTGATTTTCAATGCATTTCTAGAGTAAAATCCTTAGCAATACATTTATCTTATACACATAATAGTCCTATTCTATAGTAATATTTGCATTAATTCCTGACCATTGACAATCCCTTACTTCCTGATTTTCAATGCATTTCTATAGTAAAATCCTTAGCAATACATTTATCTTATACACATAATAGTCCTATTCTATAGTAATATTTGCATTAATTCCTGACCATTGACAATCCCTTTCTTCCTGATTTTCAATGCATTTCTAGAGTAAAATCATTAGCAATACATTTATATTTGTATGGAAATATGGAATGATCAATTCAAGGCAAGGTTATTTGGAAATTAACAAAGAAGGATTTATTGAAAACACCGAGTAGAAATTGCTTCTAACTCGCAGACGATCCTCAACTGAAACTGTGTGAATGCTAGCATTCTACATTTAAATGTAAACAAAACAAAAGGGGAGCAACTCTATTTTAGGGAAGGGAAGAAAAAAGACATGCTACACAGAAAAAATATAATAAAGAAAGAAAGAGATGGGGAAAGATAGAGAGAGTGTGTGAGAAGCAGAAACGATAACGCTAATCTGTTTCAATCAAACAATGAAAAAGACGGAAAGAAAGAAAAAAAAAAAAAGAGTAAGAGAGACAGAGTTAAATTAAGATTATTATACTTTTTACATATTGAACTATGTAGCAATAGTTCTTAGTAAGCATATCAAATGTTGT
Organism: Doryteuthis pealeii; assembly: GCA_023376005.1. Lineage (NCBI taxonomy): Eukaryota > Metazoa > Mollusca > Cephalopoda > Myopsida > Loliginidae > Doryteuthis > Doryteuthis pealeii. The sequence goes on along the minus strand of CM042174.1, from coordinate 47,414,831 downwards.
AATAATTGAATTATCATACTGTGGTATATCCACAGGTCCTGCTAGTTAAAAATATTCACTTAATATTATATTTGTATTTATAATTAACAGTGAATTTAAATTAAGATTATTATACAGTGAATTTAAATTAAGATTATTAAGATTAAGATTATAATTAACAGTGAATTTAAATTAAGATTATTATACTTTTTACATATTGAACTATGTAGCAATAGTTCTTAGTAAGCATATCAAATGTTGTAATAATTGAATTATCATACTGTGGTATATCCACAGGTCCTGCTAGTTAAAAATATTCACTTAATATTATATTTGTATTTATAATTAAGAGTGAAGTTAAATACAGGATGTCCACAAAGTCTGGGTACATGGGGATTAACACATACTTTTAAAACAAAACAATTTTTATTTAACTCCTATACCACCTCATTCCACCCGGTCAGAAGTCACATTTATTTTATTAATCCACCCCAATGATACCCTTTGTTTAAATGTAATATTAAAAATATTTAGAAGTCTTTAATGTAAGGGAAATAACAGTTAAGTTTTAATGAAATGGAGATTTTTTCCCATTTTTGATAAATGGTTATAGGAATTGGACTGTGGACTTAGAAAATTCTCAACAGGATGTTAAGAGTTAATTATAATGTTAATAAATAATATTTTCAATATGATTTCCATCATTTTCAATGCACAACTTGATGCGCCTTTCAAAATTCAGGTGAACTCGATTAAATAAATCTACATTGCCATCAATTTCAGCAAACTGACTGGTAATGCGTTCTCTTATGTGGTTTAAATCTGTAATCTTTATTGAGTAAACTTTCTCTTTCAACATATCCCAGAAAAAGAAGTCAAGGGGAGAAAGGTCCGGTGAACGAGCGAGAGAAAGGTCTGGTGAACGAGGGGAGAAAGGTCCGGTGAACGAGCGGAACGAGCGGAGAAAGGTCCGATGAACGAGCGGGAAAGGTCCGGTGAACGAGGGGAGAAAAGGTCCGGACGAGGGGAGAAGGTCCGTGTGCTACGCAGGGGGGAAAGGTCCGCGTAACGAGGGAGAGAAGGTCTGGTGACGAGGGGAGAAAGGTCTGGTGAACGAGCGGAGAAAGGTCTGGTGAACGAGGGGAGAAAGGTCTGGTGAACGAGCGGAGAAAGGTCCGGTGAACGAGGGGAGAAAGGTCCGGTGAACGAGGGGAGAAAGGTCCGGTGAACGAGGGGACCATTCCACATAAGTTTGTTTTTGTTTTGTTTCTTTAAATATTTGATAGATTTAATTTCTTTCGTTTCTGACTCATATGTAACTTTATTTTTCTTAAAAGTTACCTCCCTTGGATCAGATTTACTCACTTAAAGTGATAGGTATTTGTTAATTTTAAATAAAGAAAGAACATAAATTCCGTTTAGCCAGGTTTGGTTTCTTTGTTTAATGGCATATCAGCTATCACTATATATCTAATCCCAAAGCTATCCTCGCAGAGGAACAGTAGTGAAGCATTGTTAGAAAAATTGTGTCTCTAGGTTCGTCCCAGAGACATGGATTGGGTTTTACCGTGTCTCTGAAGATTTTTATAGGCCAGGGATCTCTCTCTCTCTCTCTCTCTCTCTCTCTCTCTCTCTCTCTCTCATATATGAGGGGGGGGGAGAGAGAGAGATCCCTGGCCTATAAAATTTTTCAGAGACATGGTAAAACCCCATCCATATAAAAATCTTCAGAATAAAAATTTCGAGCGGAGAATAGTCAGAAGAATGGACGTGTTTTTTTCATTGCTTCAAGAAGTAGCGATTTATTTATTGTTTTTAAAGCATATAAGGGAAGTGACAATTATTATTTATTCATTTATCTATTTATTTATTTTTCTCTCTCTCTTATATATATATATATATATTTGAGGTGAATGTTAGTATTTGTATCCGTTTTAGGAGATACTTATACCAGGTTTGGGCCTAGGTGTGAAGCATTAACGTACTTATTATGCTAATATTGTTAACGTAATATGTTAGTTGAGGAATAAATATCTGAAGATTCTGTGGTTTGTTTTGATCCACAACACATACACACACATATATATATATATATATATATATATATATATATATATAATGAGGGATGTTTGGAAATTTTCGGGTTGCATTAAAACATGGAAAAATAGGATAAGATAATAACCAAAATTCAGAGTGATGAATATTGTGTTGTTTTTAATCTTATTTATTAATCCTAATATTTCAGGTGGACCTTCACCTTTTGACAAAGGGTTTTCTCTACATATATGATAGCCAATAAGTGCCGTTGACTATATATATATATATATATATATATATGAGTATAGATAAAAGGATATGAAAACCCCACAAAATGCTGTTGAAGTGAAAACATTTTATAACATAGCTGATATTGAACAATATTACGATTTTATAAAAATCATCATCAGAGCTTGTTTATAATCCGTGTTGTCAAGAGCGGAGACAAAAGTCATATGAGTTCAAAACAAAAACCTTGATGTTGCAAAAAAGAAAAAAAAAGTTATACAATAGTTTCGAATGTGAGCACTTCCGCCGCATTTTTCTCAATCACCAGTAGCACATTGAGTGGCCTGACACAAACAATAAATGTTAACTTGATTATAATAACACTCACACACATTTAGTCGATTTGTAAACATTTTTTTGACAATCACATTCTTCTGTAAATTTCACATGGTTTGCACTTTTCAGACACCAAAAGTCTATGATATATATGATCTGATGATCACATAGGCAAGGTTTGTTTTGTTTTGTTTTACGGCATATCAACCTCAGTGTGTCATTTAATGCCGACAAAGTTTTGAAATGTTTTCATTCTTAAATGGAAACTAAATTTTGTTTATAAACACATTTTTCTATTTAACCCATAAATGGGACCCTAACAGTAACAGGTACTACCACACCGAGTCAGAGCGGACCAAGGAGCAATGGTGATGAAGGGGTGCTCCACATTCCCCCAAAACTGAAACTTCACCATCAGATATAGTTTAACGTCATTCCCAGGACATGAAGACCCTCGGTCCCCGCCTTCTCGTACCCATATGATAAAAAGAGTTGGGGCCTTCCATAAGGGCAATAGGGTTGGGGGCAATCCTATAGGTGCTAGGGCTTGATGTGACCAGCCAATTGATCAGAGAGGGCCTCTCTGACCGCCCGTCTAGCCCAAGTAAAGGCCAAAGTGGAGTATTGCAAGTCATGGACTGCTCGACCACATGGTTTCCATCCTTAAGCACCACGGGTCAACACCCACAGCCAACGGGTGGCCCCATTAGGGGAGTCTTACCCCTCTGCAGAGGTGCATTCTAAAGCTAGGGAGGGATATATATGATCTGATGATCATATAGGCAAGACATTGACAGTCATCAAGTACCACTGACTGTCTACACTATCCTAACTTGGATGTTTGAAATACACCTGTTCAATTAAAGGGTGTTGGGTGGCATTGTCATATTCATAACGTGAGGTATACTCATATAGTAAGAAGTATATATATATATATATAATATATATATATATATAATCCAAAAGTCCAGAGAAGAAATCTTCCTTACAACATAGTTTTTTTTTTTTAAAAACAACTTGTCGCAGTTTGAGAGCTCAATGTGTGCTCTTATTGTTAGAGTCACAGAGCCAATTTATATTTAAATAAATAACAAAAGACTTATAGATCTTGCATTATAGACTATTTCAGGGAGCTTAGACAAAAATGTCTAATTCTCCCGACTCATCAGATGCGAATGATGAATTCTTTATTTTTAAGGCATTTGAAAACAGAGAATTAGACATTTTTGTCTAAGCTCCCTGAAATAGTCTATAATGCAAGATCTATAAGTCTTTTGTTATTTATTTATATATATATATATATATATATATATATATATATTGTGTGTGTGTGTGTGTGTGTGTGTGTGTGTGTGCACATGTGGTTGCACATTATATTTCATATGCACAGATATTTTATAATGTATCCTAACATATTTTATGAGATACTTATTTTTAAATTGCAAAAGTATTTAAGGGTGGAATTTCTACTGGTCTTGTTGCTATTAATAAATTACTGAGAGAACATTTGTTTAAGTGATATATTATAAATTAATGAGAAAATTCATTCACTGCATTTAATTACTGTTAAATGTGGGCAAAGAATCAAATAGGTAAGAAGAAGAAAGAAAGAGAGAAGAAACAGGGAAGAAAAATAAGAAGAGACGAGAGAAGAAGAAGAAGAAGAAGAAGAAGAAGAAGAAGAAGAAGAAGGAGAAGAAGAAGAAGAGAGAAGAGAGAGAGAGAAGAAGAGAGAGAGGAAGAAGAGAGAGAAGAAGAGAGAGAGAGAAAAAGAGAAAAAGAAGAGACGAGAGAGAAAAGAAGAAAGAGAAAAAAAGAAGGAAAGAAAAAAAAAAGAAGAGAAAAAGAGAAGAAGGAGGAAAAAGAAGAGAAAAAAGAAAAAAAAAAAAAGAAGAAAGAAGAAAGAGAAAAAAAGAAGAAGAAAGAAAGAGAAGAGAAGAAGAAGAAGAAGAAAGAAGAAAGAAGAAGAAAAGAAGAAAGAAGAAGAAGAAGAAGAAGAAGAAAGAAAAAGAAGAAAAAGAAGAAGAAGAAGAAAGAAGAAGAAGAAAAGAAGAAAAGAAGAAAGAAGAAGAAGAAAGAAGAAGAAAAAAGAGGAAGAAAGAAAAAAAGAAAGAAAAAAGAAAGAAAGAAAAAAGAAGAAGAAGAAGGTTGTTTTGTTTAATTCCCAATCATTTCAACTTTGTTATTTTGTGAAACTCCATTAACATTCCAATCGTTTGGAATATTCATTCAGAAATGAAACAATGAAAACCAAATTAAGAGTTCATCATTTGATTCCCATAACAATATGGAATTTCAAATTTACCTTTTAAACTATTCTATTGAAACCTTGTATTGTATTTGTGTTATATAGGCTCTATAGATTATTTGGATTAAGAATAGTTACTTTAAGCTATAATTGTTTACTAAGGATTATTATTAATATTACTAGCTACTCAAAACAATATAACTGTGCAAATTATTTAAAGTTTACTAAGGATTATTATTAATACTAGCAAATATATGCACCCTCCGTAGGGTGCAAGTATTTATGTTTTAATTTAATAAAATATTATATTAAATTAGAAAGGCTAATGAAACTAAGAATGCAGATAAAACAATTTGAATCAGAGGAAGGTATAATCAAAAAATAGAAAAACTGAAAGTTTTTCTTTCATTGCGAAACTTTCCTATTAAGTTAAAATAGGAAGTAAATAATAAAATTGCAGTTATTTCCTCTTGTTAATGAATTTATTTTAAGATTTATCTCCGAGATTTTTATTCATGTTTATTAAAATAAAACCAAACAATTAGAAATCAATAATACTAAGCATTTATTTATTAAAATCAAATTTTTAATATTAATATGCAAATTAGCCTTCCCGTTCAAACTGTAAACTGCTATTTTGTTGTATATATAAATACAATTGCATGTTATTATTATACAGATACGGCCAACAGTATTAATGAAGTGAGTCAGTTTTATTGATAATTGAGGTTTAAATATGAATAAAACCATAGAGTGACGTAAATAACAAAGGGAAATGTGACTTATATAGTTTCGGTTACAGACAGACAAACACACAATCTCCATTATAATAAGATTACTAGGTACTCAAAACAATATAACTGTGCAAATTATTTAAAGTTTACTAAGGATTATTATTATTAATTACTTAAAACCATAACACTGTACAAACAAATAACTAGTATCAAATAGAAATAATTACTTGATGACATAACTGGGTGCAAATTATTTATATTAAGAATAGTTACTTAAAACTATAATTGTTTACTAAGTAATATTATACTTTGAATATACGCTCCTACATTTGGGGCGCTGGTGGTTGTCATCAGTGATGTTATCTGCATGGTTCATTGGGAAGTTTCGGGTCTTCCAACATCAGACCTCCCTCGCCATACTGACCCTATCAGAGGTGATCAGACTCCCACCAACATTAGATGCTAAAAGACGTTTGACTTTTTATTCTTTTGGACGTTTGTAAAATTCTAATCCCGTGCATCTGATATATTAATATTACTAGGTACTCAAATCCATATAACTGTGCAAATTATTTGTATTAAGAATACTTACTTGAAGCTATAATTGCTTACTAAGGTTTGGTTGGGTTTGTTTTACGGCATATCAACCCCAGTGGGTCATTTAATGCCGACAAGGTTGTGAAATAAATTCATTCTTAATGCATAATACAATTTTGTTTATAAACTTGTTTTTCTATTCAACCCATAGATGGGACCCTAACAGGTACTACCACTCCAGGTCAGAGTGGACCAGGGAGCAATGGTGATGAAGGGGTGCTCCACATTCCCCAAACCTCTAAAACTGGAACCTCACCATCAGATAGAGTTTAACATCATTCCCAAGACATATAGACCCTCAGCCACCGCCTTCTAGCACCCATATGATAAGAAGGGTTAGGGTTAGGACCCAGTAAAATCATATCGTTGTATAAGGGCAATAGGGTTGGGGCAATCATATAGGTGCTAGGGCTTGACATGGCCAGCCGATTGATCAGAGAGGGCCTCTCCGACCGCCCGTCTAGCCCAAGAAAAGCCTAAAGTGGAATATTGCAAGTCATGGACTGCTCAGCCACCTGGGTTCTATCCTTAAGCATCACGGGTCGCTACCCACAGCCAACAGGTGGCCCCATGGGGGGGGGGCTTACACCTCTGCAGAGGTGCATTCTAACGCCCCACCGACAGGGCGGTGTTTACTAGGGATTATTGTTATCAGTTACTTGAAACCATATAACTGTGTGCAAACAAATGATTATTATTAAATAGAAATAATTACTTGAAAGCATAGAAGTAAAAAGTAAAGTCGACGGGGCGGCCTAAAGTCGGTATCAGCCAGTCAGCGAGGGAGTCTATCCCCTTTTCAATAGCGCTAGACCAAGGAGATTGATTTTAGCATCTGAGGTGAAGCGCCACACCTACCATCAGCTCCTTACTTTACTGCACAGATCCCTGTGCTACTCATACACTGAGTTGGCGAGGGCCGGTATCGAACTAGGAACCTTGTGGTTTCTAGCCGAACGCTCTACCAACTGAGCTGTTACAGGTATTGTTAGCAATCAATAATGACTTTATTCAGTAATGAATAGTCCGAAAGATGGTTGATATGCCGAAAAACAAAAGACCCAATAACCAAACATTTCTTGATCATGGTTTAGGCGTGTCAATTGGGGAGGTGGTGGAGACTAAATTAAATTATTATTACTAGCAGAAAACGACCTCTGGGCAGTGTAAAAATAAATTTTTGAAAGATATTGCCTGAGGAGGGTAGAAAAATTAAATAAATAAAATAAAATGTTCAATATTTTTTTTTAAATTAATTACTTACTTAAAAAGCATCATATTCACTCCACTGAGAAACTTGTTTTGTTTTATGACAGTTGGGACCTCTAAAACATTTCCAAAAAAATTCTGAGAACATTTTTTTAAATCGTTTGTTTGTTTTGTTTTACGGCATATCAACCTCCGTGGGTCATTTAATGCCGATAAAGATTTGAAATAAATCAATTCTTAATGGATAACACAATTTTTTTATAAATACATTTTTCTATTTAACCCATAGATGGGACCCTAACAGGTACTACTACTCTGGGTCAGAGTGGACCAGGGAGCAATGGTGATGAAGGGGTGCTCCACATTCCCCAAACTTCCAAAACTGGAACCTCACCATCAGATAGAGTTTAACGTCATTCCCAGGACATGTAGACCCGCAGCCACTGCCTTCTAGCACCCATATGATAAAAAGGGGTTTTTAAATCGTATGACTAAAATATATTTTGTTCGGATTTCATAAAATCAAATAAGGGTGGGCGACCTAGTAAAAAATATAATTCCCCTAATATACTTTAGTTAAAAACTATTTCAAACATAAATTCATCTAAAAAGGTGAATAAGTATCAAAATTTTCGTGAAAATTTGACAATTATTTAATTTTTCATAGAATTTTAATATTTTTATTTATTAATGATACTGACTATAAATTAAATACTCATTGATAAACTTAATTAATTCCTGAAATGACTGCGATGTGAGCAGTGACATAGTTTCAGTTACAGACAAATAGAGACCTAATCTGTATTATTAATAGATTAGATAGGAATAATGTATTAATTTATATCATAACTCTAAGCAAAAGAAAACAAACAAAAAGTTTCTAAAAGATTCTGATTTAATTATTCAGACTTGTTTCTTTAGAGAAAAAATTAAAAATCGTACGAGTAAAATATATTTTGTTCAGATTTCATAGAATTAAAAAAAATATTTCCCTTGATATATTTTTTGGAAAAAAACTATTTTAAACATAAATTCATCTACAGGTGAATAAGTACAAAAATGTTCGTGAAGATTTGACAATTAATCGATTTTTCATTGAATTTTGATATTTTTATGTATTAATGATACTGACTATAAATTAAACACTCATTGATAAACTTATTTAATTCCTAAAAGGACTGTGACGTAAGCAGTGACATAGTTTCAGTTACAGACAAATAGAGACCTAATCTGTATTATTAATAGATAGGAATAATTTATTAATTTATATCATAACTGTGAGCAAAAGAAAACAAACAAAAAAACTTTTGATAAACAAGGCAGTCTCCATTTTACTGTTGAAGCAAAATATTTCATACTTCTTTTTTTGTTTTTCCAAAATTTTAATTGAATTTAAGCGTCCAGTTAACATGCACCAAATTTACATATGACTTGGTTGGCATATCAAAATCTGCTGTCAATTCTTGCATAAATAAATCTCTGAAATTCCTTCACCAATACTAATTAGAAAAAAGAAAAAAAATAACACACAAGAATCTTTCCCATAAATAAACCTTCATGCTTAGATACATCTCGATACCTTTAAATTTGACGCTAGCCAACAGTCTTGGAGAAGTGCCAATATTCTAAATTTCTTCTGTTTTTTTTTTCGTTTTTTATTTCTTTGGATAAAACAAGTTGTTCAAGACAATAGATGGTAATTTATGAGGAAGTGCGTCCCAGTCTCCTGCCTCAGAAATTACTACCGGTGACTATTAAAATAACGTCCCCAGCTATGTCGTCTCGGTGGTGTTACTTGAAAGAAAACAACCAACTTAGGGTGTTAAATGTATTTTAGAGGGGGGGGGGCTTCTCTTTTTTGTCGTAATTCTTATTTATTTATCGTAATTTGTTTAGGAATTTATTTATAGAAATTTGTCGTAATTCTTGTTTATTTATAGAAATTTGTCGTAATTTTTGTTTAGATATGAAGATGGATATCTATCTATCTATCTACCTCAATTTGTTCATTTTTTACTTTGTTTATATATATCTATCCACCCATCTCCATTTGTTCATATAAAAAAAGAGAAGCCCCCACCCCTCTAAAATACATTTAACACCCTAAGTTGGTTGTTTTCTTTCAAGTAACACCGCCGAGACGACATAGCTGGGGACGTTATTTTAATAGTCACCGGGTAGACAATAGATTTTCTAATTATTACATGCTTATATTCTTTGAGACTAACACACTAAGAAGATTGACTTTAATAAAAAGGCCTTTTTTTGGGGGGTTTAGAGTACGTCGTACTCAATGTAGTATCATTAACTCATAGGAGGACTGAAATCTGTTTTCAATTCATAGATAATTCCTTTTTTTCATTGAAATTGGCTCAACACCAAAATACTATCAACAATGCCAAATACGTTTGTTTTTCCTTTTTTTTTCTTCTCTTTTTTTCCTTTGGGGGTGGGTCGGTCCTTTGTACATTTAAAAGGCAAATAATTTCTTTTGTACACGTATCAAGATTTCTTTTCATGATTTCAGCAGAGATTTACATGAAAAAGAAGGAAAAAATATCTACACCATTTTCTTTTCATTTAAGATATTTACATAAAACGGTTGATGCCAAACACGGAAAACTCAGGTTCCTATCAGATCAGTGAAGTTAAGCGACAATGAACCTGTTCAATTCTGAGATGGGTGACCAGAACAACTAGTAATAGCAGAGATTTACATTTAAAAAAAATTATATATATATATATATATATATATATATATATATATATTAAACATCATATGCCCATTTACATATTCAGGCATATATCCACACACACACACAATGCTCATGTAAACATACACGGACACATGACACTAGGCTCATGTGAAAACACACACACACACGACACTAGGCTCATGTGAACACACACACGACACTAGACTCATGTGAATACGCACACATACTATTCAATGCTCATGTAAACACACATAGACACAGGATGTTATGCTCATGTGAACACACACACACACACACACACACGCGACACTAGGCTCATGTGAACACACAAACTCACACATAAATGAGGGGTCAGGCTCATGTTAACACACACAAAATATGCTATGCTCATGTGAACACACACACACACACACACACAGGACGTTGTGCATCTGTGAATAATAAGCTCACTCACTCACGCACACACAGAGTAGAATCAACATATTCTAAGTGCTGTCAACAGGACTAAATGTGAATATTATAGATAAATAGCCATTTCTTTTAATAACTGTTTTATTTACAACAATTCCTAAACACAAACAAGTTATTTGATTCAATTACTTAAATTCCTAAATTGGCAAGCAATAAAAGTTGTAGATTTCTTACTAAAAATAAACTCAAACTAACCTTGTACTTACTCACCGAAATATTTCCAACATTAAAAAAAGAAAAAAAAAAAAAAAGTTTCCAAATCGTTTAGTTTTTCAGGTCAATGTCAAATCTCTTGTTGTTTATGGAGGACAATAACTTATTGTTAAGGTGTGAAAATACAAAAATAAACTCACTAGAAATCGGAAAAAGAGGGGGAGGGGCTGGGAGTTGGGGGTTGGGTGGGCTGGGAATATTATTATCCGTTATCCAGCATTTTTACAATGATCTTTACTAGCACAGTGATACTAACAGCTTTTTTTTATTTATAATTGCTTTGAATGAGTCCCCGGGAAAATTCATGGGTCCAAACTAAAGTTTCGGTTATTTCCTATAAGTCTAACATGATCAAAGGGGAACCACTCGTGACTGATAAATTATTTATTTATTGATCTACTAGGAAAAAAGAAGTTAGGGTTAGGGTTTGTTTAATGGGAAAATAAATAAATGATTTATAAGTCAAGAGTGGTTCCCCTTTGATTATGTTAGACTCATAGGAAATAACTAAAGTTTCTTAATTAATTGTATGATTTAAAAAAGAAATTATTTATGAACTGGGGAAACAATTAAAGCTGTCTAACCCCTATTCTTTACACTATCCCATGAAATTAATTTCTAAAAAAATATTGAAATGTATTTACAGTTAGCTTGTGAGGGTGAGGGAAGAAAAAAGAAAGTAACTGGGATGCATGGATATGATTTTAAGGTCCTTTCAGATTTTTATGCATCAGGGACGCAGGACGCGTACCTATCAGCACTTCTGTTAGCAATACATTTAACGGTCAGAAAACGAAATAAGTATACAGCACGTCCATTTTAAAACCCCATGTTTCATATAATAACTAACATTAAGGATAAGAAAGAAAAAAAAGAAAAAAAAAGTAAACTTGTTGGGGTGGCCTAAAGTCAGTCTGAGCCAGACAGCGAGGGAGTCTACCCCCTTTTTACTAATGCTAGACCAAGGAGATTGCTTTGGTGTCTGAGGTGGAGCACTGCACCTACCATGTGCATTCCTAGTCAGACTCTCTACCGACTAAGATGGGTGATACCATTATAAAAATAGTCATCAGGGTGGCCTAAAGTCGGTATCAATCAGACGAGGTAGCACTAGACCAGGTGATTGTTTTTGCATCTGAGGTGGGGCGCCACACCTACCATCAGCTCCTCACTTCACTGTACAGATCACTGTGCTACTCATACGCTGAGTTGGCGAAGGGCCGGTATCGAACCAGGAACCTTGAGATTCATAGTCAAGGGCCCTATCGACTGAGCTAAACTGGCCAGCTGGGTGGTACCTTAAATAAATTCTGCAAACAGCATCCCACAAAAAACAAACAGCTATATGGTCACTTATCCCTTATCACAGTGGCTAAAACATGTTTTTCATATGCCGCAATAAAGATAAGGACAACAGTCCGAAAAATTAAAATTATACACGTTACATATAAGTCTCATCTCAAAAATTCAAACAAATAAAAATTACTAGCAGAACTTGTGGATATACCACAGTATGATAATTTGATTATTACAATGTTTGATATGTTTACTTAAGATCTATTGCAAAATAGTTCAATACTAGCAGGACCAGTGGATATACCACAGTATGATAATTTGATTATTACAATGTTTGATATGTTTACTTAAGAGCTATTGCTAAATAGTTCAATATGTAAAAAGTATAATAATCTTGATTTAACTCTCTCACCCTTTTTTCTTTCTTTCCTTCTTTTTATCTTTTTATAATGTTTGATTAAAACATATTAGCGTTATTGCTTCCTGCACTCACCCCCTCTCTCTATCTTTCTCCTACTCTCTTTCTTTCTTATTATATTTTTTCGGTATAACATTCTTTTTTTCTCTTTCTTTCTTTCTAATAAAAATGGAATAGTCCATTATTTAGCTGAGATGAAGACACTCATAAGAAATAAGAAATCTGCAGATAAACACTACCAGATAATCAGGATTTACATTTCTGCATCTTGGGCGATTTGATCTCATTTTTAACCAGAGGGTGTTAATGATCGTTTGAACAGAAGTATTAATATATACAACACTCTCCTATAAAAGGGGTGGAGCACTCTATGGCGGTCTTTACATACATACATTCTGTGGGTGACTATATATATATTTGCTTAGTTGTGCATATTACAAAATGCAAGCAATAACTTGTTAAATAAGAGAAGTGAACTCGTTTCGAAATGTAGGCATTTAAACAAATTTGTACTGTGTCACTTACCACCTGACCCTAATTGATCCCTGAATTTTCTCTCTCCTTTTATTTATTTATTAAAAAAAAAAAAAAAAATTCATCTGAACACCGCGTGCATTAACACCAATGCAAGTTTGTTTGATTATAATGTTTTTTAAATACAAATTTAACGTCATGACATTACATCACGTGAACACAATCCACGTCACATAAACGTTAAACAAGCCACAGTTTAAAAAAACAATTTTTAGCTTTACATTTCCCATCGCGTGAAAAACGCTGCATATAAACGCTAAACAATTTGATTTTTACCATTTCACGACTGGTTTTTGACATCTCAACCACTTCTCATCTGATGATTGGACTACCAAGAAACTTTAAGTTATGAGTGTGAAATCATAATATCAACATTAATTATAAATCTGCTCTGCTTTATTAGCATTGAGCACCTTTCCATGCAAATACTTTTCTCATTTTTTCATTCACTCATTATATATATATATATATATATATATATATATATATATATATATATATATATGAATAAGATATAATGAAAAAACAAAAGATGTTTACAACTGAAATAGGCTCATCAGGAGAGAAAGTGTGCAAACCATTTCGGGGCCAAATCTCTCGACGGTTTAAAAAGCAACACTTGGCCCATCCTCAACTAATATGAGGACCCTTAAGCATTATAATGTATCGACCATACGTGGGTCGGTCATCAAAAAACGAAAACGGTTTGCACACTTTCTCTCCTGATGAGCCTATTTCAGTTGTAAACATCTTTTGTTTTTTCATTATATCTTATTCATACTGTCGGATTAATTTCCATTTTATTTTCACACATATATATATATATATATATATATATATATATATATATATATTTGGGTGAAATTCATAGATTAGTCCACTAAAGTTCAGTTCCCAAGTACTTTCGGCACTTCGAAGTGCCATCATCAGGGGTGATGTATTCCAGTTTTTTTTAAATCATATTAATGTGAAGGCTGGAAGGAGAAGAATTGATGGGAAAGGTGCTATAGGCATTTTAAAATGTGTGTACTGCATTGGAAATTAATTTTGTTTAAGGATGGTTTGTATTGTTTTATGTATAGAGCTTCTAGTATTTGGAGTTTTTGTTTATTTTTTTCTTTGTGCAGAATGTGCGTATTTTCCGTTAGAATATTTCGGTAATTAGAGGGGGGGCATGAATGTAATTTTAAGTGTTGTGAAATGGAGCTATTATCTGTTAAATGGAGGGTTAGACGACGTGACAATGTGGTTGAGGTGAAGCCGATGTATGTATTTTCATTTTCTGGGAGACATTTAAATCTGTATACTACATTGGTCTCATTAAGCCAACTTGTCTGGGGAGACAAATTGTTGCAAACAACGGGTTTGGTTGTTTTGAATTTTGTATAATAAATAATCAATTTTACCTTATTATCAAGCGTGGTTGCAGTAACATTATTCCGAATTATTTTTTTTAGTGCTATTTCATCAATATATAATATATATGTGTGTGTGTGTGTTTTTCTTGTTGTTTTTACTTTTAAAATGTGGACATTGCTGTACTCAGATAGACAACACCTGAAGAAGTGTAGAGGATACAGTGGCGGAAAAATGCTTTTACATCTATCTATACATATATAAGGGATAGTTAGTGTGTATGTATGTCCGGATGAAACTATGGAAATAAAACAATTAACGACAGAGTAAATATATATACACATTGAATATCACCATTTCCTGCATCTTGTGCAGAAATTATGAAGATTTGATTTATATTCAAAGATATTTAAAAATCAAATATACATAAAAATACCATTGAAATTCTACTTAAAATTGTCCACCATTTGTAAATCTAAAAAGTAAACAAATCAATGTACCAGAGTTTTTACCCCATCTCAGGTGATGCTGGGTAGCCACTTCTAGTAGCACAATAAAGATGAGGACAAATCAGTGAAATAAGAATTTAGTTGTGTGTTCTTGTTTGTTTTTACTTTCAAGTAATACCTACCACTGTTTTGCCAAAACAAACTATTGATAAAAAAAAAAGAAACTATTCCTGTGGTAAAGTGATTGATGGTATTATTGTAGATTCTTTTTTATCCACAACAAAAGCTGTAAAGGCCACCAGGTATGTAGAGGATTGAAATGAACGAGTTAGTACAATGTTGGATTAAACAACTAAGCACCACTGAATTTGTACATGAAGCAGTTGGTATATATATATATATATATATATATATATATATATATATATATATATATATATATATATATATATATATATGAGGAAAAAATGAGTAAAGAAAAGATTATTATTATCATCATCATTTCAACTCCATCTGATTATTTTAATAATAATAATAACGTAAATCTGTATACATTTTGATAAACAGACCGAAACATATGTGTAAGTGATATCGATAAAATTCATTTTTATCTATCTACATTTCTTTTCTTTACTCATTTTTTCCTCATATTGTCGGATTCATTTTCCATTCTTTACATATATATACATATATATATATATATATATATATATACACACACACACTACTACTACTTTTACTAATATTATTATCAGAGGAAAAATAAATGGTCTACCATGGTTTCAATCAAACTGAAATGATTTCTTCAGGACCCTACCCTACGTTAATTAAGTTGATGTAATTCCTTAGTTAAATTAAAGATATTTATCGGATAATAACGGTTGAACGCTACGTTGTTTTTCTCTCAATCTTTGCGTTCGGCCCGCATGCGAAAATTGAGAAAAAACAATGTATCGTTCCACACGTGTATTAATTCCTTAATTCTCATTTCTATATTGTTATCAATTTAATTCTAATTCTAAATAATATCTATTAAAAGCAGTTAAAATTTAATTCTAATTATATTTTAGGGGTTTAATATAACTAATTCATAGTTTTTATTTTTCGTTTTTTTTGTATTCATCCTATTTAAAATGAATAACTATTTAAGAAAAAAAATTCAATTTATTTAGTTAAATTTAATATTTTAATTAATTCTAATAATATTTTAGTGACAGACCCAACCTATGTCTACAATTGCAGATTGATTCAAATCTATTATTTAAAAGGTTTTTCTTATCCGGGAATTTAATTATACTTAACTTTTCTTGTAGACAAAGGTAGCATGGATCATTTAGAGATCTGCACACATTTGATTTTATTTATATTATTATATATATATTTATCAACCATTGTTGAGTTTGGTTAGCGGTAAGCGTTCATTATATTCAATGAAGGATGAGATAGAGAAACTCAAGTAAAGATAACACGTCTGTCTTACACAAGTTTATTGAAGAAAAGTAGGTTTAGCAGAGTACATACAGTGGAAATAAATTGCGCCTAAAATCAAGTCATGTGGTTTACATACCGTGCATTAATACAATATAAATAGTTCTGGTAAGGTGGCTCTTAGGGCCTTATTACAATGGACTATTTTTCCTGATGCAATTCTAACAACCATATATAAAAAATATATATATTTGAACAACAACAACTAATCACCCCTGAATTTGTACATGAAGCAATTGGTATATTCCAAACTTGCATCTGGGTGATACCATTCCTTGAGTCCTGATTGGCTGTTGACTTCAGTGTAGTTATGGTGCTTAGATAAATAATCCACCATTTATTGCTATGCTTGTGGCAATACAGGAACTGTATTGGGTTACGGCTAGTGGGCTGCCTTTGTTTGCCAATTAGACAGTAATTAAAATATTGCTTCTACAATTGTATAGATTGGCAAAATAAACTATTGATGAAAAATAGGAACTACTCCTGTGGTAAAGTGATTGATGATATTATTGTCAATTTTTTTTATTGATAACAAAAAACCATAAAGGCCAGGTATGTAGCGTATTGAAATGAGTGAGTGAGTACACTGTTAAATTGAATAACAACTAACCAAGTACCACTGAATTTGTACAGGAAGCAGAAGGTATAGTTATGGTGCTTATATAAATAATCCACCATTCTGCACTATGCTTATAGCAATGCAGTGACCGTATTAAGTTACGGCTTACTTGCTTCCTTTGTCTGCCAATTAGATGATAATTGAAATATTGCTTCTACAATTGTATAGATTGTTTTTACTTTCAAGTAATGTCTACCACTGCTTTACCAAAACAAACTATGGATAAAAAAAAGAAACTACTCCGGTGGTGATGTGATTGATAATTTTATTGTCGATTTATTTTTTTATCGACAACAAAGGCTGTAAAGGCCAGGTAGGTGGAGAAATACATCTGTTACTTTTTCTTTTGTTTTCTTTAGTTTATTGTATATGCAGTGATTGGGTTGGGTTACAGGTGAAAATAAAATAGATATTTCAATAAATCTGACAGAATTGACCCAAATTTGATTCTCCCTCAAACCTTATTCCGCACCCCCTCACTTCTTTCTTTACCCACTCCATATTCCTCTTTTACCCCACCGACTCTTATTGAAATATCAACTTGGCAAACTTGATAGTAGACTAGATAGAATTCACAGTTTTCCTTCTCCTAGATTGGTTACTTATATGACATCAGCTAAGTTACTATTCAATAATATACATATTTACCAACCCCTCTGCACAAGCAGGATGTAACACAAGGTCAATTTCTTAAGAGGGTTTAACAGGTTTAGATTCAGAGTTTTCCTTTTCCTGGATTGGTTACTTACACCGCATCAGCTAAGTTACTATTCAATAATATACATATTTACTAACCCCTCTGCACAAGCAGGATGTGACACATGGTCAATTTCTTAAGAGGGTTTAACAGGTTTAAATTCAGAGTTTTCCTTCTCCTAGACTGGTTACTTAGCCAAGGTTAAAGAATCCAGTCTGCCCTACTATTTTCCAAAGCTAAAGGGAGAGTAGTTGGATGCATACCTTTCCCAAGGGTATAATTTATGACCATCCAAACACCAATATGCAAATCCCAATTCTAAATATATTTACCAACCCCTCCGCATGAGTAGGATGTGACACAAGGTCAATTTCTTAAGAGGGTTTAACAGGTTGATTTCAGAGTTTTTCTCCTATATTGGTTACTTATACCACTAAGTTACTATTCAATAATATACATATTTACCAACCCCTCTGCACAAACAGGATGTGAAAAAAGGTCAATTTCTTAAGAGGGTTTAACAGTGTAACAATCAACTCAGCATCAGGTCAGTTTAAAGCAATGAATCAGTCAGAATCTTTGATATATATATATATATATATATAAATTCAAACCCATTCTCAACAGATAATACAAAGGTAAGAGACGGATTTTATCTTCTCTAATAACTTATAGAATAATTATATTAACTTGATGCTTCAAAGGAGTCTAATAATAGATGAGAAAAACTTTCTATCAGGGACCCCACTCTCAAAAAGTGTTTTAATACTTTTGAGAGGGGTCCCTTGGAAAGGATTTTTCATTTATCCCCCACATTTCATTCCTTTTTATTTCATCCATTCATTCATTTTACCATTAATTTTTAACTATATATATATATAGGAATTATGTAACAGTGCTAGTGAAAAGGAGATAGACTCCTTCGCTGTTTGGCTGTTACCAAAATAGGCCACTCCGCCAAATTTACTTCTTTTACTATATATATATATATATATATATCTTAGAAAGGAAGGAAAAACTCAACACCGTTATTCCATAATAAATTTATTTCGACCAAAATTGGGGCCTTTATAAATCTAAGTTGATTTAATAAAGCTCCCCAAATCATGTCTCATCAGATTGGAAGTCAAAATTCCCATCTGATGAGACTTGATTTTGGGGAGCTATATTAAATCAACTTAGATTTATAAAGGCCCCAATTTTGGTCGAAATAAATTTATTATGGAATAACGGTGTTGAGTTTTTCCTTCCTTTCAAAGATAAATATTGCTCTGTATATAATCTAAAAAGATTCTTATACATTGAACTCTCTGTAGTGATTTAAAGATTCCTGTATTTATACATACTAGATCATACAATAATAATACAGTGTGTCTTAGAATCACATATAGAATCATCCCTTACTACCAAGTTTTGGATACCTCACATCTATATATATATATATATATATATATATATATGAGAGTACATAAATAAACACTGTGTTTATTTGATATGGCTTTTAGCCGACAATTTTTGGAGGATATGTGCTTAATTGAAGTCATACCTAATTTTTGAAAATTAATTAGTTAATAATTAATGAATTTAGGCGGGCATATATGTTCAAATGTAAGGCTAAACACTACTTTATATGCGAGTCATATATGACTCACATATAAAGTAGTGTAGAAATTGCAGTGATGTTGTTTATTCAAGTAGGCTACCTTCCTGTTAACCAACGAAAATTTGGTACCATTATATGAATTTGTACGATTGCCAGGAAACTAAGTAAACCAACCGAGAAAGACATTTCTTTCCCCTCCCCCCAAAAAAAGGTCTCAATAATCAGACTGTTGTTGTTAGTATGTTTAGTAGATAGGACATATGAAAGTAGAACCAATAACTTCTTTTATTTTATACTTACCATCAGGTTGTTTTAGGTAGTCTGAATTTCTTAGAATTATTAATTAATAACTAGTTTTCTTATCTCATTTTTGTTGCTTTTATATATATATATATATATATATATATATATATGAGGATAAGTAAACAAACAAATGTGTTTATTTTTTATAAGCTTTTTTATGGCTTTAAGCCGACAATTTTTGGAGGATATGTGCTTAATTGAAGTCATACCTAATTTTGAAAATTAATTAGTTGATAATTAATGAATATTATATATCTAGCCATCATTAGCATTTCAGTCTCGAAAGACTATAATAAAGTTTTTAATATTTTGCATTAGGTCCAGTTTAGCTAAGTCGGTAGAAGGTCCCTCGCCAACCCAGTGTATGAGTAGCACAGGGGTCTGTGCGCTAAAGTCAGGAGCTGATGGTAGGGGTGGTGCTCCGCCTCAGATGTTAAAAAAACAATCTGCTTGGTCTGGCATGAATGAAAAGGGGATAAACTCCCTCGCCGTCTGGCTGATACCAACTTTAGGCCACCCAATCCACACTGTTTTCTCATTTCTGTAGACTGACACACCGAGGGTTTTAAAATAATCTTCATATAATGACTGCTATTTACACAGTAGCATTGCAACCAACAAAGCTTCATCAGATGATGACTCTGGGTTCAGGCATGGTTTCGGAGCCGAAGCATCATTACCACTAACCCAGAGCGCCCCAGCAGTATCTTACGATACCACCAGACTTTGTCAGTTTGATGTCACAATATAGGACTGCCATATTCACGCTGATGCGGTTAGAGCTTTCTCCTGAATCTTTTTAAAGTATTTCCTCTTGTCTGGTAGATAAAGTCTCGGAAGACTATAATAAATTTTTTATGTGTCCCTGAAGTTACAGCGCCTCTTGTGACTGTGAAAGTCCGATGTTTGAAAAATATTCTCAAACACAGATTTCGCATTTAAAGGCTGTCCCTGAAGATGTATATGTGCCTATGCTTTCTTCTAGACCTCTTAGCTTCATGGTGTTGTGTCAGGGTGACTTCTGATATGAACAGTCCTCTACAGAGATTCTGCCACCACCAAGGGTGGTCTCGAGCCAAATTTTCCAAGCTGGAAGGGGCAATTTTGTTGCTTACTTATATATGTGAAGAAAAGGAAAGTGAATCCGACGGTATGTAGTATATTAAGAAAGAATGAAAAAACACAGGTTTAAATGAGTTAAGTGGTGAGTTTATTGGCCGATGCTGCAGTGTTTCAATCTATTAATTAGATCATCTACAGGGCATTTGTTGGTATATGGAAGGTAATAAGAAATTTTTTATCACAGAATAACGAGAAAAGCGAGTGGTAGTCCTTGTTATTCAGTCTGTTTAAAATTTGAGGTTTGAAAAAGGAGCCGGTTTGAAATATGACGTCAAATATTCTCTTTTACGGTGTGAGTATTACTTATATATCTAGTAGTAGCTGTAGATGCAATAGTTTTAGGTTTGTTTGGTTTGGTTTGTTTTGTTTTACGGCATATCAACCTCAGTGGGTCATTTAATGCAACAAAGTTTTGAAATAAATCAATTCTTAATGGATAATACAATTTTTTTTTATAAATACATTTTTCTATTTAACCCATAGATGGTACCCTAACAGGTACTACCACTCCGGGTCAGAGTGGACCAGGGAGCAATGGTGATGAAGGGGTGCTCCACATTCCCCAAACCTCTGAAACTGGAACCTCATCATCAGATAGAGTTTAACGTCATTCCCAGGACATGTAGACCCGCAGCCACCGCCTTCTAGCACCCATATGATAAAAAGGGGTTGGGGCTTGCCATAAAGGCAATAGGGTTGGGAAAATCATATAGGTGCTAGGGCTTGACGTAACCAGCCGATTGATTGGAGGGGGCCTCTCCGACCGCCCGTCTAGCCCAAGATAGGGCCAAAGTGGAGTATTGCATGTCATGAACTGCTCATCCACCTGGGCTCTATCCTTAAGCATCACGGGTGGCCACCCACGGTCAACAGGTGGCCCCATTGGGGGAGTCTTACCCCTCTGCAGAGGTGCAGTCGGTGCATTCTAACGCCCCACCTGGGCTTTTAGGTTTGTGTACAATTACCTAATATTTTTCTAATCACTCATTAGTTTAAATTTAAATATATAACCAAAACTCATCTTTGATTAATAATTTATTTTATTTTTCAATTCTAGAAGTTAACTACCAAATTTACGATTGCCAGGCAACAGAAAAACTAAGTAAACCAACCAAGAAAGAACCCCCCACAAAGGCTTCTATAATCAGACTGTTGTTGTTAGTATGTCTAGTAGATAGAACATATGAAAGTAGAACCAATAATTCTTTTATTTTATACTTACCATCTGGTTGTTTTGGGTTGTCTGAATTCCTTAGAATTATTAATTAATAACTAGTTTTCCTCTCATCTTATTTTTGTTGCTTTCTTATATAACTAGTAGTAGCCGCAGATATGTTTTTTTGTACATGAAGGAGTGTCATAATTAATTTTTGAGATGAGGCTTGATAATTTGTATTATTTGAATTATTTGGACTATTGTCCTCATCTTTATTGTTATCAGCACTATTTCTCTGAATTTTTTAGATGAGGCTTGATAATTAGTATTATTTGGATTATTTGGACTATTGTCCTCATCTTTATTGTTATCAGCACTATTTCTCTGAATTCTTGAGATGAGGCTTGATAATTAGTAATATTTGGATTGTTCGAACTATTGCCCTCATCTTTATTGTTATCTACACTATTTCTCTGAATTTTTTAGATGAGGCTTGATAATTAGTATTATTTGGATTATTCGGACTATTGTCCTCATCTTTATTATTATCTACACTATTTCTCTGAATTTTTGAGATGAGGCTTGATAATTAGTATTATTTGAATTATTTGGACTATTGTCCTCATCTTTATTGTTATCTGCACTATTTCTCTGAATGTTTGAGATGAGGCTTGATAATTAGTATTATTTGGATTATTTGGACTATTGCCCTCATCTTTATTATTATCTACACTATTTCTCTGAATTTTTGAGATGAGGCTTGATAATTAGTATTATTTGGATTGTTCGAACTATTGCCCTCTGGCCTTCTTTAGGTATTTCTTGTTGGACTTTGGAATCTTCTTGTCTTCTGATTATGACAAGAAGGTTCCTGATTACGACAAGAAGTTCCCCAAGTCTGAAACGAAGGTTCCTGAGTCCGACAATAAATACCTGAAGAGGCCACATCGACCGAAACGTTGTACAGATATCAATAAAGATGAGGACAATAGTCCGAATAATACAAATAATACTAAATATTTGGATATTGCTAGAGAGCTAAAAAAAAACAAAAAAAAACAAAAAAACTGTGGAACATGATACTATTCATAGCTAGTGCCCTTGGAATGATCCCAAGGGTCTGGAAAGGAGGGCCATATAGACCACAGCACTGCTAAAATATTAATTAACAAGAACTGTATTAGGTCTGAAAATGAATGTTGTTGGATTTTGTGTCAAGTATTCAGCTCTGTTACAAGATGAATGCAAAACTAACTCTAGAGTTTGGTAGGTGGTTTATATACAGCTTTGGGTTATTCCATTATGAGACTATGGCAAGTTCACTTCCTGGTTTTTGATTGGCTGATAGTTTTCAGGGTGAGTAAAGACGTGGATAAGTACCCACTCTTCAGCCATCACTTTGCACTATGCCAGCAGCATGCAAGGACTGTATTTAAGTTACAGCTTGCATGTTGTTCTTGTCTGCTAAATCGACGGTAGTTAGAATCCCACTGCGACAGTGAGTATTATATTGTTTCTATGTAATAGCACAATTATAGTTCAAACTCTCTTACTACAATGTCACAGTCCAGCACATTGACCACTACGCCAAGGGAAACTGACCGCATAACCTTTTCTGAAGTTGAGAACTACAAACTGTAATGACTTATAGTCAATATCTTTGAATTATAGATAACGAGGAAAAGATTTTAATACAAGGAATCTAACTATAAAAAAAACCCCAAAAAAACACCAATTTATAACATCTGCCACCAAGAGAAATATTTTGAAATAAGAGTCATTAACCCTTTTAAAGGCACATAAATTTTCTATAAATAACATTAAATTGGTCAATTAACAGGCAATAGGAAAATACCTTACATTGAGCAACCTTTTAATCATATTTTCAAAACAACCTTTACACAATCTTACACCATAATTTTATACTCCACATGAATCAGCCTCAGCTATGTGGTTCCGAAAAAAAAAAAAAAAAAAAAAAAAAAAAAATTGGACATAGATATTCAAAAATAGTTGTAAAACCAATTTTTACTTAAATTGATCTTTAGCTCAGTCAGTAGAGTATCTGTCTCAGAACTACAAGGTTCCAGGTTCAATACCAGCCTTTGCTAACTCAGTGTATGAGTAGCAGAGTTTGGATCTGTGCAGTTTAGTGGAGAGCTGATTGTAGGTGTGGTACTCCATCTCAGATGTAAAAACAATCGCTCTGGTCTAGTGCTAGTAAAAAGGGCATAGACTCCCTTGCTGTCCAGCTGATACTGACAATAGGCTATTCAAAAATAGTTGTAAAACCAATTTCTACTCTACCCTGTCGGCTGGACCATCTGCAGATGGGTAAAAACCCCACCCAATGGGGCCACCTGTTGGCCATGAGGGTGACCCATGATGCTTAAGGATGAAACCCAGGTGGATGACAGTCCATGACATGCAACACTCAACTTTGGCCCTTACTTGGTTTAGACGGTCGGTCGGAGAGGCCCCCTCTGATCAATCGGCTGGTCACGTCAAGACCTAGCACCTATATGATTACCCCAACCCTATTGCCCCCATGGCAAGGCCTAACCCTTTTTATCATATGTGTGCCAGAAAGCGGTGACTGAGGGTCTTCATGTCCAGGGAATGACGTTAAACTCTATCTGACCTGGAATGGTAGTACCTGTTAGGATCCTATCTATGGGTTAAATAGAAAAACATGTTAAAAACAAAATTGATTATACATTAAGAATGAATATATTTCAAAATTCTGTTGGCATTAAATGACCCACTGAGGTTGATATGCCATAAAACAAACCAAACTATTTTCTACTTATGCGATCATGTCAGTATTAAAATGTCTAAAAATAACAGGTTATTTTTGAGTTCTAGAAATTCTATTGTATATGTATTTATTTGTTTTTGAAATCAGCTGTTTAGATTCTAAAATCAATTTATTGATTACATAGATTAACCACAAAGATACTTTGATCTTTGCTGGTTAAAAGAACTTTGGATGGAATATTAAGATAGTAGAATACACAAACAATATTTTTAAAATTATCTTATTTATTGCATATAAATTTATATAAGACCCTAATTAATGATGTAGTTTGCTGTATCTCGTTGACCCGAGTTCAAATCCTGGATGAGGCTGTTTGCATTTCGCATAGCACTAATACCCTTGGGAAATGTATGTATCCAACCCTCTCTCCCTCTCTCTCTCTCTCCAGTTATAAGTAAATAGGCAGACTAGGCTCTTTAACGTTAGCTAGGTAACCAGTTTAGGAGAAAAAAAACTGAATTTAAACCTGTTGAACTCTACTTAATAAATTGACCTTGTGTCACATACTGCTCATGCAGAGGGGTTGATATATATATATATATATATATATATATTGAGGCGCCAGTTTAGAATACACAAACAATATTTAAAAAATTATCTTATTCATTTATTGCATATAAATTTATATAAGTGTTACATAATTATTGGATCCCTAATACATTTTTAAGGTATTGTAGAAATCATTATGGCGATCAGTACAGCTGATGGCCTTGAGAGTGAGTGACAGCGTTTGACCTCACTCTGACCTTGCTTTCTGGGGATAGACCGTGAGAACCGGAACCCCCATAGAAAGCCCTCTTCCGGTTTAAGGATACTAAGTAAGTAAGAGCCAGTTAGAAGCCGAGCTAGCAACATGTAAGCCTCATCTGCGCAGATTGTCTGGGTGGGATTTGGAAAAGTAACATCAACATAAATCGAAGTCTTGTGTTTATTACTAAAAACTAACAATGACACAAGGCTCTGATAAGGAGTGGTCCCAACAGAAACCAGACCCAGAATCCCCATATAAGAAAGACCAGACCGTTAGAAGATATACCAGACCAAGAAGATGATAGACGATCAGAAGCAAAGCCGGCCGGAAGAATAGACGACAGAGTAAAGAGTAAGAGAAGTAATAACATATACCTTTTAGTGCCAGTAAAGAAGGCGCTATGCAACATAAGACCTTAATTAATAATGTAGTTTTGCTGTATCTCGTTGAACCGAGTTCAAATCCTGGATGAGTGTTTGCATTCGCATAGCACTAATACCCTGGGAAATGTATGATCCAACTACTCTCTCTCTCTCTCTCTCTCTCTCTCTCTCCAGTTATAAGTAAATAGGCAGACTAGGCTCTTTAACCTTAGCTAGGTAACCAGTTTAGGAGAAAAAAAACTGAATTTAAACCTGTTGAACTCTACTTAATAAATTGACCTTGTGTCACCATACTGCTCCATGCAGAAGGGGTTGATATTATATATATATATATGACGTATATAATATATTTCCGATGCCGAAGGGCATGACGATCTGTTTGTTATTACTCCCAATAACACCCCCTTACCTAATTATGGGTGAGGCGTGTAATATCACTTGACAACTTACTTTCGCTAGGATGGTCCAGCTGTGTAACTGTGGCCGAGGCGATACTAGTGTTCACTGTGTCTGCTGAAAGTCCCGGTTTCGATTTCTGTCGAGGGAAATCGTTAGTATATACCGCTGATGAGACTTAATAAAGTCGAAACAGTCTGTCGGTATCTACACACCGAGCCATCCTTTGCCGGGATTACACTTGTCAAGTTCATTTTCTATAAGAAAAAAGTATCGAATTTTATTCGATACATGCGTTGTAAGTGCCTTCAAGTAAAAAATATATTATATATATATATATATATATATAATATATATATATATAGAGGGCGCCAGTTTAGAATACACAAACAATATTTAAAAAATTATCTTATTCATTTATTGCATACTAGAAGCGGCTACCCAGCATTGCCTGAGTAAAGGTGGGGGAGAAAAAAACAAAAGTAGTTTCACAGAACCATTATTGTTGAATCGCATGTTGGATCCTTGCAGGATGCCCCATAAAAATCCCTATGTTAAAAAAGAAAAAAAAACAAAAAAACTTGCATTGATCTAGACTCTGTAAAGAAAAATCAGTATCTCTTATTTAAACAATTGAATGCAAAAAAATTCCATGCTGTTATCATTTAAATTCTTTTTTTTTTCTCATCAATTATCTTCACAAATATAAATCAAATCTTAATTATTTTTGCTCAAAAAGCAAGGTCTGTTGATAGTGAATATGTATATATATATATATATATATTTACTTTTTTATTAATTGTTTTATTTTCGTAGTTTCCTCCAGACATGCATACACACAAACTGCCCTTTATATATGTATAGAAGATAAACTTATATAAAATCTTAGAGTGACATATATTGAAAATATCATAATTAAAAGGTTGCTCAATGTAAGGCATTTTCCTATTGGCTGTTCATTGACCAATACAATGTTAATGTATAGAAACATTTCAAAATATCATAATTAAAAGTCAGTGCCTTATTCAATGTTAATGTATATAAAAAAAACAATAGGATCCCTCATCTCAGCAAATCCCTCATCTCCACACTGCCGCTGTGATCCAAAGGAAAGGTGAGGAACCTATACAGTTTGGCAGTGGTAGTGTTGCAGGAATTGCTGGGTAGCACTGGATTTCAGCATCACACCACTTTAGGCACTCCGGCTTGCATAAAAAGCAAAAACTGGTGATATTTAATGTGTATATATATATTTACTTTGTCGTTAATTGTTTTATTTTCATAGTTTCCTCTAGACATACGTACATTTATACACACCAACTGACCTTATATATTATATATATACTAGAAATGGATACCCAGTTGAAGTCAGTTAGCCTACTGTTGGTTTGAATAACAGCAGCTAAGAACAACTCCAGCAGTGTCCAAGACAGCTGGTATAAATAGGACTCAAGAATGATCCATCCATGAATCTGGGTGATTTGGGTGATTCCATTCCTTGAGGGCTGCTTGACTGCTTGATTTGAATGACATTGTGGAGTCTTATATATACTCTGTCATTTTGCAGTGGACTTTGTAGCTTTCGGGATTGTATTGAGTTACAACCGTTGGCTGCCTTGTCTTCCCAGTTCGACGGTAATTGGACTTTATTTATTCTTCATACTAGAAATGGATACCCAGTGTCTCATGGTTAGAGGAGGTTGGGCAAAAAAAAACCTGATGTATTGATTTGTTTACATTTTTAAAATTTACAAATGCTGGACATTTTTAAGTAGAATTTCAATGCTATTTCTATGTATATTGAGATTTACAAATGCTGGACATTTTTAAGTAGAATTTCAATGCTATTTCTATGTATATTGAGATTTACAAATGCTGGACATTTTTAAGTAGAATTTCAATGCTATTTCTATGTATATTGAGATTTACAAATGCTGGACATTTTTAAGTAGAATTTCAATGCTATTTCTATGTATATTGAGATTTACAATGCTGGACATTTTTAAGTAGAATTTCAATGCTATTTCTATGTATATTGAGATTTACAAATGCTGGACATTTTTAAGTAGAATTTCAATGCTATTTCTATGTATATTTTGATTTTTTTAATATCTTCAAATATAAAGCAAATCTTCATAATTTTTGCTCAAAAGGCTAAGAGGGGGGGGGGGGTGACCCTGGTGTATTGATTTGTTTACTTTTGAGATTTACAAATGCTGGACATTTTTAAGTAGAATTTCAATGCTATTTCTATGTATATTTAAATTTTTAAATATATTCGATTATAAATCAAATCTTCATAATTTTTGCACAAAAACAAGAACAAATGATATTTAATGTGTACATATATTGTTATTAATTGTTTTATTTTCATAGTTTCATCCTGACATACATACACACCAACTGCCATTTATATATGTGTAGATCTCATAAAATCTTACTATAAATCATCTAAGCTTAACAACAAAAGAATGTTTCTACATATTTAGCATCCGGGTAATATTGGGTATCTCTGCTGGAAACAATAAAAAGATGGAGTAGTTGTAGTTCATTAATAACAATGGGTAACAGCTGTTTAAAGTTGGATTATTGATTTTTCTCTCTCTCTCTAGGCATCCTGCCTTCCTGTCACTTTTGAAATATCCTTTCTTTTTCTCTTTGAAACATTCATCAATAAGTCTCTCTCTCTCTCTCTCCTCTCTCTCAGTCTCTCTCTCTCAGATTCACTCTCTCAGTCCCTCTCTCTCTCTCTCAGATTCACTCTCTCTCAGTCTCTCTCTCTCTCTCTCAGATTCACTCTCTCTCAGTCCCTTTCTCTCTCTCTCAGTCTCTCAGATTCACTCTCTCTCAGTCCCTTTCTCTCTCTCTCAGTCTCTCAGATTCACTCTCTCTCAGTCTCTTTCTCTCAGTCTCTCAGATTCAGTCTCTCTCTCTCTCTACTACAAGGAATGAGAGACAACAACAACATATCTAAACCAACAAGAATACACAATATGTCGAGGAGAAAGACGAGAGAAGGGAAGAGAAAATAAATTTAACTTCCTTGTCTTTTTAATGAATATAATAGTCAAAGGTTATTTGAAATTTTTCTTTATTTAAAAAAAATAATAAAAAATGTCACAACTTCAGAAATTTTAATAATGGAAGCAGAATATAAAAGAAAGCAAACATTTTCTTAAAATGGTCATTTAATTGTTTAAAAACAAAAGACAAAATTTTAAAAAAACATGACATAACCCCAGATGGGTTGATATGCCATTAAAATCAACAAACCAAACCAAAATAAAAAAAGATTGTTTATTTTCTAGTATTATAAGCATTATTCAAACTATTGTCCTCATCTTCATTGTTATTTGTACAACGTTTCGGCTGATATGCCCTCCGGCCTTCTTCAGGTATTTCTTGTCAGACTCTGGAACCTACTCAGACTCCAACAAGAAATACCTGAAGAAGGCCGGAGGGCATATCAGCCGAAACGTTGTACAAATAACAATGAAGATGGGGAGAATAGTCTGAATAATGCAGATAATACTAATCATCAAGCCTCATCTCAAACATTCAGAGAAATGTTTATTTTCTCTTCTTTTTTTTCTTGGGTTGGTTAAAATATTAAATTAGAAGCTAGGAACCGGTAGAAGGCACTTCCTGCTGTGTAATGGTTAGCAAGCTGGTCTAGCAGACCACTGTTAGTGAATTCGATTCTCACTGGGTGCCCCATGCAGTCTGCCTAACTATTACCCGTAGCTGGAAGAAGAATAATAGGATGTATACTTTTCCTAAGGGATTAGTGTTATGTGAAATGCAACCAGCCTCATCAAGGATTTGAATTTGGGTCACTAAGTGCATTTCCTATGATGATAACCATTACACAAAGAGTGCCTCCATAAATGTATAATGAATGCAATTCCCTAACTTCTAGGTATAAAATAACCCTATATGGGTTGAGTTTGTGGAGGTGCGTGGTGTAATGGTTAAAGTCATAGGAAATGGACTCATCAACCATGTTCAAATCTTGGACAAGGCTGTTTTCATTTCACACAGATCTAATACTCTTGGGAAAGGTAGGGTTCCAACTATTCTCACTCCAGCTATGGGTGAATAATAGGGCAAGCTGGACTCTTTAATCTATTTTTCAAAGCACTTATATTGTTTTGTTTCATTTTACACCTGTACCATATTCCCAACGATAAAAATATTGATAAAAAAAGAGCAATGATAAAAGGCCACAGATATAAGTCGTGTGGTGTAATGGCTTGAGTCATAGGAAATGGTCTTGTTGAACTGAGTTCAAATCTTGGATGAGGCTGTTTTCATTTCACACAGTGCTAACACCCTTGGGAAAGGTATGCATCCAACTACTCACCTTCCAGCTATGGGTAAATAGGGCAGACAGGGCTCTTTAACCATGGCTAGTTAACCAATCTAGGAGAAGGAAAAATATGAATTCAGACCTGTTACACTTCGCTTAATAAACTGACCTTGTGTCGCATCCTGCTTGTGTGGAGGGGTTGGTAAATATAATGTTTGTTTGAAGGTTTTGAACTCGTTTAATGTTCATTTTAGATTCTGCCCTACTATTTACCCATAGCTAGAGAGAGAATAGTTAGAGGCATACCTTTCCAAAGGGTATTAGTGCTAATGTGAAATGCAACCAGCCTCATCCAGAATTTGAACTCGTGTCCCAATGTCCATTTTCTACGGTGATAACCATTACACCACAAGTGCCTGAATGAAGTACAGCATTAAAAGTGTTAAGAACCTAAAAATTAACTCCTAACATTTATTCAAATACACCCCCACACACACACACACCAGAGACTGGCTAACTAGCATGAACAAAGAACTGACCGACTCTTAAATGTCGACAATTAGTAGGTTCAATAACTATCAGACTAATATATGGTGTATTTAACATGTTTGGTTACACCTTAATGAAAAAGCTGTCAACAAGGGTCCTCTGCAACTAATTTCATACAACAATAAAAACATCTGTTCATAGATAAGTTCTTTTAGATCAGGTTTAAGTAACAACAAAAAGGTCAAATAAATAAAATATGGGGGTAAAAAACAAAACTATATAAGTAAAGAAATAACAAAAGACTTAGAGATTTAGCATTATAGTCTATTTCAGGGAGCTTAGACAAAGTGTCTAACTCTCCTGACTCATCAGATGCAAATGATGAATTCGCATCTGATGAGTCAGGAGAGTTAGACACTTTGTCTAAGCTCCCTGAAATAGACTATAATGCTAAATCTCTAAGTCTTTTGTTATTTCTTTACTTATAAATTTGCTCTGTGACTAACATTAAGAGCACTTTTGGATTATATTATATATATAATATATATATATATATATTATATATATATATTAATGTATATGGTTGGCACTAGTATATATATATATATATATGGTGGACTCTCTTATCAGCAGTGAGTGATTTGTTTCCTCCCATGTTGTGCAGGCTATCAAGAAGACATTTTGTGTTTCCTCGAATGTGATAGCAGCCCAGCCTTGCTGTGAGCTATGAAGCCACACTGACAGATCAAATTTCCTAAAGCGGGAGTCAGATGTTTTTGTTTTAAAGTTAGACAGAGCTGATCTTGATGTTTCAGTCTATTTTCTTCAAAGCTCTTTATTTTAGCAAAACATGTCTTATGCCATTCTTTCCGATTTGATGCTAAATTTTCCCAAGGTTAATATTAATTATATATATATATATATATATATATATATATATAAATATACTAAACTTTTTGATAAACCCTTGCAGTGAGAAAAAAAACCGGCAAATAGTGTGATAGTAAAAATATACTACTAAACTTCACCTGGGGAAAAAATGAAGAAAAAAAAAAAAAAAAAAAAAAAAAAAAAAAAAGAACAGACCAAGAGGGTCGTGCCAACCGAAAAATAATCGATTAATACTATAACATATGGCCAGAAGAAAAATATATATATAAATTATATATGTATATAAACTGCTAGA
Source organism: Doryteuthis pealeii (assembly GCA_023376005.1). Classification (NCBI taxonomy): domain Eukaryota; kingdom Metazoa; phylum Mollusca; class Cephalopoda; order Myopsida; family Loliginidae; genus Doryteuthis; species Doryteuthis pealeii. The sequence goes on along the minus strand of CM042174.1, from coordinate 47,382,686 downwards.
TTCTTGCCCTGATGAGCTACTAAGCAAAACTATTAGTAGATATATATGAGTCATTAGCTTTAACTTTATATATATATATATATAATATAATATATAAAAAACATATATACAAATACAATATATTCACATTGAGAACTAGACTCAGATTTTTATATATATATATATATTATATATATATATATTATATATACACACACAGATGCTGATAGGTACGCATCCCTGACCCTGATGCACAAAAATCTAAAAGGATGCAGTGAAATCAATCCATATGTCCCAGTGTTTTTCTTTTTTCCAAGGATGCACTAAATCCAAAACCTATCAGTATATATAAATATCTTATTATAATGGAGATTGTGCGCTTGTCTATCTGTAACCGAACTAAATCACTACTCAAATCACAATTCCCTTAGTTATTGACGTCATGTTCACCATGAATTTATTTTTTATTTAAACCTGAATTAGTGATAAAATTGTTATACCTAATTGATAGTGTTGGATTACTCTACATACTAATAACATGCAAGTATATTTATATATTCAACAAAATAGCAGTTTACAGTGTGAACGAGAAGGCTAATTTGCATATTGATATTAAGAATTTGATTTTAATAAATACATGCTTAGTATTATTGATTTCTATTTGTTTGGTTTTCTCTTAACGAATCTGAGCAAAAATCTCGGCGATAAATCTTAAAAGAAATCCATAAACAAGACGAAAGAACTGTAATTTTATTAAATACTTCATAATCTAACTAAATAGATAAATTAAGAAAAAACGAAAGACGGGAGTGATGCAAAATGATGGAAGAGTTAAATTTAAAGCTGTTCTATTTTTCGATTATACCCCCTCAGTTTATCATTTTCTAAATAGTTTCTAATTTGATACAATATTTTATTACATCAAAACCTAAATACTTTCACCCGAAGGGTGCATATATTTACTAGTATATATAATTTATCTAATTAAATTTAATATTTTAATTCTAATAATATTTTAGTGACTTATCCAACCTATGTGTACAATTGCAGATTTTATATATATATATATATATATATATATATATATATGCAATAGTTCACATAGGTTGGGTAAGTCATTAAAATATTAAATTTAATTAAATGAATTATAATTTTTTTCTTAAATAGTTATTCATTTTAAATAGGATATATACAAAAAAAAAATATTATATGAAAAACTATAGATTAGTAATATTCAGCTCCTAAAATTAATTAGAATTAAAAGACTTTTATAATTTGCTTGAAGCTTGTGCTTATATTTGTTTGGTGGTTGGTTTTAAAGGCAATCACAACGCGCAAGTGTAAAGAAAAATGAGGTAATTATGATGTTGTTTGTTTACCTTTGATCAAATCAAAGGTAAAAAAACAACATCATAGTTACCTCATTTTTCTTTACTTGCCTACTTTAAACCACTCACAATGGCTCTCAACTAGAACCAAGCAAAGTACCAAAACGGATTGTTAATCCATTATAATTGAGCAAAAGGATTTAGATTACAATAATAATAATAAGACTTTATTTAAATAGAATGAGTTCTGAGGTGAATAAATAGTGAACTTTGAAATATATCATCATACAGGTAAACAAATCATGGGACTCTTTTATAAATGTAAATTATCATTGTAGAATCAAGAAATGATATCACCACTAGGAACTCTTTGCCTACTTTAAACCACTCACAGTGGTTCTCCCACCACTGTGATCCTGAAATATCCCATCATACAGATATTAAAAAAAAAAATTTGGTAGGCAAAGCGTTAAGCTGCTTCACGGCAGGTCTCCCACCACAGCCAAGCAAAGTACAAAAACTGATGGTTGGTTCATTATAATTGAGCAGAAGGACTTAGATTACAATAATAATAATAAGACTTTATTTGAATAGAATGAGTTCTGAGGTGAATAGATAGTGAACTTTGAAATATACCATCATACAGGTAAAAAAATCATGGGACTCTCTTTTATAAATGTAAATTATCATTGTAGAATCAAGATTGATACCACCACTATCCTTCCACAAAGATGGCCCTAGCATTAATTATTTGCCTACTTTAACAGGATCACATCAGCTCTCCCACTACTGTGATCCTACCATATACTGCTGACAGCAGCTCTCACCTATGTTGCATTATAATTGAGCAGAAGGACTCAGATTACAATAATAATAGGAATTTATTTGAATAGAATGAGTTCTGAGGTAAATAGGTAGTGAACTTTGAAATATCTAATCATACAGGTAAAAACTACCAAGAAAATTTGGTAGAGCCGTAGGGGGAATTTTGTAGGCAAAGAGTTGAATAAGAAAATAGCATAAAAACATTAAATAGAATGTAAAAAAGTAAAGTCGACGGGGCGGCCTAAAGTCGGTATCAGTCAGTCAGCGAGGGAGTCTATCCCCTTTTCAATAGCACTAGACCAAGGAGATTGTTTTAGCATCTGAGGTGGAGTGCAACACCTACCATCAGCTCCTTACTTTACTGCACAGATCCCTGTGCTACTCATACGCTGAGTTGGTGAGGGCCGGTATTGAACTAGGAACCTTGTGGTTTCTAGCCGAACACTCTACCGACTGAGCTAACCCGGCCCCAAATAGAATGTAATGAATTATATAATACGTTTTAATGTTTACTTTTTTTCATAAATGATATTTTTCTTTGGTGCAATAAATTGGGAAATTTTAATGAACTCTTTGCCTATTTTAAGCCGCTCATAGTGGCTCTCCCATTTCTAGGCATACCACACCCAAGCAAAGTACAAAAACTGATGGTTAGTTCATTATAATTGAGCAGAAGGACTCAGATGACAATAATAATGGGACTTTATTTGAATAGAATGAGTTCTGAGGTGAATAGAAAGTGAACTTTGAAATATCCCTTCATACAGGTAAAAAATACCAAAAAACTTGGTAGAGCCGTGGGGGAAATTTGGTAGGCAAAGAGTTAATGATTTTGTCATGCGGCTTGATGTTAGTACACCTGATAAATATGCACATGCTCATGCACACATATGTAACAAAAAAATTTTTCTTTGAGATCTGAAGAGTCCAAATACAGGTAAAATCCATTTTGAAATCAATCGGGTGGTAAGTGAAACAGAAAAAAATTGTTGAGATGTCTACACTTAGAGATCAATTCACTTATTTTTTTTTTATTTTTTTATTTTTTTTGCTCAGCAATTTATTATTTTCGGTCATATTCCAGAATAATTTTTCTTCCAGACATAATCTGCAATTATTATAACCTCCTCTGTATGCTCGGGCTTTTCTTTTCAATATATCCCAATTTTATGATGGGAGATTTACCTGTTTCGGCTTTTGTCTGCCGTATATGTTTAGATAATGTGGTACTGTTGGCATATTCTCTGTTGGTAAAGCTGAGCTTATACATTCTATTTTTCCAATACAATTCAGTAGCATATATATATATATATATAATATATATATAGAGTATAGATAAAAGGATATGAAAACACCACGAAATGCTGTTAAAGTGAAAACATTTTATAACATATTCATAGCTGATATTGAACAATATTTCGATTTTATAAAAATCATCTTCAGAGCTTGTTTATACTCAGTGTTGTTAAGAGTGGAGAAAAAAGTCATGAGTTTTTTTTTTCTTTTTTCCTTTTTTGCAACATTAAGGTTTTTGTTTTGAACTCATATGACTTTTGTCTCCGCTCTTGACAACACTGAGTATAAACAAGCTCTGAAGATGATTTTTATAAAATTGAAATATTGTTCAACATCAGCTATGAATATGTTATAAAATGTTTTCACTTTAACAGCATTTTGTGGTGTTTTCATATCCTTTTATCTATACTCATACTGTCGGATTCATTTCCTTTCTTTTAACTTTATATATAGAGCACACACCA
>CM042174.1:47298794-47373794 GCA_023376005.1 Doryteuthis pealeii | reverse complement strand
ATATGCAAATATGGAATATTCCTGAGTGTCATATATACCATCTGCTATGTAAGCATGTGGTGTAATGGTTAAAGTCATAGGAAATGGATTCGTCGCCCGAGTTCAAATTTTGTATGTGCTAATTGCATTTCACTTAGTGCTAATACCCTTGGGAAAGGTATGAATCCTACTCTCCCTCCAGCTATGGGCAAATAGCAGGGCAGACTGGGCTCTTTAACCGTGGCTAGGCAACCAGTCTAGGAGAAGGAAAACTGAATTCAAACCTGTTGAATAAATTGACCTTGTGTCACATCCTGCTCGTGCGGAGGGGTTGGTGTGTGTGTGTGTATTATATATATATATATATATATATATATATATATATATATTATATACTAGCTGCTTCATGTTAAATTCTATCAGACTTAGCTGGTAACTCCAACAACATACTGACTAGATCAATTTATGACCCATTCATGTTACACTTTACCTTTTACTATAAGAATTCCTTCATAATTTTTTTTATATCCTTTATTCATAACAACATCACATTTGATATCTACAGAAATGTGCTACTAACCATAACATATTTACAAAATGTTATTCATTGTGAAATGAAAATAAATCACACTTTGTAAATTTAAATAAAGAAACCTACTTGGTCATCAGTCCACACTTCCATTGCGGAATTGTAACGCTGTGAAGGTGTGAACAAAACCAAACAATAAATTGACTACAAATGAAAACCATAATGGAAAAATTGTGTCAGGTCACTAGAATGTGCTACTTTTGCTATGTAACCCAGTACTACTGGTTTCATAGTCAGATCATTGGCAACTAAACTGGTAACCCTACAAATGAAAACCATAATGGAAAAATTGTTTGAGTTTTAGTTTTGTTTAAAGGGTTATCAACCTCTGTGGGTTATTTAATGCCAGAAAGGTTATTTTGGATTTCGGTCTTTAAAGTAGTAGTTCTATGGAGATATTCGGTTATGTTTTGTTATATCTTGTTGAAAAGGTTGCTTTTTTTTTTTTTTTTTTTTTTTTTTTATTATAGAAAATTCATAATGTGTTCAGGGTTTGTATTCTTAAAGATGTCCCTCAGGTTTCTTGCTTGAGAGTAATTAGTGGATATGTTTGTTCTTATTTCTTTTTCTTCTCTTTCTCTTTCAATCCACGTAGACCACAATAATTAATCTACATTGAATATTTTCTAGTATCTGTGTATGTGAACTGTATTAACAGGGCAGCATGCGAATAGTGATCATTTTTTAAGCAAGTACATGATTCCATTTGTAGCATAACGATGGTCACAGTGTTTGTCGCATAGGCCAACTAAAGTTGTAGTAGTAATAGTCGTTAGTTCAGAAACAACATACATGCAAGTTGTATAGTCGCAAATGGCTGTGTATTTATTTCTAGGCTCATGGGTTCTTTTTCAGAGAGAAGGAAAGACAGAGAGAAAGAGAGGGAGTATTGTCAAATTATTCTATCTTCTAACATAGAATCATGTTGTGTACTGTTGTCCCACATCCATACGAGATGTCGAACTCCCACTAGGCCCAAGGCAAAAAAAAGCAGATTTTCTCCTCTCCCGTCCCGTTCCGGCGTCACATCCGTTTCCGGCCAAAACCCGGAAGTTTTTAAAAAAAATTTTTAAATCTATTTCCAGGGTCATTCTTCGGTCAAATTACTGGCACTCCGCTTGGTGTTTACTCTTCCAAATTTTAACCTTTGTTTGTTCTTATTTCTTTTTCTTCTCTTTCTCTTTCAATCCTTGTAGACCACGATAATTATGCTACACATTGAATATTTTCTAGCTATCTGTGTATGTGAACTGTATTGAACATCTAAATCAATTTTATAATGAAAAAAAAAAAAAAAAACAACTAAAGTAAAAGATTGTACATAAAGTACAAAGATGAAACAAAAATGAATATATTTACTAATCCCTCCACACGAGTAGGATGTGACACAAGGTCAATTTCTGAACGCCAAGTAAGTGTGTGTACATGAGAGTGCACATGCGTAGATATAGCGGGAAGATATTTCCTAAACCGTATTTATTGAATGACCCTCTTCTGAGACATGAAAGGACCCATCACTATTGATTTCCTTGTAAAGAGGTGCTACTGTAAACAGAGCTGTCTATTACCAACTCTTTCAGCAAAATTCATCTTATTATTGAAGTCAGTCAGTCAGTATACTGTGGTTTGGACAACAGCAACTAGCTAAGCACCACTGAATCAGCCAGTCAGTATACTGTTGGTTTGGACAACAGCAACTGGCTAAGCACAACTGAACCAGCCAGTCAGTATACTGTTGGTTTGGACAACAGCAACTGGCTAAGCACAACTGAACCAGCCAGTCAGTATACTGTTGGTTTGGACAACAGCAACTGGCTAAGCACAACTGAACCAGTCAGTATACACAACAGCACTGGCTAAGTCAGTATACTGTTGGTTTGGACAACAGCAACTGGCTAAGCACAACTGAACCAGCCAGTCAGTCAGTATACTGTTGGTTGGACAACAGCAACTGGCTAAGCACAACTGAACAGCCAGTCAGTCAGTATACTGTTGGTTTGGACAACAGCAACTGGCTAAGCACAACTGAACCAGCCAGTCAGTCAGTATACTGTTGGTTTGGACAACAGCAACTAGCTAATCACCACTGAACTAGTGCTCAAAACAGCTGGTATTTTTGAACTCTAGAATAGTCCATTCATAGATTTGGGTGATTCCATTCTTTGAGTCCTGATTGGCTGCTTGGTTTCTATGATGTTATATAAATACTCTTCATAAATACTCTGGCATTCTGAGTATTTGAAGTGTGTATATCTCTACACCCACATCAAATATTTTTATTCGTAAATGAGATACAGAGAGGCACAGCACTTCTTGGCAAATAGCCGGAAGTTGTATTTGGTGTTACAAAACTGGTCATAATGCTACATACTTCTAGCTAGCTAGGTTCATTAGTCGACCAATCCATTCAAAAATAAACTCCTGCATTCTTTTCCTTGCACAGCCTACTTCCACCAAAATACCTCGTTCTCTCTATGGCTTTAACCTACTTAAAATATCCCAATTTCGAATGATTTGATTTGCATGTATTACGTGTCTCGAATGAATTTTGGAGATGGAGGGGTAGGGAAGAAACAAAAACAAAAAAAATACTCTGGCATTCTGTAGTAGGATTGCAACAAGGTTAGATTAGTATTAAGTTACAGCTCCTTGTTGCCTTGCCTTACCAATTTGATGGTAATTGGAACTTAGTATGATTATTCTATACTTATTCATTGAATGCCCCTTGTATATATTAAGGAAAAAGGTGTTACACACACATTTTTTATCCACTAAATACACACACACACACACACACACACATATATATATATATATACACACACACACTATATGTATGTGTTTCAAGGATGTCTGCAAGAATGATCTCAGGTGCTTTAGCATTGCCCCTTCCAGCTGTAAAAATTTGGCTCAGGACCACCCTCGGTGGCAGCAGGCCCTCCGTAGAGGACTGTTCATATCTGAAATCACCCTGACGCAACACCATGAAGCTAAGAGGTACAGTGTTTCTTATTGCCAACTCCTTATGCAAAATTCACCTTATTTATTGAATGCCCCTTGAATATATTAAGGAAAACGGTGTGTGGGGATTATCTTCCCTTTGCCAGGAAGAGTTATCTTCCCATGGTGTTGCCACTAGGGGACCTCTGGTATTTAAGTGCCTTATTTAAACTTCTCTTCCTCTTTTAGCTAAATCCCCGATACGAACACATGGGTTAGACTACTGTCTACCCCTTTCTCGGTGGGGCTTAGCCCCCCTCCTCCTAGTAAGTGATTTCTATGTACGGACGCCCCAGTCCTCTGATGTATGTATGTTTATGTACACTTCTATTGTTTATGTATCTTGTTTAATCATGTGCTGTATTATATAAAATGTTTTGTCTCAGAAATGTGTCAGAGTTGTCTGTTCAATTATGACTTTGAACCTTACAGGTGTTACTGTAAACAGTGTTTCTTATTACCAACTCCTTAGGCAAAATTCACTTTATTTATTGAATAGGGCTGGTTTAGCTCAGTCGGTAGAGTGTTCGGCTAGGAATCAGAAGGTTCTTGGTTCGATACTGACCCTCGCCAACTCAGTGAATGAGTAGCACAGGTATCTGTGCAGTAAAGTGAGGAGCTGATGGTAGGTGTGGCGCTCCACCTCAGATTCTAAAATAATCTCCTTGGTCTAGCGCTAGTGAAAAGGGGATAGACTCCCTCGCTGTCTGGCCGATACCGACATTAGGCCACACCAATGACTTTACTTACTTACTACTATACTTACATGCCCGTTGGTTTTACTCATGTGTTAAAATCCTTAGTTTTATACACAAAGTTGGGCTAAACTTGCAAATTGGTCAGAAAATTAAAACATATTACAGGGTGACCCAGAAAAAAACAGAACCAAATTATTTCTTTTCCCATTAAACTAACCCTAAACCTCCCTAGTTAAAATTAACAGTTTTATTACAAAATTTGTGGGTTCTGTTTTTTTTTTTCTGGGTCACCCTAATTTTCTGACCGATTTGCAAGTTTAGCCATAAAGAGTTGGGCTAATATAGTTAGTACCTACTCATTTCTACCAAAGAGGCCATAAAAGTATGGAACACCAAATGAGAAATTCAGAAGAAGTAGCAAACATTTGAGTTGTGTCAGTGGACAATCAGGTTTGTAATTATATTATTGATTTTTCTCTTATTATATAGACGTATATATATTATTAAAGCAGAACTCAAAAACTGTTTGCAACTAGATGACTCATATATAGGTTTCCTTATACTAACAATCTAATACCCATTGACAAAGGTATGCATCCAATTACTCTCCCTCCAGCTATGGGTAAATAGTAGGGCGGACTGGACTCTTTAACCTAGGTTAGGCAATCAGACTAGGAGAAGGAAAACTCTGAATTCAAATCAGTTAAACTTCATTTAATAAATTGACCTTGTGTCACATCCTTCTCAAGCGGAAGGGTTGTTCCGATCCAACATTGAAGCAGGTCAAGATAATAAAGTAGAATAAGTTTTAGGAAAAAATACTTTAAAATATGTAAAATATTATTTTTCGTAGTTCAGTTTATCTGTTTTATTTATTCAATTTATATTGTGTGTGTGTGTGTGTGTATGTATGTATAATGTATATAATGTATGTATGTACATATATAATGCATATTTGTATGTTTGTGTATATATATATATGTGTGTGTGTGTGTATATACAATGTTTGCATATATATATGGGTAAAGTATATAAAATGTGTATGTGTGTATATATATGATGTGTGTGTATGTGTATATATATGTCTATGTATATATATAATGTATATAATGTGTGTGAGTGTGTATATATGTAATGAGTATCTATAATGTGTATATGTATATATTATTATTCATAGAGGCACGTGATGTAATGGTTAGAGTCATAGGAAATGGACTTTACACCCGATGTCAAATCCTGGACGAGGCTGTTTGCATTTTCACATAGCACTAATACACTTGGGAAAGGTATGCATTCAATTACTCTCCTCCAGCTATGGGTAAATACTAGGGCAGACTGGGCTCTTTAACCTTGACCAGGTAACCAGTCTAGGAGAAGGAAAACTCTGAATTCAAACATTAAGGAAAACTACGCTTAAAAAACTGACTTGTGTCACATCCTGCTTGTGTGGAGGGGTTGGGTAAATAAATATTATTCAATTCACTTAGTAGATTGTTCTCATTTCATTGTCCTTGTTTTGTGAATATCTTATCTGAATTCATTCTTCTCTCTGATATTACTTATCTTCTCTAAACCAGATTACAGATATATATATATATATATATATATATATATATATATATATGCACTACCTGACCCAAGGATTGAACTCTGGGACAACAGTAGATACACCTTAACCAACACTTTTATCCATTAGTCCATCTGTGTCATAGGGATGATAATAACCAAGATCAGGACATTACTCTCAATTTATCTTATTATAATGGAGATTTGGTGTCTTTTTGTCTGTAACCAAAATACAGAGTCTATATCAGGCCCCGACACTAACTTTTTTCATGACCATCCCGAACAAAAATTATCAACCATCCCGACTGGGGTTTGGACTGTCCCGAAATCAAAATATTTTTGTTTAATTCATTAGCATCATCTATACTTGTCAGTCACCAGTAGCATAATAACATGTAATAAAACATTAAGAAAAGCTGAAGCAGTGATAATTCTGGATATTTAGACAAAAAATCCATTTCCTAGTGTGTTTTGGGCTAAAAAAATACTTTTTTACTTGTAAATTTTATCGTACTGGGTTGTGAATCATAAATGAAAGAATTTTGTCCTCGCACAGTGTTTAAGGATTTGGAAGGGAGAGAAAGGAAGGGTTAGTAGTACATAATTCAGTCCTTTTAAACTATCTCCCTCCACCATTATTCACTATATGGCTTTGAGAATAGACCTGCGGAGCCGTAGCCTCATTTTGAGGACAGCATTCGGGCAATCACTGGACGGCCAATATTGGAATGTAGTATTAACTTTTAGGAAAATTTTTTACCATCCCCGGTAAACTGTCCCGGATGACGTATTGATCGTCCCGGATGTAATTTTTATCATCGACGGGACTGTGTTAATGACGAGCCCTGGTCTATATATTAATACTCATGTTCCTTATTTGTACAACCGTTTTCATCTTGCAACACTCTCTGGTTAAGAAATAGGGACTAGAATAATTAAGATTAGGACATTACTCTAAATACATAGTCTATACATTAATACTCATGTTCCTTATATTTACAACCGTTTTTATTTTGTAACACCCTGTGGTTAAGAAATGAGGCCATCCAAATCAGCCAAGATAAAATGCAAAAATGTATATCCTGATTATCTAGTCTTGCTTATCCACCAAATTCTTATTTCTTATGAGTTTTGTCACCTCAGCTAAAAAATGGACCATTTCATTTTTATCATAAAGAAAGAAAGGGAAGAAAAAAGGACATGCTACACAAAATAATATAGAAAGAAAGAAAGAGTAGGGAAAAGATAGAGAGAGGGGGTGAGTGTGTGGAAATGATGGCGGGTCATTCCATGTCAAAACACCAGCAAAAAGTTGAAATCTGCACCCACCGACACCGATAACTATTAAAGTAGACTTTGCTCCCACACAAAATTCTTTGATGAACTTAGGCAGACATAGTAGATGTTAGGAAAAAAATATTATGAAAATTGAAGAGGACACATTTTCGATAGACTGACTGTAAGCTACATAGGTGAAAAGTTGTTGATTTTGGAGTCATGCATTTGGGTGGGCAAAATAAAATTTTCTATCAGGTATGGGGTTAAAATAGTTGGATATTTTGATTCTACAGTCCTTATTTGCCTTACATACCAAATTTCAGAAATATGGAATATATGAAAGTCTTTTTTAAATTTTTTTAAAGAACACTGAGATTTTTCGACACCGCACAGCCTTAATTTTGAGGCAAAATAGGAAAATTATATCCCCCCCTCTAAAATCGGAACGGTAAGGTTTAAGACAAAATAATTTGGCACACTTTCCTAACTCATGAAGGGGAACATTTGTGCCAAATTTCAGGTAATTCGGTGTCGGTGGGTGTAACACCCTGGTGAATTGGCATGGAATGACCCTAACACTAATATTTTTCTTCCTTTTCTTTGTTTATAATAAAAACAGAATGGTCTATTATTTACCTGAGGTTATGACACTTTCATCTCAGATGATTTGGACTGTTTCATTTTTAACCAGGGGGTGTTGCAAGATGATAACAGTCATATTTTTTAGGAACACTGGTATTATTATATAGATTAACTATTTAGGTGCAACTTCTAAATAGTCTATTAGGGTTGATTTAGCTCAGTCGGTAGAGCGTCCGAATAAGAATTACAAGGTTCCTGGTTCGATACTGGCCCTCGCCAACTCAGCATATGAATAGACCAGGGATCTGTGCGATAAAGTGATGATAAGTGTGGTGCTCCACCTCAGATGCTAGAATAACCTTGTTGGTCTAGTACTAGTGAAAAGGGGATAAACTCCCTCACTGTATGGCTCATACCAACATTAGGCCGCCCTGACAACTTTACTTACTCACTTGTTAAGATGAACATGTTTTGAAGCAATTTTTAAACGTCCTATATTTTGTTGAAAAGTATAATGGTCACATCTGAATGGATGTTGATAATGTCTTCATTATGAAAGAAGAAATAAAATAAACAAACTTTGTCTGGTCAGCCAAGTGAAGCCGCTCAATGATAATCCTTTGTGAATGTTTTAAGTAAACTTACCTGAAATAGAAAAGAAAAAAAAGAACAATTTAATACAATTATCAGAATTAGTATGTATTAGTTTGAAATCAACACTAAGTCTTTATAATGCATTAGGGCATTCATGGATACACAAACACTGAACATTTGGTAAGGAAAGACAAACAATAATACAGCCATAAGAATAGTATGTATTAGTTTGAAATCAACACTAAGTCTTTATAATGCATTAGGGCATTCATGATACACAACACTGAACATCAACACTAAGTCTTTATAATGCATTAGGGCATTCATGGATACACAAACACTGAACATTTGGTAAGGAAAGACAAACAATAATACAGCCATAAGAACAACACTAAGTCTTTAATTAGGGCATCATAGATACACTAACACTGAACATTGTAAGGAAAGACAAACAACTTACATGAACAATGCACATGAATCTTTAATATATTAACATACTTGAGCTTTTTATATATATATATATATATATATATATATATTATAAGAATAGTAGGGTATTAGTTTGCAATCAACACTAAGTCTTTATAATGCATTAGGGCATTCATAGATACACAAACACTGAACATTTGGTAAGGAAAGACAAACAATAATACAGCCATAAGAATAGTATGTATTAGTTTGAAATCAACACTAAGTCTTTATAATGCATTAGGGCATCCATAGATACACTAACACTGAACATTTGGTAAGGAAAGACAAACAACTAACTTACATGAACAATGCACATGAATCTTTAATATATTAGCATACTTGAGCATATATATATATATATATATATATATATATCACTGACCAATTCAAAACAAGAAATTCAGTAATTTCTTCACCATTTCTTGTATGTTCTTTCTGATTCTGCACTCAAATTGTATGTATCTCTATGTGGGAACCCATTATTTAGAGAACAAAAGGTATGGATATCAGCATTTTTTTGTTATTTTTTTAAAGTTTACCACAAGATTATTCAACATTTTCATTTTGATACTGTATGTATACACACGCACACACACACACACACATATATATTACTTTAATAGATAACACCACTTTAACTTAAAAATACCTTTTTAAATACCTGCTATGTTGTTTTACATACAAGAATTTAAAATTCCTCTTTACATTTTTTTTATACAAGTCAGCCCAGTATTAATTTGAATAAATAACATCACTTTGAACTTAAAAATACCTTTTAAATACCTATGTTGAATTACATACAAGAAATAGAATATATATATATATATATATATATATATATAAAAAACCGGTCCTACATGTGCAAACAGTTTTGTTTACATTTCCCATAATTTTAAATTGATTTTTTTTTTTTTATCCAAAATTGAAAGTTTGACAAAAAGTTTGATTAAAACATTATCAAAATTTCACACATTATATATCGAATACAGTTTTAACTTGCTGTAAAAAAATAATTCAATGTATACAAAAAAATGCATAAAAATGCACTGAAAAATCCTCAGTTTTGCAAAATTTGGCCAATAAATTGATCAGAAAATCTAACAATTTCAGTAATTAAACCAGGGAATATCATTTCATTTTATATAAATGAAATTAAATGACAAAATTATAACTAAAGTTCAAATTAAAAATATGCCCCCCCCCCCTGCAAACCAAGGATTTTTACAATGCATTTTTGTCTACGATATTTTATGTCATTTCCTCAAAAATTGGTTCAAGTTCAAAATCTAATTTTTGGTGTCAGTACTTAAAAGACAAATACACAACTTTTGGTGTTTCATATAATTTGATATTTGAAAAAGTGAAAAATCAATCTACCCTAACAATACTTTTCTCTTATATGTATGTATTAAATGTCCTATATGAGGTGTGTGGTGTAATGGTTATCATTATAAGAAATGGACACAGCAAGAGGAGTTCAAATCCTGGAGAAGACAGTCTGCATTTCCCATTGCGTCAATACCCTAGGAAAAGATACGAATCCAACTATTCTCTCCCCAGCTATGGGTAAGTAGTAGGGCAGACTAGGCTCTTAAACTTTGGCTAGGTAACAAGTCTAGGGGAAAACTCTGAAATCAAGCCTGTTAAATTCCACTTAAGAAATTGATATTGTGTCATATCCTACTCATGTAAAGGGGTTGGTAAGTGTCCTCTATATTTGACGGCTCCGCGAGCTGGCGCATTGCATGCGACTTGGAACATCAGCTCGTTTTTCCAACTGAAATAACCGTAACGGCCCAGCGTCCTGATATTGTCATTTGGTCTGTTAAGTTTTTTATCATTGAGTTGACAGTTCCATTTGAAGAAAATCTGGATTGGGCCCATCAGCAGAAGTTGGAAAAGTATGAAGACCTACGTGAACAATGCGCCAGAAACGGATGGATCACGGATGTATTTCCCATTGAGGTCGGATGTCGGGGGTTTATTGCCAACTCAACCTCGGCATTTTTGTCTAAACTTGGACTTTCTCTACCAGACAAAAGGAAATACTTAAATAAGATCCAGGAGAAAGCTCTAACCGCATCAGCGTGGATATGGCAGTCCTATTTTGTGACATCAAACCGACAAAGTCTGGTGGTATCGTGAGATACTGCTGGGGCGCTCTGGGTTAGTGGTAATGATGCTTCGGCCCCGAAACCATGCCTGAACCCAGAGTCATCATCTGATGAAGGCTTTGTTGGTTGCAATGCTACTGTGTAAATAGCAGTCATTGTATGAAGATTATTGTATATAAGCTGGTTTTGTTCTCGTTTCATTTCTTCAATATTAGTCAATCAATGGGTATTCTAATGCAAAGGGTGTCCCATTGTGGTGTAATTGCTAGCAAGCTAGTCCCGCAGATCCATTACTATGGAATGGAGAGTTTTATCTTAGCCTCATATTTGCAACCTGGTGTCATATCCTACCTGCAGCAAATGGGTTGGATAAATACCTACAAATGCTAATATTGGAACTTGGTGAGGGAGATGCAAATAAATATTCTTTCGTGCACTGACCATTCCCAATAAAAGGTTTGTTTGTTTTGTTTTATGACACACCAACCTTGGTGGGTCATTTAATGCCGGCAAAGTTTTGAAAGATCTGTAGTGATAATTTGGTAGAGAATTTTTTTCAAACTCTATTTTTCTTATCAACAAACCCATAAATGGGACCCTAACAGGTACTACCACTCCAGGTCAGAGTGAACCTGGGAGTAATGGTAATGAAGGGGTGCTCCACATTCTCCAGAACTGGAACTTCAACATAAGATAGAGTTTAATGTCATTCCAGGACATGAATTCCCTCAGCCACTGCCTTCTAGCACATGATAAAAAGGGTCGGGGGTTACTATAAGGGCAATAGGGTTGGAACAATCATATAGGTGCAAGGGTTTGACATGGTCAGCCGATTGATTGGAGGAAGCCTCTCCAACCGCCTGTCTAGCCTAAGTAAGTGCCAGAGTGCAGCATGTTATGGACTATCCAGGATTCCATATTTAAGCATCACAGATTGCTACCCACGGCCAACAGAGGCTCTTACCCTTCTGCAAAGGTTCAGTTTGTGTATTCTAAGTCCTCAGCCAACAGGGCTCCCAATAATAGGTAATGACTCCAATAAGTATATACAGTAACCATTTTAAGTTAGTCAACCGAGCTTAAATACTAACTAAAGTGACTAATAACTTCCACTTTATATTCCCTTTAATCATAAATAATTTCAACTATTTTAGATTTTATCCTCATCTTTGTCATATACACAACATTTCAGATGAGATGCCCTATGGCCTTCTTCAAGTGTTTCTTCTCAAACTGAGCCGAAACGTTGTATATATAACAATAAAAATGTGGACAACAGTCCGAAAAATCTAAATGATACAAATTACCAAGCCTCATTGCAAAAATTCAGTCAAATAATATTTATCATTTTTTGTCTGAATTTTTTAGATGAGGCTTAATAATTTCTATTGTCGTCATCTTTATTGTTATATAAGACAACATTTTGTCCGATGTGCCCTCCAACCTTCTTTAGATGTTTCTTGTCCCAATTACAACATGAAAGCTCCTAAGCAAGTCACAATTCCCTTTGTTATTTCTATCACATTCTCCATTCATTTTATTTTTATTTAAACCTCAATTATTAATAAAATTGTTTTATATATGTTCATTCTGACCTGGAGTGGTACTACATGTTAGGGTCCCATCTATGGATTAAATAGATCAAAAACTGTGTTTAAAAAAGAATTAAGTCTGAAAACAAACTGAAATACTCATGAAGAATGAATAAAACAAAATGCCTTTGGCATAAAATAACCGGTAATTTATGAGGAAGTGCGTCCCGGTCTCCTGCCTCATAAATTGCTACCTGGTGGCTATTAAAATAACGTCCCTAGCTATGTCGTCTCGGTGGTGTTACTTGAAAGAAAACAACCAACATAGGGTGTTAAATCTATTTTTTGTCATAATTCTTATTTATTTATCGTAATTTGTTTAGAAATTTATTTATAGAAATTTGTCGTAATTCTTGTTTATTTATAGAAATTTGTCATAATTCTTGTTTAGATATGAAGATGGATATCTATCTATCTACCTCAATTTGTTCATTTTTTACTTTGTTTATATATATATATATCCACCCATCTCCATTTGTTCATAAAGAGAAGCCCACCCCCTCTAAAATACATTTAACACCCTAAGTTGGTTGTTTTCTTTCAAGTAAAACCGCCGAGACAACATAGCTGGGGACGTTATTTTAATAGCCACCGGGTAGCAATTTCTGAGGCAGGAGACCGGGACGCACTTCCTCATAAATTACCAAATAACCCAATGGTTGACATGCCGTAAAATCCAACCAACCAACCACCCACCTTTTAATAGAAATAAGATCTTAAGGGTAAAAAAAAGAATCGAGTCTGAAAACAAACTGAATATTCATGAAGAATGAATAAAACAAAATGTCATCGGCATAAAATAACCCAATTGTTGACATGCCGTAAAATCCAACCAACCAACCACTTTTTAATAGAAATAAGATCTTAAGGGTAAAAAAATAAAGTAAAATAAATCAATATATGCGAGAATTGAGATTTCAATACAGAAATCAACATTTAATTGGAAGGGTACGAGTACAAATAATCACCCTAGCCCGATCAACTCCACCAATAATATATATGATAACTATTTAGTTAACAGAGTTTAAATACCAACTAAAATTATCTAACTTCAATTTTACATTCCCTTTTATCATAATTAATTTCAACTGTTTTCCATAGAGATAAGATTTTAATGGTAAAAAATGTTTAAAACTCAATATATATATATATATATATATATATATTTACCAACCCCTCCAAAAGAGCAGGATGCAACACAAGGTCAATTCATTAAACAGAGTTTAACAGGTTTGAATTCAGAGTTATCCTTCTGCTATTGTAGTTACCTAGACACGGTTAAAGAGCCCAGTCAGCCCTACTATTTATCTGTTGGGTCAGTAAAATGGTAATTCCTGTGTATAGAGTGAGTGAGGGAGAGGCTCTCTGTGATTGGATATACCAATCACGTGATGAGCCCAGAAGTTTTGGTGCAAAATACTAAAATTCTTACAGACAGATTCCGTGACCAGTTCCACGAGGCAACGATTTTAAAATCTCTTTGAGAGACAACCCTAAGATACCAGTATGTTGAATTAAAAACAAATTCTGATGCAGGGTTGTCCACAAAGTGTTTCCTCACTGACTGCAGTCTCACGTAGGCCAACTACTTCTGCCCAGCGCTCAACTCACTTCAGTTATTTATGGGCATAGTCCCCCAACATCCGGGCACATCAGTCGAACCTCATTCTCATGCGTTCAGATGGATGTGTGTAGGCCCCCAACATCTGGCCACCTGAATTGAATTTCGCGTCCATCCAGTGCCTAAATCCCTTTTTTTTTCTTTTTTTTTTTTGCATTCAGGAGGATGTGGGTACGACTCCGGCAGGCAAGACAATGTCTTGCTCTTTTTCTAAATGAGTATAGTAGTACTGAATCTCCGTCACAACCAGATATCTTCTCCTGCACGCCGGTAAGTCCCTTAAACTCAACTTTATACACAGGAAGGACTTTATATTGTTATTCATTGTTTCATGTGCTGGTTGATAAATTGTTAGAATTAAACAAAGTATCAATTCATTTATTTGTTGCTGTTAGTCTTAGAATTAAATGCTATACTAACACAATATACCCATAGTTGGTGGTAGAATAGTTGGATTTATACCTTTCCCAAGGGTATTAGCCATGTTGAGGATTTGAATTCGGGTCAACTAGTCCATTGCCAACGACTCTAACCATTACACCACCCACTACCAACACAATATAAGTAAGAAAAGAGAATCCTAAACAAAACTCATTATTTAATTCTAAACAATCTTTTCCATTTGAAGATTAGTCGCTCACTGAGTAATTAATAAACCAAGTATCCTCCTCATATCAGATTTCAATGTTTAAAAAGAAAAAAGAGAAAAAAAAAAAAAAAAAAGAAAAGATTTTCAATTTAAAAGCAGAAATGAATGAGTCAGAAGATTTAAGTTCATTTTCAAGGGAGATAAATCTGGAAATACAAATATGAAAGTTCATTTAAAGTGAATCATTCTTTCTTTTGTTTTTACCCTACCTTCATTTCTTTCTACAACTATGACCTTGTGTCAAATCTTGCTCGGGCAAAGGGATTGGTGTGTGGAATTACTTTACTTTTCCTATCAATTCTCCTACTTCCAGCCTCCACATCCATTATATACGTTGAAGAAAAAAAAAAAAAAAACTGGAACACATCACCGCTGATGATGGCACTTCGAAGTGCCGAAAGTACTCGGGATATGAACTTCAGTGGACTAATCCACGAATTTAAATATAAAAAAGTTGGCCAGAAAGCTTGAAAAGATTACCAATAAAATCATTAAACAGGAAACCTGCCTTTTGTTTAATTCCACATCTATAAATAAATATATATATATATGTAGTATAGTGAGAAATTTGAAAAAACACAGGTTTAAATAAAATGAGTGGTAAGTTTATTAGCCGACACTGCAGTGTTTCGATCTGTTGAGTAGTTCTCCCCCCCCCCAAAAAAAATTGCATTTTAACCCCCCCCCCAAAAAAAAAAAAAAGATTTTATCCGTGTATATTTTAGAGGAAGAATAGAGATTCCAAGAAGGCTCCTGAGTTTGAAAAGAAACATCACAAGAAGGCCGGAGGGCACATCGGCCAAAATGTTGTGCAGATAACAATAAAGATGAGGACAACAGTCTAAATAATACAAATTATCAAACCTCATCTAAAAAATAACAAGAAACACCTGAAGAAGGTCACAAAGGCAAACTGTCTGGGACTATATGACCTTTAGGCACCCCTTTTTGATCTCGATTCAGAAGGACATGTTTTTCCTTTACACCCTCAATATCCGGTTGTTTGTTAACAGATGATTTTAGAGTTTTTTTTTTTTAATTATAAAACTAACCCCAACACTAACCCCTAACCAACAACCGGATATTGACGGTGTAAATGAAAAACATGTCCTTCTGAATTGAGATCAAAAAGGGGTGCCTAAAGGTCATATGGTCCACTGTCTGAAAAGTTAGGTATATAACAATAAAGATGAGGACAACAGTCTGAATTATCCAAATTATCAAGCCTCATCTCAAAAATTCAGAGAAATACTTCCTTGTCACAACAGAAAGAAAAAGTAAACCTATCCCCTTCCCATTTCAAATAATGTTCTGTTTAATCACAGATATTGAATTTCTTTTTAAATGCTTCTACTGAAATTTGAAAATCAATTTATAACTGAAATTAAAATGTTAAAAAAATTATAAATAAGTGTACCTCCACCCTCACCCTCATCATTTGTGTCAATAGACACCAATTATGTCAAGATGATGATGTACTCAAAAACAGAGTATGTCAATAAAGATTCAGATTGGTTGGTTGGTTGGCTGGATTTCACAGCATGTCAACTCTTGTTGGGTTATTTTATGCCAAAGACATTTTGTTTTATTCATTCTTGATGGGTAATCATCTTTCCTCTTTTTTTTTTCTTTTTTTTAAACTCAATTTCTTTTAAATTCATTTTTATCTATTCAACTTACAGATTGGACCTTAACAGGTACTACCACTCCGGTTGGTTAGTTGGTTGGATTTTATGGCATGTAAACTCTTGTTGGGTTATTTTATGCCAAAGACATTTTGTTTTATTCATTCTTGATGGGTATTCACCTTTTTTTAAAAACTCAATTTCTTTTAAATTGCTTTTTTCTATTTAACCTACAAAATGGACCTTAAACGGTGCTACCACTCCAGTTGGTTGGCTGGATTTTACAACATGTAAACCCATGTTAGGTTTTTTTTTTAATTCATTCTTGATGGGAATTCAATTTTTTTTTAAACTCCTTTTTTTTCAATCTAACCTACAGATTGGACCTTAACAGGTGGTTAGCTGGATTTTACGGCATGTAAACCTTTGTTGGGTTATTTTATGCCAAAGATATTTTGTTTTATTCATTCTTGATGGGTATTCACTATTTTTTTATAAAAACATTTTTTGAACTCATTGTTTTTTTTTGTCTTGAACCCATAGATGGGACCCTAACAGGTATTACCACTCCGGGTCAGAGCAGACCAGGGAGTAATGGTGATGAAGGGGTACTCCACACTCCCCAGAGCTCCAGAACTGGAACTTCACTATTATGTCTGTTGTGATGTACAGAGTACATAAATCAATAATCAATTAAGTCAATTAAAATGGATTCATTGAAACTCCTAGCGTCTGACAACTGACTTAGTAAACGTGTGACGGAGAACGAGAAAGGAAAGGGAGCAGGACATTGTCTTGCCTGCTGGGATCGAACCCGCATCCTCCCGCATGCGAAAACAGATGCAATGTAGGAACTGGAAGGACGCGAGGTTTGACTGACGTGCCCGGATGTTTGGCTAATATGCCCATAAAATAACAAGTGAGTCAAGCGCTGGGCAGTCAGCAGCAGCAGTTGATGATGAAGCGCTTTTCAGTAAAGAAATGGATTTTAGTTGAACAGAAACAAAACTAAATAGGAAATGTGATTTTGAACTGCTAAAGATTATTTCGACTACTAGGGATTTTTCCAACTGCTAGACGAAGAATGTGTTGACCAACAGAGGGTCTGACTTGTGAGAAGACTGAGAACTCGCTTGTTTTTGGTTCTCCCTTGGCGGGAGCTTGTTGATTCGAAGGTCTATTAGGTCATTAATTATCTTACTAACTGCAACCTTGAGTACCTTTTTGGTTTCCATGTTTCTAACACATGTGGACATGCCTACCAAGTCAGAAAACAGCATAGCTCACATGACTTTCTGAAACATTTTTTAACGCTCAAAGTTGCCAAGCCATGAAATAAACTGCCTGCATCCATTGTAGGCTGCTGAAACACTGCATCTTTCAAAGCCTCCATGCTTCCTGTTATCCGCCAACACTATACCTGATACCCACACATACATGTATATTATTACTGTACGCTATTCATGTTCCTGACATTAGTTCATTATTCTATGTACTATACATGAGACTTTGATGAGTTGTGGTGCACCTGAGCACTGTACACAATAAATTTCATTAGTATTTCATTATCATAAAGTACATGTGATATTTAAGAAATATTTATACCATACAGATACCAGAGGTTTAAAATGAAATTGAAGACAGGAAAAGAGGGAGAAAAAAAAACAGCAGATTTTGAACTTTTCTTTCTACAAAGTAAACTTTCATTGCAAGTTATTTTTAATAGGACACTTGAAATTCTATACCAGATTCTCTCAACAACAAGTCCATAGTTTCTACCATCAAGCCAAACTTGCTTGTAGTGATATTCAACTTAACTGAATGCACTTATAGTTAATCTCGCAGGTCCATTACTGAATAATGAATTTATTTCAAAATTTGTCAGCATTAAATGACCCATTGAGGTTGATATAGATACATAACATATATTACTTCCTAACTGCTAGGCATGACATAACTTCAGACAGGTTGATATGCCATTAAAATCAACCAAATAACCACTAGATCCTCTCAGCAACAAGTCCATAGTTTCAACTGTTACATAATTATTAAGTACCTAATATTTATGGCAATAGTGTAGAAATCAAAATGGCCGTTATAAGCTACAGCCCATGGCCTTGAAGGATGAGTGACAAGGCTTGACCTCACTCACACCTTGCCTTCCGGGGATAAATCGTGAGAACCAGAAGGCATAGAAGACCCTGTCTTCCGGTTTAAGGATAGTAAGTAACTCAGTCAGTTAGCAGGTAGGAGCCGAGACTGATAGGATGTAAGTCAACTGTGCAGATGTCTGGGTTGGGATTTGACAATAAAATAAGATCAAAAGTAAATCGAAGTCTTGTGTTTATTATCTAAAAACTAACAATGACACAGGGCTTCTGATAACGAGAAATCCCTAACAGAAACCAGACCCGAAGTCCCCAAGAAAGTCCAGACCTTAGAAGAGACCAGACCAAGATAGTTTCAACCATCAAGCCAAACTTGCTTGTAGTGGTATTCAACTTTAAAGCAAGAAGTCTTAACTGAATGCATTTATAGTTAATCTTGCAGGTCCATTACTGAATAATGAATTCATTTCAAAACATTGTCAGCATTAAATGACCCATGCTAGGCATGACATAACTCCAGACAGGTTGATATGCCATTAAAATCAATCAATCAACCAAGTCCATAGTCCCAACCATCAAGCCAAACCTGCTTGTAGAGGTATTCAACTTTAGAGCAAGTGGTCTTAACTGAACTCACTTATATCTTGGCTCCAATTATAACAAAAGATTACAAACAGGTCATTTTGAGATTGAGTATTCTATTTAAATATGTATCTAGATTATCACACTGATCAACATAAGAGTAAGCGATGCTTGTCCAGAATAGGCCAGACAAAATATTTTAAGTTACAAATAAATTATATAGGAATCTAATACTTAGATTAACCAACCAGATAAGAGTAAGTTTCAATCATTTGCTTCATTTTTTTTTTTAACTGAATAATCAAATCCCAAATTATATAGAACTGTAATACTTACATTCACCATCTGTTATATAATGTTTTAGGTATGGCCTATCATTTTTGTAAGGAAGTGTAGTATAGATTTAAAAAAAAAAAAAAAATATTTCTATAATTTGTTACATAATGGCATAGCCTATCATTTTTGTAAGGAAGTGTAGTATACATTTTTTTTTTAAACATATTTCTATACTTATGTTACATAATGGCATAGCCTATCATTTTTGTAGGGAAGTATAGTATAGATTAAAAAAAAAACATTTCTATAATTATGTTACATAATGGCATAGCCTATCATTTTTGTAAGGAAGTGTAGTATAGATTTTTTTAAAAACATTTCTATAATTATGTTACATAATGGCATAGCCTATCATTTTTGTAAGGAAGTGTAGTATAGATTAAAAAACAACATATTTCTATATTTATATTACATAATGGCATAGCCTATCATTTTTGTAAAGAAGTGTAGTATAGATTTTTTTTAAAAACATTTCTTTAATTATGTTACATAATGGCATAGCCTACCATTTTTGTAAGGAAGTGTAGTATAGATAAAAAAACATATTTCTATAATTATGTTACATAATAGAATAACCAAAGAAAATTACCATTTGATTTAGAAAGTTGTGACCCAAACAAGTACATCCATTCCATGTCAGGTGACAACATGAGAATAATGGAAATGAAATAAGTTGATATTCCCAACAGAGTCTCAGAACTGGAGCCTCACCATTAGATCCAATTCAGAATCATACCCTTGAAATTTAAGATAAAATATACTTCCCAATTATAATATATTTTCATTTGTCTTATGGTCTCATATATAATTCACTTTGCCTTGTATTTGTTATAGAAGAGAAGTCTCATGGTCTCATATATAATTCACTTTGACTTGTATTTCAGAACTGGAGACTCACCACCAGATCCAATTCAGAATTATACCCATGAAATTCAAGATAATAAAATATACTTCCCAATTGTAATATCCACACCATTTTGAATATTTTCATTTATCTCATGGTCTCATATATAATTCACTTTGCCTTGTATTTGTTATAGAAGAGAAGTCTCATGGTCTCATATATAATTCACTTTGACTTGTATTTCAGAACTGGAGACTCACCACCAGATCCAATTCAGAATTATACCCATGAAATTCAAGATAATAAAATATACTTCCCAATTGTAATATCCACACCATTTTGAATATTTTAATTTGTCTTATGGTCTCATATATAATTCACTTTGCCTTGTATTTGTTATAGAAGAGAAGTCTCATGGTCTCATATATAATTCACTTTGACTTGTATTTCAGAACTGGAGACTCACCACCAGATCCAATTCAGAATTATACCCATGAAATTCAAGATAATAAAATATACTTCCCAATTGTAATATCCACACCATTTTGAATATTTTAATTTGTCTTATGGTCTCATATATAATTCACTTTGCCTTGTATTTGTTATAGAAGAGAAGTCTCATGGTCTCATATATAATTCACTTTGACTTGTATTTCAGAACTGGAGACTCACCACCAGATCCAATTCAGAATTATACCCATGAAATTCAAGATAATAAAATATACTTCCCAATTGTAATATCCACACCATTTTGAATATTTTCATTTATCTCATGGTCTCATATATAATTCACTTTGCCTTGTATTTGTTATAGAAGAAGTCTCATGGTCTCATATATAATTCACTTTGCCTTGTATTGTTATAGAAGAGAAGTCTCATGGTCTCATAATAATTCACTTTGCCTTGTATTTGTTATAGAAGAGAAGTCTCATGGTCTCATATATAATTCACTTTGCTTGTATTTGTTATAGAAGAGAAGTCTCATGGTCTCATATATAATTCACTTTGCCTTGTATTTGTTATAGAAGAGAAGTCTCATGGTCTCATATATAATTCACTTTGCCTTGTATTTGTTATAGAAGAGAAGTCTCATGGTCTCATATATAATTCACTTTGCCTTGTATTTGTTATAGAAGAGAAGTCTCATGGTCTCATATATAATTCACTTTGCCTTGTATTTGTTATAGAAGAGAAGTCTCATGGTCTCATATATAATTCACTTTGCCTTGTATTTGTTATAGAAGAGAAGTCTCATGGTCTCATATATAATTCACTTTGCCTTGTATTTGTTATAGAAGAGAAGTCTCATGGTCTCATATATAATTCACTTTGCCTTGTATTTGTTATAGAAGAGAAGTCTCATGGTCTCATATATAATTCACTTTGCCTTGTATTTGTTATAGAAGAGAAGTCTCATGTCTCATATATAATTCACTTTGCCTGTATTTTTATAGAAGAGAAGTCTCATGGTCTCATATATAATTCACTTTGCCTTGTATTTGTTATAGAGAGAAGTCTCATGTCTCATCAGATATATAATTCACTTTGCCTTGTATTTGTTATAGAAGAGAAGTCTCATGGTCTCATATATAATTCACTTTGCCTTGTATTTGTTATAGAAGAGAAGTCTCATGGTCTCATATATAATTCACTTTGCCTTGTATTTTATAGAAGAGAAGTCTCATGGTCTCATATATAATTCACTTTGCCTTGTATTTGTTATAGAAGAGAAGTCTCATGGTCTCATATATAATTCACTTTGCCTTGTATTTGTTATAGAAGAGAAGTCTCATGGTCTCATATATAATTCACTTTGCCTTGTATTTGTTATAGAAGAGAAGTCTCATGGTCTCATATATAATTCACTTTGCCTTGTATTTGTTATAGAAGAGAAGTCTCATGGTCTCATATATAATTCACTTTGCCTTGTATTTTATAGAAGAGAAGTCTCATGGTCTCATATATATTCACTTTGCCTTGTATTTGTTATAGAAGAGAAGTCTCATGGTCTCATATATAATTCACTTTGCCTTGTATTTGTTATAGAAGAGAAGTCTCATGGTCTCATATATAATTCACTTTGCCTTGTATTTGTTATAGAAGAGAAGTTATTGAAAACCATAAATCACTTTAAAGATGCCACAAGTCAAATCATAAAGTTCTAATATGAGAAAGAATAAAGAATTCCATGAAGGTCAAACATAACTTGGACAGAGAAATCACAGGCAAGAATTGCAAGGTTTCATATAATAGCACCATCAATGACCACTCAGCTGACTGTAAAAATTTGGGTAATCCTTAACTTTTTCCTCATAAATTCCTACCCTAAAATAAATTGAACCCTATTTGTTAAAGAATAGAGAAAATATATTTAGTATTGTAAAATAACAGGTGCAAGAAAAATAAAACATTCATATAATAGTAGTGTAAGATTCAAAGTGATAATACTTGAAGATAAAACTCCGACAACGGTTGATAGACAAAACATTTTATATACAGCACAAGAATTAACAGGGTACATAATACATAGGTGTACATAAACATACATATAAAAGTAGAGATAATGACACATTCATGAATGGTAAAATACAAGATATTTAGGTATCAAAGAGATACCTAAATGTACATAAAAACATAGTTACGGATACATGACTAAAGGATAGTCATATATCATATACAAGACTTACTAGCAGTGAGTGGCCAGTGTTAAGGGCCGAAGCACCAACGAGAAGGGGGTAGACAGAGTCTAACCCATAGTGGTGTCTCGTAAGTCAGCAGGCAAAGAGAGAGAGAGAGAGACGTTCAAACCACTCGCTTAAATATAACAGGCCCCTAGCGGGAACCAGCAAAACTAAACGGGCAGACAACTCCCCAGGCGAATACAAAAATAACGCCACAGTAGCATCAATGATCACTCAGCTGACTGGAGAAATTTGGGTAATCCTTAACTTTTTCCTTGTAAATTCCTACCATAAAATAAATTGAACCCTATTTGTTAAAGAATAAAGAAAATATATTTAGTATTGTAAAATAATGGTGCAAGAAAAATAAAACATTTATTGCAAAAACACGGACATAAAATGAGGGTTCAGTTTATTTTATGGTAGGAATTTACGAGGAAAAAGTTAAGGATTACCGAAATTTGTTGGGTGATTAGCATATCCAACTGTATTGTGAGCTGAGTATACTGTTGGTTTGAACAACAGCAACTAAGCACTATTGACTGGTGCCCAAAACAGCTGATATATATGGAACTCAGGAATACTCAATTCATGTATTTGGGGAATTCCATTCCTTGAGTCCTGATTGGCTGCTTGGTTTCTATGATGTTATGAGGCTTCATACTGGCATTCTTTGTTGCCTTGTCTTACCAATTTGATGGTAATTGGAACTTAGTATGTTTATTTTACATACACTACTACTACTACTAACACACTATTTGCTGGGTTCTTTTTCTTACTGCAAAGGTTTACTAATAAGATTAGTGTGTGTGTATATATATATATATATATATATATATATATATATAAACAAGGGTTAAATGTGACACATGATCAAATTTTGTGCAGAGTACAGCTGGTTGGAATATATATATATATATATATATAGACACACACAAAATTTCCCAGTTATGACACTTCATTTGTTTTTGGAGCTCTAGGAATGTGAACTACCAATTTGTTATGAGAAAGTTTTATTCTTTGAGCGAAAGGGATCCAATCAGTAAGAGGCAACTAACAATAATAAAAAAAAATCTAAAAAATTCTGTCAATTCTTTCACAGAATAATATCATGTTACGCAATATTACATAAAATATGTTTGTTAAATCTCTTTTGAGTTTATATATATATATATATATATATATATATATATATATTACTGCAAAAGAATTCATTTTACTATCATTATAATCAGCTGGGATTTAAATCTTCATCTTTTACCCAGCATAGACAGATATGACAAATAGTGTGTATGTGTGAATATATATATATATATATATATATACACTCATATATACACACACACATATATATATGCATACTCATATATACACACACACATATATATATATGCATACTCATTATATATACACACATATTATATATATGCATACTCATTATATATACACACACATATATATATATATATATATGCATACTCATATATATACACACACATACACTATTATATATACACACAATAATATATTATATATGCATACTCATTATATATACACACATATATATATATGCATACTCATTATATATACAACATATATATATATATGCATACTCATTAATATACACACATAATATATATATGCATACTCATTATATATACACACATATATATATATATGCATACTCATATATATACACATACTCGTTATATATATATACATAAACATATATACATACTCATTATATACACACACACATTCATATTATATACACACATTCACATTATATACACATAAACATATATATACATACTCATATATACACACATATATATATATACACACACATATTCACATTATATACACACATACACATAAACATATACACACATACTACATATGTATATATACACACACATATTCACATTATATACACACATACACATAAACATATACACACATACTACATATGTATAT
Source organism: Doryteuthis pealeii (assembly GCA_023376005.1). NCBI lineage: Eukaryota > Metazoa > Mollusca > Cephalopoda > Myopsida > Loliginidae > Doryteuthis > Doryteuthis pealeii. The sequence continues at coordinate 47,348,908 of CM042174.1, read as the reverse complement.
ATACACACACATATCTACATTATATACACAAACATACATACACATACATTACCCTCATATATATATATATATATATATATACACACACATATATACACACAAATATATATATTATACACACAAGAAGATATAGCTCATATATTTGAAAAAATATCTAAAAATCAGATTCGTTGTAATACTTTCTAAAGGAAATGATTTTATGATCTTTGTCTCCTGAAAAATCCATAAATCTTTTTTTTTCCGGATTAAGATGCACTTAGAACTGGCATCTACATTCCGGGGAGAGGGGGGGGAGATTCATGATCTTTTTTTGATTCTACCCAAGAATCAATAGAGCAGCTGAAAATAAAAATAATTTTTTTTAAAAGAAACGAGACAAAATGAGAAACAAGAAACTTGGGATGTTTGCTTGCTTACAAATTTTTTGTTTTTTCTTGGATATATATTTTTTTTTTTTTTTCAAATTCTATCAAGAAAGTTTTACCATTTGAATTCATTTAAAAATCCATTGGAATATTTTAATAAGAGCATTTATTGACAAAGTGGAAAAAAAACTGGGCTTTGAGGAAAACTTCTTATTCTTAACTGTTCACACATTAATACCATTCCTTTCCTTTTAGAAGTCCGTCGCAGACGACGATGACACCACTCCATGACTTCAACAGTTTCTGGACCCTCTGGTGGCTAGTTAGGTTTTGATTGGTTGGTTTTACGGCATGTCAACCCCTTGGGTTATTTTATGCCGAATAATTCTATTGGTAATTAGGTATTCAAAAATGTATAGGGGTTTATTTGCTGTAATCAAGTTTTCTTTGAGAATTTTAACATCAAGAGAGTGAGTGGTTTGGTTTGGTTTGGTTGGTTGGGTTTTACGGCATGTCAACCCCTTGGGTTATTTTATGCCGAATAATTCTATTGGTAATTAGGTATTCAAAAATGTATAGGGGTTTATTTGCTGTAATCAAGTTTTCTGTTGAGAATTTTAACATCAAGAGAGTGAGTGGGTGATTTTTGTAGGTCTATGAACTTACATCCTTGATAAGAGGCTGGTTCTTTTCAAAAAGTTTAATATCCTCTTGGGATCTATTTTTCCAAATAGTTTGTCCATGCTGTTAACATTGTAGAACTTTCTTCGAGTGTGGGAGAGGTGTGTGCATTCAATCAGAATATGTTTTATTGTGTATCGGTTTCCACATGAACATTTAGGTGGAGGTTCTTTTAAAATGACGGAGTGGGTTAATCTAGTGTGGCCAATGTGTAGCTGGGTGATAGTGGTTTCTTCTCTTCTGGTATTACTAGGATCAGGTGTCCTTTCTTTTAAATTGGGCTGTAGTTTGTAGAGTTTGTTGTGGGTATTTTCATCCCATAATTGCTGCCATTTTGCAGATGCAGTCACACACGTTGCAAGGGAAATTCCAATCTGCATTTTGTGGTTCATGACGACGACGAAGACATCGCCGCTCTGCAGCCCTGTTAATCTTGATATTGAGCCACTTAGCTCCTGTGCGGTATGTGTCTCGCCAACCCTGTCTGTTGGAGGCCAGATCATCCACACTTGAAGGTGTGATGGTGCATTTCATCAGCGTTGTCTTAATATTGTCTGGGGGTGGGCTCCTGTCCTCTGTTTGCCTTCTGTGGGTTCACCGTAAAGTATTTTACAGGGGAGTCTGTCTGCAGGCATGCGGATGGTGTGACTCCAACCATCGCAGTTTTTTAACCATTTAAATTCATTGCAATATTTTTGAAGAATAATCCAGCTAAGTTCCAATTACCATCAAATTGGTAAGACACGGCAACAAGCGGTTGTAACTTAATACAATCCCGTCCTGTTGCAATTCCACTGCAGAATGACAGGTTATTTATAAAACTCCACAATATCATTGAAACCAACCAGCCAATCAGAACTCAGGGAATGGAATCACCCAAATCCATGAATGGACTATTCTTGATTTCTATAAATACCAACTGTCTTGGACACTGCTTCAGTTGTGCTTAGCTAGTTGCTGTTATTCAAACCAACAGTAGACTAACTGACTTCAATAATTTTAATAAGCACATCTATTGACTAAGTGAAAAAACTGGGCTTTGAGGAAAACTTATTTTTAAATCTTCACACATTAACAGAGATGCTGATAGGTACACATCCTGTGTCACGGATGCAGAAAAATCTAAATCCATGCTTCTCAGTGTTTTTCTTTTTTCTTCCCCCACTATTTACAGCTAACAATAAATACATTTCAATATTTTCTAGGAAATGAATTACACTGTATGGGGTAAAAAGTAGGGGTTAGACAGCTCTAGTTGAGACCCATCAAATTTCCCAGGGACTCATTCAAATCAATATTTATATCATATATATATATATATATATATATATATACACACACACACACACACACACACATACATACATTTACCAATCCCTCCACATGAGCAGGATGTGACGCAAGGTCAATGTCTTATTCAGAGTTTTCGATCTCCTAGACTGGTTACCTAACCAAGGTTAAAGAGTCCAGTCCGCCCAACTATTTACCCATAGCTGGAGGGAGAGTAGTTAGATACATACCTTTCCCAAGGGTATTAGCACTATGTGGAATGCAAATTCGTCCAGGGTTTGAACCCTTGTCAACGAGTCCATTTCCTAGGACTCTAACCATTACATAACATGCCTCTATACACAAACATATATACATGCATGCACATTATATATATATATATATATATATATATATATATACACACACACACAATATTCAAACAAAGTGATATTGAGCACTCTTTACTTATAAAAATTACAATCTATATATACATATATAAAGCAAAAGCATCTGACTCCCTCTTTAAAAAATTTCATCTGTCAGTGTGGCTTCATAGCTGCAGCAAGGCTGGGCTAGTATCACACAAGAAAACACAAAATGTCTTCTTGATAGCATGCACAACATGGGAAGAAACAAATCTCTCACTGCTGACCCTCATTTATCATTTGATAGGAAGTCCACAATATATATATATATATATATATATATAAATAATCAATGGTAATATTATAGGTTTACACTCATAACTTGAAGTTTCATGGTAATCCAATCATCAGATGAGTCCAATGGTTGAGATGTTAAAAAAATTTTCACGACTGGTTTTTAACATCTCAACCATTGGACTCATCTGATGATTGGATTACCATGAAACTTCAAGTTATGAGTGTAAACCCATAATATTACCATTGATTATAAATCTGCTCTGCTTTATTAGCATTGAGCACCTTTCCATGCAAATACTTTTCTCATTTTTTCATTCTCTATTCATTATATATTATATATATATATTTGAGATATATTTTTGTATCTGTATCCGTTTTTCAGAGGAATATATATCAGGTTTGGGCATTAGTGTGAAGCATTAAAGTGCCATATTATAATAATGTAGTTATCATAATATATTCATCTGGGAATAAATATCAGAAAACTCGGTTGTTTTTTTTTAGTTCCTTTTATTTAGTAGCAGTGGTTGAATTTTTCGAGATTATGATGAACTCCCAGATGAAATATATTACGATAACTACATTATTATAATATAGCACATTAATTCTTCACACTAATGCCAAACCTGATATATGTACCTCAGAAAAACGAATACAGATACAAAAATATATCTCAAATATATATACTTACTAGAAGCATGCGGAGACTTCCAATCAACACCATGAGAGAGAGGGAGAGAGAGAGGGAGGAGGGAGGAGAGGGAGGGAGAGGGAGGGGAGAGAGAGAGAAAATTGATAAGGAAAAGGCTAAAATATTGTTCATGTTAACAGTTATAAATTTATTAAATCAGATTTTAATTTTTGAGAACTATAGGCATCTTCAGACTGACTACAGTAATACACACACACACACACACACATATATATTGTCAAACACTTTTCAATGAACATAACAGATAAGTTTTGTCGGGTGAACTTTCCAGTTTTCATATCGCAAGTTACAGGTATGGATGAACTGTCCAAAGTCCAGAAGAATTCTAATCATGCATGATCAACCAACATTATCAAGATATCACGTGTCCAAATTAAAGTCCTATTTGTCAACACATTAAGCAGCGCAACTGCCCTTCCTAAAACGTCTGAAAAATTCTTGTTGACAATACAAAAATCTTGAGTAACAGATTGTAAAGATAAAAAGATTACAACATTATATTTTTTTTTTTTTTTAGGAAGCGTGTAGTGTAATGGTTAAAGTCATGGGAAATGGACTCGTCGCTCAGAGTTCAAATCCTGGACGTGGTAATTGCATTTCACTTAGCGCTAATACCCTTGGGAAAGGTATGAATTCTACTCTCCCTCCAGCTATGGGTAAATAGTAGGGCAGACTGGGCTCTTTAACCTTGATTAGGCAACCGGTCTAGGAGAAGGAAAACTCTGAATTAAAACCTGTTAAACTGCTTAAGAAATTGACCTTGTGTCACATCCTGCTCGTGCGGAGGGGTTGGTAAATATGTATATTCTTTTTTTGAACACATCCAAATTCTATGTATTTTTACAGTTTTATTTTCAAATATCAAAATATCTTTGACCCCCTTATGTTGAGGACGTAAAATATTTTTCAAGTTGGTCATATATTGTACTAAAGCTTTTTTGTATACTTAAATTTTATGTTTTTCTATTATTATTATTTTATTTTATTTTGTATTTAAAATAATAATATATATAATTTTTGGCTAAAGCTATTTTGATATTATGTCGCTGTTGGGTCAGTAAAATATGTTTACTTCTATGTATAGAGTCAAGTAAAGAAAAGCCTTTTTCTGATTGGACTTAGCAATCATGTGATGAGCCCAGAAGTTTTAGCACCCAAATATTCTATAGACACTCAGAGCAGTTCCACAAGCAATTGACCAGAAATTATTCCTGAGAATTATTGTCTTTATAGAAGGTACCAGATATATTCAATTTATCTCTCCATCAGACTGCTAAGTCTTTCAAACTCTTGGGCGAAACGTGTCGGCATTTCAATAAATAATTTTATCCATACATTTTCTTTCCATTTATCTTCCTTTCTCTCTTTCTTGATCACCCTATCCCTTCCGTTTTTCTGGGGTTTTTTCTTCTTTGTTCATACATTTTTTCTTCTTCTAACGTTAGTATCCTACTATCCCCAGGTGTTTTTTGTTCCTTGACATATTTTTTCTTCTAATGTTCTTGGTATTCTACTATCCCTATGATTTTTTCTTTTAATACCCATTCTGGTGGCACCAGGAGTGGCAGTACTGTCTTATCCACCAAAACTATCTTACCAGATATATAAACTGGCACCAGATATATTCAATTTATCTCTCTATCAGACTGCTAAGTCTTTCAAACTTGACTGTAAATATAGTAAGGTTGTTTATATTATTAATCATTGTACATATATAGAAGGACAAACTCTTGGTCGAAACAAGTGTCGGCATTTCAATAAATAAATTTTATCCATACAACATTTCCAAAAATTTTCAAAAAAGATTCTTTTTTCAAACATATCTAAATTCTCTGTATTCTTACCATTTTTTTTTTCAAATATAAAAATATCTTGTTCTGATGATGACCGCTTTTTTGTATACTTAAAAAATTTTATATTTTTTCTATTATCATTATTTCATTTTATTATGTATTTAAAAAATAATAATAAATAGAATACAATGTGTACAAGGATAATCTCTCAGTTGAAACATGTGTTGGCACTCCAATAAATGATTTTTAATCATACATAATTTTCTTTCCTTCTATTTTTTTTTCTTCAACATAATTGTCAGATTCACTTCCATTTTTTAACTTGCATATATATAAGTTAAATCTAATGAGTCAGAAATACCTACTAATAGTTTCGCTTAATAGCTCATCATGACAAGAATCTGACCCAGATTCTTGCCCTGGCTCATTAGATTTAATTTCATTATTTGCTCTACTTAGGTATCAAGCACTTTTTACCTTTTGGCTTAAGACAATCCTAGCGGTTGATATATATATATATATATTTTATATATAAATTTTTTTCTTTTGGCCAAGTGTTATAGTGTTAATCAGTTATTTTCGACCCTCTTGGTTTTGAAGAATAATCAAAGTTCCAATTACCGTCGAACTGGGAAGACAAGGCAACAAACAGTTGTAACTGAAATACAAACCCGAATGTCGCAAAGTCTACTGCAGAATGACAGGATATATATAAGACTCCACAATGTCATTCAAATCAAGCAGTCTAGCAGCCAATCAGAACTCAAGGAATGGAATGACCCAAATCACCCAAATTCATGAATGGGTCATTCTGGATTTCTATATATACCAACTGTCTTGGACACTGCTTAAGTTGTACTTAGTTAACTGCTGTTGTTCAAACCAACAGTAGATTTACTGACTTCGATAGGTTTTTCTTTTTTTAGTAGTATATTTTTACTATTTGCCCATGTTTTTTTCTTGACACAAGGGTTTGCTAATACGATTATTACATATATATAATATATATATATATATATTATTTATATATTTTATATATAATATATTGCATGGGTGAGGGTCAAGTTCTTTTATTTATGTTTAACATAAAAATCATTAATTGCAAGATATATATATATATATATATAATATATTGCATGGGCCAGGTTAGCTCAGTCGGTAGAGTGTTCAGCTAGAAACCACAAGGTTCCTAGTTCGATACCGGTCCTCGCCAACTCAGTGTTATGAGTAGCACAGGGATCTGTGCGGTAAAGTAAGGAGCTGATGGTAGGTGTGGCTCTCCACCTCAGATGCAAAAACAATCTCCTTGGTCTAGCGCTAGTGAAAAGGGGATATACTCCCTCGCTGATACCGACATTAGACCGCCCCGACAACTTTACTTATATTGCATGGTGAGGGTCAAGTTCTTTTATTTATGTTTAACAAAAAATCCTGAAATTGCAAGATATATATATATATATATATATATATATATATATCTTGCATTTAATGATAAAAAATCATTAAATGCAAGATTATATATATATATATATATATATAATCTTGCATTTAATGATTTTCATGCTAAACATAAATAAAAGAACTTGACCCTCACCATGCAGTTTTAGTGTCACACCAGAACAGAATGAGAAGTTGCTGCCTATATATATATATATATATATTATATATTATATATATATCTTGCATTTAATGAATTTTTATGCTAAGCATGAATAAAAGCTGAATCACTGAAATTCTTGTTATAAAATTCATGAAATGCTTTTGCCTAGAAAAATTCAATTTCTGGCAAAATAGTTTAGAAAAAATAAAAATAAAAATTTTAAATTAAAAACAAACAAAAAAAAAAACGTATAAAATTCTGTCATTCTCTCATTTCATATAAGACAACTTGTTAAATTAGCTTTCTACATTCAATCAGTTTTTTTCTTTTTATTTCTCCGACTACTTGTGTTATTATTAAAAAACTATGAATGGCACAAGGCAAGATCTCCTCGAGCATTTCAAGTTGGTTTCAAACTCAAAACATCAAAAAATTGCCATCCAACTCAACATCAGATCCAACAGCCAGATTCTAGCTTCTCAAAGTAGTACCACTCCAGAGATAAGTATACAACTATTATTTTTACTAGTACAAAATAAAAAACACCCTCCGGGCGATGTAAAAATAGATTTTTTAAACATATTACCTCTGGGGTGGGAGTAAAAAATTCAATGTCAGCAAGTTTGTACCCTAAGTAAGTAAAATCATCAAATTCATTAAAGGATTAAAAAATAAAACAATTTGAAATATAAACTTTAAATATGTATTAAAATAAAACAAACTATATATAGATATATAATACCAGTCATGTATTTATTAAAACTTGTTTTAAAAAACAATGAGGACTGTCTAATGTTGCATGCTCAAATTTTGAGTGTATTTATTCTATGTTATGACGATTTTGGGTAATGTGACGTAAGCAGTGACATAATTTTTGTGACAGACAAAAACCGGAAGCGAATCTCCATTATAAATAAATATGACAATTTTGGGTAATGTGACATAAGCAGTGACGTAATTTTTGTTACAGAAAAGAACCGGAAGCGAATCTCCATTATAAATAAATATGACGATTTTGGGTAATGTGACGTAAGCAGTGACGTAATTTTTGTTACAGACAAAAACCGGAAGCGAATCTCCATTATTAATACTAGCAATATATGCGGCCCTCCGGGTGCAAGTATTTAAGTTTTAATATAATAAAATTATCATATTAAATTAGAAAGGCTAATGAAACTGAATAAGTATGCAGATAAAGATTTGGAACAGAGGGGGTATGATTGAAAATTGGAACAACTTCAAAACTAACTCTTCCATCATTTACCATTACTCCCATCTATCATTGGTAAATTTTCCTAATTTAACTCTTTAGTTAAAATAGGAAGTAAGGAATAAATTTACAGTTATTTCTTCTTGTTAATGGATTTCTTTTAAGATTTATCCCAAGATTTTTTGCTCATATTCAATAAGATAAAACCAAACAATTAGAAATCCATAATACTAAGCATATATTTATTAAAATCAAATTTTTAAGAATCAATATGCAAATTAGCCTTCCCATTCACACTGTAAACCACTATTTTGTTGTATATATAAATACAATTGCATGTTAATAGTTTGTAGATATGGTCAACAGTCTTAATGATGTAAAATAATTTTATTAATAATTGAAGTTTAAATTAAAAATAAAATCATGGAGAATGTGGTATAAATAACAAAAGGAATTGTGACTTGATTAGTAATATAGTTTCGGTTACAGACAGACAAACCCACAATCTCCATTATAATAAGATATATGACATATCACTGTCATTCCGAAATGAGAGCCACCACATTACAAATATGATATTAAACTGAATCATCACTTTTTGCTGAATTAACTTTTTGTCAGATTAACTCTTAACATCCTGTTGAGAATTTTCTAAGTCCAGAGCTCTATTCCTCTAAGGATTTATCAATAAATGGCTAAAAATGGCCTTTTCATTTCCCTTAAATCAAAGATTTCTAAATATGTTTAATATTACATTTAAACAAAGGTAATCATTTGGGGTAGATTAGAAAAATGAATGTGACTTCCGGTCGGGTGGAATGAGGCGGTATAGGACATTAAGACATTAACTAAACTTCACTTCCCTGAATTCAAACCAGCTGTACTCCACTTAGAAATTGATGTTGTGCCTGTAGCTGAAGGGTAGATACATACTAATTACATACTAGTATCAGTCGGTAGAGCGTTCGGCTATGAATTGCAGGATTCCTGGTTCGACACCAGCCCTCACCCTCAGCGTATGAGTAGCACATGGATTTGAGCAGTAAAGTGAAGAGCTGATGGTAGGTGTGGTGCACCACCTCAGACACTAAAAAATATATATTTAAACTTGGTTTGGTTGGGTTTTTTGTTTACGCATATCAACCTAAAGTGGTCATTAATGCCGATAAAGTTTTGAAAATAAATCAATTCTTATGGATAATACAATTTTTTTTAATAATACATTTTTCTATTTTACCATAGATGGGACCCTAGGTACTACCCTCTGGTCAGAGTGGAACCAGAGAGCAATGGTGATTGAATAGCGCTTTGGTGTTGTGAGAGAGTCCGTGGGTGGCAATCCGTGAATGCTTAGGATAGAACCCAGGTGGGATGAGCAGTTATGACTTGCAATTATCCACTTTGGCTCTATCTGGGCTAGACGGCGCGGTCAGTAGATGCCCACCTCCGATTCTAAATCGCTGGGTCAGTCATGCCCTTGCACCTATATGATTGCCCCAACCCTATTGCCCTTATGCCAAGACCCAACCCCTTTTTATCATATGGGGTAGAAGGCGTGGACTGAGGGGTCTTCATGTGCTGAATGACGTTTAACTCTATTGTGGTCGAGGTTCCAGTTCTGGAGTTTGGCAATGTGGAGCACCCCTTCATCACCATTGCTCCCTGTCCACCTGACCCGGAGTGGTAGTACCTGTTAGGTCCTATCTATGGTAAAATAGAAAAATGTATTATAAAAAATTGTATATCCATTAAGATTGATTTATATTCAAAACATTATCGCATTAAATAACCCACTGAGGTTGATATGCTGTAAAAACAAACCAAACCAAACAAGCCTGTATAAAAAAAAAAGATCAGGTTATTCCGGTATATACCATTGTAATAAATTCACTCTACTTTTGTATTGAGCCTTTAATTTGTTAATATCGCTATCTTTATCATGGAAAACTTGTATCAACTCACCATTGAGACAATTTCACCGGTAAGTCACCATTTTCCTATATAAATTTTATATATATATATATATATATATATATATATATATATATTATATATATTATAATTAGAAGCATCACACTTCTTATTCTGATGATAACTGCATTGCATACGATGTGCAGGCTCACTTTAATGGCGTCATGAATAACAAGTTTAAAAAAAAAATGTCACAAATAACTGTAAGTAAAGTCATCGGGTGACCTAAAGTATATCATCAGACAGCCGAGGAGTAGCTATCCCCTTTTCACTAGCACTAGACCAAGGTGATTGTTGGGCGTCTGAGATGGACGCCACACCTACCATCAGCACCTCACTTTACTGCACATATCATGTGCTACTCATACGCTGAGTTGACGGGGCCGGATCAACCCAGACAACCTAGAAGTTCCCAGCGACACTCTACCGACTGAGCTAAACTGCCATAACTGTAGTCATGTAAAAAGATTGGCAATAAACCGGACTGGCAAATTTCGTTTCGCATTAGGTTGATGATGATAATATTGATGATGATGTTTTAGACATCTGATTAATGGGGGGGGAATAAAAAAAGAAGTCAGTTCATTAACATTTTTTCATTAGAAAATGCTTTAAATCAGAAATTAAGTAGAAAAATTAATTAACTTTGACAGTAATTGATATTTAACGAGGCTCGCGCGACCATCTTCTTTTTAGATCTTATTCATTGGATCGGTCATAATTAGATGGATTCAATGAGGTTTTTAAAATTTTTTTTTTTTTTTTTTTCTTGTTTCTTTTTTGTTCTTTTTTTTTTTGTTTCTTTTTTTTTGTCTTTTTTTTTGTTTTTTTCTTTTTTTTGCTTCTTTTTTTTTTGTTGTTTCTTTTTTTTTTTTGCTTCTTTTTTTTTTTTTTTCTTTTTTTGTTCTTTTTTTGTTTCTTTTCTTTTTTTCTTTTCTTTTTTCCAGAATTTGAACTGCACATTGAGAAATTGATGATCATTTGAGTTGATATACAATTGAACATTTGGAGATTTGTGTAGACTTGGTCAGTATTTCAAGATGTGCCTGCTAACTTGGATACAAAATCCAATTGGTTATGCTCTCATAGGTTCAAATCCTGTATGCATACCATGTAGAGATTTCTGTAGACTGGTCAGTATTCAAATGTGTCGCTAACTTTGGATTCAAATCCTGTATGCAGTACCATGTAGAGATTTGTGTAGACTGGTCAGTATTCAAATGTGTCTGCTAACTTTGAATTCAAAACAATGGTTCAAATCCTGTATGCAGTACCATGTTAGAGATTCTGTAGACTGGTCAGTATTCAAATGGTGTCTGCTAACTTTGGATTCAAATCACATGGGTTCAAATCCTGTATGCAGTACCATGTAGAGATTGTGTAGATGGTCAGTATTCAAATGTGTCGCTAACTTGGATTCAAATCCTGTACTTACCATGTTAGAGATTTGTGTAGACTGGTCAGTATTCAATGTGTCTGCTAACTTTGATTCAAAATCCAATGGGGTTCAATCCTGTATGCAGACCATGTAGAGATTTGTATAGACTGGTCAGTATTCAAATGTGTCCGCTAACTTTGATTCAAAATCCAATGGGTTCAAATCTGTATGCTGTACAGAAGGATTTGTGTAGACTGCGTCAGTATTCAAATGTGTCCGCTAACTTTGGATTCAAAATCCAATGGGTTCAAATCCTGTATGCAGTACCATGTAGAGATTTGTGTAGATGTCAGTATTCAAATGTGTCCGCTAACTTTGGATTCAAAATCCAATGGGTTCAAATCCTGTATGCAGTACCATGTAGAGATTTCTGTAGACTTTAGGATTCAAATGTGTCTGCTAACTTGGATTCAAATCCAATGGGTTCAAATCCTGATGCAGTACCATGTAGAGATTTGTGTAGACTGGTCAGTATTCAAATGTGTCCGCTAACTTTGGATTCAAATCCAATGGGTTATGCTCTCATAGTTCAAATCTTTTGTTAATCAACAATACATCTGGTCTTCTTGCTGGGATAAGTGATCCGTTTTTATTTCAAAGTCCCAGAGAATTTTATGCGTTTCGTCTCAAGAACAGATTCTGGTTTATGCATATTAACCATTTGTAGTATGGTCAAATTACATTTTTTGCATAATTCCCAGTGGATCACCTTCCCAACCCAGTCGTGTCTAGTTTGTACTCCCGTTGTGCTAGTTTGCTACATTCGCCAGAGTATATGGTTACGTCTCATCTCTTCTTTTTCTTCTTCTTCTTCTTCTTCTTCTTCTTATTATTATTATTATTATATTATTATTTATCCCTCTTATATATATTGTTCCTTCTCTTTTCATCTCAAGTTATCATTTGGTCTGTTTCTCGAACCATATTCCAAATCGCCAATATAATTCCATCCATGAAAATGTCTTATTTTATGTGGGAAAGAGTATTTACTGCAAATTGAATTTTTCCTATCAATTTTCAAAGGCAAATATCTGCTTAAGAATTAACCTTGTGTCACATCCTACTTGTGTGGAGGGGTTGGGAAACATATAACAAATCTTGGAGAAAGCCTGAGTCTGCAAGGAGATTGTTTTTTAGCATCTAGGTGGTACACTATACTGACATCCGCCCTATCGGCTGGGGTGTTAGAATGCAGTGACTGCACCTCTGCAGGGGGTAAGATTCCCCAAATGGGGCCACTTGTTGGCCGTGGTGGCGACCGTATGCTTAAGGACGGAGTCTTGGTGGATGAGCAGTCCCATGACTGCAACACTCACTTAGAACTTACTATAGGCTAGATGAGCATTCGAGAGGCCCCCTCTGATTAATGGAGAGGCCCCCTCCGATCAATCGGCTGTCACGTCAAGCCCTAGCACCTAATGATTGCCCCAACCCTATTGCTCTTATGGCAAGCCCAACACTTTTTATCTTATGGGTGCATGAGGCTGTGGCTGAGGGTCACTGTCCTGGGAATGACGTAACTCTATCTGATGTGAGGTTCCAGTTTTGGAGGTTTGGGGAATGTGAGCACCCTTTCNGTCAAGTTACTAGGAAAGTCATATATATATATATATAATATATATATTATATAATATATATATATATCGAGGTGTTGCGCCACCACGGATCTTCTTTTACGTGTGTCTAACAGTTTCATTGCCGCTTTACGTACCAAGATTTAAAGAGCCGTATTTATCCCATTCCTTTAGGGGAATAGTTAAGACTAATACCTGTTGCAGCGGTATGAAAGCTATATGAAGTCACACAGTCTTGTCAGAATTGTAACAAGGTTAGACGCATCTATTTTCTCTGTTTATACTATTTACTATAGCTGGAGGGAGAGTATTGTGTTATTCTTATTAGCGCTTCGGAAATTCAAACAGCAATGTTTGATTTGAATTTCCGAGTCGACTATATTAGGCCTCTATCTATTAATCCAAGGATTTTATGTATGTAATAACACCGTGGGAAATTAGATGGGTCAACCTTGTACATGATCGCTGGACAAGTATTACTATTTTTTCATACCCATGCGAAAGGTATTAGTCTACTATTCTCTCCTAAAAGGAATGGATAAATACTGCTCTTAATCTGAGTACGTTAAGCGGTCAATGAAAAATGTAGACACACGTATATATACCTGTGGTGGCGCAACCACCTCGATAAGGTATATATATATATATATATTATATATAAAATATATATGACTGTTCCTAGTAAAACTTATATTATCTAATATTATATATATATTTACCGTAAGTCATTCCGTAACACACAGTCATCACAACCCGCACACCCCCCCCCACACACACATATATATATATAATATAATATAGTTATATATATTATTAATTAATATATATGATAATCAAAAGTCCAGAGAAGAAATCTTCCTTGATATAGGAGTTGTTTTTATCTATCTATTATGGTGTTTTGCCTTGACATATTTGTTCTTCTAATGTCTTGGTATTTCTACAATCCCTATGATTTTGTTCTTTTAATTATATTCAGGGAGTGGCAGTACTGTCTTACACCAAAAAACTATCTTACCAGATATATAAACTGGCACAGATATACTAATATATCTCTATCAGACTGCTAATCTTCAAAACTTGACTGTAAATTTGTAGTAAGTGTTTATATTTATTAAATCATGTAATATAATAGAAGACAAAACTCTTGTCGAAACAAGTGTCTCATTTTCCAATAAATAAAATTTATCCATACAACATTCCAAGAAAATTTCAAAAAAGATTCTTTTTTTCAACATATCTAAATTCTCGTTATTCTACCATTTTTTTTTCAAATATAAAATAATCTTGTTCTGATGATGACGCTGTATACTTAAAAAATTTTATGAATATTATATTTTATTATGTATTTAAATAAAATAATAAATAGAATTACAATGTGTACAAGGATAATCTTCTCAGTTAAAAACATGTGTTGGCACTCAAATAAATGATTTTTAAGCTAACATAATTTCTTCCTTCTATTTTTTTTTCTTCAACATAATGTCAGATTCACTTCCATTTTTAACTTGCATATTTATATAAGTAAATCTAAATGAGTCAGAAATACCTACTAATAGTTTCGCTTAATAGCTCATCATGACAAGATCTGACCCAGATTCTTGCCCTGGCTCATTAGAGTAATTTCATTAGTTGCTCTACTGGTTATCAAGCGACTTTTACCTTTGGCTTAACAATCCTACGGTGAGATATATATATATATTTATATATAAATTTTTCTTTGTCCAAGTGTTATAGTGTTAATCAGTTATTTTTCGACCCTCTGTTTTGAAGAATAATCAAAGTTCCAATTACCGTCGAACTGGAAGACAAGGCAACAAACAGTTGTAACTGAAATACAAACCCGAAAGGGTCGCAAAGTCTACTGCAGGAATGACAGGATATATATAAGGGACCCACAATGTCATTCAAATCAAGCAGTCTAGCAGCAATCAGAACTCAAGGAAGAATGACCCAAATCACCCAAATTCATGAATGGGTCATTCTGGGTTTCGTATATATACCAACTGTCTTGGACACTGCTTAAGTGTACTTAGTTAACTGCTGTTGTTCAAACCAACAGTAGATTTACTGACTTCGATAGGGTTTTTCTTTTTTTAGTAGTATATTTTTACTATTTGCCCATGTTTTTTCTTGACACAAGGGTTTTAATACGATTATTACATATATATATATATATATATATATATATATATATATATAATTTTATATATAATATATTGCATGGTGAGGTTCAATTCTTTTATTTATGTTTAACATAAAAATCATTAATTGCAAGATATATATTATATATATATATAATATATTGCATGGGCCAGGTTAGCTCAGTCGGTAGAGTGTTCAGCTAGAAAACCACAAGGTTCCTAGTTCGATACCGGTCCTCGCCAACTCAGTGTTATGAGTAGCACAGGGATCTGTGCGGTAAAGTAAGGAGCTGATGGTAGGTGTGGCGTTCCACCTCAGATGCAAAAACAATCTCCTTGGTCTAGCGCTAGTGAAAAGGGGATATACTCCCTCGCTGATACCGACATTAGACCGCCCCGACGACTTTACTTATATTGCATGGTGAGGGTCAAGTTCTTTTATTTATGTTTAACATAAAAATCCTGAATTGCAAGATATATATATCTTGCATTTAATGATAAAAATCATTAAATGCAAGATATATATATATATATATATATAATCTTGCATTTAATGATTTTTATGCTAAACATAAATAAAAGAACTTGACCCTCACCATGCAGTTTAGTGTCACACCCAGAACGAATGAGAAGTTGCTGCCTATATATATATATAATATATATATATATATATATATATCTTGCATTTAATGAATTTTATGCTAAGCATGAATAAGAGCTGAATCACTGAAAATTCTGTTATAAATTCATGAAATGCTTTTGCCTAGAAAAATTCAATTTCTGGCAAAATAGTTTAGAAAAAATAAAAATAAAAATTTTTAAATTAAAAACAAAAAACAAAAAAAAAAAAACGTATAACTTCTGTCATTCTCTCATTTCATATAAGACAACTTGTTAAATTAGCTTTCTACATTCAATCAGTTTTTTTCTTTTTTATTTCTCCGACTACTTGTGTTATTATTAAAAACTATGAATGGCACAAGGCAAGATCTCCTCGAGCATTTCAAGTTGGTTTCAAACTCAAAACATCAAAAAATTGCCATCCAACTCAACATCAGATCCAACAGCCAGATTCTAGCTTCTCAAAGTAGTACCACTCCAGAGATAAGTATACAACTATTATTTTACCAGTACAAAATAAAAAACACCCTCCGGGCGATGTAAAAATAGATTTTTAAACATATTACCTCTGGGGTGGGAGTAAAAAATTCAATGTCAGCAAGTTTGTACCCTAAGTAAGTAAAATCATCAAATTCATTAAAGGATTAAAAAATAAAACAATTTGAAATGTAAACTTTAAATATGTATTAGAATAAAACAAACTATATATAGATATATAATACCAGTCATGTATTTATTAAAACTCGCTTTAAAAAACAATGAGGACTGTCTAATGTTGCATGTTCAAATTTTGAGTGTATTTATTCTATGTTATGACGATTTTGGGTAATGTGACGTAAGCAGTGACATAATTTTTGTTACAGACAAAAACCGGAAGCGAATCTCCATTATAAATAAATATGACAATTTTGGGTAATGTGACATAAGCAGTGACGTAATTTTTGTTACAGAAAAGAACCGGAAGCGAATCTCCATTATAAATAAATATGACGATTTTGGGTAATGTGACGTAAGCAGTGACGTAATTTTTGTTACAGACAAAAACCGGAAGCGAATCTCCATTATTAATACTAGCAAATATATGCGCCCTCCGGGTGCAAGTATTTAAGTTTTAATATAATAAAATATCATATTAAATTAGAAAGGCTAATGAAACTGAATAAGTATGCAGATAAAAAGATTTGGAACAGAGGGGGTATGATTGAAAATTGGAACAACTTCAAAACTAACTCTTCCATCATTTACCATTACTCCCATCTATCATTGGTAAATTTTCCTAATTTAACTCTTTAGTTAAAATAGGAAGTAAGGAATAAATTTACAGTTATTTCTTCTTGTTAATGGATTTCTTTTAAGATTTATCCCAAGATTTTTTGCTCATATTCAATAAGATAAAACCAAACAATTAGAAATCCATAATACTAAGCATATATTTATTAAAATCAAATTTTTAAGATCAATATGCAAATTAGCCTTCCCATTCACACTGTAAACCACTATTTTGTTGTATATATAAATACAATTGCATGTTAATAGTTTGTAGATTAATTAATAAATTAAAAATAAAATCATGGAGAATGTGGTATAAATAACAAAAGGAATTGTGACTTGATTAGTAATATAGTTTCGGTTACAGACAGACAAACCCACAATCTCCATTATAATAAGATATATGACATATCACTGTCATTCCGAAATGAGAGCCACCACATTACAAATATGATATTAAACTGAATCATCACTTTTTGTTGATTAACTTTTTGTCAGATTAACTCTTAACATCCTGTTGAGAATTTTCTAAGTCCAGAGCTCATTCCTCTAAGGATTTATCAATAAATGGCTAAAAATGGCCTTTCATTTCCCTTAAATCAAAGATTCTAAATATGTTTAATATTACATTTAAACAAGGTAATCATTTGGGGTAGATTAGAAAAATGAATGTGACTTCCGGTCGGGTGGAATGAGGCGGTATAGGACATTAAGACATTAACTAAACTTCACTTCCCTGAATTCAAACCAGCTGTACTCCACTTAGAAATTGATGTTGTGCCTGTAGCGGAAGGGTAGATACATACTAATTACATACTAGTATCAGTCGGTAGAGCGTTCGGCTATGAATTGCAGGATTCCTGGTTCGACACCGCCCTCACCAACTCAGCGTATGAGTAGCACATGGATTTGAGCAGTAAAGTGAAGAGCTGATGGTAGGTGTGGTGCACCACCTCAGACACTAAAAAATATATATTTAAACTTGGTTTGGTTGGTTTTTTTTTACGGCATATCAACCTCAGTGGGTCATTTAATGCCGATAAAGTTTTGAAAATAAATCAATTCTTAATGGATAATACAATTTTTTTTATAAATACATTTTTCTATTTTACCCATAGATGGGACCCTAACAGGTACTACCACTCTGGGTCAGAGTGGACCAGAGAGCAATGGTGATGAAGGGTGCTCCACATTCCCCAAACCTCCAAAACTGGAACCTCACCATCAGATAGAGTTTAACGTCATTCCCAGGACATGTAGACCCTCAGCCACAGCCTTCTAGCACCCATAAGATAAAAAGTGTTGGGGCTTGCCATAAGAGCAATAGGGTTGGGGCAATCATATAGGTGCTAGGGCTTGACGTGACCAGCCGATTGATCGGAGGGGGCCTCTCCAATTAATCAGAGGGGGCCTCTCCGACTGCTCATCTAGCCTAAGTAAGGTTCTAAGTGGAGTGTTGCAGGTCATGGACTGCTCATCCACCAAGACTCCGTCCTTAAGCATCACGGGTCGCCACCCACGGCCAACAAGTGGCCCCATTTGGGGGAATCTTACCCCTCTGCAGAGGTGCAGTCGCTGCATTCTAACACCCCACCGATAGGGCGGGATGGTCAGTATAGTGTACCACCTCAGACGCTAAAAAACAATCTCCTTGCAGAACTCAGGCTTTCTCCAAGATTTGTATATGTTTACCCAACCCCTCCACACCAGTAGGATGTGACACAAGGTTAATTTCTTAAGCAGATATTTGCCTTTGAAAATCTGATAGGAAAAATTCAATTTGCAGTAAACTCTTTCCACAATAAAATATGACATTTTCATGGATGGAATTTAATTGGCGATTTGGAATCTGGTTCGAGAAACAGACCAAATGATAACTTGAGGATGAAAAGAGAAGGGAAAATATATATAAGAAAGGATAAATAATAATAATAATAATAATAATAATAAGAAGAGATGAGACTGTAAACCATATACCTGCGAATGTAGCAAACTAGCACAACGGGAGTACAAAACTAGACACGACTGGGTTGGGAAGGTGATCCACTGGGAATTATGCAAAAAATGTAATTTTGACCATACAACAAAATGGTATATGCATAAACCAGAATCTGTTCTTGAGAATGAAACGCATAAAATTCTCTGGGACTTTGAAATAAAAACGGATCACCTTATCCCAGCAAGAAGACCAGACGTAGTGTTGATTAACAACAAGATTTGAACCTATGAGAGCATAACCCATTGGATTTTGAATCCAAAGTTAGCAGACACATTTGAAATACTGACCAGTCTACACAAATCTCTACATGGTACTGCATACAGGATTTGAACCCATTGGATTTTGAATCCAAAGTTAGCAGACACATTTGAATACTGACCAGTCTACACAAATCTCTACATGGTACTGCATACAGGATTTGAACCCATTGGATTTTGAATCCAAAGTTAGCGGACACATTTGAATACTGACCAGTCTACACAAATCTCTACATGGTACTGCATACAGGATTTGAACCCATTGGATTTTGAATCCAAAGTTAGCGGACACATTTGAATACTGACCAGTCTACACAAATCTCTACATGGTACTGCATACAGGATTTGAACCCATTGGATTTTGAATCCAAAGTTAGCAGACACATTTGAATACTGACCAGTCTATACAAATCTCTACATGGTACTGCATACAGGATTTGAACCCATTGGATTTTGAATCCAAAGTTAGCAGACACATTTGAATACTGACCAGTCTACACAAATCTCTACATGGTATGCATACAGGATTTGAATCCAAAGTTAGGGACACATTTGAATACTGACCAGTCTACACAAATCTCTACATGGTACTGCATACAGGATTTGAACCCATTGGATTTTGAATCCAAAGTTAGCAGACACATTTGAATACTGACCAGTCTACAGAAATCTCTACATGGTACTGCATACAGGATTTGAACCCATTGGATTTTGAATTCAAAGTTAGCAGACACATTTGAATACTGACCAGTCTACACAAATCTCTACATGGTACTGCATACAGGATTTGAATCCAAAGTTAGCGGACACATTTGAATACTGACCAGTCTACAGAAATCTCTACATGGTACTGCATACAGGATTTGAACCTATGAGAGCATAACCAATTGGATTTTGTATCCAAAGTTAGCAGGCACATCTGAATACTGACCAGTCTACACAAATCTCCACAATGTTCAATTGTATAATCAACTCAAATGATCATCAATTTCTCAATGTGCAGTTCAAATTCTGAAAAAAAAAAAAAAAAAAAGAAAAAAAAAAAAAAAAAAAAAAAAAAAAAAAAAAGAAAAAAAAAGAAAAAAAAAAAAAAGAAAAAAAAAAAAAAGAAAAAAAGAAAAAAAAAAAAAAATTTTAAAAAACCTCATTGAATCATCTATTATGACCGATCCAATGAATAAGATCTAAAAAGAAGATGGGTCGACGAGCCTCGTTTAAATATCAATTACTGTCAAAGTTAATTAATTTTTCTACTTAATTTCTGATTTAAAAGCATTTCTAATGAAAAAATAGTTAATGACTGATCTTCTTTTTTTATTCCCCCCCCCCCATTAATCAGATGTCTAAAACATCATCATCAATATTATCATCATCAACCTAATGGAAACGAAAGATTTGCCAGTCCGGTTTATTGCCAATCTTTTTACATGACTACAGTTATGGCCAGTTTAGCTCAGTCGGTAGAGTGTCCGGCTGGGAACTTCTAGGGTTCTGGGTTGATTCGGCCTCGTCAACTCAGCGTATGAGTAGCACATGGATATGTGCAGTAAAGTGAGGTGCTGATGGTAGGTGTGGCGCTCCACCTCAGACGCCCAAACAATCACCTTGGTCTAGTGCTAGTGAAAAGGGGATAGACTTCCTCGCTGTCTGACTGATACTGACTTTAGGTCACCCCGAAGACTTTACTTACAGTTATTTGTACATTTTTTTTTTAAACTTGTTATTCACTGACCCATTACAAGAAGTTGAGCCTCACCATCGTATGCAATGCAGTTTATCATCAGAATAAGAAGTTGATGCTTCTAAATTATATATATATATATATATATATATATATATATATATATATAATATAAAAATTTATATAGGAAAATGGTGACTTACCGGTGAAATTGGTCTCAATGGTGAGTTGATACAAGTTTTCCAATGATAAGATAGCGATATAACAAATATAAAGTGCTCAATACAAAAGTAGAGTGAATTTATTACAATGGTATATACCGGAATAACCTGATCTTTTTTTTTTATACAGGCTTGGTTTGGTTTGGTTTTGTTTTACAGCATATCAACCTCAGTGGGTTATTTAATGCCGATAATGTTTTGAAATAAATCAATTCTTAATGGATAATACAATTTTTTATAAATACATTTTTCTATTTTACCCATAGATAGGACCCTAACAGGTACTACCACTCCGGGTCAGAGTGGACCAGGGAGCAATGGTGATGAAGGGGTGCTCCACATTGCCAAAACCTCCAGAACTGGAACCTCACCACCAGATAGAGTTTAACGTCATTCCCAGCACATGTAGACCCTCAGTCACCGCCTTCTAGCACCCATATGATAAAAAGGGGTTGGGTCTTGCCATAAGGGCAATAGGGTTGGGGCAATCATATAGGTGCAAGGGCATGACGTGACCAGCCGATTGATCGGAGGGGGCCTCTCTGACCGCCCGTCTAGCCCAAGATAGAGCCAAAGTGGAGTATTGCAAGTCATGAACTGCTCATCCACCTGGGTTCTATCCTTAAGCATCACGGATTGCCACCCACGGCCAACAGGTGGCCCCATTGGGGGAGTCTTACCCCTCTACAGAGGTGCAGTCGCTGCATTCTAACGCCCCAGCCGATAGGGCGGAAGCTATACAGGTTTTTACTGTATATACCTCCACTGATGCTGATAGCTTTTTGATTTAGTGCATTCTGGGACACACATATTTGCTTTGAATGAGTCCCCAGGAAAATTTATGTGTCCCAACTAAAGCCCTCTAACTCCTACCATGTAACCTATCCTGTGTAATTCATTTCAAAGAAACTATTGAAATGTATTTACAGTTAGCTTGAACTGGTGAGGGAAGAAAAAAGGAAAATACTGGGACGCATGGATATGATTTTACTGTGTCCTTTTAGATTTGTGCGCATCAGGGATGCAGGACGCGTACCTATCAGCATCTCTATTATTATTACTAGCAAATATATGCACCCTCCGGGTGCAAGTATTTAAGTTTTAATATAATAAAATATCATATTAAATTAGAAAGGCTAATGAAACTGAATAAGAATGTAGATAAAAAGATTTGGAACAGAGGGGGTATGATTGAAAAATAGAACAACTTTGAAACTATTCCATCATTTTCCCTTACTCCCGTCTTTCATTGTTAAATTTTCCTAATTTAACTGTTTAGTTAAAATAGGAAGTAAAGAATAATATTAGTTATTTCTTCTTGTTAATGGATTTCTGTTAAGATTTATTGAAGAGATTTTTGCTCATATTCATTAAGATAAAACCAAAAAATTAGAAATCAATAATACTAAGCACATATCTATTAAAATCAAATTTTTAATATCAATATGCAAATTAACTTTCCCATTCACACTACAAACCGCTATTTTGTTGTATATATAAATACAATTGCATATTGTTAGTATGTAGATATGGTCAACAGTATTAATAATCTAAAAACAATTTTATTAATAATTGAGGTTTAAATGAAAATAAAATCATGGAGAATGTGACGTAAATAATAAAGGGAATTGTTACTTGAGTAGTAATATAGTTTCGGTTACAGACAGAAAAACACACAATCTCCATTATAATAAGATACTAAAGCTAATCAATGATTGTCTCCTAAAGGCTTTTTCACTATTTTGTTTAATGAAACAAAATTCATACTAAAATATTCCTTGCTTTTAGGATTGAGATATGTTTGAGAAAAAAAATTACATTTTAATTGGTTCTTATTAGTTGTAATTTGCAATTGGGTCAAAAACTGACCCGTCTCTTACTTTACATTCTGCCTATCACTTTCCCTCCTCTCTATGTATATCTTGATTACCTCCTCATTATATATATATTTACCAACCCCTCCGCACGAGCAGGATGTGAGACAAGGTCAATTTATTTAGCGGAGTTCAACAGGTTTGAGTTCAGATTTGTCCTTCTCCTAGACCGGTTGCCTAAACAAGGTTAAAGAGCCCAGTCTACCCTACTATTTATCCATAGCCTGAGGGAGAGCAGGATTCATACCTTTCCCAAGGTTATTAGCGCTAAGTGAAATGCAATTACCACGTTCAGGATTTGAACTCGGGGCGACGAGTCCATTTCCCATGACTTTAACCATTACACCATGCGCTTCCTCATTATATATGTCAGCTCCTCTGTATGAGTAAGAGAGACAGATGGGAGAATGTTTGTGAGAGAGACATTTAACTACTCACTTTATTTGTATGTTAAGATTCAGCAGCAGCAGCAGCAACGAGCCGAGCCGTAGTTTAATAAAATTCCTGTATTCATTTCAATCTAAATTAGGTCAAACGTTCCCTTTCTTAAACATATTTGTGAACTCCCCTCCCAAAGAAAAAAACAGCTTTAAGTGGAATTTTGAAGGTCAACAATAGGAGACCATCTATCTGTACATTAGGGTAGGTCAATTTTGGAACTGTAACATATCCCATGGGGTGAAAGTTGCAAATTAACAAAGAATTACAACTGAGCAAATATCAAACTTTTTGGTACAAATAATGTTCAATATATGTGAAATAATAATAGAAAAAAATTGTTGTCGTAGACATAGTGCCACATCTAGGAAAAAATCAGAAATCATCAATTACTTAAAATTGGTTGGCTTTTTTTTATAGTATTTTTGGATTCCTTGGGCTTTAAAATGCTCTTAGAAACCAATTTTTAAGAGTAGGGAAGCTCTCAAACTCATTTTACAGACAAAAATAGATTACAAAAAGTCACCATTTTTTGTGCCCCCCCCCCCCCCAAATTTGGAGAACTAAAAATCATCATAAGTCCGCCAATTTTTATAATTGGAAGCTCAAATTTTTGTAATTTATCATATTTTTTTATTTATTATTTTGTAATATATTATTTAATATTGAAGTCTGTCAGTTTACTATTGGTTTGAACAACAGCAACTGGCCAAGCACAACTGAACCAGTGTCAAGACAACTGGTACTTATGGGAATTCAGAATAGTCCACTCATGCATTTGGGTGATTCCATTCCTGGAGTCCTGATTGGCTGCTTGGTTTCTATGATGTTCTGAGGTTTCATAAATAACCTGCCATTTTGCAGTAGTCTTTGCAGCAAATCAGGTTCGTATTAAGTTACAACTGCTTGCTGCCTTGTTTTACCAATTCGACGGTAACTTTTGGAACTAGAATGATTATTCTACAATCCACACTTATACAAAATTTCAAAAATGAAGGGGTTGGTGACATGTCCTGGATGATTTGACATGGAATTACCCTGATATTCACAAAGGCCTCCCACGAGGCCGTATTAACACAAGTTTTTTTGTTTATTTACATGAGATGTTTATGGGGCATCCAGTGAGGATCAAACTCGCTATGCAGTCGTAATGGATCTGCAAGACTATCTAACCATTACACCACTTTATTTTCTTCTCTACCCGGGCTTTGCTGGGTAGCTGCTTCTAGTAGGAAATAAAACCAAATCATAATCATTCTATTTAAGAGTTCATGCCTTTCCTTCTTCACTAAGGAAGTGATTAAGTTGAGGGGAAATAACAATTGAAATACTGGAAGTAAAGTTAAGATTTAAGTCCGTCTTTTCATGGTAATGGCTCATAATAACGCTAAGAAGAAAAGAAGAAAAGAAAAAAAAAAAGAGAAAGTGTGGCAACGTACCAAAGATTGGAAAAGTGCGGATCGGATCGGATCGGGGGGAAAAAAAAAAAAAACGGATCATCAATCAACCAAATTGTTCTTTCTGGGAAGCATAATCATTATTCAGCAGAAATGCGGATCGACTTAAAAACTTGAGGAATTCTTAAATTACCATATCGCTGTCTGTTCAGTCACAAAGAGTGACATTATCACTTAAATTGGCAAAGACAACTAGTCAAATTAAAAGACAACTAATCAAAGGAATCGGTTTAGCTTAGTCGTTAGAGCACCAACCTGGAAATCACAAGGTTCTGGGTTTGATTGTTATATATCCCTTTTGTTCGTTTGCTTTGTTTTACGGCATATCAACCTCGGTGGGTCATTTAATGCCGACAAAGTTTTGAAAAAGATTCATTCTTAATAGATAATCAGTTTTGTTTATAAACATGTTTTTCTATTTAACCCATTGATGGGACCCTAACAGGTACAACCACTACAGGTCAGAGTAGACCACGGAGCAATAGTGATGAAGGGGTGCTCCACATTCCACAGACCTCCAGAACTGGAACCTCACCATCAGATAGAGTTTAACATCATTCCCAGGACATGTAGACCGTCAGCCACCACCTTCTAGCACCCATATGATAAAAAGGGTTGGGGCTTGCCATAAGGGCAATAGGGTTGGGGCAATCATATAGGTGCTAGGGCTTGACGCGACCAGCCGGTTGATCAGAGGGTGCCTCTCCGACCAGCCATCTAGCCCAAGAAAGGACCAAAGTCAAGTTTTGCATGTCATGGACTGCTCAACCACGGCCAACAGGTGGCCCTATTGGGGGAGTCTTATCCCTCTGCAGAAGTGCAGTTGGTGCATTCTAACGCCCCAGCCGACAGGGCGGTTCTGGGTTTGATTGTCATATATCTGTTTTGTATGGAGGTGTGTGGTGTAATGGTTAAAGTCATAGGAAATGGACTCGTTGCTCAGAGTTCAAATCCTGGAAGTGAAAACTGCATTAAAATTGCAGTAGTATTGCAACAAGGTTAGATCCGTATTAATTTACGTCGCCTTGTTGTCTTGTCCAAACCAACAATATACTGACTGACTTCAACAGTTCTGAGGATCCAGTGGTTTAATTAGCAGGTTGGGCTATTCCACTATACCTTGTATTTGGTTACAGTGTGTGGTTTTTTTTTTTCTGGTGACTGGACCCTAGTCACAGCCTTCCTGTGAAGGTGAATATGATGTTGATTCTAGACTGGTCATCGCTAACTCAGCATTGAGTAATCTGATCTTTGTAGTAAAGCATCTGGGAGCTAACAGTAAGTGCAGTGCACCACCTCAGCAAAAAAAAATTTCCATGGTCTAGCGCTAGTGAAAAGGGCACAGACTCCCTCACTGGGGAAATTCATAGAAAATATATGAAACCCATCCTTGTAGGGCCACTAAGCAGGCTCCCCCCCCTCCTGTCAGTGGGTTATGCACCATGCACCAACCCTGGATAGGATCTTAGATATTTATACTGATAATTATTTCTGTAAGGCTCGAATACTTTTATTCTTTAATCTAAATCAGGGATCACCAAACTTTTTTCACGGTGGGCCAGATAATTGAAAAAATAACGAGCGTGGACCACATTATTATACTTGCTAGCCAGATAGCTTCAAATTAAACATTCTGATCAATTGTAATTTTATCAAAATCTTATATATATATATATATATATATATATATATATTTATTGAAAATAGGTAATCTTCAACTTATTCCTCATAAATTCCTACTATAAAATAAACTGAACTCTCATTTTATGTCCGTGTTTTTGCAATAAATGTTTTAAATATGTTTGCAATAAATGTTTTTAAATCAAGAAAATATATATGTTTGCAATAAATGTTTTTAAATCAAGAAAATATGTTCAGTATTGTAAAATAACAGGTGCAAGAAAAATAAAACATTTATTGCAAAAACACGGACATAAAATGAGAGTTCAGTTTATTCTATGGTAGGAATTTACGAGGAACAAGTTAAGGATTACCTTGAAAATATAGGGTTTGCCCTTTCCAAAAATGTGTGTCTCATAACTTTTGAATAATTCGTTGCTTCACAGTAGCTCTTTGAAAATTACCTGTGTTTTTCAAGCAGTCATAACAAGTGAAAATTCCGGATCGCGTAAGTAACAAGTGAAATGCTCACACACACAAAATTTTGTAACCTACCTACAGTAGTCAAGTCCGTGAAGATTTAGTAAGCTTAACATTATATTTAAATTTAAATGGTATCAGACTGTTTTGCGTTCCATACTTTTTAACAAACAAATTCAAATACTATTTCTCTGAATGTTTGAGATGAGGCTTGATGATTAGTATTATCTGCATTATTCGGACTATTGTCCCCATCTTTATTGTTATCTACACTATTTCTCTGAATGTTTGAGATGAGGCTTGATGATTAGTATTATCTGCGTTATTCAGACTATTGTCCCCATCTTCTTTGTTATTTGTACAACGTTTCGGCCGATATGCCCTCCGGCCTTCTTCAGGTATTTCTTGTCGGACTCGTGAACCTTCTCAGACTCAGGAACCTTCCCGAATTCGAAAAGAAGGTTCCCGAGTCTGACAAGAGATACCTGAAGAAGGCCGGAGGACATATCGGTCGAAATGTTGTACAAATAACAATGAAGATGGGGACAATAGTCCGAATAATGCAAATAATACAAATTCAAATACTGTTGACGAACTTGATAAAATGCCTTCACAGGCTGTATCCATCCCCGTGGGCCATAGTTTGGTGACTCGTAATCTAAATGTAATTGTTCTCTTCACAATTAAGATCCTAAACAGCTTCCATTATCCAAAGTGTCTTGAAGGGTTTGTTGGTCAGAATAGACAGGAATCTGAGGAATTGATGGATGAATATTGACAGTTTGAAAAATAATATATGCAATACACAAACACCCGTGGTGAATCCAAAAGAAAAGAAAAAGAAAGAAAAGGCAAATAGAAAGAAAGGGAGAAGAGAGAGAGAAAGAGAAAAAGAAGAAAGAAAAAAAGAGAAGATGAAAAAGACAGAAAAAGAGAAAGAGATAGAAAAGAAAAAAAGAGAAAGAGAAAAGTAATAAGAGAGAAAAAGAGACAAATGCAGAGAGAGAGAGAAATGCGAGAGAGAGAGAGAGAGAGAGAAATGCAATGAGAGAGAGAGAGAGAGAGAGAAATGCAATGAGAGAGAGAGAGAAATGCAATGAGAGAGAGAGAGAAATGCAAGAGAGAGAGAGAGAAAAGAGAGAGAAAAGCAAAGAGAGAGAGAAAAGCAAAGAGAGAGAGAAAAGCAAAGAGAGAGAGAAAGCAAAGAGAGAGAGAAAAGCAAGAGAGAGAGAGAAAAGCAAAGAGAGAGAGAGAAAAGCAAAGAGAGAGAGAGAAAGCAAAGAAAGAGAGAAAGAGAGAAAAAAAGCCAAGAGAGACAGAGAGAAAAGCAAAGACAGAAAAAGTGAAAAATAGAGAGAGAGAGAGAGAGAGAGAGAGAGAGAGAGAGAAATCAAAAAGAGAGAGAAGGGGTGACAAAGAAAAGAGTGTGAGAAATGAGAGAAGGAAAAA
Organism: Doryteuthis pealeii; assembly: GCA_023376005.1. Taxonomy (NCBI): domain Eukaryota; kingdom Metazoa; phylum Mollusca; class Cephalopoda; order Myopsida; family Loliginidae; genus Doryteuthis; species Doryteuthis pealeii. Next base: position 47,320,123 of record CM042174.1, on the reverse strand, counting down.
AAAAATAGAAAATCTAGCCAGGTGAGTCATATAACTACAAAAATCCTTACAGAATAAAACCAATATCAATATTCAGTTCAGTTACTCACAAATAAGTAATATCAATAAAATATAGAACTCCTCCTCCTCCTCCTCCCCCTCTTCCTTAACAACAACAACAACAACCAACCAACCAACGTTTATTTTCTAATGAAAGAGACATCATCTGATGAACCCTTTAAGAGATGGCAATGATGATGATGATGGTCATTAATGTTGAAGCGAGTCAGTCAGAATGCTGATGAAGTGAACAAGCAGCTAAAAAGTCATCAGGGTGGCCTGAAGTCAGTATCAGGCAGACAGCGAGGGAGTCTATCCTCTTTTCACTAGTGCTAGATCAAGGAGATTGTTTTGGCATCTGAGGTGAAGCGCCACACCTACCATCAACTCCTCACTTTACTGCACAGATCCTGTGCTACTCATACGCTGAGTTGGCGAGGGCTGGTATCAAACCCGGAACCTTGTGGTTCTTAGTCAAACGCTCTATCGACTGAGCTAAACCAACCCTTATTTTGAAAAATACAAAAGTGTGGCACAGGGCCTAAAATGGGAGGAGAAAAGCTGGTCTTTTCTATCCTAACTTAACTATTTCCATTCGTCACCCAATTCATACTAAAATTTTTCCACCATAAAACCAATTCACACTATAATCACCAAAACTTACCCTCGATGTCATACCTACACCTAATCCTGTATTTACAGTCGTGAGAGGGTGGATGATTTGAAAAAAAAAAAAAAGAAGAAAATATAAAGATAGAATGATTATTAATATGCCCCCTTCTGCCTGAACCAGGTAAGTCTGAGTGAATTATGATGATGATTAGATTAGAAAAAAGATTTCTTCTTGTATGAAATCTTTTTAAAAAGAGTCAAGATTACTCAGTATGAAAGAAAAATTCTGTAGCCATATCAGTGCTACTGTATGGCTGAAACATTGAGTGAGTGTTCAGTGATACTTACTCTACTCTTATATTGAATGAAAATACGAATAATGATGATGAAAAAGAAGATTCTCCTTGTATGAAATAAATCTTTTTAAAAAGAACCAAGATTGCTCAACATGAAATAAAATTCAGTAGCCATATCAGTACTAATGTATGGCTGAAACCTTGGAGTAAGAATTTTGTGATACTGACTATACTCTTATGATGATGGTGATGGTGATGATAATTAAGAAAAAGAAGATTTCTTGTATGAAATAAACATTTTTAAAAGAGCCAAGATTGCTCAACATGAAATAAAATTCTGTAGCCATGTCAGTACTAATGTATGGCTGAAACAGAGTAAAAATTAGAATTCTGTGATACTGACTGTTCTCTTATAATAAATGAAAATACCAGTCATGATGATGATGATGATGATGATGATGATGATGATGAAGATTCCTTGTTGTATGAAATAAACCTTTTTAAAAGAGGTTGAGATTACTCAACATGAAAGTATTAACATTAGCAGACAATACATCTTATCTCTTCTTACTTGAAAAGATAAAAGTCAGACATCCGGAATCCTATAAATGGTCCCTAATGTAAAATGGCAATTGCACTGTTAAACACAAACTGATCTCTACACAAAAAAAAGGCAAGTCAACAAGTTTATTCACTAGAAAGGTCACATGGTCAGCCATTAAAAAAAAGGCCTTCTGAATAGCCAGTCTCTCTTCTGAGAGAACGAGAAATCAAACTATCAATGGAAACAGGTCTTTGCTTAATTCTATAGTTCAATTCTAGAAGAAGAAAAAAAAAATCATTTATCACAATCCTTCTCGGCCTTATTACCTTAGATTCTAATTTTATATATATATATATATATATATATATATATATATTTAAGTGTTGTTATGGGTCCAACAGGAGAAAATTAAATATTTTATCAAAAAAGAAAGAAGATCCGCAAAAAGGATTATGTTTTGTTTTTTTTTAAATTTATTTTTATCTTACATTTGTGACATGTGTTTCAGATCATCTGATATCTTCAGGCATTAATTAAACACACACACACATATATATATATATATATATATATATATATATATATATATATATGGTTGAACTGTGCAGACATTTAAAAATCCTAACCTTAATAAAATAAACTTTGATTATAGCCCTAAAATACTTAAATGCCTTTAACCATACCATCGTTTCCTACCTGATGATGGCAAACTGTATTGCCAAAAGCGCTCATGTTGAAACCTTTGGTGGACTGTTACACCAGTTACACCCTGACACCAAAAAGATGGCCCGAAAATTAGAAAAGATCAACCAAAAACTTGTCCGACAAGAATTGTCTGTACAGTTCAACAAAACTTATATATATATATATATATATATATATATATAAGTAAACAGTGTTCAATAGCATTGATAGAGCATTTATATTTAAGTTAGGGTAGCTTGGACATGGAGTCATTGGTATCTGAATATTGCCTATGTAATCTTCTGAAGATTGCATAGACAAGAAACTGTTAGTAACCAGGTGCTGTTGATTCCATGTCCACACTACTTAACTTATATATAGGACATTTTTGCCTAACCTAGTATTATGATTACCAGCAGAACCTGTGGATATACCACAGCATTTAATTATTACAATGTTTGATATGTTTACTTAAGAGCTATTGCTAAATAGTTCACTATGTAAAAAGTATGATAATCTTCATCTAACTCTCTTTCACTCTTTTTTTCTTTCTTTCCTTCTTTTCATTATGTTCAATTGAAAAAGATAAGCGTTATCACTCCCCCATGCTTACCTCCTCTCTTTCCCCTACTCTTTTTCTTACTATATTTTTTCTGTGTAGCATGTCCTTTTCTTCCCTTTCTCTCTTAATAATAAAAACATAATGGTCCATTATTTAGCTGAGGTGACAACACGCATAAAAAATATTTTTGCATTTCATCTTGGATGATTTGGACGGTCTCATTTTTAACCAGAGGGTGTTGCAGGGTGATAACGATTGGAAGATTAAGAAACAAGAGTACTTGAAGAATAATCAAAGTTCCAATTACTGTCGAATTGGGAAGACATGGCAACAACAGTTGTAACCCAATACAAACCCGAATAGTTGCAAAGTCTACTGCAGAATGACAGGGTATTTATAAAACTCCACAATATCATTGAAACCAAGCAGCCAATCAGATCTCAAGGAATGGAATCACCCAAATTCATGAATGGATCATTCTTGATTTCTATAAATACCAACTGTCTTGGACACTGCTTTAGTTGTGCTTAGCTAGTTGCTGTTATTCAAACCAACAGTAGACTAACTGACTTCAATATGGCACTGCGAACAGCAATGGAACCTGAAGATTGGGAAAGCTACTTCAGTACTAACATATAGATGTTTGAGTCATTCATAATTCTTTCTAACTGTAGAATAATCATACTAAGTTCCAATCACCATTGAATTGCTAAGACAAGGCAACAAGGCACTGTAACTTAATACAGATCTAACCTTGCTGCAATCCTACTGCAGAATGCCAGAGTATTTATGAAGCCTCATAACATCATAGAAACCTAGCAGCCAATCAGGACTCAAAGAATGGAATCACCCAAATACATGAATGGACTATTATTGAGTTGCAAGATGATAACAAACATTAATATATAGATTATTATAATTCAATCTATTGTCCAACACAGATCATATATTTTGTGGTTTCTAGTTTCATGTCTTGCAAACTATTATCTCTACTGAAAAGATGTTAATTAGTTTCTGGGTGATATATATTTCATTGTAACACTATCTTAATATATGTTTGTGTTACACTTATATCTGTGCGTGTGGATATATATATATATATATATATATATTTATTAATGTATAAGTAGTAACTTACCGGTGGGTATGAGTACGATCGTTGGAAGCACACAGTATCCGAAGGTTAAGATTGAGAAAAAACAAATACAAAGTGCTCAATACTATGTAGAGCAAACATTTATTTTAACAATGGAAAGGAGTAACCTACTCGAGTTTCATCGATTGATTCTTCAGGGTTACTTTAGTTAAATTAATCGAGTTTTCGATTAATCTTAGATGGTATAATACATGCCCGTTGGAATGTTAACCTTTCGCTTTTTAACTATTAATACGCCCCATAATATACCTTTCATTAAATAGTAATTGAAAAAATAATTCCCATAAATTAATCCAAATTTTTAATCCAATAAACAAAAACCATTCTCGATCTTCGAAAATATAAATAAGCGTTCGTCTACTAAGGATAAATCCCATTCCAACGGGCATATATTATACCATCTAAGATTAATCGAAAACTCGATTAATTTAACTAATGTAACCCTGAAGAATCAATCGATGAAACTTAAGTAGGTTACTCCTTTCCATTGTTAAAATAAATGTTTGCTCTACATAGTATTGAGCACTTTGTATTTGTTTTTTCTCAATCTTAACCTCTGGATACTGTGTGCTTCCAACGATCGTACTCATACCCACCGGTAAGTTACTACTTATACATTAATAAATATATATATATATATATATATATATCCACACGCACAGATATAAGTGTATATATATATATATATATATATATATATAATTACACCATCTTCGCTGGTCTGGTCATCTAGTTTGCATGAATGATTGCCGAATCACAGACAACACACAGAATGCATCAGTGTATAATAGTAATAACAACAACCAAGATGAGGATACTAGTCAGAATGCATCAGTGTATAATAATGATAATTCCTCATCTCAGAAATGTTGTCACTATAATAACAACCAAGATGAGGATACTAGTCAGAGTGCATCAGTGTATAATAATGATAATTCCTCATCTCAGAAATGTTGTCACTATAATAACAACCAAGATGAGGATACTAGTCAGAGTACATCAGTGTATAATAATGATAATTCCTCATCTTGGAAATTCAGACAAAAATCACTTCTGTTGTTTTGAATTTCATAATTTCTTTTATCCCGTTGTACCAACCAAATCTTTTAAGATTACTAAATGTTATTTATCTTGATTCTTTTCTTTTTTTTTTCATTAAAAGAAATTTTCTTTTCTCTCAATCAACAGACATTAGCTTGTTGGACATAGTTAATGATACTCTATAATCTTATCAAATACTCGCAGTGGCTACCCAGCATCGCCTGGGTAGAGAGGAATTTTTTAAAGTTGGTCCCGCAGATCCATTATTACTGAATCATGAGTTGAATCTTCATGGGATGCCCCATTTAAATCCCTATGTAAAAAAATAGACCTTGCATTGATCCGGCTACTCTGAAAAGAAATGTTAATATCTACTATCTAAAATATTAAATGAAAAAAAATCCATGCTGTTATCATTTAAATTTTATTTTTCAATTATCTTACGAATATAAATCAAATCTTCATTATTTTTGCTCAAAAACTAATATATGATGATAGTGAATGTTTATATATATTTACTTTGTTGTTAATTGTTTTATTTTCAAAGTTTCCTCCGGACATACATACATACATACCAACTGCCCTTTATATATATATATATATATATATATATATATATATAGATAGATAGATAGATAGATAGATAGATAGATAATTTTTGTCATAAAGTAATTGTAACAATAGAGACAGGTTGGTTTGATTTTACGGCATGTCAACCCTTGTTGGGTTATTTGTTACCAAAGTCGGTTGCCTGGTTGGTTGAATTTTACAGCATGTCAACCCGTGTTTGGTTATTTTATGCTGCAGACGTTTTGTTTTATTCATTCTTGATGATATTCAATTTTTTTTTTTTCAAACTCATTTTTTTTATTTAACCCATAGATGGGACCCTAACAGATACTACCACTCTGGGTCAAAGTGGACCTGGGAGTAATAGTAATGAAGAGGTTACTCCACACTCCCTAGAAATGCAAAATTGGAACTTCACCATTAAATGCAGTTTAACGTCATACCCAGGAAATGTCAAAGTCTTTCTTTTTTGCAAGTAACTGTAAGGCTTCAAGTAACAAAGAATAATAAACATTTGTAAACAATTATAGTATCAAGTAACTATTCTTAACACAAATAATTTATACACAATTATATGGTTTCAAGTAACTATTCCTATTCAATAATAATCATTTGTTTACACACAGTTATATGGTTACAAGTATTCCTATCTAACACATCATTTTTAAGCAATTATATGGTTTCAAGTAACTATTCCTATTCAATAATAATGATTTGTTTACACACAGTTATATGGTTACAAGTATTCCTATCTAACACATCATTTTTAAGCAATTATATGGTTTCAAGTAACTATTCCTATTCAATAATAATGATTTGTTTACACACAGTTATATGGTTACAAGTATTCCTATCTAACACATCATTTTTTAAGCAATTATATGGTTTCAAGTAACTATTCCTATTCAATAATAATGATTTTTTACACACAGTTATATGGTTACAAGTATTCTAACACATCATTTTTAAGCAATTATATGGTTTCAAGTAACTATTCCTATTTAATAATAATCATTTGTTCGTACATAATTATATGGTTACAAGTATTCCTATCTAACACATAATTTTTAAGCAACTATATGGTTTCAAGTAACTATTCCTATTTAATAATAATCATTTGTTCGTACATAATTATATGGTTACAAGTATTCCTATCTAACACACAATAGTTTTCAAACATTTATTTATTTGGCCCATAAAAAAAGTCCATATAATGGCGTTATATCTGCTGTTGATTAATTTTTGGACAAATGGAATCCAATCACTGCAACACTGATGGAAGAAGTATTTGGACCACAAGGGGGACTATGTTGAAAAATAAACTTCATTTGGTCAAATTCTATGAGATTATCTTGATCAATCTATGTATTTTTCAGCCAATTCTCATATCCAGCGTGACTGAAAAGTAACTCCCTATAATATCAAAAAATGTTCAGAATTGACGCAAGATAATGGTATGGTGTGTATTGAAGTCAGTCAGTCAACAATTGGTTTGAACAATGTGACTGGCCAAGCACAACTGAACCAGTGTCAAGCCAACTGGTACTTATGGGAATTCAGAACTGTCCACTCATGCATTTGGGTGATTCCATTCCCTGAGTCCTGATTGGCTGCTTGGTTTGTAGGGCCCTCTGAGGCTCCATAAATCCTGCCACTTTGCAGTGGTCTTTACAGCATACCAGAATCGTATTGTGTTACGACTGCTTGCGGTCTTGTCAATTCGACGGTAATTGGACTTAGTATGATTATTCTACAGTGTGGAATGACTTTAGATAGGATTGTGGGTCCTTTCATCCTTTGTAAGGTTCCAAAGTTATAATAATGTTATAATTGGTTGAAACAAACAACACCGACAAGGGTGTTAAACATAAAGGACTTTAATACAGGCACATGGAAATGATACATATAACAGAAATACAAAGAAGATATAATAAAGGACACATTCATGAATAGAGATACAATAAGGAGGTATACAAGAGATAACTAAATGTACATATAGAAGTAAGGGATAGTGATGGAGAGTCCATAGGGCAATGTCACTTACTAGCATTGCGTTGAGGACCGAAGCCCCCACCCGAGAAGAGTAGACATAAAAGTCTAACCCATGGGTGTGAGGTGCCACAGAAGACGAAGAAGAGGAATCGAATCTGGCGCTTGCCAGCTTAAATAACAAAACACCTGGTGGTGAGAAACAAGAATTCAGAGGGAAGATAACTCTTCCAGGCAAGGGAAGACAATCCAACACCATGAATGCCGGAAAGGTATCTCACCATGCTGCAAGATAAAATCTGGCCAGTTGTCAATACTTGGGAGAATATTGAAGACCTGATTTTTATGCAAGATGGTGCTCCTCTACATTTTGCTATTGTTGTTCACCAATAAAACTCAGTAATCTGAACATTAGCTACTTAAATGAGAGTAACCTCCCCTTGTTTTTTTCATTTTGAGGAAGCCGTTTTGTTTTGTAAAAATACAGAATTTTGGGTATACCTATACTTTTCTAATATACAGGTACTCTCATAGAAATATTAACGTCTTTTTTTTTTTTAAATCACCTGTGGGAGATTCTAAGCATATGTTGAGAGGGATGGTGAACATGTGGAGATTGTTTGAAAATATATTAAAGGTATTCCTATAAGGGTGTTAACATTTTTAAATCGATTAAAAAAAAAATATTAATATTTCTATGAGAGTACCTGTAAATTAGAAAAGTATAGGTATACCCTCTACCGACTGAGCTAGGGGCCAGGTTAGTTCAGTTGGTAGAGCGTTCGGCTAGAAACCACAAGGTTCTTAGTTCGATACCAGCCCTCAGCAACTCAGCATATGAGTAGTACAGGGATCTGTGCAGTAAAGTAAGGAGCTGATGGTAGGTGTGGCGCTCCACCTCAGATGCAAAAACAATCCCCTTAGTCTAATGCTAGTATAAAGGGGATACACTCCCTCACTGATTGGCTGATACAAACTTTAGGCCACCCCGATGACTTTTATAGGTATACCCAATTTGTCGAAAAATCAGTGTTTTTACAAAACAAAACATACAGCTTCCTCAAAGTGAAAAAAAAAACAAGGGGAGGTTACTCTCATTTAAGTAGCTAATGTTCAAGATTACCTAAAACTCCATGTTAAGTGTGTTGTTCTCAAATTCATCTTTTGTAAAAATAATGATTCAGAAATAAATTATAAGATTTTTAAAATAGGAAGTTAGTTTACAATCACCCTGTATATTAGTAAATTTATTGATCTTGTAGTTAAATATACTAGCATGCCGTTTCTCAAGTTTTTAACCCTTCAAAAAAAAAAATAATACAAGTTTTTTTTGGGGGGTGGGGGTGGGGGAGGGGGTAGATCACTGAACAACATCTGTTTTAATTATTTAAAATATTTTTTCAATGACTTTTTTTCTTTCTCGCAATTTGAAAATTCAGCTCACAACTTATTGTTTAATGAAACCTTATTGTTAAATGCAGTGCCTTATCTAAATCCAATATGGCTGCCTCTTTCATGGTCACCTGATAGATATTTATACTAGAATCACATTCCAATATGGTTAACCTCCAGTACTGCCATCTGGTGGCTTTTACTGAAACTATTCTAAATGATAGCATATATATATATATATATATATACAACATTAACAACATAATCTTAAAAATTAAAGGCCATATCTAAAACCTTTCAAATGTAGACTTCTTATCTAGAGATTTTTCCTTTTTCTCAACAAAAAAATACAATAGAATTAAAAAAAAAAAAATGTTACTTCAACTATTACACATTGATGTATATAACGTTGTGAGTGAACTTATGACTGTTGGTTGGATTCTATGGTATGTCAACCCCTGTTGGGTTATTTTATGCCAAAGATGTTTTGTTTTATTCTTTATCTATGAGTACTTAATGTTTTTTTACACATTTTTTAAAACTCACTTTCTTCTATTTATGTTTGTTTGTTTTGTTTTACGGCATATCAACCTCAGTGGGTCATATAATGCTGATAAAGTTTTGAAATAAATCAATTCTTAATGGATAATACAATTTTTTTATAAATACATTTTTCTATTTAACCCATAGATGGGACCCTAACAGGTACTACCACTCCGGGTCAGAATGGACCAGGGAGCAATGGTGATGAAGGGGTGCTCCTCATTCCCCAAACCTCCAAAACTGGAACCTCACCATCAGATAGAGTTTAACGTCATTCCCAGGACATGTAGACCCGCAGCCACCACCTTCTAGCACCCATATGATAAAAAGGGGTTGGGGCTTGCCACAAGGGCAATAGGGTTGGGAAAATCATATAGGTGCTAGGGCTTGACGTGACCAGCCGATTGATCAGAGGGGGCCTCTCCGACCGCCCGTTAAGCCCAAGATAGGGTCAAAGTGGAGTATTGCATGTCATGAATTGCTCATCCACCTGGGTTCTATCCTTAAGCATCACGGATATGATGAATATTTGAATAAATCAGTGTATAATAATAATTCCTCCTCTCAGTAATGTTGGGAATATAACAACAATCAAGATGGGGATAATAGAGTAGATCAATATAAAATAATGATAATTCCTCATCTCTGAAATGTTAGGACTATAACAACAACCAAGATGAGGATCCCAGACAGAATACAGTTTATGATAATGATAAATCTCTGAAATGTTAGGACTATAACAACAACCAAGATGAGGATCCCAGACAGAATACAGTTTATGATAATGATAATTCCTCATCTCAGAAATGTTATCACTATAATAACAACCAAGATGAGGATACTAGTCAAAACATATCAGTGTATAATAATGATAATTCCTCATCACATGAATTCAGAAATGTTGTTACTATAATAACAACCAAGATGGGGATACTAGTTAGACTACATCAGTGTATAATAATGATAATTCCTCATCTTGGAAGTTCAGAAACGTTGTCACTATAACAACAATCAAGATGAGATTATTAGTTTTTTTAAATTCCTGAAAATTATTGTCAACAGTTTACTTTTGAAAGTTATTTAACATTTTAAACCTTCCACTTATTCATGAATCTAATGCTGTTAATATTTCCCCATTTATAGTCCAAATAAATCAGCGTATAATGATTCACACTAAAAAAACATTTTTCAATTGCAGCAAAAGCTACATAAACCCAAACAGATTTTGAATAATATAAATGTATTTTATCATTCACAGTCTTTATTATGAAGAGTGGTGGCATTTCATTTGTAATTTTATATGCCAAACTTTGATGCTTTATGTCTACTTGTGAATTAGCTAATTGTATAAAGTGAACGATGTGCCAGCAGATTTTTCTATGTAAATAACAAAAATAGTAGTTAAGTATTTGAAAAAAACTTAATGTCTCTTCTTTGTAATCACATTTGGCAGTTGTTTAATGTTAGTTCTCTAGAATCCCAATTAACAATGAGCAAAACTTGGCTTAGTAAAAAAATAGGATATTAATTGTCAATACACTGAATGCAACAAGTGTCTTCAGTAATTTGTTGAATCATTGAGAAACACTAAATATTTATATTAATTAGAAAAATTATGCACCTCTTGGGCACAAGTATTTAAGTTTGGTTTGGTTTGTTTTACGGCATATCAACCTCGGTGGGTCATTTAATGCCGACAAAGTTTTAAAATAAATTCATTCTTAATGCATAATACAATTTTGTTTATAAACTCATGTTTTTCTATTCAACCTATAGATGGGACCCTAACAGGTACTACCACTCTGGGTCAGAGTGGACCAGGTAGCAATGGTGATGAATGGGGTGCTCCACATTCCCCAAACCTCTAGAACTGGAACCTCACCATCAGATAGAGTTTAACGTCATTCCCAGGACATGTCGACCCTCAGCCCATGTTGACCCTCAGCCACCGCCTTCTAGCACCCATATGATAAGAAGGATTGGGGGTTGCCATAATGGCAATAGGGTTGAGGCAATCATATAGGGGCTAGGGCTTGACATGGCCAGCCGATTGATCGGAGGGGGTCTCTCCAGCCAAACGTCTAGCTTAAGTAAGGTTCTAGGTGGAGTGTTGCTGGTCATGGACTGCTCATCCACCAAGACTCCGTCCTTAAGCATCACGAGTCGCCACCCACGGCCAACAGGTAGCCCCATTTGGGGGAATTTTACCCCTCTGCAGAGGTGCAGTCAGTGCATTCTAATGCCTCACCGACAGGCCAGACAAGTATTTAAGTTTTAATGTAATAAAATATGATAATAAATTTGAAAGACTAACGAAACTAAATAAGAATGAATATGAGAATATAACACTTATTTTAATATTATTTTAATTGATTTGTATATAAAAATATATATACAGTATTGATTTTAATATGATAGTATTAGAAATCACTAACAGCAAATAATCATTTATTAAACCCAGTCTTGTCAAAATCAATATGCAAATTATTTCGACCATATACTCTGTAAATCTTATTTCTTAGAGTTATATAACATATTTCAGGATTTTAAATGCATTAATAATTTGGCTAGTTTTGCGGTAAATTTAACTCAGCTAGATTTTAATAAAGATCCTTGTTAATTAATAAGATACTAATTAACAATGAGTAACATTTGGCATAGTAAATAAATTGGAAATTAGTTGTCAACATACCGAAGTTCAAAATGCAACAAGACACTTCAATAATTTCTTGAATCATTAAAAAACACAAGGAACACTGAATATTTATATTAATTTGAATATTCTAGTTTTTGTCAATAAGTAAACATAAAAGTAGAGAGAGATCAGCCCCTGAAAAGAGATACAACAGGCAAAGTGGTTTGGTGTGTCCATGTGTAGTTTCCACTTGAGAATGTCACTTGTGAGTTGGTTCTTGTTTCTCCAACAGAGACCAGAATGTCTTGTTTATCTTACTGGGATGGTTTGTGTGATAGGAGGCAAGTGGCCATACTGTTGCTTTTTTTTGGGGTGCTGCTTCCAGGATTTGTTCAAGACAACAAGCAGTATCCTTGTGTAGTTCCCATCTAGTTTTTTTTTCTCAAAGCATTTTTTTTAAATCCAAATGGTGCAGCCATATAGTAGCACCGACAAGGCTACAGCTAGTAATAATCATATCAAGTAATATCTTATGTTTAAATGTACAGATAAATGAACAGATAAGATCTTATTTATCCTTATGTAAAAAAAAAGAACACACACACACACACACCACAGCAGATCAATTGTTCTTGATTCTTATGGATTGAATCAATAATTAATCCAATCACAATGTGAATATTATACATTTCCCAATATTGGTTTTTATATAACCAGATATGTTCGCACGAAAAAAAAAGAACACCATCTGGTTTTCAAATAAAGTTCATTGATATTTTTACTTTTCTTTCAACACAGAAACTGTATTGTCTTACAGTCTAGTTATTTATTAAGCTTGCGTTTTGATGTGGCACAAGGCCAGAAGTATGGAGTGCCTAGTCAAGATCTAACCAATTAACAATCATCTCCTAATCCAGCTTGCTAACCATTACCCCATGCAAGGTGCCAATTATTTGTTGCTTGTTTTTTTTTTTTTTTTTTACAAAGCTTTGGTTAGATGTGGCACAAGGCCAGAAGTATGGAGTGTCCACTGAGAATTGAAACCACGACAATTAACAATTACCTGCTAATCCAGCTTGCTAACCATTACCCCACACAAGGCATGCATTGTATTGTATTGTCCTACAGTCTAGTTATTTATTGAGCATATGTTTAGATGTGGCACAAGGGCAGAAGTATGGAGCACCCAGCCATGATCAAACCAACTAATAATAGTCTGCTAATCCAGCTTGCTAACCATTACCCCATGTGAGGCACCCAATGTCTTACAGTGTAGTAATTTAGTGAGCTTAGATGGAGCACAAGGCCAGAAGTATGGGGCACCCAGTGAGGATTGAACCTACTAACAATGGTCTGCTAATCTAACTTTTTAACCATTATCCCACACAAGGCACCTATTGAATTGTCTTACAGTGTAGTAATTTACTGAGCTTAATTTAGATGTGGCACAAGGCCAGAAGTATGGAGTACCCAGTCAAGATCAAACCCAATCACAATGGTCTACTAATCTACCTTGCTAACCATTACCCCCACATGAGACACACATATTACCTTACAGTAAGGCGCATGGTCTAATGGTTAGAGGCGTAGGAAATGGACTCGTCAACGCAAGTTTAATTCCTGGACGAAGCTGTTGGCATTTCACATAGCGCTAGTACCCTTGGGAAAGGTATGAATCCACTTCTCCCTCCAGCTATGGACAAATAGCAGGGCAGACTGGACTCTTTAACCATGGCTAGGTAACCAGTCTAAGAGAAGGCAAACTCTTGAAGAATAATTAAAGTTCCAATTACTGTCGAACTGGTAAGACAAGGCAACAAACGATTGTAACTTAAATACAAACCCGAACGTCACAAAGTCTACTGCAGAATGACAGGATATATATAAGACTCCACAATGTCATTCAAATCAAGCAGTCAAGCAGCCAATCAGAACTCAAGGAATGGAATGACCCAAATTACCCAAATTCATGAATGGGCCATTCTGGATTTCTATATATACCAACTGTCTTGGACACTGCTTAAGTTGTACTTAGTTAGCTGCTGTTATTCAAACCAACAGTAGACTTACTGACTTCAATAACTCTGAATTCAAACCTCCACTTAAGAAATTGACCTTGTGTCGCATCCTGCTCGTACGGAGGGGTTGGTAAATATATATATTACCTTACAGTGCAAGAAATGCTCTCTGACCAGGTAACATGATTATCAGTTAATGATCTTATCTATCTTAAACTTTAAAACACTTTCGAATCCAATCATAATAGTAGAAGGTAGTCATTTGATTTGTACTTACAAAAATAAAATGTCAAAGTTCAGTTGTGACAGAAACTACAAAGTCGATACTTCTATGAATAATAAGGTGTCCCATGATGGTGTACTTTAACAAGCTAGTCTCACAGATCACTGAATAGCAAGTTCAATCATAACTGGATGCCCCATATTTGCAATCCTGTGTCATATACTACTCATAGTGAACATGTTGGGTATTAATGTAGTCCAAACTCATTTTAAACTGGTAAGCACTTCATACTTCATTGCAATATCAATGTTTTAAGAACCAATATTTTCTGTGACGGCACTAAGTATCTATACGTCTTACTCTGGTCTTCTATCTTCTAATGGTCTCGTCTGGTCTTCTTGTATGGGGATTCCATGTCTGGTTCTGCTGGGAACCATTTCTTATCAGAAGCCTTGTGTCATTGTTAGCTTTTAGTAATAACAACAAGACTTCGATTTACTTTGGATGTTAGTTTATTCCGGAACCCAGGCCAGACAACTGCGCGCTGAGAGTCACATCTTGCTAGCTTCTAACTCTGCAACTGACTAACTGTAACTACTGCAACTCTACTGCAACTAACAGAGTTGCTTACCTTAAACTGGAAAGGGCTTTCTATCGGGGTTCCGTTCTCACAATTCTATCCCCAGAAAGCAAGGTGAGAGTGAGGTCAAGCATTGTCACTCACTCTCAAGGCCATCAGCTGCACTGATTGCCATAAGGATTTCTATACTACCTTAAAAAGTAATAGGGATCCAATTAATATGTAACAATATATATATATATATATAAAGGGCAGTTGGTATATATGTATGTTTGGAGTACACTAAAAATCAGTACTAGCTGGGTAGCCGCTTCTAGTTATCACTAAATAGCGAGTTTGATCATCACTGGATGCCCCATATTTGAAACCTTGTGTCACATACTACTCATGGTGAACGGGTTGGGTATTAATGTAGTCCAAAATCATTTTAAACTGGTAAACACTTAATACTTCATTGCAGTATCAATGTTTAAGGAGCTGATATTTTGATAAAGTTAAAAATCATTTTAAACAGCTAAACACTTCCAACTTAGTTGCAATATCAATATTTTAAGAGCCAGTGTATTAATAAAATTCAAAATCATTTTAAACATGAAGTCAAACAGATCTATTTGATCAGTTTGAGATAATGTTAGATGGGACCCTAACAAGTACAACCACTCGGGTCAGAGTGGATTTCAGAGTAATGGTCACGGTGGTTGGTTAGATTTTTGTTAGATTTTACAGCATGTCAACCCTTGGATTATTTTACATTTTTTTTATCCATTCTTGTTGGGTATCAACATTTTTTTTAAACTGAAATTTTAAAAATCTATTCAACCCATAAATAAGACCCTAACACGTACTACCACACTGGGTCAGAGTGAACCTGGTAGTAATGGAGATGCAGTTTAGTGTCATACTCAGGACACTAAGCCCCTCAACCACCACCTTCTAGCACATACATGATAAATAGGGTTGGGGTTTACCATAAGAGCAATATGGTTGGGACAATCACATAAGTATTAGGGCTTGACATGACCAGCCAATTGATCGGGGGGGGGGTCTCTGACTGCCCTGAGAGTCCAAGTAAGGGCCAAAGTGGAGTTGCATGTCATGGACTGCTTGGCCATAGAGTGATGACTCAACATGCACCAGAGTTACAGAATTGGAGCCTCACCACCAGGTGCAATTCAGAATCATACTCTTAGCATTCAAGAAGATAGAATATTCTTTACAATTGTAATGTTCACTCATTTTTAATATTTGATTAGTATCAAAGTGTCGACACTGAAAACCAGCAGCCAATCAGAATCCAGAGAATGAGCTTGGCCAAAGTACATAGTGGAACAGCCCAAACTTGTATATAAACCACCTACCAACACTGATGCTCAGATCAGATTAAACTTGCACTGAAAACCAATAGCCAATCAGAATCCAGGGAATGAGCTTGGCCAAAGTACATAGTGGCACAATCCAAACCTGTATATAAACCACCTACTAACACTCTGATGGTCAGTGCAAATACAACTGAATACTGATTGTCTAATACAAAATTCTACAGTCTGGTATCTTATGTAGAAGACAAATATAAAGTTATAAATAAATCACCTGATTGGTGTCATCAATAAGCTAATTTATAAAGATTTCAGAATATCTGGACATAATGCGTTTACTTTATTCTTATAACATTTCTATTTCAGGTTTAACTCACAATGGTTCCTAATGCTCGAGAGAAAAAAACAAAACAAAAAAAAAAAATATGAGAAGAGACCAAATATTTTGATGAAGTAATTCTATACATTCACAGATATACAACAAAAAAGAAAAATCTTGATTAGTTCTTGTAGTGGACACAGCGTATCCCCCACCCCCGACCTAAGTGACATATTGCTGTAGAATCAACATTATACTTTCACAGGGAGGCTGCAACAAGCATCCAGTTACCAGAAGAAAAAAAAAGACAGAATGTAATCAAATACTAGTAAAAGTAAGTAAAGTCGTTGTTGTGACCTAAAGTCAGTGTCAGCCAACAGCGAGGGAGTATCCCCTTTCACTAGCACAAGACCAAGGAGAATACTTTTTTTTGCGTCTGAAGTGGAGCGCCACTGTTGTGAAGACTGTTACTAGCATCCAGTCACCAGCAAAAAAAAGACAAACTGTAACTGTTTACAGGCTCTTAAACTAACAGAACACAGTCATGTGTTGGGACTAGCAGGTACAACGACTCCCGACACTAACTTTTTTCATGACCGTCCCGAACAAAAATTATCAACCGTCCTGAAATCTATTTTTGTTTAATTCATTAGCATCATCTATACTTGTCCGTCATCAGTAGCATAATAACATGTAATAAAACATTAAGAAAAACTGAAGCAGTGATAATTATGGATATTTGGAAAAAAATCCATTTCCTAGTGTGTTTTGAGCTAAAAAAAAAAAATACTTTTTTTACTTTAAGTTACCCTGAGTAGGGTTAGTAGTACATAATTCGGTCCTTTTAAACTGTCTCCTTCCACCATTATTCATTACATGGCTTTGAGGTCAGCATTCGGGCAATCACTGGATGGCATTTATTGGAATGTAGTACTAACTTTTAGGAAAATTTTTTACCGTCCCCAGCAAACTGTCCCAGATGTAATTTTTATCGTCCCCGGGACTCTTTGAGAATAGACCTGCGATGCCATAGCCTCATTTTGAGGTCAGCATTTGGGCAATCACTGGACGGCCATTATTGGAATGTAGTACTAACTTTTAGGAAAAATTTTTACTGTCCCCGGCTAACTGTCCCGGATGACATATTTATTGTCCCGGATGTAATTTTTATCGTCCCCGGGACGGGATAACATTAATATCAAGCCCTGCCTGATAATAATGGCAATGAAGGAGTACCTAGGACATTAAGACCCTCAACCACCACCTTCTAGCACCTATATGATCAGAGTTATAGAACAGGAGCCTCACCACCAAATGCAATTAAGAATTATACTCTTTGCATTCAAGAAGATAGAAATCCTTCCAATTATAATATTCACTGTTCAAAACAGCACACAGCATCCTTGTGTAGTTTCCATCTAGCTTTTTTCTCCAAACATTTCATTGAGGTTCAAGTGGAACAACCATGGTTACAGCTTGGAAGAACTCCCATTTTATAAAAACTCTATAATATATTAAGAAACTTTAGTTGGGACCCATCAAATTCCCCGAGAACTCATTCAAATCAAATACATGCGCCCCAGGACGCACTAAATTAAAAAGTTATCAGCATCACTGCTATAGCAATCCATACCCTTCCCATGTATATATTGACATTGCTTTCTGTAGATGAGATATTACTACATATGTTTATTTTATTTATCAGAGTGATTGGATTTTCGTATGGTCACTAACTTGTGAATAGCAGTTCATGCCTTAAAAATATGGACAGATTGTTTTGTTATTAATATATCTACAGTAGGAACTGAGAAAAGAAAACAAAAGAAAGACAAGGCAAATATTATTAGCCTCAAAGTAAGAATAACTGAATATAGATAGATTTTTTTTCCCTACTTTCACTTTCATTTCTATATATTTTTTCTACTTTCACTTTCATTTTTACTTCTATGTTCAATTTGTTGCTCTTCTTGTCTGCTTCAAGCTCTGATTAATATGAAAATAGAATTCACTAACAGTAAAGTAATAAATAATTAAAAAAACATATTTGTTAGACAACAGCTACAGGGTATCGTGGAATAATGATCCAATCATGTCAGCAATAGTTTACTAGTCTTAATAACATAAAAAAGAAAATAATATCTTTTATTTAATTCTTTTTTTTTTTAGGGGGGGGGTAGTACAGCCTTGCCAAACATTATTAATTTTGACAATTATCTATTTTATATTTACAAGCAAGAATATGTGCCCTCCAAGCATAAGTATTTATTGTTTAGTTGTTTGTTTTGTTTTATGGCATATCAACCCTTTTATGGGTTATTTAATGCCAAATTAAGTCATTTTGATATGTGGTTACTTAGGGTACCAGCTTTAGCTTAAATTGTCACCCCTTTAAATAATGGACAGGCTCATCGCTGCTTAACTTCGGTGATCTTGAGGGAACCTGTGCTTTCAAAGAGACTTGACCGTAAGCCACATAAGTAAGAATATGCGTTCTCTGGTCATAAGTATTTAAGTTTTAATGTAATTAAATATACTAGCAAATATATGCACCCTCCGGGTGCAAGTTTAAGTTTTAATGTAATAAAATATTTAAGTATTTAGTTAAAAGAGGAAGTAAAGAATAAAATGACAGTTATTTTATCTTGTTAATGGAGCCAAACATAAGCACATAATTATTAAATTCTGTTCACACTCTATTTTGTTGTGGTATTAATAAAGGATAAATTCATGGAGAATGTGATGTCAATAACGTTTAAATTATAATAAGATAAGATAAGAAATGAACGAATATAAAGAGATTACTTATTTTCATTTTATTTTAATTGGTTTCAATATAAAATCATTCATAGAATTGATTTTAATACATTGGGGAATAAAACAATAATATCAGAAGATCAAGAAAACATAGTAATTATTTATTAAACCCAGTTTTGTTAAAACCAGTATGCAAATTAACCTCACTATATATTTTGTAAACCTGCTGCAATGAGGAGAGGTTGGACTTTATAGATGGCCGTTGAGCAAAGAGCTTCCTTCACCTTTTTACATATCTTGTCCTTCATTCTGCTGGGAGTCTAGCCACACTCCTTGCCAGACAAAATTTGTGGGGTTAGCAGTTTAGTCACCAACTACGAAATAGGTAGTTTGTTTTGTTTTACAACATATCAACCTCGGTTGTGAAATAAATTCATTCTTAATGCATAATACAATTTTGTTTATTAACTCATTTTTCTATTCAACCCATAGATGGGACCCTAACAGGTACTACCACTCCGGGTCAGATTGGACTAGGGAGCAATGGTGATGAAGGGGTGCTCCGCATTCCTCAAACCTCCAGAACTGGAACCTCACCATCAGATAGAGTTTAACGTCATTCCCAGGACATGTAGACCCTCAGCTACCGCCTTCTAGCACCCTTATGATAAGAAGGGCAATAGGGTTGGGGCAATCATATAGGTGCTAGGGCTTGACATGGCCAGCCGATTGATCAGAGGGGGATTCTCCGACCGCCCGTTTAGCCCAAGAAAAGCTTAAAGTGGAATATTGCAAGTCATGGACTGCTCAGCCACCTGGGTTCTATCCTTAAGCATCACAGGTCGCCGCTCACGGCCAACAGGTGGCCCCATTGGCGGAGTCTAACCCCTCTGCAGAGGTGCAGTCGACAGGGCAGGAAATAGGTAGTACTGGGTTAAATAGTTCCAGTAGCACATTAGCAACCATATACATTTATTATATATATATATATTTTTAGAGTGTGAGAGAGAGATGATGATAGGTACATGTCCTGCATCACTGATGCACAAAAATCTAAAAGGACATCCCAGTATTTTTCTTTTTTCTTCCCTCGCCATTTCAAATTAACTGTTAATGCATTTCAATATTTTCTTAGAAAGAAATTACACAGGATAGGTTACAAGGTAGGAGTTAGATGGCTTTAGTTGGGACACATAAATTTTCTCGGGGGCTCATTCAAAGTAAATATGTGAGTCCCAAGATGCACTAAATCAAAAAGCTATCAGCATTACTGTGTGTGCATATATATATATATATATATATCGCATGCAAGTATTGAAAAAAATAACGTAGCGTACAACCGTTATTACACAGCCATTATAATAGAAAAGTTGCAGAAACACACACAACCTATCAAATATCGGACATATTCTGCCTAAAATAATAACTCAATGCCTGAAGATGACAACAGATCAGAAACACGTGTCGCATATGTAAGATAAAAAGAATTTTTTTTAATTTTTTCTAGAACATAATACATTTTGCGGACCTTCTTTTTTATATATATATATATATATATATATATATATATATATATATATATATATATATATATATATATATATATATAGATATATATATATATATATATATATATATATATAGATAGATAGATAGATAGATAGAGAGAGAGAGAGAGAGTATTTCAATGTTAACAGAAACTTTATAGAAATTAATCAGTGTGAGTGCATAACAATGGACACTCAATGACTGAACTGATTACAATTAAATAACATTGTTTATTATATATATATATATATATATATATATATAACATGGTCAAAGAATAAGCACTAATGAAGTAAAAGAAAAATGATTTCAGTCTAGTTTTACAGGATAGGATATAAGGATACAATCCATTGAAATGTATTTACAGTTAGCTTGAAATGGTGAAAAAGAAAAACATTGGCATACAACGATATGATTTCACTGGGTCCTTTTAAAATGTTGTTAACGAGTTTGATTCTCATTGGGTGCCCAATATTTTTGGCCTTGTGCCACTTAGAGCTAAGCTTAG
>CM042174.1:47208794-47293794 GCA_023376005.1 Doryteuthis pealeii | reverse complement strand
GAAAATTCTCAACAGGATGTTATTTCCTACTTTGAAAAGAAAACTTAATACACACATAAAGACACACACACACATATATATATATAGAGAGAGAGACACACACTCATGTGCAAACAGACACGTACACACATATATATATAGACATACGCACATATATAGACACACACACACACACACATATATATATAAACACAGACACACACACATATATATATATATATAAACACAGACACACACACATATATATAAACACAGACACACACACATATATATAAACACAGACACACACACATATATAAAACACAGACACACACACACACACATATATATATATAAACACATAGACACACACACACATATATATATATAAACACATAGACACACACACATATATATAAACATAGACACACACACACACATATATATATAAACATAGACACACACACACACATATATATATAAACATATAGACACACACATACATATATATAAACATATAGACCCACACAGACACATACATATATATAAACATATACACACACACACATACATATATATAAACATATACACACACACACACATATATATATAAACAGACACACACACGCACATATATGTATAGACACATAGACAGACAGACACACACAGCCATACACTCAAGGTGTTCATCAAATGGCTGAAGTTTACTCATAACATTCCAGTTTGACAACACCCGTCTCCTCATAGACACTTGATGCTTGGCTCAATGTTTAGATATTTACCTGGCCTCAAAACGATATAGAACAAGAAGATCAGGTATTTTTTTTTAGAAGATTATATAACACGAATATCCTAGCAATACATTTAAAGTCAAATCTTTATTCAGATTCAATTTCATTTACCACCCACAAATGGGGACTGTCAATTAGAAATGACTGCCCCAAACCTTTTATCTATTTTCAAACTATATCATTTTATAACTTAAATCACAAACAATCAATATTTATGCTACCAGTTAGTAAGTATATATACTTTGGGCATGAATTCTATCTGGAGAATACCCATTTCTATATCACTATTGCCTATAATTAACAAAATTATTTTATCAATATCAATTAACAATACAAGCAAGTATATATACTTTGGGCATGAATTCTATCTGGAGAATACCCATTTCTATATCACTATTGCCTATATATATTTACCAACTCCTCCACACGAGCAGCACAACACAAGGTCAATTTCTTAAGCGGAGTTCAACAGGTTTGAATTCAGAGTTTTCCTTCTCCTAGACTGGTTACCTAGCCATGGTTAAAGAACCCAGTCTGCCCTGCTATTTACCCATAGCTGGAGGGAGAGTCGGATTCCTACCTTTCCCAAGGGTATTAGCGCTAAGTGAAATGCAATTAACACGTCCAGGATTTGAACTCGGGCGATGAGTCCATTTCCTATGACTTTAACCATTACACCACGCGCTTCCTATATTGCCTATAATTAACAAAATTATTTTATCAATATCAATTAACAATACAAGCAGTATAAATATTACTCTTACTTCATTAACTATACCAGCATTATAAATACTAGCAAAATAAAAACAAACACCCTCCGGTCGATGTAAAAATAAATTTTTGAAAGATATTGCTTGAGGAGGTGGAAGTTAAAAATTAAATGTCAGAGAGTTTGAACCATAAATCATGAAATCATCAAATTTATTAAAGGAGTAAAAAAAATAAAACAATTTGAAATCGAAACTAAGTTCTATTAACTTTGAATATCTATTAAAATAAAACTATATATAAATATATGATACTGGGGATGTATCTATTAAAACTTGTTTTAAAAAACAATGAGAACTGTCTAATGTTGCATGCTCAAATTTTGAGTGTATTTATTCTATGTTATGACGATTTCAGGTATAGTGACGTAAGCAGTGACGTTTTTGTTACAGACAAAAACCGGATCGAATCTCCATTATTAATAGATTACTATCACTTCATTAACAATACTTATATTGTCAATAGCAGTCCATACCTTTCCTGTGCATTCCTTTCTGTAGATGAGATATTACTACATAGGTATGTGAACTGGTCTACTAATTTCAGAGGCTTGCAAATTAATCTTGAGATGACTTCATCTTGTTTAAAATGCATAAACTCTGTTTTATCCGAGTTTACATAGAGACCAACGCCTCTTGCTGCCTACTCCAGGCTATGCTGCAGAGATTTGGCTGGTGTCCCAACAGCCATTTATGCTGGAGAAACTTGAAGGACAAAGACAATAAAAAAACTGGTAATTTATGAGGAAATGCGTCCCGGTCTCCTGCCTCAGAAATTGCTAACCGGTGACTATCAAAATAACATCCCCAGCTATGTTGTCTCGGATTTTCTTTTACTCATGTTTGTTTAATGTCTTGTTTTTAGTTTAAATAAACAAGAATTACGACAAAAAAGAAGCGACCCCCCCCCAATACATTTACTTGTAGAAAATATCTATCTTCATTTGTTCATATCTATCTATATTATTTTGTTTGCTTATCTATCTATCTCAGTCTATTCCTAACTATATATCCATCTTCATATCTAAACAAGAATTACAACAAATTACGATAAATAAACAAGAATTACGACAAATTTCTATAAATGAACAAGAATTTCATCAAATTATGATAAATAAATAAGAATTACGCCAAAAAGAGAAGCCCCCCCCCTCTAAAATACATTTAACGCCCTAAGTTGTTTGTTTTCTTTCACGTAACACCGACATAGCTGGGGACGTCATTTTAATAGTCACCGGGTAGCAATTTCTGAGGCAGGAGACCAGGACGCACTTCCTCATAAATTACCAAAAAACTGATTGTATTTGAGAATGATTGCCTCGGGACTATGGTGGAACTTTCTCACGTAAATCATATCAAAATAGACAATATATATATTTTACCGATCCCTCCGCACGAGCAGGATGTGACACATGGTTAATTTCTTAAGTGGAGTTTAACAGGTTTGAATTCAGAGTTTTCCTTCTCCTAGACCGGTTGCCTAACCAAGGTTAAAGAGCCCAGTCTGCCCTACTATTTACCCATAGCCAGAGGGAGAGTAGGATTCATACCTTTCCCAAGGGTATTAGCGCTAAGTGAAATGCAATTAGCACGTCCAGGATTTGAACTCGGGGCAACGAGTCCATTTCCCATTACTTTAACCATTACACCATGTGCTTCCTACAGACAATAGACAATATAAGGAACTAGAAGTGGCTACCTGGTGTCACCTGAGTAGAGGGTTTTTTTTTTTAAAAAGTAAGTCTCGCATATCCATTATTACTTGTCACGAGTGATATCCTCGCCGGTTGCCCCATAAAAATCCCCACAGAAATATATAACAATATAGTAAGAAATTTCCAGGATTTACAATTTTTGAAAAAAAAAAAAAAGAAAAAAAAAAAAAATATAAATGATGCAATTAATTCAATCAATCAATTTTATATTTCAAAGCGAAAAAAAAAAGAAAAAAAAAAAAAAAAAAAAAAAAAAAAAAAAAAAAAAAAAAAGATAAACAAAATAACATGCTGATAACTTTCCCTTCTGTTTCTTTTCAAATTTGAATTTTTAAATATCTTCCTAAATATAAATCAAATCTTCATTATTTTTGCTCAAAAACCAAGCCCTGGTGATATTTAATGTGTATATATATTTACTTTGTTGTTAATTGTTTTATTTTCGAAGTTTCCTCCAGACATACAGATTCACACAACTGCCCTTTATATATGTACTAGCAGCATCTACCCGGCATCAGTATTCTTTTAAGTTAGTCCCGCAGATCTATTATTACTGAATCGTGATTTGAATCCTCTTGGGATGCCCCATTTAAATCCCTATGTAAAAGAAAATAGACCTTTCATTGATCCAGCTATTCTGAAAAGAAATGTTCATGTCTACTATCTAAAATATCAAATGAAAAAAAAAATTCCATGCTGTTATCATTGAAATTTTATTTTTAAAATTATCTTCATGAATATAAATCAAATCTCTATTATTTTTGCTTAAAAACCAAGCCCTAGGGATATTTAATGTGTATATATATTTACTTTGTCGCTAATTGTTTTAATTTCGAAGTTTCCTCCGGACATACACATAGACACAACTACCCTTTATTATGTATAGATAGATAGATGGCATATCAACCTTCATGGGTTATTTAATGCTAAAGTTATCCTTGTAGAAGAGCAGTAGTGGCACTATTTGACCCATAGTTGGGGAAATGAGGCAGTTCGTACCTTTCCTAAGAGTATTAGTTTAGTTTGAAAGTGAATGTAAGAACACAACTGGAGTTTGAACTCACACACGAATATAAATCAAATTTCTATTATTTTTGCTTAAAAACTAAGCTCTGGTGATATTTAATGTGTATATATATTTACTTTGTCACTAATTGTTTTATTTTCGAAGTTTCCTCCAGACATATATAAAGGGCAGTTGTGTGTATGTATGTATAGATGACGTCATAATACCAAACAAAATCACTGACATTATTAAAATGATTGTATTAGTTTAGTCATGTGGTACATAAAGACAATACCAGTTATGCCAACCATGAATGATTTTCGTAACAGAAGAGTGAAAAGACAACCCCCAAAGCAACAGTATGATTCATCAAGAGAATACAAAATTAACACTACTAACAGTGTGTTTATTTTGTTTTGTATTAAGGCATATTAACATTGGTGGATCATTTAACACTAAGTTTGGAAAGTGATAGTTTGGTATAAAACTTTTTAAACACATTTTTTAATAACAGTGGAAAGACTGGCAAAAGGCAGGACAAAATTGAGTTCCCCAGTGGATGTATAAGGAAGTCTTGTGGGTATATGTACAGGGTGATCGGAAAGTCTTGTCACCCCTACATATTTTATTATTTTTTGTTTTAATGATATATACTAGCAGGACCTGTGGATATATCACAGTATGATAAGAGGATACAAAATTACTACTGCTAACAGTTTGTTTAAAATGTTTTTGTTTTATATTATGGCACATGAACCTTAGTGGGTCATTTAATACTGACAAAGTTTTGAAATAGATTCATAGCGATAGTTTGGTATAAGATTTTTTTAAAAATATTTTTTAATGTCTTGTGGGTATATGTAGAGGGTTGTCCGAAAGTCTTATCACCCCTACATATTTTATTATTTTTTGTTTTAATGATATACACTAGCAGGACTTGTGGATATACCACAGTATGATAATTCAATTATTACACTTGATATGTTCACTTAAGAGCTATTGCTAAATAGTTCAATATATGTTGTTGGGGTGGCTTTAAGTCGGTATCAGCCAGACCGTGAGGGAGTCTATCCCCTTTTCATTAGCACTAGACCAAGGAGATTGTTTTTGCATCTGAGCTGGAGTGCTACACTTACCATCAGCTCCTTACTTTAACGCACAAATCCTTGTACTACTCATACATTGAGTTGGCGAGGGCTGGTATCGGACCAGGACCTTGTGGTTCCTAGGCGAACACTCTACTGACTTAGCTAAACCAACCTTAATAGTATAATAATCTTGATTTAACTCTCTCTCACTTTCTTTCCATCTTTTCATTATGTTCGATTGAAACAGGTCAGTGTTATCGTTTCCACACGCTCACCCCCTTTCTTTATCTTTCCCCAACTCTTTCTTTTTTATCATTTTTCTGTGTACCATGTCTTTTTTCTTCCCTTTCTTCATTCATAATAAAAACAAGGTTTCATTATTTAACTGAAGTGACGGTACTCATTAGAAATAAGAATTCGACAAAGAAGCAACACCAGATAATCAGGATTTACATTTTAGCATTTCATCTTGGACGATTTG
This sequence comes from Doryteuthis pealeii, assembly GCA_023376005.1. Taxonomy (NCBI): domain Eukaryota; kingdom Metazoa; phylum Mollusca; class Cephalopoda; order Myopsida; family Loliginidae; genus Doryteuthis; species Doryteuthis pealeii. The sequence continues at coordinate 47,287,967 of CM042174.1, read as the reverse complement.
GATGTTCTCATTTTTAACTTTCTGTGTACCATGTCTTTTTTCTTCCCTTTCTTCATTCATAATAAAAAGAGAATGTTCCATTATTTAACTGAAGTGACGATACTCATTAGAAATAAGAATTCGACAAAGAAGCAACACTAGATAATCAGGATTTACATTTTAGCATTTCATCTTGGACGATTTGGATGTTCTCATTTTTAACTTTCTGTGTACCATGTCTTTTTTCTTCCCTTTCTTCATTCATAATAAAAACAAGGTTTCATTATTTAACTGAAGTGACGATACTCATTAGAAATAAGAATTCGACAAAGAAGCAACACCAGATAATCAGGATTTACATTTTAGCATTTCATCTTGGACGATTTGGATGTTCTCATTTTTAACTTTCTGTGTACCATGTCTTTTTTCTTCCCTTTCTTCATTCATAATAAAAACAAGGTTTCATTATTTAACTGAAGTGACGATACTCATTAGAAATAAGAATTCGACAAAGAAGCAACACTAGATAATCAGGATTTACATTTTAGCATTTCATCTTGGACAATCTCATTTTTAACTTGAGGGTGTTGCAAAGATCATAACAATCATATGATTAGGAAAAATTAGGAAAATGAGTATTTATATATATATATATATATATATATATATATATATATATATATATGATAATAATAAATTAATTAATAATGATTCCATGTCAAATCACCCAGAAAAAAGTAAATTATCACCCACCCCCTTCAATCTTTCTGAAATGTTGTACAGCTATGCACTATGTTAGAGTTAGACAATCCCCAAAATTTGAGCTTCAAATTCCCAAAATTGGCAAAGTTATGTTGATTTTTAGCTCTCCAAATTTGAGGGGAGGGGTAACATATGTTTGTAAAATGAGTTCTAGAGTTTCCCTACTCCTAAAAATTGGTTTATAAAACCGTATTTAAGTTACGGCTTGCTTGTCATCTATGTCTGCCAATTCGACGGTAATTAGGCTTCTACAGAAACGTCCATTCGAACTATTTTTAAAAAGAAAGAGAAAATTGGTGAGACATCCTTCTCTACAAGGTTAAGTGGTCTTTCCCCAAGAGATATAATCCAATATTTAGACATGTTCCTTAATTGGAACATGCTAAATATTCGATTGTATCACACTTTTTTTTCTTTTTAATTTCTGTATTCTTTAAAATTGATTTGAGAATTTAATGGGATTTTCAACGAGCACATTCAAGAAGCAGTAATGGTCTTTAAGATATTTAAGACAGCATTTTTTTCACTACTTTCATGTGGAACATAATTATATTTAGTAAAATATTTTTTTTAATTAAATTTGACTCTAACTTTATTTTGTATTTTTTTGCTAACAAACTCCAATTCTGTTTGACATATTCACTTATTGGGATTTTCACTTGATTAACATCAGAAAAACTGCAATGAAAACAACTGATTTTTCGTTGGTTGGTTGGATTTAATGGCATGTCAATTCTTGCTGGGTTATTTTATGCCAAAGACGTTTTGTTTTACTCACTCTTGATGGGTGCTTAATTTAAAAAAAAAACATTTGGCTGAACTTGCACAAAGGTGTCAAAATTAGGGTGCCCCAGAAAAAACAGAACCCACAAATTTTGTAATAAAATTGTTAATTTTAACTATGGGGTTAGGGTTAGGGTTGGGGTTTAGGATTAGTTTAATGGGAAAATGAATAAATAATTTGGGTTCTGTTTTTTCTGGGTAACCCTGTATACCGGTGGTTGGTTGGATTTTATGGCATGTCAACCCTTGTTGGGTTATTTTATGCGAAAGATATTTTCTTTTATACCTTCTTAATGGGTACTCAATTTTTTTTTTTTTCAACTTTCAAAAAAGTGCATTTACGCTTTTATCTTGGAACCAAACTTTTTCCCCCTAAAATTTGCTTGTTGCTTTTTTTTTTTAGGGGTTGTAAGTTGGTTGGTTGGATATTATGGCATGTCAACCCATTGGGTCATTTTTATGCCAAAGACATTTTTGTTTTATTCATTGTTGGTTGGTGGATTTTAAAGGTATATCAACCCATCTACGGTTATTTCATGCCAAGAGATTAGGAAGTAATATGTTGTACATCAATATTTACACTTTTGTGGGTTTTTTTCTTTTTGGTTTTAACTGGCTCCGAAATAAAAAAATTAGCCAATGAGATTAGTGATATTATCTGCCATTTTATAATCAGCCAATCAGAAGTGCGGTTACAAAACAAGCAGACGAAACTAAAATCCTTTTAATAAAAGATAAACAAAAAGTTTTTTTTCCTTCAAAAAAGTACAAAATCTCACAATTTGTAGAATATGTCGATAAACAGAAGAATTTGGAAGGGTGACAAGACTGAATTACAAATAATTAGCATCATTGGGGATCATGTTGAGGATTAGTTTTGTATGGTATTGATCAGGTTTATGTTTATATTTTTTGGTATAATTTTATTTCCCTCAAAAAGGATAGAATGTTATCTATGTTCACTTTTTCAAGTAGATTTTTTATATTCATTCTTCATAGATATTCTTATTTCTTTAAACTCATTTTCTTTATATTTAACCAATATATAGGACCCTAACAAATACTACCACTCCGGGTGAGTGGACCTGGGAGTAATGGTGATGATGGGGTGCTCAACTTTCCCCAGAGATCCAGAATTGGAACATCACCATCAGATAAAGTTTAACATCATATACAGGACATTCAGTCCCTCAGCCACCGCCTTCTAGCACATATATGATAAAAAGAGTTTGGACCTGCCATAAGGGTAATAGGGTTAGGACAATCATATAGGTGCTAGGGCTTGATGTGACTAGCCGTCTAGCCTAAGTAAGGGCCAAAGTCTTGCATGTCAGGGACTGCTTATCCACCAGGATTCCATCCTTAAGCATCATGGGTTGGCACCCCTACCCTACAGGTGGCCCCAGTGGGGGTGTTGTGTAAATGTCTTGTTCCTCTAAGACAAATAGTAGCACCACTGAAGGAAAATCCTCAGTGTAATACTCCAGTCACCAGGGAAGTTCATAGCCTGTCAAGGATCAGGATTTGTTGAAAACGCGATTCCGGATGCATCTTCCGTTACCTGGTTACCGTTAGTGGATGTGAATGTTCCCATTGTTTGGTTGAATGTAATGTAGGCAATGATGAGAATGTTCATGTTGAATTATAGAATAATCATACTAAGTTCTAATTACCATCGAATTGGTAAGACAAGACAACAAGTAGCTGTAACTCAATACAGATCTAACCTTGTTGCAATCCTACTGCAGAATGCCAGAGTATTTATGAAGCCTCAGAACATCATAGAAACCAAGCAGCCAATCAGGACTCAAGGAATGGAATCACCCAAATACATGAATGGACTATTCTGGATTTCCATAAATACCAGCTGTCTTGGGCACTGGTTCAATTGGGCTTAGCCAGTTGCTGTTGTTTAAACCAACAGTACTGACTTCAATAGGAGCTTCATTTTCAAAGGTTTTTACTACTGTTCAGCGACATTCCTTCTTTGCCCGGGCTCTTGCCCCTCTGCAGAGGTGCAGTCGGTGTATTCTAAAGCCACAGCCAATAGGCCTGGATTTTTCTTTGGTTAACGTTCTCGAACGCATCACTTCTTCTTACAATATCTGCTCGTTTACTCAGACAATAATTGCTGCAAATTAATTTTGTAGACGCCAATTACAAACGAAAGCAAAAAATCATCTCAGTGCAAAATCTGCAGTTACATTAAAATCAGACAAAAACGAGGACATTTTTCCATTAATTCTGACCAGTATTTTCTTTGATCGTAATTTCTTGTTGTCTCACCCACCACCCACACTCGGACCTACAAATGAGAAAAAGTGTTTATCAAATTATCTTTTTAGCCAGTAGAGCACCCGCCTAGGAATCGTAAGATTCCTCTAGTATCATCTGCGTTATTTGGACTATTGTCCTCATCTTCATTGTTATCTGTACAACATTTTGGCCGATGTAGTCTCCGTCCTTCTTCAGGTATTTCTTGTCGGACACATGGCCTAATGGATAAAGGAGTTAGGTTAAGACAGTTCTAAGTGACAGTTATCTCTAGACTGCAGGTTCAATCCTGGTCAAGGGCAGCAGTAACATAGAATAATAATTAACACAGCTTAACGCCTCTACCCCAGCTATGGTGAGCGGAATGAGATTAGGATACCCCCGTGGACTGAATAAAGGGTTAGGTTTAAAGTTCCTTGATGGCTCCCGATTATGACAGAAGGCTCCCGAGTTTGAAAAGAAATACCTGAAGAAGGCCAGAGAGCATATCGGCAGAAACGTTGTACAGATAACAATGAAGATGAGGACAATAGTCCGAATAACGCAGATAATACTAATCATCAAGCCTCATCTCAAACATTCAGAGAAATAGTAAGATTTCTCATTCGATACTTACTAGTCCCTGCCAATTCAGCGCATGTACAGATAACAATGAAGATGAGGACAATAGTCCGAATAACGCAGATAATACTAATCGTCAAGCCTCATCTCAAAAATTCAGAGAAATAGTAAGATTCCCCGTTCGATACTTACTAGTCCCTGCCAATTCAGCGCATGTACAGATAACAATGAAGATGAGGACAATAGTCCCTGCCAATTCAGCGCATGAGTAGCACAGATTGGATAATCTGATTGGTTTGGTTGTTTTGTTTTATGGCATATCAACCTCAGTGGGTACTACCACTCCGGGTCAGAGTGTACCAGGGATACAGATAACAATGAAGATAAGGACAATAGTCCAAATAACGCAGATAATACTAAAACAGGGTAGGGTTCACATTCAAAATGGCAGAGAGGTACATGGTACTTGCATTCATTTCAGTCCAGTCATTTCTATCTGCTGCTATCTTATGTGTCCACAGAGAGGGTGGGGGGAACCAGTCCCTTCTCTGTTCACTCAGGACCTCTGTTAAGGTTGACTTCTATCTCCAACTCAAACAAGCCTCTATCTCAAACATTCAGAGAAATAGTAAGATTCCTCGTTCGATACTTACTAGTCCCTGCCAACTCAGAGCATGAGTAGCACAGATTGGATAATCTGATTGGTTGGGTTGTTTTGTTTTATGGCATATCAACCTCAGTGGGTCATTTAATGCTGACAAAGTTTTGAAATTAATTCATTCTTAATAGATAATCAGTTTTGTTTATAAACAGGTTTTACTATTTAACCCATAGATGGGACCCTAACAGGTACTACCACTCCGGGTAAGGGTGCACCAGGGAGCAATGGTAATGAAGGGGTGCTTCACATTCCCCAGACCTTCATAACAGGAACCTTACCATCAGACTGATGGTAAGTGTCCTGGGAATGACGTTAAGCTCTATCTGATTCCTATGGGTGCTAGAATCACCCATATGATAAAACGGATTGGGGCTTGCCATAAGGGCAATAGGGTTGGGGCAATCATATAGTTGCTAGGGCTTGATGTGACCAGCCAATTGATCGGAGAGGGCCTCTCCGACCGACCATCTAGCCTAAGAAAGGCCCAAAGTGGAGTATTGCAAGTCATGGACTGCTCAACCACCTGGGTTCTATCCTTAAGCATCACTGGTCACCACCCACAGCCAACAGGTGGCTCCATTTGGGGGAGTCTTACCCCTCTGCAGAGGTGCAGTCGATGCATTCTAACATCCCAACCGACAGGGCAGATAATCTTATTGTTGGGGTGAGTTAGTATTCTGTTGGTTTGAACAACAACAATTAAACAAACCCAAAAAATTGACCCTGGTTGTCAACCCATCTGGGACAAGGAAGACTGTTAATGTTATACCACTGAACGACTTACATAATCCCGAGGAAAGGCAGGGGAGTAAATCCAAAAAAACAAATCCAGAGCCGGAGTCCCTAATGTGAGGGTAACACCGAATTTCAGTGGTACACAGCAATTCCTGCGATACTGTCATTGCCAAATTGCATAGCTTCTTATCTTTTCCTTAGGACCACAGCAGCAGTGTGGAGTCGGGGCATCTGCTGCTTGGGCAACAGAACATCCTCCAAAATAACTCGCTCAGGCTACATAGTAAAGTAAAATAAAATTAAATTTTTTTAAAATACACCATCGTCTTTCACAGACAGAAGAATGCCAGCCAGCCAGCCAACCAACCAAAATATATACAAAAGTGTGGCATAAGGCCTAAAATGGGAGAGAAAAGGTAGGTCTTTGCTCTCCTAACTTTTAACTTAACTATTTCTGTTCGTCACCCAATTCATACTACAATGTTCCACTTAGATATAACAAATAAGCCTCAGATTGCTTATAGTACCCGCTGTTGCTTAAGAGATCACCCATCTAAGTATTGAACAGGTTCATCACTGCTTAACTTCAGTGATATAGTAGAAACAGTCTATTGGGTGCTCTATGACCACTAATTGATCACCATGAATTGTGATTTTTTCCCTAGTCAAAATTTGACATTTTTTCCTGTGACTATATTATTAGCCACGGCTTAGATATGGGGAATAGGCTTCAGATTACTTATAGTACATGCTGTTGCTTATGAAGTCACCCATCTAAGTATTGAACAGGTTTATCACAGCTTAACTTCAGTGATATAGCAGGAACTGGTAGAAATAGTCAATTTTGTGCACTACTCTTAATAAAGTGTATTTATCATGTATCCCACGTATACGGGTTGGGCACAAGGCCCTATTAATGTGGGGCCACCCACGAACCGAAGCTCATGGGAGGCGGGTGCAAAAAATACGTTGATCTCATCGGCATTCCCCCTCAAGAGGGGGCCTCAAGCACCGGGCAATAAACCCAGCCCTGCCTCTTTAAATATGAGGGGGCAGGTGTTACCTAGGGGGGTGGCCCCCCCTGAGATCAACGCTGTTAATTTTATCAACGGTCCAGGGCCGAAGCCACTGGACCCCCGGCCGAGGGCAAGTGCTGTAAATGTAGTCAGTCTACATGTGTGTAATCCTTATCAATGTTATCTTGAGTCCAAATGATCATAAAAAAATAAAATTATAAATATGGTTTGAACTAAATGGATTTATTTTTTAAACTCTTATTTTTAAAAATATGGAATTATTTAAGAAAAAGATTCATACACGATGATTAATTTACAGTTAACGACTCGATTTTATTGTTTAACTTAATTTAACTTAATTCCATTTAATAAATCAACTTTTTTATTTTATTCAATTTTAAATGTGTGTCCATGTTAGTTCACCGACAAATAAAAAGGTGAATAAATATTAGTTCAAGTTTGTAAAAAGTAAAAAGCAATTTTTTTTTAAATTAGTTTTTTTTTTTTTTTTTTTTCAATTGAATAAAATGAAAACTAAAGATTTTTCTGCATCTTTTAAATTATTTTTTTAATCCTTTCTCCGATTAAAAAAAAAAAAAGATTTTTTAAAGCAGTTTTTAAAGCCCTCCACTTTCTTTGGGCAAGACAAATATAGACATTTTATTTTTTTAGTTTTAATTTCTAAAACATACCAATGATATAAGTATTCTATTTATTTTGTTATTTTTTTACATTATTCCTTATCTTTTAAATTTATCATGTGTATATGAATAAAAAATTAAAATTAAATTAAAATGAAATAAAAACTTTAAGCAGTTTCCACGATATGGTCCAAGTCGCATCCTCCATTATGCTGTTTTTTGGGAGTTCTTTTTTTTTTAAATTTTATGTCTTCTTCATTCTAAAGAGAGTGCCGGTGATAAAAATATACAGAAGAAAAGGAAAGGAATCACAATATAATGTCCTAAAAATGTTTCTTTTATTATTTCAATAATACCATGTGGAACTGCCGTTAGAAGAATTCTAAATAAAGGCACCGGCTGCTGTAAAATCAAAATTTTCCACTCGAAGACTTACACAAAAAATCCTGGGGGTGTGGTTCTAAGAAGGAAGATTAGCTAATAATATCGTACCACCACATGGAAGATTTTTTTTTTTTAAAGCATGTTTTAAAACATTCAAGACATCTTATATTCTAAAATAAATAATAAATAAATTATTTTCTTTGAGTGTGCAGCAAAGGTATATCTGATATAAAACATTATTAAACTTTGAAAATTAAAGGACAGCATTAATTGATTTTAATTTATTTATTTTCTTATTAATTTTTTTGCAGTTAACGTATTAAGTTAGGTTTTCTTTGCTCTTTATTAAAAGAATTAATCCCAGTTGAGGAACTAAAAATATATACATTGGACTTCATTTTATATTCCACTAACATCTGTCCAGTAGACTAAGGTAAAGATTTACTCCTCTGAACTCAATCTACCGGAAGATAAACTAAATAATATCGTACCACCACATGGAATAAATGCTCTAAAAAAAATTTTTTTAAAGCAATTTAAAAAATATTTAAAGACTTTTATAAATACTGAAAGAGACATAGATTTTTTTTTTTTTTTTTGAATATGCAGAAGATATCATTAAACTTTGAATTTATTTCGATATTTAACCTTAAAGTTAAATGAATAAGTAATATTTTGATCTTTTAATATCTTAATAAATAGATAGATAAATTAAATAGATATTTTAATTAATAAATAGATAAATAAATAGATATGTTGATATTTTGATAAATAGATTTCGATAAATAGATATTTTAATCTTAAAGTTAAATAAATACATGTAATTAATTTTTTTTAAATCAATATATCTGATTTTTTAATAAGTTCTAATTAATTCGATAATGGTGGTTTCTTTTAAGAAATTGGTAACTTTCCAAAAAAAAAGACAAATTTTATGGGAAAACGTAATAATCTTTTAAAAATGAATTTTCTAGAAAATTGCTGACGAAATGTTTCAAAATATATATATATACTAATCTAATCAAATGTTTTAAAAGGAAAAGATATATTGTTACTGTTTGTTTGTTTGTTAAGAAAAGAGAAGTTTTTTTTTAATCTTATCTCATCTTTATTTGATGAATTTATAATAATTTTAGGATAAAATGATCTTTAATTTTTCAATATGTTTAGACATGCAAGAATCAAAAATGAATAAAATAAAAATGGAAAATAATTTTCTTTATGAATATAGTTACGATATTTCGGACTGTTGTTCTCATCTTTATTATTGTGCATATACACAACAGTCCGAAATATCATAATTATTCATATCAAGCCCCATCTCATAAATAAACATACAAATTTTCTTTATGTTGCAAGAAAAGGAAGTGTATGTGTGTGTGTGTGTGTGTGTGTGTGTGTGTGTGTTTTGTTTTGTTTTTTTTTTTTTAAGTGCTGAGATTGGCTATTTTTTATTTATTTTTTGTTTGTTTTGTTTTGTGATATCACTAGTACGAGTCGTGTGAGTCCCTTCTGCTGTTATTGGGGGTGGGTCGACTGTTCCACCCACCCTTCCCACCCCTTACCTTAAACTCCCACGATTGTGTTCAGGAATTCCAAACATTTATTTATTTTAAGTCCATTTCAAGACATGACATATATAAGAAAGAAAAGAGAGAGTTTTTTTAAGCACATTTCTTTAAAACTCATTTTGTTCTTTATAACCCATAAATGGGACCCTAACAAGTACTACCACCACCCCGGATCAGAGTGGACCTGGGAGTAATGGTGATGAATAGGGTACTCCTCATTCCCCAGACCTCCACAACTGAAACTTCACGATCAGATAGAGCCATACCCAGGACAATAAGACATTTAGCCTAAACATATTTCATTTAAAAGTTATTATTTTTTCTGTACATAGTGTATTTAATGTTTTTTTTTGTTTTGTTTGTTATTGATTTCTAAGAAGAAACCGTTATAAACCTTAAAATCCAAAATAATGTGGTTTTCTTAGTCTCTAAATACATCACAAAAATCGTCTATGTTTGCAAATTTTTTTTATCGCAGTTAATTGTTTAAAATGTATTAAAAATAAATTACATATGTAATATCATTTTGCTTTTTTTTTTAACAGATGCTCATTATGTTACTACTTTTCTACATAGACAAAAATTTGACCTTAAGTAATCGATTTAATTAATTTTAATTCGTTTTTAAAATGAAAATGAGCGAACAGATTGGTGGTGCCTACAGAGGTTGTTTTATTTTAGATTGATTTTTGTTAAACGATACATTTGTAAGAATAGGATATTCTTTTTACAAGATCAATAAATTGATAGCGACATAATTATCGACTGTCATTTTGATTTAGTGCGTCCTCGGACGCACATATATGATTTGAATGAGTCCCCGGGAGAATTTATGGGTCCCAACTAAAGCCGTTTAACTCCTACCTTGAAACCTATCCTGTGTAATTCGTTTCTAAGAGGCTATTGAAATGTATTTACAGTTGGCTTGAAATTGTGAGAGAAGAAAAACACTGACGCATGGATACGATTTTACTGCGTCCTTTTAGATTTTTGTGCGTCAGGGACGCAGTACGCGTACCTGCCAGCATCTCTGTCAATAACTGTTAACCCAAAATTGATATTCATTTTTTTCTCATTTTTTTTCTCGTTTTTTTATAATTTTAATTATCTGGTGTACATTAAAAAGAATATAATAAATGCTCTGATTAAAAAAATAAAAAAAAACAATTGAAAGTTTCTCAATGTTATTTGGATTATTCGGACTATTGTCCTCATCTTTATTGTTATGACTCCTGATTACGACAAGAAGGTTCCCGAGTCCGACAAGAAATACCTGAAGAAGGGCGGAGGGTACATCGTCCGAAACACTGTACGTACGTCGTACAGATAACAATAAAGATGAGGACAATAGTCCGAATAATCCAAATAATACTAATTATCAAGCCTCATCTAAAAAAAAAAAAAAATTCAGAGAAATTAAAGTTTCTCTAAGTGATTTTTTTAATTATATTTTCTGGATATGAATAATCTGGACTCTCCCATATTCTATTTACAGACAGAGAGTAATAGACACGTGTGGTCTGAATCTCTCTATATATGACTAACCAAATCAATTACTCACCAGTAAGACACTTTGTATTTACTTAATAACGCAATAATCCAGAAACGTTGGTCTAGGGTTATTTAATTCAATAATGGCATAAGACCAACAAAATACAGATTTTTTTTTTAATCCTATACAATTACTGATTGTTTTCTTTTTTCTCTTTTTTTTCTTTCTTTTTTTTTCTTTTATAAATAAAACCAAACGTAATACTAGGTTTCTCTTAAAAACCTTCTGACATAAAAGTTAAGATATTTTCTCACGACTGACTGGGGGAAAAATTCATCAGCTTTTTATTTTATCATTCATTTTATTTTTTCTAAAACTTAGTGCTCAGAAAATGCATATAGATTTATTTGTGGAAAATATGATTTACGCATTACGACGAGGATGACGAAAATTTGGTTGGTTGGTTGGATTTTACGGTATGTCAACCCGTGATGGGTTATTTTATGCCGAAGACGTTTTGTTTTATTCATTCTTGATATATGTAATTCAACATTTTTTAAAACTTTTTTTTCTATTTTTAACCCATAAATGGGACCCTAACAGGTACTACCACTCCAGTTTGTTTGGTATTTTATAAGCATTAAATGATATAACAAATTAAATTAAGATATTCTATTTTTTTTTTTTTTTTTATAGCTTGGTGTTCAGAAAATATATATAGTTCTATTTGTGGAAAATAAATAAATAAATAAATAGAAAGAATTGAGACCATTCAGACAACAGCATAGTTTAAATCAGTTGGAATACTCAGGAGAGTCCTGGAGACCTGAGGATAATTGTCACTTAAACTCCAATGAAAGACCCTCAGCTAACACTGGTGTGAAAAACTAACAATAATAATAAATCACAACTCAGTTTATTTTTTATAAACGTAAATGATATAACAAATTAAAGTATGGTATTTATTTGTGTTTAAAATTATTACGCATTAAAGTTATGACATAATCTGTGGAATAAGGTGAGAAAATAAAATAATTCAAAAATACTTTTAACATTAGAAATGAAAGTAAAACCGTCCGAATGGAGGAGAGGGAATTATTTTTATTTTTATAAACGGGTCCTAAATCGAAACAGTTGGCGCACCTGTTCGCTGATTGCTTCATAATAATCACATGTGTTGTCATCATCATCATCATCATCATCATCATTATTATTATTCACGGCCTTTGCCGTTCCCACTCACACCATCACAAAGAGACGGGGTGGGGGGGGTGAAATTACGGACTTACTTTTCAGACTGTGATATGTTGTTCTGCAATTGAACACTTTGTTGTTTTTTTTTTAAAGACTGAAATAATTTTTTTTTTTAAATCGAGTCATAAATGCTAAATCTTAAAATACTGGGGTTTTTTTTTCTTCTTTTTTTTTAATAAAATAATCATATTTTTCTCTAATTTACAAAACATACTGTAGACATCCGAAAAAGATTCAACCAAGTAAAGGTTACTGTGACCACCATTAACATCATCATCATCATCATCATCTTCTAAAAAGCAAGTTTTGTTGTAAAGGTTAAAAATAATACCTAACAACAGCAACTCCAGTCCTGCAACATTACACAACAAAAAATGAAAGGACGTAGGAGAAAATATGCCTACTTCCTCTCTATTCTTTGTCGTCAATACTCATTTTAATGATAACAATGTGAGAGAGAAGAAAAAAACGGAATAAAAGTTTATTTATCTATCTTAAAATTATTCTTTTCTCGTTTGTTTTATTATTATCATTATTATTATTTTATTTTTTATTGTTACTCTGAAATAGAAATATCGTTAAATACTCTGCAAAATAACCAGCGAATCAGTTTATTTCAGTATAGGACTTGATAAGTTTATAATCTCAATTCCCTTAAAATAACAACGCTAAGGTCAAAAATGTGTATAACTGGATCACTACGCAACAAATTTAAATCAATACAACATCAATTAATGCTGTCCTTTAATGTTTTTTTTTGTTTGTTAAAATTATAAATAAACTAACATATTAAGTTAGGTTTTCGTTAGAGTTTCGTTTTTAAAAGTATTAATCCCAGTTGAGAATTTAAAAATATATACATCGGACTTCATTTCATATTCCACTAACATCTGTCCAGTAAACTGTGGTAAAAAAAATTACGCCCCTGAAATCAGAGTCTACCTCTTTTCCTATGTACAACATTAAAAATCTCAACATTGTATAATATAATCACAATTTTTTTTTTAAATCAGACAATACAGACGTAAAATTATAAAATAGCAAATAATGGAGTGAGATTTGCAATATGAGGCACGGTAAATAAATAAAAAAATACATGGTTCCATTGTTTTTATCTTTTGAAAAATAAAAGGAGCCCAAGAAAAATATCATCTATAATTATTATTAACAATACGTTTTTTGTTTGTTTTTTCGAAAGTGAAACTAGAGGACTACTTAAGTAACAACAACAAACACATGCGTGTTTGTGTGAAGTACTAAAACCACTTTCACTAAAAAATAAAAATAAAAATACACTAAGTGCTGATATACCAACAGTAAATATTATAGTACAACAGTAAGTATTAAAAATCAAGACAGGGTCATCAACCTGGATTAGTCACATCATTGATTTTAGATAGATAGATAGAGAGAGAGATAGATGATGACCAAATGACAGTTTAAGTTTTTCTTTATTATTGAAAGTATAACTATAGCTCTGTATATATTATACATTGAGCTCTTAGGGATTTGTAAAAAATCCTTATATAAATCTATAAGTTTACATCAACATGAGCATGCATTGTGGATGTACAGGAGATATTGATGATCCCAAATAAAATGATCCCCTACATACCAGTCACTTGGCTTCTTTTACCTAATTAACCATCAATATATATAATATATATATATATATATATATTACAATTAACAGCAATATATAATATATTGCTGTTAATTGGTAAGTCAACACTATTTCTTAAATATTAGTCTATTTTAACACTTACATTGCTGCTTGAATTTTTTTTACTTTACTTTTTATAGCACACACATTTTATAATGTCATGATTAGGTCTTAATAATGACAAATGAAAAAAAAAAATTAAGGAAATTTACAATGAAATATTTTCACACGAGTCCAACGTCATACCCTTATTCTTTAATTTAAAAAAAAAACAAAAACAAACAAAAAAAAACACCAAGTCGTAGATCATGTGATCAATGTTCCATAAGTTGTTCTGTTCAAAAGTCTCCTGTCCCTTGTTCAATCAATTATTATCCAATGCGACTTTGTTTTATTTATTTATTCATTTCTTTATCTATTTTTTTTTTTCAAAGTAATGGTTTCTTGGGTGGGTCAGGTTCCTGGTTCATATGTTGGTAGTTGTTTTGTTTTTACGACTAAGAAAAATAACTGTTTAAAATTAAGTAGATAAAAAGTTTTTTAAGAGAAAAAAAAAACTGGAATAAAATAGATTTAGAGTATTTACTATTTACCAACAAAAACATTTAAACAAGATTCGTAATTTTGTGTAAAAATAAATAATTTTTGCAAAATGAATTTTACAGCATTAAAACAAATATCATAAACAGATTTTTTTCAATTAAAGATGCATAAAAAAATACAAATAATTAAAGTGATTTATTTAGTTATTTCTTTTAGTCTTCTGGATCGTGTTATTGTTTCTTCGTATGGTGTGAGATCATATATTTTATATTGTATGTTAAGAAAAATAAATACTTGTGTAAATTAAATATGATTTTAAAATCAATATTGATAAAATTAGATTTTTTACGGATATCCATTTATTTCTCTTTTCAAGTGATTTAAAATTATCTTTTTTTTATATCTCGCTATTTTATAATTGCAAAAGAGTATAAAACCGGTAGTAATGTAAACACGTTAATATATACATATATATAAGGTTGAGGCCATTTTCCCTCTTTTTAAATACTATCTATTCAGTTGGAGATAAGCAAAAACAACAACATTTATTTTATTTATTTTCTTATTGGAATTTAAAAAAATTTTTTAAACAGGCCCATCTTCATAGTCTATTTTCAGTTTCTTTATGCAAATAAAATCAGGGGTGTTTTTACGATTGGAATAAAGACAGTATTATTCTTTCTAATCAAATTAAATATTTTAATAATCCTAAATTGAATAAAGCATGGGTTAAAATAAAAAAGGGTGTATGTATATTTTGTATTGTATGGATTTCGATTTAACAGCTGATGAAGAAGACGATTCGAGAATCTCCAACATTTTAGGAACGGAAAAAAAATCTAGTAATATAATTTTAAAAGATTATAATGCTTATATTTAATTTCCCCGAAAAAATATTGACGATTTTTTTAACAGAACATCCTTTTATTTTTCCTAAAATATATAAATGAAAAATATTTTATTAAAAGCTTAAGCCAATATTTTATTAAATAAACGTTAACTTTATACTTTAAAAAAATGTACTTTATTTTTTCTTATTTTTCCGGGTAAAAATTATATCGTTATTTTAAATTTCCCAAAAATAAATACTGCCGATTCTTTTTTAACAGTACATTTTATTTTTCCTTAAATAAATAAATGAACATCTTTTTATTAGAAGCCCAAGCCAATATTTTATTAAATAAACGTTAACTTTATACTTTAAAAGAAATGTACTTTATTTTTTTCCGGGGAAAATTATGTCTAATATACAAAAAAAAAAAAAAATACTGACGATTTTTTTTAACTAGTTTTTATTTTTCCTAAAATACATAAATGAAAAATGTTTTATTAAAGGCTCAGGACAGAATTTTGTTAAATAAACATTAACTTTATACTTTAAAAGAAATGTACTGTATTTTTTCTTCTCTTATATTTTTTCCGGAAAATTATCTTTATTTTTTTCGTTCTTCCGTGATACACCCCCTTATTTTTTTCTTTTTACAAAGACACACACAGAAAGGAAAACAAACATACAATCAATAAATAAAACAACCACAAACTCTTAATTGTCGCAATACAAAATAAAAGGAGGGGGTCTCGGCTTTGTGTAATAAATAAATAAATTACTCACCATAAATCATAGAAAGTCCAGTTTCATGAACGAAACGAAATCGACGATGCTTAAAAAGCCAAATTGTCAAAATAGTTAAAAGGAGTAAAGACAACAGCATGAGAATGGTCAAACTGTCTGTCTTATGCCTAAACGTGACATTAGCCTCTTCCTGCGCTTCAATAGAAGACTGGTCAGTGGCCATTCCTATTGGGATGATAAGGGCTAGTATCCATCCGATTGAAGCGCCTAAAAGGAAGATATACCTAGACGGGCGAAAAGCCATGCCAGGCGATGTCGCCATGTTTGCAAAGTGTAACTCCCCCCTATAATGTGGTTATGATACTCGCCGACAGAGAGCGCTACCGTTAGTGATGATGTGCAACTTCCGGTTCTAGAACTTCAAATCAGATATGACGTGCGCTTCCGGTTCGTCTGCTCGACACACACACACACACATACAAATACAAATATAAATACACACACAAAACAACATTGTTTTAAAATGTAGAATTTTAAAATGTTTTGTGTTTAATTTTCTGTGTTTCTAAGGTGTTTTTTATGCAACCTTATACATGAGATACAATGCAATTTTTTAGGCTATGTAAAGTTAAAAAGAAAACATATTTGAAAATAATTATAATTACTTTCACTAGGAAAAATATGGGCCCTCTGGGCACAAGTATTTAAGTTTTAATATAATTAAATATTATATTGAATTAGAAAGACAAATGAAATTAAATAAGAACACAAAAAAGATTACATTTATATTTTACTTTATTCTAATTGATTTCAATATAAAATTATACATAGGATTGCTTTTAATATGTTTGAGAATTAATTATCTAATAAACACAGCTTTGTTAAAGCTGTTTAGGCAAATTATTCACATGATATACTATGTAAACATTTATTTCTTATTGATATATAACACACATTGCAGGATTTTAAACACATTAATAACCCAGGCTTCGGGGCGGGGGGGGTCCGGTGTGCTTTGGCCACTGGACCTGTGTTATTAATTAACATCGTTGATCCCAGGGAGCTACCCCACCCCCAGGCAACACCTGCCCCCTTCATTTAAAAGGGCAGGACTAGGTTTATTACCCAGTGCCTGAGGTGCCCTCCTTGAATGGGAATGCCGACGAGCAACGCATTTTTTGCACCTACCACACATGAGTCTCGGCTCATGGGTGGACCCACATAAAAAAGTCCTTGTGTCACGCCTGCATAAGTGGAATGCATGAGAAATGCCTTAAACACATTATTAATACAAGTACAAAATAAAAAACACCCTCCAGGCGATGTAAAAATAGATTTTTGAAACATATTGCCTGACGGTTAGGAGTTAAAAATTCAATGTCATCGAGTTTGTACCCTAAGTAAGTAAAATCATCAAATTCATTAAAGGATTAAAAAATAAAACAATTTGAAATGTAAACTTTAAATATGTATTAAAATAAAACAAACTATATATAGATATATAATACCAGTCATGTATTTATTAAAACTTGTTTTAAAAAACAATGAGGACTGTCTAATGTTGCATGTTCAAATTTTCAGTGTATTTATTCTATGTTATGACGATTTTGGGTAATGTGATGTAAGCAGTGACGTAATTTTTGCAACAGACAAAAACCGGAAGCGAATCTCCATTATTAATAGATGGGCTGTTTTGAGACAAATCTATTTTAGCTCTTTATGGAGACATTGTTACTAAATAAGATGCTAATTAAGATTAAATAATGATTATTTGATAACCATTGAAAATATAACGTAAATAACTAAGGGAATTGTGACATTGGTGGTAACATAGTCTTGGTTACAGACAGACATATAATCTCCATTATGATCTATATATTAATACACTTGTTCCTTAATCTTATGACCGTTATCATCATGATACATATGGTCCAAGATGAAATGCAAAAATGTAAATCCTGATTATCTGGTGTTGCTTATTCGCAGAATTCTTATTTCTTATGAGTGTCGTCACCTCAGCTAAATAATGGGACACTTCATTTTTATCATTAAGAAAGAAAGGGAAGAAAAGGATATGCTACACAGAAAAGATATAAGATAGATAGAGAGTAGGGGAAAGTTAGTGAGAGGGTGAGTATGCATAAGTGATAACCCTAATCTGTTTCAATCAAACATAATGAAAAGATTAAAGAAGGAAAGAAAGAAAAAAAAGAGTGGGAGAGAGAGAGAGAGAGAGAGAGAGAGAGAGAGAGAGAGAGAGAGAGTTAAATCAGGGTTATTATATTTTTATATATTGAACTATTGCAGTAGCTCTTAAGTAAACATATAAAATGTTGTAATAATTAAATCATCATACTGTGGTATATCTACAGGCCCTGCTAGTATGAATAAGTGATTGATTTTAATGGCATGTCAACCTGTCTAAGGTTATTTTATGCCTAGAAGTTAGAAAATTGCATTCATTGTACGTTAATATTTACATTTTTATACAGTTATTTCTTAAGGGTGTTTTGCACACAGTTATATGATATCAAGTATTCCTATCTAATAGAAATAATTTTCACACAATTGTATGTTTTGTATGAGTAACTAATTTTAATGGCATGTCAACTCATCTTGGGTTATTTTTGTTAAACTCAGCTTAAGAAATTGACCTTGTGTTACGTCATACTCATGCGGAAGGGTTGGTAAATATGGGAATACTGGGCACTTTAATTTTGGTATGGTAACCAATGTAAGAAAAGGAAAATTCTGCATTCAAACCAAAGAAGTTTTCTTCTCATTAGTAAAAAGACTATTTCTCTGAATATTTGAGATGAGGCTTGATGATTAGTATTATCTGCATTTGTTACGTAGCCGTTCGTCACAGTACCATATAGATATATTTGTTACGTCTTACTCTGGTCTATTCTTCCAGCCGTCTTCTGATCATCTAGTCTTCTGTCTTCTATCTTCTAATGGTCTCGTCTGGTCTTTCTTATCTGGGTTCCGTGCCTGGTTCTGCTGGGGACCATTTCTTATCAGAAACCTTGTGTCATTGTTAGCTTTTAGTAATAACAAGACTTCGATTTACTTTTGATGTTATTTTATTCTGGAACCCTAGACCAGACAAATGCGCGCGGAGAGTCACATCTTGCTAGCTTCTAACTCTGCAACTGACTAACTGCAACTAACTACTGCAACTGACTAACTCTAACTGTCTCTGCAACTGACTAAGTTGCTTACACCTTAAACCGGAAGGGGCTTTCTATCGCTTCCGATTCTCACGATCATCCCAGGACGCAAGGTGAGAGTGAGGTCAAGCATTGTCACTCACTCTCAAGGCCATCAGTTGTACTGATCGTCATAAGGATTTCTATACTACCTTAAAAAGTAATAGGGATCCAATTAATATGTAACACATTATTCAGACTATTGTCCTCATCTTCATTGTTTCACTCGGGAACCTTCTTGTCGTAATCGGGAGCCATCACAGAACTTTGAGCCTAACCTTTTATTCAGTCCATGGGGGTATCCTGTTCTCACTCCGCTAAACATAGCTGGGGTAGGGGCGTTAAGCTGTGTTAATTATTATTCTATGTTACTGCTGCCCTTGATCAGGATTGAACCTGCAATCTAGAGATAACTGTCACTTAGAACTGTCTTAACCTAACTACCTTATCCATTAGACCTATGGCCTAGTTCCCGAGTTCGAAAAGAAGGTTCCCGAGTCCGACAAGAAATACCTGAAGAAGGCTGGAGGGCATATCAGCTGAAATGTTGTTTCATATAACAATGAAGATGAGGACAATAGTCCAAATAATGCAGATTAAAAAAAAAACTAGTAAAAAACTACTTTGAGATTTCCTCCTTTCCTTCCACCTCTTGTCTAATACCTTTAAAAAATACCTTTAGACTTAATGAATTTAACAATACTTATCTGTTTGCACAGTTATATGATTTCAAGTTTTTTGAAGCTCCATAAAACTGATTTTTTATCAGTTTTTAACATAGTTCATCATAATTTATTTTAATTTTTAATGTAAACATTAATAATAAATATAATAATTTTGATTTCAATTTTAATGCATGATTTTATGGATATAGTATAAATTTGTTGTAATTTGATATACTGAAACATTCATGAAGTATGATTTTAATGTATAATTTTAATATTTTAATGTATCAAAATTTAATGTAGATTTAATACTAATATACATCACTCAAATTTAATTCATAGGCATATTTATCCTGTATTATCATTAGTGTTATAAATTCATTAGATATAATGATATTCATATATTTGTTTTTAATAATGTTGTATTTAATTATTAACTCAAATTCATACTTGATATCTCTCAGTGTTGAAAATGTTTATTACTGTTCACCTTAAATTCAAAGTATTGAAGTCAGTCAGTCAGTCAGTCAGTCAGTGTACTATTGGTTTGAACCACAGCAACTGGCCAAGCACAACTCAGTCAGTCAGTCTACTATTGGTTTGAACAACAGCAACTGACCAAACACAACTGAACCAGTGTCAAGACAACTGGTACTTATGGGAATTCAGAATAGTCCACTCCTGCATTTGGGTGATTCCATTCCTTGAGTCCTGATTGGCTGCTTGGTTTCTATGATGTTCTGAGGCTTCATAAATAACCTGCCATTTTGTAGTAGTCCTTTGCAGCAAATCAGGTTCGTATTAAGTTACGACTGCTTGCTGCCTTGTCTTACCAATTCGACGGTAATTGGAACTAGTATGATTATTCTACACAAAGCATAACTAAAAAACAAAAAAACGTTACATTACATCAGAATTTACCCCTGCTATGCCGCAACACCACCTTGACGTTTTGTGTCTGTGAACATTTAAAATTTAAAATCTCTGATTGGGTAATTTACTAAGTTTATTCTAAGAAGCTATATCAAGTTTCTCCTCCGTACAGAGGAGGCAAAACTTATACCCTGCTCTATATTTACTTGTGTGTGTATATATTCTACACTGATCTACTTGGACTAGTATCCTCATCTTGATTGTGATTATGGGCACCACTGAATTTTTGAGATGAGGAATTATCATTATTATACAACAATCTACTAACACAACCATGCCTCTCCTGGTCTTGATGGTGTGAAATACCTGCTTCTCAAACATAGTGGATCCTTTGTTTTGCACCAACTAGCTGTTTTTTTCCAATTTTGCATAAATAATGGTGCTACCCAGAACAGTGGAAAACTGCTAGTGTAATTCCACTGTTCAAAAAGGGCGACCGCACATCAACTGTTAATATCATCCAGTCAGTCTTACAAGTTGCATTGCCAAGCTGATGGAGTCTTGCATCAGGGAGGGACTTTGGAATTTCTGGAACTCTCACAGTCTTATCCGACCTCCCAGTTTGGATTTATCCCAAACTCTACTGTTGGATCAACTTATGGAGTTCCTAGAAGACATCACCCAGATCACTGATGGTGGCTCATGGGTGGACGTTGTCTACCTTGACTTTGCTAAGGCCTTCAACTCTGTGCCACACAAAAGAATTTTAGCAAAACTCTCTGCAATGAGTGTGAAGGATGATCTTTTTAACTGGTTAAAATCCTTCATTCTCAACCGGAGAGAGGTGGTTACAGTTCTTGGACAACACTCCTCACCATATGAGATGTCATCTGGGGTACCACAGGGATCTGTTCTTGGCCCCCTTTTGTTTGTTGTGTATATCAATGATATAGATGCTAACTTAAGGAATACCACAGTACTGTAGTATGCCGATGACATCAAGCTGTATCTTGAGATAAAAAAGACAGATTCTGAACGCTGCAGATCTTTCTTGCAGTCAGACCTGGACACAGTGCAACAATGGATCACTGACTGGCAACTGAAGCTGGCTGTGGAAAAATGTACCACCATGCATTTTGGGAGGAAAAACCCATCATACACATACTCCCTCCACAACACTAATATCAAGGAATCTTCTTGTGAACATGATCTGGGTATTACTGTCAGCAGTGATTTACGTTGGATGAAGCACATCTCTAAAATTGTCAAGAAGGCTGAGGATGTCCTGGCGTCACTCAGCAAGACATTTGTCAGCTCACTGGCTATCTATTTAAAGTTGTATAAAGCTATGGTGTGGCCTCACTTGGAGTTTGCACCACCAGTCTGGAACCCCTATCTCGGTCTGAACATTAACCTCCTAGAAACTGTACAGAGATGTGCAACCAAACGACTACCCTTCATCAGGCATCTGCCATATTCTGAATGTCTTGCTTCCCTGGGAATGGATTTGTTGAAACTCTGTCATCTGGCAACTGATCTTGTAAACGCCCATAAGGTCATTAATCATTTTACCAACAGCAACCTTGAGCACCTTTTTGATCTCTATGTTTCTAACACACATGGGCATGCCTACAAAGTCAGAAAACAGCATAGCTCACATAACTTTAGGAAACATTTTTTCACACTCAGAATTGCCAAGATATGGAATAAACTGCCTGCATGCGTTGTAGGCTGCCGAAACACTGCATCTTTCAAAGCCTCCATGCTTTCTGTAATCCACCAACACTATACCTGATACCACCATCCACACACATATGCATGCACACACACATACATGTATGCTATTCATGTTCCTGACACTAATACATTATTCTGTGTACTTGACATGAGACTTTGATGAGTTGTGGTGCACCTGAGCACTGTACACAATAAATTTCATTATTATTATAGTTATTATCAAAAGTGGTATTAAGTAAATAATTCAATAAAACTTATGTATATTCTATTTTTCATTTTATCATTCGTAATTTATACTGTAAAATTTTGTGCATGCATTATTATAGTTGGAATTGTTGTGGTCACGTGATCAAAGTTCAAGCCTGATCATACCATTTTGCTTGTTGTCTTTACAGTGTAAACATGGCCGCTCTACTAGCAGTATGCACCAAGAAGTGACCCGATTTCTCTGGTCTGAAGGAGTGTCAGGAGCTAAAATTCATCGAGTTTTTAACATAAACTGCATAGATGTGTGTATTTTTAATAAAAATTAATTTTTTCTATATTTGTTTTATTATCTTTTATTCTTTATATATTTTTTGTTTTTAAGTTGTTTATTTTTATTATTCTTTTTGTTTGTATTTTTTTCTTTTATTTGATTTTATTTTGTTGGAAATCCGATAATTAAATTATCTTACCCTGCTAGGGGGTGAATCGCCAACACGAGGTTGGCGGGAGAATCAAACCCCAGCGCTTATCCGAAGATTGTTACCGAGGCAAGTCGCTAAAATAAGCACCCCCAATACCTTGCCCCCAAAAAGGGCAGTTACCAAGCGAGTAGCTTCTAAAAAGCACTCCCTACACTTTTTACTTATCGCACGAGAACTGCATGGCGCATCGCAAGCAAACCCCAACACTTGACTTCCTAAGAACGTCTTACAGCACTCTACAAACTACAGTGATCAGAATACCCTTGCTAGTTCCACTTCACCTACAAACTGTAATTTCACCTCTTAGATAAGTTTGTAGCAAATGCCATCAAAATTTGCAACAATATTTTTTGTACCCTTTGTCAATATATGTGTTTAATTTCCATTGTGTTGTTTGTCTTCTTTCATCCGAATAATTGCCTACCACTGGAAGAATAAGAGCTCCCTAAAGACCGTAATTCCTCTTAATTTTTTTGTGTTTCATTCTTTATTAATTTGTTTTATTTTTAAATCATTTTTTAAATTAACTTTTTAAATATTTATTCATACTGATATAATGAATATGTAAATAGCTTTGTACCCTGTCACTATAATCTGATTGGACAGTGTCATGTATAAATAGTCGACACTGTGTTGGTCCTATAACCTAAGCCTACAAGCTAAACTTACTCGATAGACGACACCATGACTGTTCAGCAGACGTATTGCTATTGGACATACCAATTACTACTGCGATAATATACCAAATACCCACTTCAGAATATATCCCTTAACCCGGATATTATATTTGTAGTGGTAATACATGTTAGGGTCCCATCTATGGGTTAAATAGAAAAAAATGTGTTCTAAAAAAAAATTGAATACCCAACTAGACTGAATAAAACAAAAACGTCTTTGGCATAAAATAACCCAACAAGTGTTGACATGCCATAAAATCTAATCAACCAACCTTTTCAACCCACACTCCCAGACAAAAATAGGGTGTGGATTTTATTGAACTTTGATCTGTGTGGGTCTTCACCAATTTTCCTTTATAAAAATATGATATGAGCAGGAATAGCCTGGCAGAGCCCATCCTTTTCCAGGTCTACAACGGGTTTGAATTCAGGGTTTTCCTAAGTTCATATTTAACTTGTTTTAATCTTTTTTTCTTTCTTCTTTTTTTCTGGTCTTATTATAATTAAGTTCAGTCTCTGTCTTTCTGTGACTGAAACTACGCCACTGCTACATCACAATACTCTCAGGAATTGCATAAGTTTATCAATGAGTATTCAATACATAGTCAAAATCATTAATACATACTTGGAGTTTGCATCACCGGTCTGGAACCCCTATCTTGCTCAGAATATTAACCTCCTAGAAACTGTACAGAGACATGCAACAAACGAATACCCTCCATCAGGCATCTACCATACTCTGAACGTCTCGCAGCCCTGGGAATGGATTCGCTGAAACTTTGGCGTCTGGCAACTGACCTGGTAAACGCTCTAAGGTCATTAATCATCTTAACAACAGCAACCTTGAGCACCTTTTTTGATCATCTTTCCAACACACGTGGGCATGCCTACAAAGTCAGAAAACAGCACTGCTCACGTGACTTTCGGAAACATTTTTCACGCTCAGAATTGCGGAGACATGGAATAAACTGCCCTCGTCTGTTGTAGGCTGCCGAAGCACTGAGTCTTTCAAAGCCTCCATGCTTCCTGTGGTCCGCCGACACTGTACTTGATGCCGCTCTCCACATACATATGCACGCACGCGCACACATACATGCATATTACTACTATAAACTGTTCATGTCCCTGACACTACATTATTCTGTGTACTTGATATGAGACTTTGATGAGTTGTGGTGCACCTGAGCACTGTACACAATAAATTTCATTATATTATTATTATAAAAATAATCTTATTTATTAACAATGTCTCTATGAAAATCTACATTTTACTTATAATTAGCATTAGATTATAGAAACTCCCAAAGTAGCCCAACCCTAACCTACCCTAAGCCTAACTCTGACCTTAACTCTTAACCTGACCCTAATCCTAGCATCTTAAAGGTTTTGAGTTTTTCTGTGAAATTTAATGAAATGTAATGCTTTTTATATGTAAGTAAAAAGTCGTCGGGGCGCCTAATGTCAGTATCAGCCAATCAGCGAGGGAGTCTATCCCTTTTCACTAGTGCTAGACCAAGGAGATTGTTTTTGCATCTGAGGTGGAGCGCACAACTACCGATCAGCTTTACCACACAGATCCTGTGCTACTCATAATGCTGAGTTGGCGAGGACCAGTATCGAACTAGGAACCTTGTGATTTCTAGCCGAACGCTCTACCGACTGAGCTAACCCGGCCCATTTAATGATATTATCCTTGTACACTATTCTGTATTAGTCCCCCTTATATATCCATATAAATAATAGGCTACCTGTAGGAATAGCTGTTTCTACAGTTTATGAGAAACAAAATATAGGTCACAGAAAGCAATACAAAGAGAAAGCACATGTTCTTAACTATTTTAATTAAACATGTAAAACAAAATAACAGACAATATAAAAGTACTTGGAGCAGTATCACAGTTCTTATATCTCCCTCGTTGAGGGGTGCTCAGGTTGAGTCTTCAGTTGTGACACCCTCACTGAGGGGGAATTCCTTCAGTCACCGGGGACTGAGATAAGAGCTTGCTTCTACGAGGATCACTCGTTGGTACCAAAACGGTAAAGAGGGTCTTCCACTCAACCCGACCAGAGACGTTACTTTTTCTACTTCCTGTCCCCAAGGCACAGGAGAGTTCTAGTCTCTACATACCTATTAATTATGTAAATAATAAAGAATAGTCCAGAATATGTTACAAGGGCGACAACCTATATGTTTATTCCCTTGATGAGATTTTTGCTGAAGAGCTTGCTTTATAAGTCTACTTGTTCTTCTGTGGTATTTTTTTTGTGGGATAGAGAACACGAATCAGTGGTGAAATGAGGACTTACTGTATTCTCAAAGGAGCGGGTTAGGCTTTGTCTGGCCATGTAGATTTGATCTAAAAACGAACCCGCATCCTTCTGAATACCAAAAGCGATACTTAGCATAGTCTCAATATGTTAAAACTAGGTGCCCATATGATAGTACATGGTGTTGGGTGTATGACAGCTATGGGCACTGGGTGCATAAATAGACCAGCAGAAACCCAGGTGGGAGAGGAAAAAATTGTGTTATAAGATCAGAGAGACAGTAGCAGCGAGAAGCTTGGAAGAAGAAGAAGAAATGAAGAAGAAGGGAAGGAAAATTAGTCTGCCAGTAAGTGTTAGACTTAATTTTTTTACCCCCTCAACAAAGACTTTTTAATCCAATTAAAGAATGGTCCAGAGTATGTTACAAGGGCGACAACCTATTGGTTTATTCCCTTGATGAGATTTATGCTAAAGAGCTAGCTTCAATTAAGTTACTTGTTCTTCTGTGGTATTTTTTTATGTGACAGAGAACACAAATCAAGTGGCGTAAATGAGGACTTACTGTATTCTCGAAGGAAGCAGGTTAGGCTTTGTCTGGCGTGTAGGACTTTGATCTAAGATCTAACCCACATCCTCTGAATACAAAAGCAATGCTTGAGTGTAGTGCTGAGGATTGAGTTGATCCAAATTCCCGTATGTTAAAACCAAGTGCCCGTATGACAGCTATGGGCACTGGGTGCATAATATAGACGCAGCAGAAACCCAGGTGGGATGAGGAAAACATGTTATAAGATCAGAGGACAGTAGCAGGAGAGGCTTGGAAGAAGAAATGAAGAAGGGAAGGAAAGATTAGTCTGCCAGTAAGTGTAGACTCAATTTTTTACCCCCTGCAACAAAGACTTTTTTAAAATTAAAGAATGGTGAGTATGTTACAAGGGTGAAAACCTATGTGTTTATCTCCTTGATGAGATTTCCTGCTGAAGAGCTTGGCTTCAATAAGTTTACTTGTTCTTCTGTGGTATTTTTTTGTGTGACAGAGAACACGAATCAAGTAGTTGGAAATGAGACTTACTGTATTCTCGAAGAAGTGGGTAGGCTTTGTCTGGCATGTAGGACTTGATCTAAGATCGAACCATGTTCTTCTGAATACGAAAAACCGATACTTAAGCATAGTGCTCAGTGCCCTGTATGATAGTATGGGTGTTGGTTATAAATAGACCAGCAGAAACAGGTGAGTCAGAGAGGAAAAAAGGTGTGTGTGTTACGAGAATCAGAGAGACACTAGCAGCAAGAGCTTGGAAGAAGATGAAGAAGAAGATGAAGAAGAAGAAACAACAAGGTAGAAGTCACTGTGAGAGAGACAGGAAATGGTGATTTCATTTTATCATTTCGTAATATATACTGTAAAAATTTTTGATGCATGCATTTCTTATAGTTTGGGATTGTATGTGGTCACGTTGATCAAAGTTTCAAGCCTGTCCATTACCATTTGCGTTGTTCTTTACAGTGTAAACATGGCCGCATCTACTTAGCAAGTATTGCACCAAGGAAGCTGACCCGATTTCTCTGGTTCTGAAGGAGGTCAGGAGCTGCAAATTCATTCGAAGTTTTTTAACATAAACTGCATAGATGTGTGTATTTTAATAAAAATTAATTTTTTCTATATTTGTTTTATTATCTTTTATTCTTTATATTTTTTTTTAAGTTGTTTATTTTTATTATTCTTTTTGTTTGTATTTTTTTCTTTTATTTGATTTTATTTTGTTGGAAATCCGATAATTAAATTATCTTACCCTGCTAGGGGGTGAATCGCCAACACGAGGTTGGCGGGAGAATCAAACCCCAGCCCTTATCCGAAGATTGTTACCGAGGCGAGTCGCTAAAATAAGCACTCCAAATACCTTGCCCCAAAAAAGGGCAGTTACCAGGCGAGTAGCTTCTAAAAGGCACTCCCTACACTTTTTACTTATCGCACGAGAACTGCACGGCGCGTCGCAAGCAAAACCCAACACTTGACTTCCTAAGAACATCTAACAGCACTCTACAAACTATGGCGACCAGAATACCCTTGCTAGTTCCACTTCACCTACAAACTGTAATTTCACCTCTTAGATAAGTCTTGTAGCAAATGCCATCAAAATTTGCAACAATATTTTTTGTACCCTTTGTCAATATATGTGTTTAATTTCCATTGTGTTTTTTGTCTTCTTTCATCCAAATAATTGCCTACCACTGGAAGAATAAGAGCTCCCTAAAGACCGTAATTCCTCTTAATTTTTTTGTGTTTCATTCTTTATTAATTTGTTTTATTTTTAAATCATTTTTTAAATTAACTTTTTAAGTATTTATTCATACTGATATAATGAATATGTAAATAGCTTTGTACCCTGTCACTATAATCTGATTGGACAGTGTCATGTATAAATAGTCGACACTGTGTTGGTCCTATAACCTAAGCCTACAAGCTAAACTTACTCGATAGACGACACCATGACTGTTCAGCAGAGGTATTGCTATTGGACATACCAATTACTACTGCGATAATATACCAAATACCCACTTCAGAATATATCCCTTAACCCGGATATTATATTTGTAGTGGTAATACATGTTAGGGTCCCATCTATGGGTTAAATAGAAAAAAATGCGTTCTAAAAAAAAATTGAATACCCAACTAGACTGAATAAAACAAAAACGTCTTTGGCATAAAATAACCCAACAAGTGTTGACATGCCATAAAATCTAATCAACCAACCTTTTCTTATGGAAAGGAGGGGTAAAAAGATTTTTAACCCACACTCTCAGACAAAAATAGAGTGTGGATTTTATTGAACTTTGATCTGTGTGGGTCTTCGCCAATTTTCCTTTATAAAAATATGATATAGCAGGAATAGCCTGGCAGAGCCCATCCTTCTCCAGGTCTACAACGGGTTTGAATTCAGAGTTTTCCTAGGTTTATTTTTAACTTGTATTTATCCTTGTTTCTTTCTTCTTTTTTTTCTGGTCTTATTATAATTAAGTTCAGTCTCTGTCTTTCTGTGACTGAAACTATGCCACTGCTTACATCACAATACTCTCAGGAATTGCATAAGTTTATCAATGAGTATTCAATCTATAGTCAAAATCATTAATACATACTTGGAGTTTGCATCACCGGTCTGGAACCCCTATCTTGCTCAGAATATTAACCTCCTAGAAACTGTACAGAGACATGCAACCAAACGAATACCCTCCATCAGGCATCTACCATACTCTGAACGTCTCGCAGCCCTGGGAATGGATTCGCTGAAACTTTGGCGTCTGGCAACTGACCTGGTAAACGCTCATAAGGTCATTAATCATCTTAACAACAGCAACCTTGAGCACCTTTTTGATCATCTTTCCAACACACGTGGCATGCCTACAAAGTCAGAAAACAGCACTGCTCACGTGACTTTCGGAAACATTTTTCACGCTCAGAATTGCGGAGACATGGAATAAACTGCCCTCGTCTGTTGTAGGCTGCCGAAGCACTGAGTCTTTCAAAGCCTCCATGCTTCCTGTGGTCCGCCGACACTGTACTTGATGCCGCTCTCCACATACATATGCACGCACGCGCACACATACATGCATATTACTACTATAAACTGTTCATGTCCCTGACACTACATTATTCTGTGTACTTGATATGAGACTTTGATGAGTTGTGGTGCACCTGAGCACTGTACACAATAAATTTCATTATTATTATTATTATAAAAATAATCTTATTTATTAACAATGTCTCTATGAAAATCTACATTTTACTTATAATTAGCATTAGATTATAGAAACTCCCAAAGTAGCCCAACCCTAACCCTAACCCTAAGCCTAACTCTGACCTTAACTCTTAACCTGACCCTAATCCTAGCATCTTAAAGGTTTTGAGTTTTTCTGTGAAATTTAATGAAATGTAATGCTTTTTATATGTAAGTAAAAGTCGTCGGGGCGGCCTAATGTCAGTATCAGCCAATCAGCGAGGGAGTCTATCCCCTTTTCACTAGTGCTAGACCAAGGAGATTGTTTTTGCATCTGAGGTGGAGCGCCACAACTACGATCAGCTTTACCACACAGATCCCTGTGCTACTCATAATGCTGAGTTGGCGAGGACCAGTATCGAACTAGGAACCTTGTGATTTCTAGCCGAACGCTCTACCGACTGAGCTAACCCGGCCCATTTAATGATATTATCTCTTGTACACTATTCTGTATTAGTCCCCCTTTATTATCCATAAATAATAGGCTACCTGTAGGAATAGCTGTTCTACAGTTTATGAGAAACAAAATATAGGTTCACAGAAAGCAATGACAAAAGAGAAAGCACATGTATCTTTTAACCTATTTTATTAACATGTAAACACAATAACAGACAATATAAGAAGTACTTGGAGGCAGTATTCACAGTTCTTATATCTCCCTCGTTGAGGGGGTGCTCAGGTTGAGTCTTCAGTTGTGACACCCTCACTGAGGGGGAATTCCTTCAGTCACCGGGGACTGAGATAAGAGCTTGCTTCTACGAGGATCACTCGTTGGTACCAAAACGGTAAAGAGGGTCTTCCACTCAACCCGACCAGAGACGTTACTTTTTCTACTTCCTGTCCCCAAGGCACAGGAGAGTTCTAGTCTCTACATACCTATTAATTATGTAACATAAATAAAGAATAGTCCAGAATATGTTACAAGGGCGACAACCTATATGTTTATTCCCTTGATGAGATTTTTGCTGAAGAGCTTGGCTTTATAAGTCTACTTGTTCTTCTGTGGTATTTTTTTTGTGTGATAGAGAACACGAATCCAGTGGTGGAAATGAAGACTTACTGTATTCTCAAAGGAAGCGGGTTAGGCTTTGTCTGGCATGTAGGACTTTGATCTAAAAACGAACCCGCATCCTTCTGAATACCAAAAAGCGATACTTAAGCATAGTGCTCAATATGTTAAAACTAGGTGCCCATATGATAGTACATGGGTGTTGGGTGTATGACAGCTACAAGCATGTGGGCACTGGGTGCATAAATAGACCAGCAGAAACCCAGGTGGGAGCGAGAAAAAATTGTGTTATAAGATCAGAGCGACAGTAGCAGCGAGAAGCTTGGAAGAAGAAGAAGAAATGAAGAAGAAGGGAAGGAAAGATTAGTCTGCCAGTAAGTGTTAGACTTAATTTTTTTACCCCCCTCAACAAAGACTTTTTTAAATCCAATTAAAGAATGGTCCAGAGTATGTTACAAGGGCGACAACCTATGTGTTTATTCCCTTGATGAGATTTATGCTAAAGAGCTTAGCTTCAATAAGTTTACTTGTTCTTCTGTGGTATTTTTGTGTGACAGAGAACACAAATCAAGTGGCGTAAATGAGGACTTACTGTATTCTCGAAGGAAGCAGGTTAGGCTTTGTCTGGCATGTAGGACTTTGATCTAAGATCTAACCCGCATCCTTCTGAATACAAAAACCAATGCTTGAGTGTAGTGCTGAGGATTGAGTTGACCCAAATTCCCGTATGTTAAAACCAAGTGCCCGTATGACAGCTATGGGCACTGGGTGCATAAATAGACCAGCAGAAACCCAGGTGGGAGTGAGGAAAAACATGTTATAAGATCAGAGAGACAGTAGCAGCGAGAGGCTTGGAAGAAGAAATGAAGAAGGGAAGGAAAGATTAGTCTGCCAGTAAGTGTTAGACTCAATTTTTTTACCCCCCTTAACAAAGACTTTTTAAAATCTAGTTAAAGAATGGTCCAGAGTATGTTACAAGGGTGACAACCTATGTGTTTATTCCCTTGATGAGATTCCTGCTGAAGAGCTTGGCTTCATAAGTTTACTTGTTCTTCTGTGGTATTCTTTTTGTGTGACAGAGAACACGAATCAAGTGGTGGAAATGAGGACTTACTGTATTCTCGAAGGAAGTGGGTTAGGCTTTGTCTGGCATGTAGGACTTTGATCTAAGATCGAACCAATGTTCTTCTGAATACGAAAAAGCGATACTTAAGCATAGTGCTCAGATGCCCGTATGATAGTACATGGGTGTTGAGTGTATAAATAGACCAGCAGAAACCCAGGTGAGTCAGAGAGGAAAAAGCGTGTGTTACGAGATCAGAGAGACACTAGCAGCAAGAGGCTTGGAAGAAGATGAAGAAGAAGATGAAGAAGAAGAAACAACAAGTAGAAGTCAACTGTGAGGAGACAGGAAATGGAGACGAAAAAGGAAAGGAAAGATTAGTGTGCTAGTAATCGTTAGACTTGATTTTTTTACCCCACCTAAACAAAGACTTTTTGTGTGACAGAGAACACGAATCGAGTGACGGAAATGAGGACTTACTGTATTCTCGAAGGAAGCGGATTAGGCTTTGTCTGGTGTGTAGGACTTTGATCTAAGATCTAACCCATATTCTTCTGAATACGAAAAAGCAATGCTTGATCATAGTGCTGAGGATTGAGTTGATCTAAATTCCTGTATATAAAAACCAAATGCCAGTATGACAGCTACAAGCACTTGGGCACAGGGTGAATAAATAAACCAGCAGAAACCCAGGTGGGAGCGAGGAAAAAACATGTGTTATAAGATCAGAGAGACAGTAGCAGTAAGAGGCTTGGAAGAAGAAGAAGAAACAACAACAAGTAGAAGTCAACTGCGATGAGACAGGAAATAGAAAAGGAAAGGAATAATTAGTCTGTCAGTAAGCGTTGGACTCAATTTTTTTATCCCCCCCAAACAAATACTTTTTGTATCAAAAGGAAACCCATGTGGTACAGAGGAAAAAGCACGCGTTACGAGATCAGAGAAAAAGTAGCAGCGAGAGGCTTGGAAGAAGTAGAAGAAGAAGAAACAACAGCAACAACAACAAGTAGAAGTCAACTGCGACAAGACAGGAAATGGAGAAGAAAAAGGAAAGGAAAGATTAATCTGCCATTAAGCGTTAGACTTGATTTTTTCACCCTCCATCAACAAAGACTTTTTTGATTTTTTTTCCCTTGACATTTTTCATTCATTTCAGAATATCTAAACAACTCTTGGAGAAATGAATAATTGATTTATAACCATTTTTGCAACATTGACAAAGAA
This sequence comes from Doryteuthis pealeii, assembly GCA_023376005.1. Taxonomy (NCBI): domain Eukaryota; kingdom Metazoa; phylum Mollusca; class Cephalopoda; order Myopsida; family Loliginidae; genus Doryteuthis; species Doryteuthis pealeii. The sequence goes on along the minus strand of CM042174.1, from coordinate 47,254,882 downwards.
GAAGTTTCAGCAGGAATAGCTTCACATGTGTAACAGCTGGTCACTTTGATATAAAAATCTGGTCACATCCTGACACAAGCAGGACATGACCATCAAACATTTTCACCATTAATAGGTCACAATTTTAATTGATTTTGTAAGCCACACCTTTGCCCTATTTAGAATTTTATAATAATGAATCACATAATTGATAATTAAAAAAGAAAAATCAACCCTCTCTCTCAAATGCCTCTCACTTAATGAACAGCTGGCTCTTTCAGTGATGAAGCCAAATATGAAATATCAAATGATACAAACAAAAAATTTAGAAAATCAATCAATCAATCACTGCACCATTTTATTTCTTTTAATCTCCTTATAACATGTGAGGGTGTTATATTAACATTGGAAGGCTTAAAGTAACCTCCCAACATGGGTACATATAAGTACAAGCAATATTCCGATAAGGGTGTGAAAAGATAACAATATCTATTCCATAAGTGTTGAGTAACTGACCGCCATCCCTGGCCAGTTGTAAAAACTTAAAGCAAGTAAATCCTTAAATCTAGAATCCTTTGGTAAGTCCTATGAGGTCCGTACTCCACGAGTGTCCAAGGTCTAATGCCTAGGTGTTCTCAGACCTTCAGTATAAATAATTATAGCAGCAGCAGCAGAGCGCTGTCAGTGACTGGTTAGTGGGTTGGTCATGTGACACTCGGCGAGTCTATAAATAGAAGTGACCGCCTGGCACACGCCTTATATATCAAAATTCCAACAATAAGTAACAGAGATACACATACATGATAAAGGTATACAAAACAGATACATAACGATCTATAAGAGGAAATAGGCGTACGACTCGCGTCGTAGGGAAGATACATAACACTCTATCAGAGGATTTAGGCGTATGACTTGCGTCATATAAAATGTCACTTACTGGTAGCTGGTTGGGGGGGAAGCCCCCCAACTGAGGGTTAGAGGTGGCAGGCGCTTAGACCATGTTTATTCATTGCAGGAATTCAGAATTCCTGCTTGTGGCCAAATACCAATGCCACCTATCAATGAACGAACTGCATGAAGGGAAGATAACTCATTTTGGACTTATGTCCACCCAGGCTTACCATTTTACTGACTCAACATCCTCAATCATCCCCAAATCATATTAAGGACACCCACTAACTGCTTAGGGGAACTGACCAGCTTGCTTTAGGCCTTCTGGAAGACAGTCGGAGGTCCCATTGTTCTAGATGGGGAAAGGGGGGCAACCAAAGTTAAAAATAAAACTGGAAGTTCTAGTTTCTGAAGAGTGGAAGTGACCCTACCACCCCCAAGACAACAAATGTAAGAAGAGGAAAATCGGTCTTTTTCGGCTAGGCTAGGCTTCATGGGAGGCAGACGTGGGCTTTTCGGATTACCCCCGAATGGGTTTCGCATAGTAGTTCCAAACATGATTTACAATAGAATAATTTGACCTTACCCTCTTTCTCTCTCTCCTTCTCTCTGAAAAAGAACCCACAAGCCTAAAAAGCAATAAATTACCCCTTTGGGAATATACAACTTGCGTATGTTGTTTCTGAACTAACGACGACTACCACTACTAAACGTCTACTACTACAACTCGAATTTGGCCCTATGCAACAATATCTAAAAAATATAAAAAATAACTGAAATATACGACCAAAATATTGCAAAACTTTTGACTCACATTTATATCTATCTGTCTGTAACCAAAACTATGTCACAATACCCTCAGGAAATGTGTAAATTTGTCAATGAGTTTTTAATTTAAAGTTAAAATTATTCATAAATAGATTAAATCTTATTTATTAACGATGACCCTATGAAAATCTGAGTTAGATTTGCCTCAAAACAGCCCATGTTATTAGTGTGTTTAAAATCCTGGAATATGTCTTATAGATCACTAAGAATAGCTTTAAATAATTACAATTATTAGAAGGTGATTTTAATACTTAAGATTATTTTTACACATCTTATTATAATGGAGATTTGGTGTCTGTCAGTTACTGAAGGTATGTCACTACCTATGTCACAATACCCTCAGGAATGGCGTAAGTTTATTAATGAGTTTTTAATTTAAAGTTAAAATTAGTGATAAATAGTTTAAAACTTATCTATAAATGATAACTCTATGAAAAAAATAACTGAAATATACAACTAAAATATTGCAAAACTTTTGACTCACATTCATATCTGTCTGTCTGTAACCAAAACCACGTCACAATACCCTCCGGAATTTAAAGTCAAAATTATTCATAAATAGATTAAATCTTTTTTTATTAACAATATCTCTATGTTAGATTTGCCTCAAAACAGCCCAGTGCATTTAAAATTCTACAATCTATTAATAATGGAGATTCGCTTCCGTTTTTTGTCTGTAACAAAAATTACGTCACTGCTTACGTCACATTACCCAAAATCGTCATAACATAGAATAAATACACTCAAAATTTGAACATGCAACATTAGACAGTCCTCATTGTTTTTTAAAACAAGTTTTAATAAATATATGACTGGTATTATATATCTATATGATATAATGAATATGTAAATACCTTGGTACCCCCTCACTATATTCTGATTGGACAGTGTCGTGTATAAATAGTCGACACTGTGTTGGACCTACACTTACTCGATAGACTAGACCTAATGCCTACAAGCTAACTTTACTCGCTAGACAACACCACGACTGCTCGGCAGACGGATTGCTATTCGATGTACCAAGTACTACTGCGATGATATACCAACTACTAACTTCAAGAATATATCCCTTAAATACACTCAAAAATTGAACATGCAGCATTAGACAGTCCTCATTGGGTTTTTTTAAAACAAGTTTTAATAAATACATGACTGGTATTATATATCTATATATAGTTTGTTTTATTTTAATACATATTTAAATACATTTCAAATTGTTTTATTTTTTAATCCTTTAATGAATTTGATGATTTTACTTACTTAGAGTACAAACTCGCTGACATTGAACTTTTTACTCCCACCCCTCAGACAATATGTTTCAAAAATCTATTTTTACATCGCCCGGAGGGCGTTTTTTATTTTGTACTAGTAAAAAGAATAAAGGTTTACATAATATATGATTTAATGAGGAGAAAAGTTTGTGATTATCAGTTATTTTAGTAAACTTACCGATGATAATAGAGCATACATAACAAAATAAAAAAAATAACTGAAATATACGATCAGTTTGTGAAAGGAACATATTGATCTTTTTGAATTAATGAGGTAAGTATTGAACACTTTTATTTATCATTTGTTATTGGAGAGACCAATTATTATTGATTATTGATTGTTTTTTGCTCATCAATTGAAAAATAAACCCAAACATTTTCAATCTCTCTCTCTCTCTCTCTCTCTCTCTTTCTTTTTACATGTTTACAATCAGACACGAACGATGTAATAAAAGCCTGTGAAGAAACAGCTTGAGTAAAAAAAAAAAAAGGCCACTTAAGCAATGACAGGTCCTGTAAGCAACCTGAGTCCTTTGTTTATGAAAATGACTTGATTCGACATCAAATGACCCAAAAAGTGTTGATATGCCATAAAACAAAACAACCAAACAACCTGAGTCCTTTGTTTATCAAAATGATTTGATTCGGCATTAAATGACCCAAAAAGGGTTGATATGCCATAAAACAAAACAACCAAACAACCTGAGTCCTTTGTTTATCAAAATGATTTGATTCGGCATTAAATGACCCAAAAAGTGTTGATATGCCATAAAACAAAACAACCAACAACCTGAGTCCTTTGTTTATCAAAATGACTTTATTCGGCATTAAATGACCCAAAAAGGGTTGATATGCCATAAAACCAAAACAACCAAACAACCTGAGTCCTTTGTTTATCAAAATGATTTGATTCGGCATTAAATGACCCAAAAAGTGTTGATATGCCATAAAAAGAAACAAGCAACCTACATGTCAATTTTCATAAAGTAAGATTCATAGAAGACCCCTCCCCCGCAAAAAAAAAAATCACTCCTCTCTCTCTCTCTCTCTCTCTCTCTTACATGTTTACACTCAGACAAACGATGTAATTACAGCCTGTGAAGAAACAGCTTGAGGAAAAAAGAAAATGTCTATATTTATGAGATGAGGATTGATATGAATAATTTTGATTTTTCAGACTGTTGTCCTCATCTTCATTGTGCATAAACACAACGTTCAGGCCACTGTAACCTCGGTTTGGTTTGGTTTGGTTTTACGGCATATCAACCTCAGTGGGTCATTTAATGCCGATAAAGTTTTGAAATAAATCAATTCTTAATGGATAATACAATTTTTTTATAAATACATTTTTCTATTTAACCCATAGATGGGACCCTAACAGGTACTACCACTCCGGGTCAGAGTGGACCAGGGAGCAATGGTGATGAAGGGGTGCTCCACATTCCCCAAACCTCCAAAACTGGAACCTCACCATCAGATAGAGTTTAACGTCATTCCCAGGACATGTAGACCCTCGGCCACCGCCTTCTAGCACCCATATAATAAAAAGGGGTTGGGGCTTGCCATAAGGGCAATAGGGTTGGGAAAATCATATAGGTGCTAGGGCTTGACGTGACCAACCGATTGATCAGAGGGGGCCTCTCCGACCGTCCGTCTAGCCCAAGATAGGGCCAAAGTAGAGTATTGCATGTCATGAATTTCTCATCCACCTGGGCTCTATCCTTAAGCATCACGGGTCACCACCCATGGCCAACAGGTGGCCCCATTGGGGGAGTCTTACCCCTCTGCAGAGGTGCAGTCGGTGCATTCTAACGCCCCAGCCGACAGGGCGATTGTTTTTGTTACATCTTACAATTTGAATCATCCTTGTAATTTAAGAGCTTGTTAAGGGATCAGCAAGAGTAACAGGCATTGTCCCTTGCAAAGGGCAGCTTTTCTAGTATAAACAGATGTTCTTCACTTAGAAGCACATAGCTCTAAGTTAATATTTATATTTCTGTCATATCTCCTCTATTACTGATCAGAATACATTTGTGTCCACAGAACCATTATAGTTTCAGTGCTTGTGTCAACTTAGTTGTTAGCATATAAGCAAGTTGGTCAATATAATTTCAAGTTTTTCTGCATGTAAAATAGCTGGCTCTATTGATATTTCTTATGTAACGACTACAAAACAACCATTGATTTATAGTGGATGGTCAGCTTGAGTTTATTGTCTTGTACAAGTTGAGTGCCCTACTGTAGATAGCCAAGCTGTTTGGTTGGATTTCAGGGCATGTCAACCCTTGTTGGGTTATTTCATGCCAAAAAGTTTTGTTTTATTGCTTCTTGATACGTATTCAACATCTTTTAAAACTCAATTCTTTTTCTTCTATTTAACCCATAGACAGGACACTAACAGGTACTACCACTTCAGTTTGTTTGGTCTATTTTTATAAGCATTGAATCTACTACAAGTTGGTTGGTTGGATTTTACAGCATGTCAACCCTTGTTGGGTTATTTTATGCCAAAGATGTTTTATTCTATTTCTTGTGTAAGGAATACAAAATAACCATTGATTAATAGTGGATGGTCAGCTTGAATTTATGGTCTTGTATAAGTTGAATGCCTTTCTGTAGCTAGCCAAGTTGGTTGGTTGGATTTTACAGCATGTCAACCCTTGTTGGGATATTTATTGTCAAAGTCTTTTGGTTGGTTGGATTTTACGGCATGTCAACCCTTGTTGGGATATTTATTGTCAAAGTCTTTTGGTTGGTTGGATTTTACAGCATGTCAACCCTTGTTGGGATATTTATTGTCAAAGTCGGTTGGTTGGTTGGTTGGTTGGTTGGTTGGATGGATTTTACGGCATGTCAACCCTTGTTGGGTTATTTTATGCCAAAGATGTTTTGTTTTATTCATTCTTGATCAGTACTCAATTCTTTTTTAAAATTCAATTTTATTTTGTTTGAATTAATTTTATTTTTAAACATATTTTTTAAAACTCATTTTTTTTCAGTTTAACCCATAGATGGGACCCTAACAGGTACTATCACTCTGGGTCAAAATGAATCTGGGAGTAATGGCAATGAAGGAGTACTCCACATTCCCCAGAGCTTCAGAATTGGAACTTCACCATTAGATACAGTTTATATATAGTTCACCAAGTGGAGTAAGCAGGCGGTAAATGAATTAAAGTTTTATTTCAAGAACAAACTGCATGTCAACTTGTCTAGGGTTATTTTAAGCCTAGAGGTTAAGGAATCGCATGTGTAGGATTCAAAGTTAATAATTGTGTTATAACTTGTTGAAACATAACATACTCCGACATGTTTGCGGGACAAAACATTTTATATTTATAACAGCATAGGAATATAACAAGATACAGATAGAATAATAACATACATGTACATAACATAAAGAGTAGAGATAAAAGGACACATTCATGAATGGTAAATACAAGATACAATATTAAGGTATAAACGAGATACCCAAATGTACATAAAATATAAATGTTACAGACATGGAACTAAAGGATAGTCCATGCTGTATAAAGGACTTACAGTAATCTAAGGGGGGGGGCAAAGGGGGTAGACATAAGTTCAGAGGCAGTAAGGAAAGAGAGACAGAAACATTTGAATCAGCCGCTTATATACAAGAGGTCCCCTAGTGGGAACAAACGGCAATACAGCGGGAAGATAACTCTTCCAGGCAAAGTGAAGATAATTCCCTACACATGTTTTTTAAGAGATCTTTTTCTTTTCTTTTTTTGCACATAGTCTAATTGAATATGAATAATTTTAAAACAGATATATTTGACTCATAGATGAGACCTTGTATAAGTTGAATGCACTACAAGTTGGTTGGTTGGATTTTACGGCATGCCAACCCTTGTTGGGTTATTTCTATGCCAAAGACATTTCATTTTATTCATTTTTGATGGAGATTGAAAATTTTTTTAAAACAAAATGCTAAAACTTATTTTTTTCTATTTAACTCATAGATGAGATCCTAACAGGTACTACCACTCTGGTTCAGAATAGACCTGGGAGTAATGGTGATGAAGGGGCACTCCACACCCCCAGAGCTCCAGAATTGGAACTTCACCATTAAATCAGTTTAACATCATACCCAGGACACTAAGACCCTCAGCCACCACCTTCTAGCACATATATAATAAAACGGGTTGGGTGTTTGCCATGTCGGGACAATCATATGGGGGTTTGTGCTTGACATGACCGGCTGATTGATTGGAAGGAGCCTCTCTGACTGCTCGTCTGGCCTGAGTAAGTGAAGGATCCTGTGCTTATGCATCATGAGTGGCTACCCACACCCAACAGGTGGCCCGATTGGGGCGGGGAGAGGTCTTACTACTCTACAGAGGTGCAGTCAGAGTATTCTACAGCCCAACCCAACAGGATGGCAGTGTATTCTAATTCTATGAATTTTTTTTAGATAAGGCTTGTGTTATATAATCTATGTGGTTGCATAAAATTATTGTCAATCCCTTGTATTTCTAAAGGGATGACCCTTTTCATATCACGGGCGGGACTTTCCATGGAATAGTACAAAAAGCCCGCGAAATACATGAAGTCACGTGGGACCTGGTTGGGTCCTCAGTTTCAGTTTAGACGTCGACAGAGAAGATGAACTGCCTTAACTGGAACTCACTGCATACGCGCGCTATGTTAGTCAAATGTTTAGTTAAGTAAATAAAAGCTTAAGAAAATAACACGGTTTTGTGATTAATGAATGTCTTGGTAACAAGACTGATCTAGAAGGAGAAATGAGTTAAGTGCGGCCGACCACCAAGACGAAGTCCAGATGATAGAAGAGACGCTAGAAGAACTTAAGATGTCAAAGACGCCAGAATAAGAATAGAAGTAAGTAAAGAAAGGGTATACAACACTTGATCATTTGTATTATTTGTATTATTCGGACTATTGTACTCATCTTTAATGTTATCTGTACAACGTTTCGACTGATGTAACCTCCGGCCTTTTTTAGATATTTCTTTTCGGATTTGAGAGCCTTCTCAAACTTGGGAACCTTCTTGTCGTAATCATTAGCCATCCCAGAACTTTGAACCCAACCCTTTATTCAATCGGTGGGGGTATCCTGTTCTCATTCCACTAACCATAGCTGAGTACAAGTGTTAACTGGACACATAGCATAGTGGATATAGGCGTTGATTTAAGACAGTTCTAAGTGACAGTTATCTCTGGGCTGCAGATTCAATTCTGGTCAAGAGTGACAGTAACATAGAATAATAATTTACACAGCTGAGGCTGTAGAATATACTGATTGTACTTCTGCAGAGGGGTAAAATCCCCCAATGTTGTCACCTGTAGGCTGTGGGTGGCGACCTCTGATGCTTAGGGATGGAATCCTAGTGGCTGAGCAGTCCATGATATGCAACAGTCAACTTTGTCTCTTACTTAGGCTAGACGGGCGGTTGGAAAGGCCCTCTCAGATCAAAATAGTCATGTGACCTACCCACCACTACATCCGTGCAGTAAGCAGTCAGCTGGTGTCTTTTATAGTCATGTACCATCCTATTTTTTTATTTCAAGAACTAACTGCATGTCAACCTGCCTAGGGTTATTTTAAGCCTTAGAGGTTAGGGAATCACATGATTCTTAAGAAGTCTTCTTTTTTTTTTTGCACATAGTCTAATTGAATATGAATAATTTTTAAACAGATATATTTGATCCATAGAAGGTACCTTGAATATATATTTACCAACCCCTCCGCATGAGCAGGATATGACACAAGGTCAATTTCTTAAGCGGAGTTCAACAGGTTTGGATTCAGTTTTCCTTCTCCTAGACCGGTTGCCTAACCAAGGTTAGAGCCCAGTCTGCCCTACTATTTACCCATAGCTGGAGGGAGAGTAGGATTCATACCTTTCCCAAGGGTATTAGCGCTAAGTGAAATAATTGCCACCAAGATTTGAACTCGGGTCGACGATTCCATTTCCCATATCTTTAACTATTACACCACACACTACCTTGTATAAGTTGAATGCACTACTGTAGCTAGCCAAGTTGGTTGGTTGGATTTTACAGCATGTCAACTCTTGTTGGATTATTTTATGCCAAAGAGATTTTGTTTTATTCATTATTGATGGGTATTGAACATTTTTTTTTATCTAAACACAATTTTTTTGTAAACACAATTTTTTAAATCTCATTTTTTTTCCTATTCAACCCATAGATGGGACCCTAACAGGTACTACCACCCATGGTCAGAATGGACTTGGGAGTAATGCTAATGAAGGAGTACTCTACACTCCCCAGAGCTCCAGAATTGAAACTTCACCAGTAGATGCAGTTTAACATCAGACCCAGGACATGAAGACCCTCAGACACTGCCTTCTAGCACATATAGTTTAGTTTGAGATTTCTAATAATAATTTGGGGGGAAGGGAAGAAATCTCTATCAGGGGTTTAGTTTTGTACTCGAGACCCTTTTGAACACAGTTGGACTCTTCACCTCATTGAGGATGGGTGATGACAGTCTTCATGCAACCTAAAGAATAATTTTATTACTATGGCCAGTGGGAATCCCGATATCACCTTCATGCGGACAGAAGTAATTAGACCCAGAATAGGCATCCACCCAGCCAGGAACAAAACCACTAAATAAGCAAAGCTTACCAAACGCAAGTCCATGGATGAATCGACAAAATTAAACTTTTTTGATCTATTTAACCCATAGATGGGACACTAACATGTACTACCATTCTGGGTCAGAATGGACTTGGGAGTAATGGCGATGAAGGGGTACTACACACTCCCCAGAGCTCCAGAATTGGAACATAAACATTAGATGCAGTTTAACGTCATACCCAGGACATGAAGACCCCCGGACACTGCCTTCTAGCACATATAGTTTATACTGAAGATGTTTATTTTATTTATTCAAGGTGTGGAGAGGTTGGGTAAATACATACTCAATTCATCCAAATGATGAACCAGAATTTTTCAGTATAACAACTAATCTTGCTTCATCTTAAAAATGAATCATCTAAAATATGATAACTTGGATTTTGAAAGTAAATTTAAAAATGAATAAAAAATAATCTTTTTTTGTAAAAATCCACCAATTTAGCATTCCAGTTTCCTTTTTTTTTATTTGAGGTTATTGTTATTTAATCATATTAGTTAAATAGAACTGTGTAAATTGAGTTCAAAACTATTTGAATTATGCAAATATCCTCAGTGGTTCCAAAGTTATGAGAATTTAAAGGCCCAGAATTGGGGGTACAAAAGTGGACATTATTTTATGGTATGTTAACCCTTGGTTTATTTCATACCGAAGATGTTTATTTTATTTATTCTTGTTAGGTATTCAAAACTTTTTTGATCTATTTAACCCATAGATGGGACACTAACATGTACTACCACTCTGGGTCAGAGTTGACCTGGGAGTAATGGCAATGGAGGGGTACTACACACTCCCCAGAGCTCCAGAATTGGTTTGTTTTGTTTTGTTTTATGGCATATCAACCTCAGTGGGTCATTTAATGCCGATAAAGTTTTGAAATAAATCAATTCTTAATGGATAATACAATTTTTTTATAAATACATTTTTCTATTTAACCCATAGATGGGACCCTAACAGATACTACCACTCCAGGTCAGAGTGGACCAGGGAGCAATGGTGATGAAGGGGTGCTCCACATTCCCCAAACCTCCAGAACTGGAACCTCACCATCAGATAGAGTTTAACGTCATTCCCAGGACATGTACACCCGCAGCCACCGCCTTCTAGCACCCATATGATAAAAATGGGTTGGGGCTTGCCATAAGGGCAATAGGGTTGGGAAAATCATATAGGTGCTAGGGCTGGACGTGACCAGCTGATTGATCAGAGAGGGCCTCTCCGACCGCCCGTCTAGCCCAAGATAGGGCTACAGAATTGGAACCTCACCAGTAGTGCAGTTTAACATCATACCCAGGACACAAAGACCCTCAGCCACAGCCTTCTAGCACATCTATGCAGTAAGCAGTCAGCTGGTGTCTTGTATGGTCTATACCATCCTATTTTTTGACTGTGACAAAAATTGTCATGAATCATAAAGATATTTAACTTAAAGTGCAACAATTATTTTTCTACAAATCTCTTTGAAGTCAAGTTTAATTGTAAACAGCTGGAATCTCAAATCTCTCAGTGTTTAGTCTGTTACAATTATTGGTTTTTATTGTTGTATATACAGAAAATAAAGTCCTTAGTTGGAAAGAGGAAAATTACTTTAATGTCTTTTCTGATAAACATAGATATTCTTCTTTTATCGTTACAATTTATAATATTGATTGCCAAGCAAGTAGAATTAGCAAGATGAAAGATAATATAAATACACACACACACATATATATACAAAAATTTTAAATTTAAAAAAAGTTTCTTCTTAGAAATCAATAACAAAAAACATTAAATACACTATGTACAGAAAAATGACAAACTTTTTTATATTAATTTAAACGAGAACATCCTTTTTTTTTCAAAACATGCAGAAAACTTTGTTTTTGTTTACAAGTCAGCAAGAAATATGTTAAAAAATGCAGTGGTCCAGGTTGATATGAAAAATTTTTTTTCCCAAAAATCAGTGAATTATCTGATTTTAATAAAATTTTCGGTGTTGACTTATTAATCAACAAATTATTTCTTTTAAATTACTGAATCATTTCAATCAAACTGATTCAATAGAAATAAATCAAAATTCTTTAAAATAAATATTACCATTTGCACCACCCATACACGCTTTGAGGAAACAATTTATATACTTAATTAATAGATAAAAATCATTGAAAATCTTAAGTTTTAAATTTCATAGTTTTAGATTCTAAAAAAAATATTTATTTGATAACAAGTCTACTTTAGTATTATCATCTAATAATTTTTGGAGAAAACTTAATTAAAAAATTAGGCCTCTACCTTTTTAGACAAAACAAATATCAATGTATAATTTTTTCACTGATATTCTAAAAAACAATTATATATAAAAATAACCATGTAAAAAAAAGAATCCCTAAAACTTAAAAAAAATTTTTTTTTTTACATTTAATTTAAAGATATTTGGTACTTATTTTCTAGCAGAGTCTCTCCCTTAAAATTTTTTTTCTTCATTTTACACCTTCGATCTTTTGCCTTTTTATTTTTACTGTAATTAGTTTTGAAAGTATATAACACCACCGAGGCGTCATAGTTAAGTGACCTGAAAAAAATCAAAAAGTTTGAAATAAAATAAGTGTAACATTATAAAATTTATTCATTGATAAATCAACACTGAAAATTCCATTAAAATCAGATACTTCCATGAGTTTTCGTGACTTTTTTTTCAATCAGGAGTATTAAATTTATTTCAGAAAATATACCTATGTCAAAATTGGCAGATCCTAATCTAAGTAATTTTTTCCCGTTATCTTTTAAAAGATTTCCCTATTACTAACCTTTTGACATGGCTGTGGTGATCCACCACAGCAAAAACAATCTCCCTGGTTTAGTGCTATTGTAAAGGGGACAGACTCCCTTGCTGCCCGGTTGATACAGACTTTAGGCCACCACCACCAATTTCAGAGCAGTACACTTCCATGGACAACAGTTGGAAAACTGATACATTAAAAGTAGCGTTTCAGCAGTCAAAGGGAGATAACCGTTTTTTTCCTTCTAAACAAGAAGAAATATTTGTGACAGGGTGGTGACAACATGGTAGTGTCAGACCCATGCCGTTGGGAACTTAAGTTTCTGGTAGGGCCTCCCAGATTGGTCTGACATCCACAGGTATTAGGGCCACAACCCGGCTAAAGGGGCTCTGGTGAAAATCCAAAGGGTGTCTCCATTATTATCATGAACCAACAGCTTTTGGCACACTTGTCACTGCGTCTGTGGAAAATTTGTGACAAACGAGAGCATCTCGTTCCCTTGACTGGGCTATGCAAGTGGGGTTTAGGGACCGCTTGTGAATGTCCTATTCGCTTGTTACTCTTTTCGTCACTAACAATTTCATTCATTCAGGATATGGTGAATTCGTTGAATGGAGCCGGTTCATCCAACCAAGAGGAAACAATAACAACAATATATGTGTGATCAATTGGGATTAATCCATATTTATTGGTTTTGTGTAGAAGCACACATTCTAAGCTCAGCCTAGAACTATCTTTAAACTATCATTCGCTTGGTACATATTTTGATATATCCATTTTCATCAGCAAGCCTTGTTCATTGCTGAAAAAAAAAAAAAAAAAAAAAATCCCTTTCCCCTGAGAAGAAGAATAGTAAATCTTTTGTGAAAAATTTGTTGGTGTATTTTGTAACCTAATTGGGTGGGGGGAGTGAGCTATGAGTGTAACACTGACATGTAAATTAGCACAGAAAAGTTTTTAGCAAGAATTATGAGTTAGATGAGAATGGAAAAGTTTTAGGATGAATCTTCATAATGCCACAGAGAATTGTTTTTATTGGATGAGCTGTGAGACATGGCAAATGAGTTTGGAATGATGTGGTCAGAGTGAGACATGGGCTCTATGCCAGTTGTGACTTAGGGGAAAATAAAAACCTCATGAGAAAAAGAAGTGGCTTTGTGTTATAACTAAAAACTCTAAATGGCACAAGGCAAGATGTCCTCAGCACCCCAAGTTGGTTTCCAGACTCCAAATATCAAGGAATTATCAGCCAATTGAGCATAGGGCCAACAACCAAGATTCTCCAACTGGTCCAGAAAGATAAGTATACAATTAAAATTCCTATATGAACACATCATCACTCCATTCAGAAATGAGAGCCATAATGTAACAAACGTTGACACGTCATCTCTCCATTCCGTTACATTATTTCATAACGTTACAATTTATTGCAACACTTAAATTAGTATTATCTGTGTTATTCAGACTATTGTCCCCATCTTCATTGTTATTTGTACAATGCTTCGGCTGATATGCCCTCCGACCTTCTTCAGATATTTCTTATCGGACTCGAGAACCTTCTTGTCGTAATCAGGAGCCATCCTGGAACTTCAAACCTAACCCTTTATTCAGTCCATGGGGGTATCCTGTTCTCATTCCGCTAACCATAGCTGGGGTAGGAGTTGTGTTAATTATTTTTCTATGTTACTGCCTCTACTCAGGATTGAACCTAGAATCCAGAGATAACTGTCACTTAGAACTGTCTTAACCTAACTACCTTATTCACTAGGCCATGTGTCCAATTGGAAAAAACATTCAGAGAAATAGCAACACTTAAACTTTAAAATAAAGAATTTATAATTCCATTTGGAAGATTACTGTTTTTATTACTGTGCATGAAACTTTGATTTTTAAAACTATTTAAAAAAAAAAATGTATGGGACTGTGATTGTCATGAGCAAGATACATGACATCACACACAAAAGCGTGTGCAATTTGCATACGCGTGTTGTGGAGCAGTTTGGAAGCATGCTGGGCTGAGGTGTGCTGATGCAAATCTGAAACTCTGCAGATTAACCAATCGGCTGCCTCGCCATAGCCAATAAAATGAGTGTGTCGGAGGCTTGGGCAGTTGATCGTGACCCGTCTTGGAAGTCTGTTCGAGAAATTTTTACTGCCCTGTCCGTGCAAAGGTTTCAGTCTTGGAAGTCTGTTAGAGAAGTTTTTTACTACCCTGTCCGTGCAAAGGTTTTTATGTGGGATTAAACTTTTGGTTATTTGGTGCGAGTTGCTAATTCTTTTTCTTGTACCCCCATTATATTTGGTTTTTCCTTCTGTTTTTTGTTGAGCTGAAAAAGGATTAAAGAAGAAAAAAGAGACGAGAGACAAGTTGTACTTTTATGGTTAGACTTTTATGGTTAGACTAGGTTCATAACTATTTCTTGGAGAGGGACTTTCTTTCAGAGCCAGTCAATAGCGCTTGCTCCCAATGACATTCCCAGTCTCAAAAAGATTCCTTTTTGGCGCTAGGATGGGTCTTTTTTTCTACGCATGCCCAAATGGTATTTCCTGTCTGAAGGCTTCTCGGAGATTGTTATTATTATTTTTTTTTATTTTTTAAATTTAATTTTACTTTTATCACAAATACTTTCAATTATTGTGTCAATGTACTGATTTTACTTATAGCCGACAAATAAAGGTAGATAACTCTAACGTTTTATTAAAGTTCTCTCCCTTGAAACTGGGATATTTTTTATTATCTTAAAAGAAGGATTACACTGGGAAACGTAGAATTTGGTGCCTAAAATATTAGACCGCTTTTTTTTTCCTTTCTTTCTTTTTTGGTAAATTTCGGTGGTTGATTCTAAATATGTCATCAGTTTTTCATCATCAGCTTTGGTTACTAAGATATGATATACTACTAACTGTTATGTATACAATTGGCTCGGCACAAGGATTGATGCCTACAAATTCGGTACCAACAATTGTGACACCATAGACATATTTTACAAAGTCAAATCACTACCCCTGATTAAAAAAAAAATTACCAAAAATCAGGGAATTATCCGATTTTAATAAATTTTTTCAATGTTGATTTATCAATGAATGAATTTTATAATGCATTATTTCTTTTATTTAACTCTTAACATCATGTTGAGAATTTTCTAAGTCCACAGCCCCATTCCTCTAAGTGTTTATCAAAAAATTGTTAAAAATGGCCTTTTCATTTAAAGTTACCTGTTATTTCCCTAAAAATAAAGACTTTTAAATATGTTTAATATTACATTTAAACAAAAGCTCTCATTTGGGGTAGATTAGGAAAATGAATGACTTCTGGACGGGTGGAATGAGGTGGTATAGGACGTTAAAAGTTTTTAAAACTTTCTGATTTTTTTGAGATCATTTAACTTTGACCTGCTACTTTATTTTTGGGAGCACAAAATATCAATGGGGTTATATATAATTGAAACTAATTTCTGCATGAATGAAAAGACAAAAGACCGTGGGTGTGAATAGAAAAAAAAGTATTTTAAAGGAGTGATTTTGGAAGAAAATAAGTACCAAAAATCTGAAAATTGAATGTAAAAAAAATTTTTTTTTAATCATCTTGAGATTTTTTAATTACTCTGTTGTAATGAAATATAATTTTCATTTAGATAATTGATGTAATGAATATGTAAATACCTTGGTGCCCACTCACTATAATCTGATTGGACAGTGTCATGTATAAATATTCAACACTGGTAGTACAAGCGCCTAAGCCTAAGCCTACCAGCCTAAACTTACTCGCCAGACTACACCACGACTGCTCGGAAGACATACTGCTATTCGACGTCGCAGCTACTACTGCGATAATATACCAAATACCAACTTCATATATATCCCTTTACCCGATATATCAATAATCATTGAAATAATTATACATTGACATTTGTTCTGTTTAAAAAGATAGGGGCTAAACTTTTAAACTGAGATTTCTCCATTAATTATTACATCAGCCTATTAAAGTAAGCTTTTTATTAGATAGATATTTGTTTTTATAACTTAAAATTATGGGCATTATATTTCAAATGAATTTTGTCTATTAATTATGTACAAAAAAAATTGTTGCTCTAGAAGCTTCTATGGATGGAGCTAACAGTAATAAGAATTTGATTTGTTTGCTTGACTCATATAAGAATAAGTTTGAAACGATTCAGAAATTTAAAAGAAAGGTAAGTTTATTTCTTTACTACTATTTTTTATTAAAATGTGTTAAAGCATTTGGCTCTATTTTTAAAAAATATATATATTTGGCTCCATTAAAAAAAAAAGGTGTCTGGCTCCATTTAAAAAAAGTGTTTGGCTCCATTTTTTAAAAAGTGTTTGGCTCCATTTAAAAAAAAAAGTGTTTGGCTCCATTTTTTTAAAAGTGTTTGGCTCCATTAAAAAAGTATTTGGCTTCATTAAAAAAAGTGTTTGGCTCCATTTAAAAAAAGGCTTTGGCTCCATCTTTTAAAAAGTGTTTGGCTTCATTTTAAAAAAATCTTTGGTTCTATTTAAAACACATACACACCACCACCACCATATCCTCTCTTCCCATGTAACCACATTCAGCACAAGAAAAGTTATGTTGTTATGCACCATATCAGTACTGTATATAAACTTCTCCTAATGGTTCAATCCCATCACCAGCTTCTATCTGCAGCAGGTCCAAGAAGAGAACACTTATCTGTACAACTCAACCAGTTAGAAAAAAATATACACATCATTATAACTCCTTACCTTCTGATTAGCTCAGTCGGTAGAGCACTCGCTTAGGAATCCCAAGCTTCTTGGTTCGATACCAGCCATTGCCGATTCAGGGATCTGTGCAGTAAACTAAGGAGCTGGTTGGTGTGGCACTCCACCACAGATGCAAAAACAATCTCCTTGGTCTAGCGCTAGTGAAAAGGGGATAGACTCCCTTGCTGTCTGGCTGATACCGACATTAGGCCACCCTTTCAACTTTACTTACTTACCATCTGATACATATGTGAAGCTGAAGCCATCAGCACCAAATTTCTCTTCCTATCTATTATTTAATCCAGACTACCAGTGCAACCTTACATTCAAAATGAACTCACCATGAATAAACTTCAACTGATTTAATTTGGTATGGCAACCAGTGTAGGAGAAGGAAATCTCTGAATTCAAACGAAACAGTTCTCTTCTTGTTAGTCAAAACTATTTTGAGAGCTCCTCTCACCCTCCTCCTCCAACAAGTGCCCCAAGTTATGAGATTTTAAAAACATCATTCATCATCATCATTGTGAGTACTTGAAAGTGGTGTGGTTTGAGTCCTACTGTTGATTATATTATTGTCATGTGTGTGTGTGTTTTTAATACATCTCTATTAATAATGGAGATTTGGTCTATTTGTCTGTAACCGAAACTATGTCACTGCTTATGTTACTGTTATAGGTGACATACCCTATAGACTAATGGAATGCGCCAACGG
Organism: Doryteuthis pealeii; assembly: GCA_023376005.1. Classification (NCBI taxonomy): domain Eukaryota; kingdom Metazoa; phylum Mollusca; class Cephalopoda; order Myopsida; family Loliginidae; genus Doryteuthis; species Doryteuthis pealeii. The sequence goes on along the minus strand of CM042174.1, from coordinate 47,237,047 downwards.
TTACTATAAGTAACAGGGACAATTATGGCTCGAGAGTAAGCCAATGCGAGTCAGCTCATAACTCTATTGTCGGACGTAATTCCCACTTCTCTGTACTGTAATTGTCTACTCTTTTGTTAATACATTTTCCTACATTTGTTACCCGTCGTTTTGTTCTTATTTGACCCCTTAAAACCCCACAGTTGCAAAACCCAAAATTGTCAATACTTAGAATAAAGAACAATTAACATTAATAAATAAATAAAAGCTGTTCCTTAATTCAACATTTGAATCCTTTCCATTGTAATAATGATAATTTAAATAAATAAACTTTATATAATCAAATTTAAATAAATAAACTTTATATATTAAATTTAAATAAACTATAAAAAAAAACCTATGAAACTGATTAAAAGATTTTATTATCACTTTAAATGAAAAAAAATATTTGCGAAATTTGTAATCAATTTGAAACATTATTCTTTACTCTCACAATTTTTTCAGTAACAAGAAGTTAACTAAAAAGTTTACAAATAAATAATTACCACAATTTTTGTAAAATTCATGTGTAAAATATTCAAAATAATTATTTAATTAATAATTAATAGATGTGCGCAACATTTTATTCGAGGGGGACAGAACGGAGTTTGCATTTCAAATTATTTTTTTTTTTTAATTCCTTTAATAAATTTAATGATTTCACTTACTTATGATATAAACCCTGTGACATTGAATTTTTATAATTAAATTTAAATAAACTATAAAAAAACCCTATAAAACTGATTAAAAGATTGTATTATCACTTTAAATGGACAAAAAAATATTTGCGAAATTTGTAATCCATTTTTAAAATCATTTTTTAACTCTTGCACCTTTTTCAGTAACAAGAAGTTAACTAAAAGTTTACAAATGAATAAATACCTACAATTTTCAGTAAAATTTATGTATGTGTAAAATATTCAAAATAATTATCTTATTATAATGGAGATTGTGGGTTTGTCTTTCTGTAACTGAAACTATATTACTATACAAGTCACAATTCCTTTCGTTATTTACATCATATTCACCATGATTTTATTTTTATTTAAACCTCAATTATTAATAAAATTGTTTTACATTACTTACACTGTTGACCATATCTACATGACTATTGTATCTACATCAAATATATCATATCAACTTTAAATTTATATTTACAACTGTTGAGCGGTGATTTACAGTATGAACGGGAAGGCTAATTTGCATATTGATATTAAAAATGTAATTTTAATAAATATATGCTTAGTATTATTGGTTTCTAACTGTTTGGTTTTATTTTAATGAATATAAGCAAAATCTCTTCAATAAATCTTAAATGAAATCCATTAACAAGAAGAAATAACTGTAATATTATTCTTTACTTCCTATTTTAACTAAACAGTTTAATTAGGAAAATTTACCAATGAAAGACGGGAGTAAGGGAAAATGATGGAATAGTTAGTTTCAAAGTTGTTCTATTTTTCAATCATACCCCCTCTGTTCAAAATCTTTTTATCTACATTCTTATTCAGTTTCATTAGCCTTTCTAATTTAATATCATATTTTATTATAAAATTTAACTAAAATACTTGCACCCGGAGGGTGCATATATTTGCTAGTTTAATTAATAATTAATAGATGCACGCAACATTTTATTTGAGGGGGAGAGAACTCAGTTTGCATTTCAAATTATTTTTTTTTTTTTACTTTAATAAATCTAATGATTTTACTTACTTATGATACAAACCCTCTGACATAAATTTTTAACTCTACACCCCAAGCAATATTTTACAAAAATACATTTTTACACCGCCCAGAGGGCGTTTGTTTGTTTTTTTTTTTTTTGCTAGTCTATATAATAACCAAAAATGGCAAAATTATTTATTACTTGTAATGTGTCAGTTGTGTCAAAAATGTCTAGTATCTGCCAGTCTCAATATTGATATATACATATTGCTGATGAGATCTAATAGGTCGAAATGTACATTCAGGGATTGACATTTTCTCGATTTCTTTAGCCTTACATTTGAACATATATGCTTGCCTAAATTCATTAATTATTAACTCAACAAACATTAAAAAAAAAAAAGAGAGAAAAATAAGAAATTACAGTTATTGCCCATTTCATTCATAAAGGAGGAGAAGAAGAAATAGAAAAAAAAAAGGAGAGGAAAAGGAAATAAGAAGAGAAATTATAACCACACAAAGAAAAACATAAGCATGTCCATTTCTGATACGAAACTCTGATGATGAAGTTTATGCTTCAAAATCGATAGGACAAAAATAACATCTTTTTGTTTTTATTTTTCATACGCATTGTATTGGCCTTCAAAATATTAATATATTAAACATACTTAACAATGCTTCAAGCAAATTACCAATTGCTTTTATATATATATATATATATATATATATACCAGCCAAAATAGAAATAAATCTGATGGTAAGTAAATATATAGAATATGAGAAAACAAGGTATTCAGAGGATGATTTAAACTATGATAAAATAAAAGGGCAGTTTGGCTCAGTCAGTAGAGCGTCCACCATGAATCACAAGGTTTCTGCCTCGATACCAGCCCTCGCCAACTCAGAATATGCGTAGCACAGGGATCTGTGTAGTAAAGTCAGGAGCTTATGGTAAGTGTGGTGTTCCACCTAAGATGCAAAAACAATCTCCTTGGTCTAGCATTAGTGAAAAGGGGAGAGTTTTCCTGGCTGATACCGTCTTTAAGTCACCCTGACAACTTTACTTTTTTTTTATATTTACTTATAATAAAAATATCCCTTAAATACCTTGTTTTTTCATATTTCATATATTTACAAACACACATGCACACACACACACCTATATATATATATATATATATATATATATATATATATACACACGCACATATATATATATATATACAACACACACACACCACACACACACACACATATATACACACACACACACACATATATATAATACACACACACGCACACACACATATATATATATACACACACGCACACACACATATATATATATACACACACGCACACACACATATATATGTATATATATATATATATATATATATATATATATACACACATAATATATATATATATATAAGTTGTAAACAAGGTATAATGGCGCACAATAGAATATGTGCTTAATTAGAGTTGTACCTAATTTTGAAAATATTAATAATAATAATTAGGTGCCTATTTTAAATGTATGGCTAAACAAATTGAGAAAAATTAATCTCTGTATGTACATATAATAAATTTGCTCTACTCACATATTGAGCAACTTATATTTGTTAGATAGATAGATAGATAGATAGATAGATGCTGCCAATGAATAGAGTACTATGATGATAATCTAGGTAATAAAGAATCCAAATTTTTATTATTCATCCCCCTAAAAAAAAAAAAATGCACATGTCTAAACATGTGGGTAAAATAAATCATTGATGGGTGTTGTTTACTTTTAAATAGAAGTCAAGACTCATAGGCTCCCTCCCACCCCAGACAACCTGCTGAAACCTGTCCCAGTCTGTCAGTTGTGGAGACTGCCCTCCCTCCCAACAAAACAAATCAATACTTTCTGTGGGAGTCATTTACCACAGGAAAGCAGCAAAAATGCTTAATAGTACAGAAAACCGAATCAATGAGATCCAAGATTCTTTTTTTTCTCAAATGCTGATTCTCAGTGTAGAGAATGGGACTCTGAGCAGTGAGGTCCGAGATTTTTTTTTTCTCACATGCTGATTTTCTGTGGTAGAGCATGGGACTCTGAGCAGTGAGGTCCGAGATTCTTTTTTTTTTCTCAATGTTGATTCTCAGTGGTAGAGAATGGGACTCTGAGCAGTGAGGTCTGTGATTCTCTTGCAATATTGTGTCTCAATGGTAAAGCTTAGGACTCTGAACAGTGGGGTCCTTGATTGTCTCCCTAATGCTGAATATTAGGAATGAGCAGTGAGGTCCCTGATTTTCTCCAGAAGGTTGAGTCTCAGTGGTAGTGCATGGAACTCTGACCAGTGAGGTCTGAGATTCTTTTTTTCCTAAATTATTGGTAGAGTAACGGACTCTGAGCAGTGAGATCCGAGATTCTTTTTTTTCTCACATGCTGATTCTCTGTGGTAGAGCATGGGACTCTGAGCAGTAAGGTCCGAGATTCTTTTTTTCTCAGATGCTGAGTCCCAGTGGTAGAGGATGGGACTCTGAGCAGTAAGGTCCGAGATTCTTTTTTTTCTCAAATGCTGAGTCCCAGTGGTAGAGCATGGGACTCTGAGCAGTAAGGTCCAAGATTCTTTTTTTTCTCAGATGCTGATTTTCAGTGGTAGAGCATGGGACTCTGAGCAGTAAGGTCCGAGATTCTTTTTTTTCTCAAATGCTGAGTCCAGTGGTAGAGCATGGGACTCTGAGCAGTAAGGTCCGAGATTCTTTTTTTTTCAAATGCTGAGTCCCAGTGGTAGAGCATGGGACTCTGAGCAGTAAGGTCCGAGATTCTTTTTTTTCTCAAATGCTGAGTCCCAGTGGTAGAGCATGGGACTCTGAGCAGTAAGGTCGAGATTCTTTTTTTTCTCAAATGCTGAGTCCCAGTGGTAGAGCATGGACTCTGAGCAGTAAGGTCCGAGATTCTTTTTTTTCTCAGATGCTGATTCTCAGTGGTAGAGAATGGGACTCTGAGCAGTGAGGTCCGAGATTCTTTTTTTTCTCAAATGTGATTCTCTGTGGTAGAGCATGGAATCTGAGCAGTGAGGTCCGAGATTCTTTTTTTTCTCAAATGTTGATTCTCTGTGTAAGAATGGGACTCTGAGCAGTAAGGTCCGAGATTCTTTTTTTACACAAATGCTGATTCTCTGTGGTAGAGAATGGGACTCTGAGCAGGGAGGTCTGTGATTCTTTTTTTTTCTCAAATGTTGATTCTCAGAGGTAGAGCATGGGACTCTGAGCAGTGAGGTCTATGATTCTTTTTTTTCTCACATGCTGATTCTCTGTGGTAGAGAATGGGACTCTGAGCAGTGAGGTCTGTGATTCTCTTGCAATATTGAGTCTCAATGGTGAAGCTTAGGACTCTGAACAGTGGGGGTCCTTGATTGTCTCCCTAATGCTGAATATTAGGACTGAACAGTGAGGTCCCTGATTTTCTCCAGAAGGTTGAGTCTCAGTGGTAGTGCATGGAACTCTGACCAGTGAGGTCTGAGATTCTTTTTTTCCTAAATTTTGAGTCATATTGGTAGATTAACAGACTCTGAACAGTGAGGTCTGAGATTCTTTTTTTCTCACATGCTGATTCTCTGTGGTAGAGAATGGGACTCTGAGCAGTGAGGTCCGAGATTCTTTTTTTTCTCAAATGCTTAGTCCCAGTGGCAGAGCATTGGACTCTGACCATTGAGGTCTGAAATCCTTGCCCAAAGGCTGAGTCTCAGTGGTAGAGCATATGACTCTGACCAGTTAGGTCGATGATTCTCTCCAAAAGGCTGTCTCAGTGGTAGATCATAGCAAATATGTACATATACATACAAAGATATACATACACACATATGCATATACACATATACCCATATACACTTCCACACATATACCCACGCACAAATACGCACTCACATATACATATACACACATGCATATATACACACACAGATACAGACATACATATAACATACCACTCAATAAGTCCCAGGCCTGACATATAGATGGCGCCACTGTAGCGTTAGTTTGTATTTGCCTGGTGGAGTTGTCTGCCCCTTTTAGTTTGCTGGTGCCTGCTAGGGCACCATAGTATTTAAGCGCCGGGTTCAAACCCTTTTGTTCTCTTTTTCCTGTTTCAGTAACTACGAGCCACATGGGGTAGATTTTATCTAACCCCTCTCGTTGGGGCTCCGCCCCCCTTACATTACTGTAAGTTCTTTACAGCATGGACTATCGCTAGTCTCATGTCTGTACTCTTTTATGTTATAATGTACCATTCATGAATGTGTCTTTATCTTTATTTGTGTACCCCTTTATATATGTAACTCTTTTACTATGTACGTTGTATCTACTGTTATCCATGTGCTGTGTATATTAAATGTTTTGTATATTAACCTTCGTCGGAGTTATTTGTATGCAAAGTATCTAATAACTTTGAACCTTCCTTACACCACTAATAAAAAATCGATATGATTTTTATAAAGCACTAATATTTTCTTTGGTCAACACACCCAGGGTTATTTTATACCACACAGTAGTTTGTGAGGGATAGAAAAATATATTGTTATATCTTTAGATTTTTCTTGGTTTTGACAGTAGGTTGTTTGCAGTTTGTTGCTAAGTGGATTGAAGATCATTTTAACACATCACTCAATAAGGCCTGGGCCTGACATATAGATGGCGCCACTAATAAAAAATCCATATGATTTTTATAAGTTACTAACCTTCAAATGACACATGTCAAAATTTGAGCCCAATTGGATTATTAGTTTACAAATTACAGTTATTTAAGTGAAGCTACTGTTGCAAATTTTCAAAACAATGGAAAAATATGAATTTTGTGTGTTGATAAAGCATTGCTTTCTGATGGGAAAAATACTGTTCAAGGAAAGCAATGGCTTGATAAGTGTTATTGGACAATAAACTCACCACTTAACTCATTTAAACCGGTGTTTTTTCAATTTTTTATTATACTACATACCGTCGGATTCACTTCCTTTGATTCATATATATATATATATATATATATATATATTTAAGAGAACATAGGGAAACAAAGTGGGAATGATAACTAAATAAATAATTAAATGAAGCCTGGTATTTAGTAATTATTTAACACTATTTAACTAGAAACGGAGATATAATAAATAATACATGTCGGTTATTAAGGGAACAAAGTGGGAATGATAACTAAATAAATAATTAAATGAAGCCTGGTATTTTGTAATTATTTAACACTATTTTAGCTAAAAACGGAGATATATTGAAAAAAAACATGTCGATTATTAAGGGAGGCAAATGCGAAATTGCACAGGCTTCAAAAATCTGTCGTAGTCTTTTGTTGTGAATATGGGCTAATATATATATATATAATATATATATATATATATATACACACGCAATGGTACGTTTACTTACAAGTCTAAACTGTTTTGGTCGCAACTCAGTTTTCATGTATATCAAATCAATTTCCCTTACTGAAATACCTATAATCCATTTAAGACCTCTCAGGAAACACTCCAATATTTGTTACTTTCTTTAAAGAATAAAAATACCACTGTATATTATAAAATTAATTCAATAGAATGTAATGAATAATGTGCTGTAATATGTTATGTTTATTTTTTTTTAATGAATATTTTCTTTGGTCAACACACCCAGGGTTATTTTATACCACACAATAGTTTGTGAGGGATAGAAAAATATATTGTTATATCTTTAGATTTTTCTTGGTTTTGACAGTAGGTGTTTCCTGGAGGTCTTAAATGGATATGGTATTTCAGTAAGGAAATTGATTTGAATACATGAAAACTGAGTTGACCCAAAACAGTTTAGACTTGTAAGTAAAACGTACCATTGCGTGTGTGTATATATATATATAATATATTATATAATATTACCAATTCACAACAAAAACTACGACAGATTTTTGAAAGCCTGTGCAATTTCGCATTTGCCCTCCCTTAATAATCGACATGGTTTTTTTCAATATATCTCCGTTTTAGCTAAAATAGTGTTAAATAATTACAAAATACCAGGCTTCATTTAATTATTATTTAGTTATCATTCCCACTTTGTTCCCTTAATAACCGACATGTATTATTATTATATCTCGTTTCTAGTAAATAGTGTTAAATAATTACTAAATACCAGGCTTCATTTAATTATTTATTTATTATCATTCCCACTTTGTTTCCCTATGTTCTCTTAAATAATATATATATATATATATATATATATATGAATCAAAGGAAGTGAATCCGACGGTATGTAGTTAATAAAAAAATTGAAAAAACACCGGTTTAAATGAGTTAAGTGGTGAGTTTATTGTCCGAATAACACTTATCAAGCCATTGCTTTCCTTGAACAGTATTTTCCCATCAGAAAGCAATGCTTTATCAACACACAAAATTCATATTTTCCATTGTTTTGAAAATTTGCAACAGTAGCTTCACTTAAATAACTGTAATTTGTAAACTAATAATCCAATTGGCTCAAATTTTGACATGTGTCATTTGAAGGGTTAGTAACTTATAAAAATCATATGGATTTTTTATTAGTGGCGCCATCTATATGTCAGGCCAGGCCTTATTGAGTGATGTGTTAAAATGATCTTCAATCCACTTAGCAACAAACTGCAAACAACCTACTGTCAAAACCAAGAAAAATCTTAAAGATATAAAAATATATTTTTCTATCCCTCACAAACTACTGTTGTATAAAATAACCCTGGTGTGTTGACCAAAGAAAATATTAGTGCTTTATAAAATCATATCGATTTTTTATTAGTGTGTAAGGAAGGTTCAAAGTTATTAGATACTTTGCACAAATAACTCGGACGAAGGTTAATATACAAAACATTTAATTATACACAGCACATGGATAACAGTAGATACAACGTACATAGTAAAAGAGTTACATATATAAAGGGGTACACAAATAAAGATAAAGCACATTCATGAAATGGTCTTATATACATAAAGAGTACAGACATGAGACTAGTAGTCCATGCTTGTAAAGTTACAGTAATGTAAGGGGCGAGCCCCAACGAGAGGGTTAGATAAAATCTACCCCATTGGGCTCGTAGTTACTGAAACAGGAAAAAGAGAACAAAGGGTTTGAACCCGGCGCTTAAATACTATGGTGCCCTAGCAGGCACCAGCAAACTAAAAGGGCAGACAACTCCACCAGGCAAATACAAACTAACGCTACAGTGGCGCATCTATAGTCAGGCCTGGGACTTATTGAGTGGTATGTTATATGTATGTCTGTATCTGTGTGTTGTATATATGCATGTGTGTTATGTATTGTTGAGTGCGTATTTGTGCGTGGGTATATGTGTGGAAGTGTATATGGGTATATGTGTATATGCATATGTGTGTATGTATATCTTTGTATGTATATGTACATATTTGCTATGATCTACCACTGAGACAGCCTTTTGGAGAGAATCATCGACCTAACTGGTCAGAGTCATATGCTCTACCACTGAGACTCAGCCTTTGGGCAAGGATTTCAGACCTCAATGGTCAGAGTCCAATGCTCTGCCACTGGGACTAAGCATTTGAGAAAAAAAAGAATCTCGGACCTCACTGCTCAGAGTCCCATTCTCTACCACAGAGAATCAGCATGTGAGAAAAAAAAGAATCTCAGACCTCACTGTTCAGAGTCTGTTAATCTACCAATATGACTCAAATTAGGAAAAAAAGAATCTCAGACCTTCACTGGTCAGAGTCCCATGCACTACCACTGAGACTCAACCTTCTGGAGAAAATCAGGGACCTCACTGTTCAGTCCTAATATTCAGCATTAGGGAGACAATCAAGGACCCCACTGTTCAGAGTCCTAAGCTTCACCATTGAGACTCAATATTGCAAGAGAATCACAGACCTCACTGCTCAGAGTCCCATCTCTACCACAGAATCAGCATGTGAGAAAAAAAGAATCATAGACCTCACTGCTCAGAGTCCCATGCTCTACCTCTGAGAATCAACATTTGAGAAAAAAAAGAATCACAGACCTCCCTGCTCAGAGTCCCATTCTCTACCACAGAGAATCAGCATTTGTGTAAAAAAAGAATCTCGGACCTTACTGCTCAGAGTCCCATTCTCTACCACAGAGAATCAACATTTGAGAAAAAAAAAGATCTCGGACCTCACTGCTCAGATTCCCATGCTCTACCACAGAGAATCAACATTTGAGAAAAAAAAAAGAATCTCGGACCTCACTGCTCAGAGTCCCATTCTCTACCACTGAGAATCAGCATCTGAGAAAAAAAGAATCTCGACCTTACTGCTCAGAGTCCATGCTCTACCACTGGGACTCAGCATTTGAGAAAAAAAAGAATCTCGGACCTTACTGCTCAGAGTCCATGCTCTACCACTGGGACTCAGCATTTGAGAAAAAAAGAATCTCGGACCTTACTGCTCAGAGTCCATGCTCTACCACTGGGACTCAGCATTGAGAAAAAATCTCGGACCTTACTGCTCAGAGTCCCATGCTCTACCACTGGACTCCAGCATTTGAGAAAAAGATCTCGACCTTACTGCTCAGAGTCCCATGCTCTACCACTGAAAATCAGCATCTGAGAAAAAAAGAATCTGGACCTTACTGCTCAGAGTCCCATGCTCTACCACTGGGACTCAGCATTTGAGAAAAAAAAGAATCTCGGACCTTACTGGAAGTCCCATCCTCTACCACTGGGACTCAGCATCTGAGAAAAAAGAATCTCGGACCTTACTGCTCAGAGTCCCATGCTCTACCACAGAGATCAGCAGTGAGAAAAAAAAGAATCTCGGATCTCACTGCTCAGAGTCCGTTACTCTACATAATTTAGGAAAAAAAGAATCTCAGACCTCACTGGTCAGAGTTCCATGCACTACCACTGAGACTCAACCTTCTGGAGAAAATCAGGGACCTCACTGCTCATTCCTAATATTCAGCATTAGGGAGACAATCAAGGACCCCACTGTTCAGAGTCCTAAGCTTTACCATTGAGACACAATATTGCAAGAGAATCACAGACCTCACTGCTCAGAGTCCCATTCTCTACCACTGAGAATCAACATTTGAGAAAAAAAAGAATCTCGGACCTCACTGCTCAGAGTCCCATGCTCTACCACAGAAAATCAGCATGTGAGAAAAAAAAAATCTCGGACCTCACTGCTCAGAGTCCCATTCTCTACCACTGAGAATCAGCATTTGAGAAAAAAAAGAATCTTGGATCTCATTGATTCGGTTTTCTGTACTACTATTAAGCATTTTTTGCTGCTTTCCTGTGGTAAATGACTCCCACAGAAAGTATTGATTTGTTTTGTTGGGAGGGAGGGCAGTCTCCACAACTGACAGACTGGGACAGGTTTCAGCAGGTTGTCTGGGGTGGGAGGGAGCCTATGAGTCTTGACTTCTATTTAAAAGTAAACAACACCCATCAATGATTTATTTTACCCACATGTTTAGACATGTGCATTTTTTTTTTTTAGGGGGGATGAATAATAAAAATTTGGATTCTTTATTACCTAGATTATCATCATAGTACTCTATTCATTGGCAGCATCTATCTATCTATCTATCTATCTATCTAACAAATATAAGTTGCTCAATATGTGAGTAGAGCAAATTTATTATATGTACATACAGAGATTAATTTTTCTCAATTTGTTTAGCCATACATTTAAAATAGGCATTCCCGCCTAATTCATTATTAATTAATTAATTTTCAAATTAGGTACAACTCTAATTAAGCACATATTCTCCCAAAAATTGTCGGCAAAAAAAAGCCATTCCAAACATACCTTGTTTACAACTTATCATATATATATATATATAGTGCGTGTATATATATATATATATATATATATATATATATACATATATAATATGTGTGTGTGCGTGTGTGTATATATATATGTGTGTGTGCGTGTTGTGTATATATATATATGTGTGTGTGTGTGTGTGTGTATATATATATGTGTGTGTGTGTGTGTGTGTGTGTATATATATTATGTGTGTGTATATATATATATATATGTGCGTGTGTGTATATATATATATATATATATATATATATATATATATAGGTGTGTGTGTGTGCATGTGTGTTTGTAAATATATGAAATATGAAAAAACAAGGTATTTAAGGGATATTTTTATTATAAGTAAATATAAAAAAAAGTAAAGTTGTCAGGGTGACTTAAAGACGGTATCAGCCAGGAAAACTCTCCCTTTTCACTAATGCTAGACCAAGGAGATTGTTTTTGCATCTTAGGTGGAACACCACACTTACCATAAGCTCCTGACTTTACTACACAGATCCCTGTGCTACGCATATTCTGAGTTGGCGAGGGCTGGTATCGAGGCAGAAACCTTGTGATTCATGGTGACGCTCTACTGACTGAGCTAAACTGACCCTTTTATTTTATCATAGTTTAAATCATCCTCTGAATACCTTGTTTTTCTCATATTCTATATATTACTTACCATCAGATTTATTTCTATTTTGGCTGGTATATATATATATATATATATATATAAAAGCAATTGGTAATTTGCTTGAAGCATTGTTAAGTATGTTATAATATATTAATATTTTGAAGGCCAATACAATGCGTATGAAAAATAAAAACAAAGATGTTATTTTTGTCCTATTGATTTTGAAGCATAAACTTCATCATCAGAGTTTCATATCAGAAATGGACATGCTTATTTTTTCTTTGTGTGGTTATAATTTCTCTTCTTATTTCCTTTTCCTCTTTTTTTTTTCTATTTCTTCTTCTCCTCCTTTATGAATGAAATGGGCGAATAACTGTAATTTCTTATTTTTCTCTTTTTTTTTTTAATGTTTGTTGAGTTAATAATTAATGAATTTAGGCAAGCATATATGTTCAAATGTAAGGCTAAAGAAATCGAGAAAATGTCAATCCCTGAATGTACATTTCGACCTATTAGGTCTCATCAGCAATATGTATATATCAATATTGAGACTGGCAGATACTAGACATTTTTGACACAACTGACACATTACAAGTAATAAATAATTTTTGCCATTTTTGGTTATTATATAGACTAGCAAAAAAAAAAAAACAAACAAACGCCCTCTGGGCGATGTAAAAATGTATTTTTGTAAAATATTGCTTGGGTGTAGAGTTAAAAATTTATGTCAGAGGGTTTGTATCATAAGTAAGTAAAATGATTTTATTAAAGTAAAAAAAAAAAAATAATTTGAAATGCAAACTGAGTTCTCTCCCCCTCAAATAAAATGTTGCGTGCATCTATTAATTATAATTAAACTAGCAAATATATGCACCCTCCGGGTGCAAGTATTTTAGTTAAATTTATAATAAAATATGATATTAAATTAGAAAGGCTAATGAAACTGAATAAGAATGTAGATAAAAAGATTTTGAACAGAGGGGGTATGATTGAAAAATAGAACAACTTTGAAACTAACTATTCCATCATTTTCCCTTACTCCCGTCTTTCATTGGTAAATTTTCCTAATTAAACTGTTTAGTTAAAATAGGAAGTAAAGAATAATATTACAGTTATTTCTTCTTGATAATGGATTTCATTTAAGATTTATTGAAGAGATTTTTGCTTATATTCATTAAAATAAAACCAAACAGTTAGAAACCAATAATACTAAGCATATATTTATTAAAATTACATTTTTAATATCAATATGCAAATTAGCCTTCCCGTTCATACTGTAAATCACTATTTTGTTGTATATATAAATACAATTGCATGTTATTATATGTAGATATGGTCAACAGTGGCTTCGCCTCTGGACCATTGATATAATTAATGGCGTCGTCCAGGGGGCATCCCCCCAGGCAAAACCTGCCCTTGATTTAAAGGGGCAGGGCTGGGTTTATTGGCCCAGTGCCTGAGGCGCCCCCCTTGAGGGGGGAATGCCGATGGGATCGACGCAATTTTTTCACCCGCCACCCCATGAGCTTCGGCTTGTGTGGGTCCCATAAATAGGACTTTGTGCCTGACCGTACAAGTGGGGTACGCGGTAAATATCATGTAGATATGGTCAACAGTGTAAGTAATGTAAAAAATTTTATTAATAATTGAGGTTTAAATAAAAAATAATCATGGTGAATATGATGTAAATAACGAAAGGAATTGTGACTTGTTTAGTAATATAGTTTCGTTACAGAAAGACAAACCCACAACTCCATTATAATAAGATAATTATTTTGAATATTTTACACATACATATTTTACTGAAAATTGTAGGTATTTATTCATTGTAAACTTTTTAGTTAACTTCTTGTTACTGAAAAAGGTGCAAGAGTTAAAAAATGATTTTAAAAATGGATACAAATTTCGCAAATATTTTTTTGTCATTTAAAGTGATAATACAATCTTTTAATCAGTTTTATAGGGTTTTTTAATAGTTTATTCAAATTTAATTATAAAAATTCAATGTCACAGGGTTTATATCATAAGTAAGTGAAATCATCAAATTTATTAAAGGAATTAAAAAAAATTTTTTTAATAATTTGAAATGCAAACTCCGTTCTGTCCCCCTCAAATAAAATGTTGCGCGCATCTATTAATTATTAATTAAATAATTATTTTGAATATTTTACACATGAATTTTACAAAAATTGTAGGTAATTATTTATTTGTAAACTTTTTAGTTAATTTCTTGTTACTGAAAAAATTGTGAGTGTAAAGAATAATGTTTCAAATTGATTACAAATTTCGCAAATATTTTTTGTCCATTTAAAGTGATAATACAATCTTTTAATCAGTTTCATAGTTTTTCTTTTTATAGTTTATTTAAATTTAATTATATAAAGTTTATTTATTTAAATTTGATTATATAAAGTTTATTTATTTAAATTATCATTATTACAATGGAAAGGATTCAAATGTTGAATTAAGGAACAGCTTTTATTTATTTCATTAATGTTAATTGTTCTTTATTCTAAGTATTGACAATTTTGGGTTTTGCAACTGTTGTGGGGTTTTAAGGGGTCAAATAAGAACAAAACGACGGGTAACAAATGTAGGAAAATGTATTAACAAAAGAGTAGACAATTACAGTACAGAGAAGTGGGAATTACATCCGACAATAGAGTTATGAGCTGACTCGCATTGGCTTACTCTCAAGCCATAATTGTCCCTGTTACTTATAGTAACCGTTGGCGCATTCCATTAGTCTATAGGGTATGTCACCTATACAGTAATAAGCAGTGACATAGTTTCGGTTACAGACAAATAGACCAAATCTCCATTATTAATAGAGATGTATTAAAAACACCACACACATGACAATAATATAATCAACAGTAGGACTCAAACCACACCACTTTCAAGTACTCACAATGATGATGATGAATGATGTTTTTAAAATCTCATAACTTGGGGCACTCGTTGGAGGAGGAGGGTGAGAGGAGCTCTCAAAATAGTTTTGACTAACAAGAAGAGAACTCCTTTGGTTTGAATTCAGAGATTTCCTTCTCCTAGACTGGTTGCCATACCAAGATTAAATCAGTTGAAGTTCATTCTATGGTGAGTTCATTTTGGAATGTAAGGTTGTACTGGTAGTCTGGATTAAATAATAGATAGGAAGAGAAATTTGGTGCTGATGGCTTCAGCTTCACATATGTATCGGATGGTAAGTAAGTAAAGTTGAAAGGGTGGCCTAATGTCGGTATCAGCCAGACAGCAAGGGAGTTTGTCCCCTTTTCACTAGCGCTAGACCAAGGAGATTGTTTTTGCATCTGTGATGGAGTGCCACACCAACCAGCTCCTTAGTTCTGCACAGATCCCTGAATCGGCAATGGTTGGTATCGAACCAAACCTGGGATTCCTAAGCGAGTGCTCTACCGACTGAGCTAATCAGAAGGTAAGGAGTTTAATGACGTGTATATTTTTTTCTAACTGCTGAGTTGTACAGATAATGTTCTCTTCTTGGACCTGCTGCAGATAGAAGCTGTGATGGGATTGAACCATTAGGAGAAGTTTATATACAGTACTGATATGGTGCATAACACATAACTTTTCTTGTGTTGAATGTGGTTACATGGGAAGAGAGGATATGGTGGTGGTGGTGGTGATGGTGGTGTATGTGTTTTAAATAGAACCAAAGATTTTTTAAAAATGAAGCCAAAACCTTTTAAAAGATGGAGCCAAAGCCTTTTTTTAAATGGAGCCAAACATTTTTTAATGAAGCCAATACTTTTTTTAATGGAGCCAAACACTTTTAAAAAAAATGGAGCCAAACACTTTTTTTTTTTTAAATGGAGCCAAACACTTTTTAAAATGGAGCCAACACTTTTTTTTAATGGAGCCAGACACCTTTTTTTTAAATGGAGCAAATATAATATTTTTAAAAATAGAGCCAAATGCTTTAACACATTTTAATAAAAAATAGTAGTAAAGAAATAAACTTACCTTTCTTTTAAATTTCTGAATCGTTTCAAACTTATCTTATATGAGTCAAGCAAACAAATCTAAATTCTTATTACTGTTAGCTCCATCCATAGGAGCTTCTAGAGCAACAATTTTTTGTACATAATAATAGACAAATTCATTTGAAATATAATGCCCATAATTTTAAGTTATAAAAACAAATATCTATCTAATAAAAAGCTTACTTTAATAGGCTGATGTAATAATTAATGGAGAAATCTCAGTTTAAAAGTTTAGCCCCTATCTTTTTAAACAGAACAAATGTCAATGTATAATTATTTCAATGATTATTGATATATCTGGGTAAAGGGATATATGATGAAGTTGGTATTTGGTATATTATCGCAGTAGTAGCTGCGACGTCGAATAGCAGTATGTCTTCCGAGCAGTCGTGGTGTAGTCTGGCGAGTAAGTTTAGGCTGGTAGGCTTAGGCTTAGGCGCTTGTACTACCAGTGTCGAATATTTATACATGACACTGTCCAATCAGATTATAGTGAGTGGCCCAAGGTATTTACATATTCATTACATCAATATCTAAATGAAAAAATTATATTTCATTACAACAGAGTAATTAAAAAATCTCAAGATGATTAAAAAAAATTTTTTTTACATTCAATTTTCAGATTTTTGGTACTTATTTCTTCCAAAATCACTCCTTTAAAATACTTTTTTTTTATTCACACCCACGGTCTTTTGTCTTTTCATTCATGCCAGAAATTAGTTTCAATTAATATAACCCCATTGATTTTTGTGCTCCCAAAAATAAAGTAGCAGGTCAAAGTTAAATGATCTCAAAAAAATCAGAAAGTTTTAAAAACTTTAACGTCCTATACCACTCATTCCACCCGTCCAGAAGTCATTCATTTTCCTAATCTACCCCAAATGAGAGCTTTTGTTTAAATGTAATATTAAACATATTTAAAATCTTTATTTTAGGGAAATAACAGGTAACTTTAAATGAAAAGGCCATTTTTAACAATTTTTTGATAAACACTTAGAGGAATGGGCTGTGGACTTAGAAAATTCTCAACATGATGTTAAGAGTTAAATAAAGAAATAATGCATTTAAAATTCATTCATTGATAAATCAACATTGAAAAATTTATTAAAATCGGATATTTCCCTGATTTTTGGTAATTTTTTTTTAATCAGGGTAGTGATTTGACTTTGTAAAATTGTCTATGGTGTCACAATTGTTGGTACCGAATTTGTAGGCATCAATCCTTGTGCAGCCAATTGTATACATAACAGTTAGTAGTATATCATATCTTAGTAACCAAAGCTGATGATGAAAAACTGATGACATATTTAGAATCAACCACCGAAATTTACCAAAAAAGAAAGAAAGGAAAAAAAAAGCGGTCTAATATTTTAGGCACCAAATTCTCGTTTCCAGTGTAATCCTTCTTTTAAGATAATAAAAAATATCCCAGTTTCAAGGGAGAGAACTTTAATAAAACGTTAGAGTTATCTACCTTTATTTGTCGGCTATAAGTAAAATCAGTACATTGACACAATAATTGAAAGTATTTGTGATAAAAGTAAAATTAAATTTAAAAAATAAAAAAAATAATAATAAAATCTCCGAGAAGCCTTCAGACAGAAATACCATTTGGGCATGCGTAGAAAAAAAGACCCATCCTAGCGCCAAAAAGGAATCTTTTTGAGACTGGGAATGTCATTGGGAGCAAGCGCTATTGACTGGCTCTGAAAGAAAGTCCTCTCCAAGAATAGTTATGAACCTAGTCTAACCATAAAAGTCTAACCATAAAAGTACAACTTGTCTCTCGTCTCTTTTTTCTTCTTTATCCTTTTTCAGCTCAACAAAAAACAGAAGGAAAAACCAAATATATGGGGGTACAAGAAAAAGAATTAGCAACTCGCACCAAATAACCAAAAGTTTAATCCCACATAAAAACCTTTGCACGGACAGGGTAGTAAAAAACTTCTCTAACAGACTTCCAAGACTGAAACCTTGCACGGACAGGGCAGTAAAAATTTCTCGAACAGACTTCCAAGACGGGTCACATCAACTGCCCAAGCCTCCGACACACTCATTTTATTGGCTATGGCGAGGCAGCCGATGGTTAATCTGCAGAGTTTCAGATTTGCATCAGCACACCTCAGCCCAGCATGCTTCCAAACTGCTCCACAACACGCGTATGCAAATTGCACAGCTTTTGTGTGTGATGTCATGTATCTTGCTCATGACAATCACAGTCCCATACATTTTTTTTTTTAAATAGTTTTAAAATCAAAGTTTCATGCACAGTAATAAAAACAGTAATCTTCCAAATGGAATTATAAATTCTTTATTTTAAAGTTTAAGTGTTGCTATTTCTCTGAATGTTTTTTCCAATTGGACACATGGCCTAGTGAATAAGGTAGTTAGGTTAAGACAGTTCTAAGTGACAGTTATCTCTGGATTCTAGGTTCAATCCTGAGTAGAGCAGTAACATAGAAAAATAATTAACACAACTCCTACCCCAGCTATGGTTAGCGGAATGAGAACAGGATACCCCATGGACTGAATAAGGGTTAGGTTTGAAGTTCCAGGATGGCTCCGATTACGACAAGAAGGTTCTCGAGTCCGATAAGAAATATCTGAAGAAGGTCGGAGGGCATATCAGCCGAAGCATTGTACAAATATGATGGGACAATAGTCTGAATAACCAGATAATACTAATTTAAGTGTTGCAATAAATTGTAACGTTATGAAATAATGTAACGGAATGGAAGATGACGTGTCAACGTTTGTTACATTATGGCTCTCATTTCTGAATGGAGTGATGATGTGTTCATATAGGAATTTTAATTGTATACTTATCTTTCTGGACCAGTTGGAGAATCTTGGTTGTTGGCCCTATGCTCAATTGGCTGATAATTCCTTGATATTTGGAGTCTGGAAACCAACTTGGGGTGCTGAGGACATCTTGCCTTGTGCCATTTAGAGTTTTTAGTTATAACACAAAGCCACTTCTTTTTCTCATGAGTTTTATTTTCCCCTAAGTCACAACTGGCATAGAGCCCATGTCTCACTCTGACCACATCATTCCAAACTCATTTGCCATGTCTCACAGCTCATCCAATAAACAATTCTCTGTGGCATTATGAAGATTCATCCTAAACTTTTCCATTCTCATCTAACTCATAATTCTTGCTAAAAACTTTCTGTGCTAATTTACATGTCAGTGTTACACTCATAGCTCACTCCCCCACCCAATTAGGTTACAAAATACACCAACAAATTTTTCACAAAGATTTACTATTCTTTTCTCAGGGGAAAGGGATTTTTTTTTTTTTTTTTTTCAGCAATGATCAAGGCTTGCTGATGAAAATGAATATATCAAAATATTACCAAGCGAATGATAGTTCAAAGATAGTTCTAGGCTAGCTTAGAATGTGTGCTTCTACACAAAACCATAAATATGGATTAATCCCAATTGATCACACATATATTGTTGTTATTGTTCCTCTTGGTTGGATGAACCGGCTCCATTCAACGAATTCACCATATCCTGAATGATGAAATTGTTAGTGACGAAAGAGTAACAAGCGAATAGACATTCACAAGCGGTCCTAAACCCCACTTGCATAGCCCAGGTCAGGGAACGAGATGCTCTCGTTGTCACAAATTTTCCACAGACCAATACAAGTGGCCAAAGCTGTTGGTTCTGATAATAATGGAGACACCCTTTTGGATTTCACAGAGCCTTTAGCGGGTTGTGGCCCTAATACCTGTGGATGTCAGACCAATCTGGGAGGCCCTACCAGAAACTTAAGTTCCCAACGGCATGGGTCTGACACTACCATGTTGTCACCACCCTGTCCACAAATATTTCTTCTTGTTTAGAAGGAAAAAACGGTTATCTCCCTTTGACTGCTGAAACGCTACTTTTAATGTATCAGTTTTCCAACTGTTGTCCATGGAAGTGTACTGCTCTGAAATTGGTGGTTGGCCTAAAGTCTGTATCAACGGCAGCAAGGGAGTCTGTCCCTTTTACAATAGCATACCAGGAGATTGTTTTTGCTGTGGTGGATCACCACAGCCATTCAAGGTTAGTATAGGGAAATCTTTTAAAAGAAGTACGGAAAAAAATTACTTATTAGGATCTGCCAATTTTGACATAGGTATATTTTCTGAAATAAATTTAATACTCCTGATTGAAAAAAAAGTCACGAAAACTCATGGAAGTATCTGATTTTATGGAATTTTCAGTGTTGATTTATCAATGAATAAATTTTTATAATGTTACACTTATTTTATTTCAAACTTTTTGATTTTTTTCAGGTCACTTAACTATGACGCCTCGGTGGGTTATATACTTCAAAATAATTACAGTAAAAATAAAAAGGCAAAAGAATCGAAGTGTAAAATGAAGAAAAAAATTTTAAGGGAAACTCTGCTAGAAATAAGTACCAAATATCTTTAATTAAATGTAAAAAAAAATTTTTTTAAGTTTTAGGGATTCTTTTTTACATGATTATTTTTATATATAATTGTTTTTAGAATATCAGTGAAAAAATTATACATTGATATTTGTTTGTCTAAAAAGGTAGAGCCTAATTTTTTAATTAAGTTTTCTCCAAAAATTATTAGATGATAATACTAAAGTAGACTTTGTTAAATAAATATTTTTTTTAGAATCTAAAACTATGAAATTTAAACTTAAGATTTTCAATGATTTTTATCTATTAATTAAGTTATATAAATTGTTTCCTCAAAGCGTGTATGGGTGGTGCAAATGGTAATATTTATTTTAAAGAATTTTGATTTATTTCTATTGAATCAGTTTGATTGAAATGATCAGTAATTTAAAAGAAATAATTTGTTGATTAATAATCAACACCGAAAATTTTATTAAAATCAGATAATTCACTGATTTTTGGGAAAAAAAATTTTTCATATCAACCTGGACCACTGCATTTTTAACATATTTCTTGCTGACTTGTAAACAAAAACAAAGTTTTCTGCATGTTTGAAAAAAAAGGATGTTTCTCGTTTAAATTAATATAAAAAAGTTTGTCATTTTTCTGTACATAGTGTATTTAATGTTTTTTGTTATTGATTTCTAAGAAGAAAACTTTTTTTAAATTTTAAATTTTGTATATATATGTGTGTGTGTGTATTTAATTTATCTTTCATCTTGCTAATTCTACTTGCTTTCAATCAATATTATAAATTGTAACGATAAAAGAGAATATCTATGTTTATCAGAAAAGACATTAAAGTAATTTTCCTCTTTCCAACTAAGGACTTTATTTTCTGTATACAACAATAAAACCAATAATTGTAAACAGACTAAACACTGAGAGATTTGAGATTCCAAGCTGTTTACAATTAAACTTGACTTCAAGAGATTTGTAGAAAAATAATTGTTGCACTTTAAGTTAAATATCTTTTGATTTCATGACAATTTTGTCACAGTCAAAAAGTAGGATGGTATAGACCATACAAAGACCAGCTGACTGCTTACTGCAATAGATGTGCTAGAAGGCTGTGGCTGAGGGTCTTTTGTGTCCTGGGTATGATGTTAAACTGCACTACTGGTGAGGTTCCAATTCTGTAGCCCTATCTTGGCTAACGGGCGGTCGGGAGCCCCCTCTGATCAATCAGCTGGTCACTCCAGCCCTAGCCACCTATATGATTTCCCAACCCTATTGCCTTATTGCAGCCCAACATTTTATATATGGGTGGTAGAAGGCGGTTGGCTGCGGTGTACATGTCCTTGGGAATGAGTTAAACTCTATCTATGGTGGGTTCCAGTTCTGGAGTTTGGGGGAATGTGGAGCACCCCTTCATCACATTGCTTCCTGGTCCCTCTGACCTGAGTGGTTATCTGTTAGGGTCCCATCTATGGGTTAATAGAAATGTATTAAAAAATTTATTATCATTAAGAATTGATTTTATTTCAAACTTATCGGCATTAAATGACCACGAGGTTGAATGCATAAACAAAACAAACAAACAAATTCTGGAGCTCTGGGAGTGTGTAGTACCTCCATTGCCATTACCTCCCAGGTCAACTCTGACCCAGAGTGGTAGTACATGTTAGTGTCCCATCTATGGTTAAATAATCAAAAAGTTTTGATACCTAACAGAATTAAATAAATAAACCTTCGTATGAAATGAAACCAAGGGTTAACTACATAAATAATGTCCACTTTGTACCCAATTTGGGCTTTAAATTCTCATAACTTTCGGACCACTGAGGATATTTGCATAATTCAAATAGTTTTGAACTCAATTTACACAGTTCTATTTAACTAATATGATTAATAACATAACCTCAAATAAAAAAAGGAACTATGCTAAATTGGTGGATTTTTACAAAAAAAGATTATTTTTTATTCATTTTTTAACTTTACTTTCAAAATCCAAGTTATCATATTTTTAGATGATTCATTTTTAAGATGAAGCAAGATTAGTTGTTTACTGAAAAATTCTGGTTCATCATTTGAATGAATTGAGTATGTATTTACCCAACCTCTCACACCTTGAATAATAAAATAAACATCTTCAGTATAAACTATATGTGCTAGAAGACAGTGTCCGGGGGTCTTCAATGTCCTGGGTATGACGTAAACTGCATCTAATGTTTATGTTCCAATTCTGGACTCTGGGGTGTGTAGTACCCCTTCATCCGCCATTTACTCCCAAGGTCCATTCTGACCCAGAGTGGTAGTACATGTTATGGTCCCATCTATGGGTTTAATAGATCAAAAAAGTTTAATTTTGTCGATTCATCCATGGACTTGCGTTGTAGCTTTTGGCTTATTTTTGTGGTTTGTTCCTGGCTGGGTGATGNGCCACAACCAAGATTCTCCAACTGCGTCCAAAAGATAAGTATACATTAAAATTCCTATATGAACACATTACACTCCATTCAGAAATGAGAGCCATAATGTAACAAACGTTGACACGTCATCTCTCCATTCCGTTACATTATTCATAACGTTACAATTTATTTGCAACACTTAAATTAGTATTATCTGTGTTATTCAGACTATTGTCCCCATCTTCATTGTTATGTTACAATGCTTCGGCTGATTATGCCCTCCGACCTTCTTCAGATATTTCTTACGGACTCGAGAACCTTCTTGTCGTAATTCGGGAGCCATCCTGGAACTTCAAACCTAACCCTTATTCAGTCCATGGGGTATCACTGTTCTCATTCCGCTAACCATAGCTGGGTAGGAGTTGTGTTAATTATTTTCTATGTTACTGCCTCTACTCAGGATTGAACCTAGAAATCCAGAGATAAACTGTCACTTAGAACTGTCTTTACCTAAACTACTCTTATACTAGGCCATGTGTCCAATTGAAAAAACATTCAGAGAAATAGCAACACTTAAACTTTAAAATAAGAATTTATAATCCATTTGGAAGATTACTGTTTTATTTACTGTGCATGAAACTTTGATTTTTAAAAACTATTTAAAAAAAAAATGTATGGGACTGTGATTGTCATGAGCAAGATACATGACATCACACACAAAAGCGTGTTGCAATTTGCATACGCGTGTTGTGGAGCAGTTTGGAGCATGCTGGGCTGAGGTGTCTGATGCAAATCTGAAACTCTGCAGATTAACCAATCGGCTGCCTCGCCATAGCCAATAAAATGAGTGTGTCGGAGGCTTGGGAGTTGATGTTGACCCGTCTTGGAGTCTGTTCGAGAAATTTTACTGCCCATGTTCGTGCAAAGGTTCAGTCTTGGAAGTCTGTTAGAGAATTGTTTACTACCCTGTCCGTGCAAAGGTTTTTTAGGGATTAAATTTTGGTTATTTGGTGCGATGTGCTAATTCTTTTTCTGTGACCCCCATATATTTGGTTTTTCTTCTGTTTTTTTGTTGAGCTGAAAAGATTAAAGAAGAAAAAGAACGAGAGACAAGTTGTACTTTTATGGTTAGACTTTTATGGTTAGACTAGGTTCATAACATTTCTTGGAGAGGGACTTTCTTTCAGAGCCAGTCAATAGCGCTTGCTCCCAATGACATTCCCAGTCTCAAAAAGATTCCTTTGGCGCTAGGATGGGTCTTTTTTTCTACGCATGCCCAAATGGTATTTTCCTGTCTGAAGGCTTCTCCGAGATTGTTATTATTATTTTTTATTTTTTAAATTTAATTTTACTTTTATCACAAATACTTTCAATTATGTGTCAATGTACTGATTTTACTTTATAGCCGACAAATAAAGGTAGATAACTCTAACGTTTTATTAAAGTTCCTCCCTTGAAACTGGGATATTTTTTATTATCTTAAAAGAAGGATTACACTGGGAAACGTAGAATTTTGGGCCTAAAATATTAGACCGCTTTTTTTTCTTTCTTTCTTTTTGGTAAATTTCGGTGGTTGATTCTAAATATGTCATCAGTTTTTATATCAGCCTTTGGTTACTAAGATATGATATACTACTAACTGTTATGTATACAATTGCTCGGCACAAGGAGATTTGCCTACAAATCTCGTTACCAACCAATTGTGACACATAGGACATATTTTACAAAGTCAAATCACTACCCCTGATTAAAAAAATTACCAAAAATCAGGGAATATCCGATTTTAATAAATTTTTCAATTGTTGATTTATCAATGAATGAATTTTATAAGCATTATTTCTTTTATTTAACTCTTAACATCATGTTGAAGATTTTCTAAGTCCACAGCCCCATTCCTCTAAGTGTTTATCAAAAAATTGTTAAAAATGGCCTTTTCATTTAAAGTTACCTGTTATTTCCCTAAATAAAGACTTTTAAATATGTTTATATTACAATTTAACAAAACTCTATTTGGGTAGATTAGGAAATGAATGACTTCTGGACGGGTGGAATGAGGTGGTATAGGACGTTAAAGTTTTAAAACTTTCTGATTTGAGTCATTTAACTTTGACCTGCTACTTTATTTTTGGGAGCACAAAATAATCAATGGGGTTATATATAATTGAAACTAATTTCTGCATGAATGAAAAGACAAAAGACCGTGGGTTGTGATAGAAAAAAAAAGTATTTTAAAGGAGTGATTTTGGAAGAAAATAAGTACCAAAAATCTGAAAATTGAATGTAAAAAAAATTTTTTTAATCATCTTGAGATTTTTTAATCTCTGTTGTATATGAATATAATTTTCATTTAGATAATTGATGTAATGAAATGTAAATACCTTGGTGCCCACTCACTATAATCTGATTGGACAGTGTCATGTATAAATATTCGACACTGGTAGTACAAGCGCCTAAGCCTAAGCCTACCAGCCTAAACTTACTCGCCAGACTACACCACGACTGCTCGGAAGACATACTGCTATTCGACGTCGCAGCTACTACTGCGATAATATACAAATACCAACTTCATATATATCCCTTTACCCAGATATATCAATAATCATTGAAATAATTATACATTGACATTTGTTCTGTTAAAAAGATATGGGCTAAACTTTTTAAACTGAGATTTCTCCATTAATTATTACATCAGCCTATTAAAGTAAGCTTTTATTAGATAGATATTGTTTTTTATAACTTAAAATTTTGGGCATTATATTTCAAATGAATATTTGTCTATTAATTATGTACAAAAAAATGTTGCTTCTAGAAGCTTCCTATGGATGGAGCTAAACAGTAATAAGAATTTAGATTTGTTGCTTGACTCATATAAGGAATAAGTTGAAACGGATTCAGAAATTTAAAGAAAGGTAAGTTTATTTCTTTACTACTATTTTATTAAAATGTGTTAAAGCATTTGGCTCTATTTTTTAAAAATATATATATGTGCTCCATTAAAAAAAAAGGTGTCTGGCTCCAATTAAAAAAAGTGTTGCTCCATTTTTAAAAAAGTGTTTGGTCCATTTAAAAAAAAGTGTTGGCTCCTATTTTTTAAAAGTGTTGGCTCATTTAAAGTATTTTGGCTTCATTAAAAAAAAGTGTTTGGCTCCATTTAAAAAAAGGCTTGTGGCTCCATCTTTTAAAAGTGTTTGGCTTTCATTTTTAAAAAATCTTTGGTTCTATTTAAAACACATACACCACCATCACACACCACCACCACCATATCCTCTCTTCCCATGTAACACATTCAACACAAGAAAAGTTATGTTGTTATGCACCATATCAGTACTGTATATAAACTTCTCCTAATGGTTCAATCCCATCACCACTTCTATCTGCAGGTCCAGAAGAGAACACTTATCTGTACAACTCAAGCCAGTTAGAAAAAATATAACGTCAATATAACTCCTTACCTTCTGATTAGCTCAGTCGGTAGAGCACTGCCTTAGGAATCCCAAGGTTCTTGGTTCGATACCAACCATTGCCGATTCAGGGATCTGTGCAGTAAACTAAGGAGCTGGTTGGTTGTGCCATCCATCACAGATGCAAACAATCTCCTTGGTCTAGCGCTAGTGAAAAGGGGACAACCCTTGCTGTCTGGCTGATACCGACATTAGGCCACCCTTTCAACTTTACTTACTTACCATCCGATACATATGGAAGCTGAAGCCCATCAGCACCAAATTTCTCTCCTATCATATTATTAATCCAGACTACCAGTACAACCTTACATTCCAAAATGAACTCACCATGAATGAACTTCAACTGATTAATCTTGGTTATGGCACCAGTCAGGAGAAAGGAATCTCTGAATTCAAACCAAAGGAGTTCTCTCTGTAGTCAAAACTATTTGAGAGCTCACTCACCCTCCTCCTCCAACGAGTGCCCAATTATGAGATTTTAAAAACATCATTCATCATCATCATTGTGAGTACTTGAAAGTGGTGTGGTTTGAGTCCTACTGTTGATTATATTATTGTCATGTGTGTGTGTGTTTTAATACATCTCTATTAATAATGGGATTTGGTCTATTTGTCTGTACCGAAACTATGTCACTTGCTTATGTTACTGTAATACATAGACTAATGGAATGCGCAACGGTTACTATAAGTAACAGGACATTATGGCTTGAGAGTAAGCCAATGCGAGTCAGCTCATAACTCTATTGTGGATGTAATTCCCACTTCTCTGTACTGTAATTGTCTACTCTTTTGTTAATACATTTTCCTACATTTGTTACCCGTCGTTTTGTTCTTATTTGACCCCTTAAACCCCACAACAGTTGCAAAACCCAAATTGTCAATACTTAGAATAAAGAACAATTAACATTAATGAAATAAATAAAAGCTGTTCCTTAATTCAACATTTGAATCCTTTCATGTAATAATGATAATTTAAATAAATAAACTTTATATAATCAATTTAAATAAATAAACTTTATATAATTAAATTTAAATAAACTATAAAAGAAAAACTATGAAACTGATTAAAAGATTGTATTTCACTTTAAATGGACAAAAAATATTTGCGAAATTTGTATCAATTTGAAACATTATTCTTTACACTCACAATTTTTTCAGTAACAAGAAATTAACTAAAAAGTTTACAAATAAATAATTACCTACAATTTTTGTTATTCATGTGTAAAATATTCAAAATAATTATTTAATAATAATTAATAGATGCGCGAACATTTTATTTGAGGGGGACAGAACGGAGTTTGCATTTCAAATTATTTAAAAAATTTTTTTTAATTCCTTTAATAAATTTGATGATTTCACTTACTTATGATATAACCCTGTGACATTGAATTTTTATAATTAAATTTGAATAAACTATTAAAAAAACCCTATAAACTGATTAAAAGATTGTATATCACTTTAAATGGACAAAAAAATATTTGCGAAATTTGTAATCCATTTTTAAAATCATTTTAACTCTTGCACCTTTTTCAGTAACAGAAGTTAACTAAAAAGTTTACAATGAATAAATACCTACATTTTCAGTAAAATTTATGTATGTGTAAAATATTCAAAATAATTATCTTATTATAATGGAGATGTGGGTTTGTCTTTCTGTAACTGAAACTATATTACTAAACAAGTCACAATTCCTTTCGTTATTTACATCATATTCACCATGATTATTTTTTATTTAAACCTCAATTATTAATAAAATTGTTTTACATTATTACACTGTTGACCATATCTACATGATATTTACCGCGTACCCCACTTGTACGGGTCAGGCACAAAGTCCTATTTATGTGGGACCACCCACAAGCCGAAGCTCATGGGGTGGCGGGTGAAAAATGC
>CM042174.1:47158794-47206294 GCA_023376005.1 Doryteuthis pealeii | reverse complement strand
GTAAATAAATCATTGATGGGTGTTGTTTATTTAAATAGAAGTCAAGACTCATAGGCTCCCTCACCCCAGACAACTCGCTGAAACCTGTCCCAGTCTGTCAGTTGTGGAGACTGCCTCCCTCCCAACAAAACAAATCAATACTTTCTGTGGGAGTCATTTACCACAGGAAAGCAGCAAAAATGCTTAATAGTAGTACAGAAAACCGAATCAATGAGATCAAGATTCTTTTTTTCTCAAATGCTGATCTCAGTGGTAGAGAATGGGACTCTGAGCAGTGAGGTCCGAGATTTTTTTTCTCACATGCTGATTTTCTGTGGTAGAGCATGGGACTCTGAGCAGTGAGGTCGAGATTCTTTTTTTTTTTCAATGTTGATTCCAGTGGTAAGAATGGGATCTGAGCAGTGAGGTCTGTGATTCTCTTGCAATATTGTGTCTCAATGGTAAAGCTTAGGACTCTGAACAGTGGGGTCCTGATTGTCTCCCTAATGCTGAATTTAGGAATGAGCAGTGAGGTCCCTGATTTTCTCCAGAAGGTTGAGTCTCAGTGGTAGTGCATGGAACTCTGACCAGTGAGGTCTGAGATTCTTTTTTCCTAATTATTGGTAGAGTAACGGACTCTGAGCAGTGAGATCCGAGATTCTTTTTTTCTCACATGCTGATTCTCTGTGGTAGAGCATGGGACTCTGAGCAGTAAGGTCCGAGATTCTTTTTTTCTCAGATGCTGAGTCCCAGTGTAGAGGATGGACTCTGAGCAGTAAGGTCCGAGATTCTTTTTTTTCTCAAATGCTGAGTCCCAGTGGTAGAGCATGGGACTCTGAGCAGTAAGGTCCAAGATTCTTTTTTTTCTCAGATGCTGATTTTCAGTGGTATAGAGCATGGGACTCTGAGCAGTAAGGTCCGAGATTCTTTTTTTTTCAAATGCTGAGTCCAGTGGTAGAGCATGGGACTCTGAGCAGTAAGGTCCGAGATTCTTTTTTTTCTCAAATGCTGAGTCCCAGTGGTAGAGCATGGACTCTGAGCAGTAAGGTCCGAGATTCTTTTTTTTCTCAAATGCTGAGTCCCAGTGGTAGAGCATGGGACTCTGAGCAGTAAGGTCCGAGATTCTTTTTTTTCTCAATGCTGAGTCCCAGTGGTAGAGCATGGACTCTGAGCAGTAAGGTCCGAGATTCTTTTTTTCTCAGATGCTGATTCTCAGTGGTAGAGAATGGACTCTGAGCAGTGAGGTCCGAGATCTTTTTTTTCTCAAATGTTGATTCTCTGTGGTAGAGCATGGGAATCTGAGCAGTGAGGTCCGAGATTCTTTTTTTTCTCAAATGTGATTCTCTGTGGTAGAGAAGGGACTCTGAGCAGTAAGGTCCGAGATTCTTTTTTACACAAATGCTGATTCTCTGTGGTAGAGAATGGGACTCTGAGCAGGGAGGCTGTGATTCTTTTTTTTTCTCAATGTTGATTCTCAGAGGTAGAGCATGGGACTCTGAGCAGTGAGGTCTATGATTCTTTTTTTTCTCACATGCTGATTCTCTGTGGTAGAGAATGGGACTCTGAGCAGTGAGGTCTGTGATTCTCTTGCAATATTGAGTCTCAATGGTGAAGCTTAGGACTCTTGAACAGTGGGGGTCCTTGTTGTCTCCCTAATGCTGAATATTAGGACTGAACAGTGAGGTCCCTGATTTTCTTCTCAGAAGGTTGAGTCTCAGTGGTAGTGCATGGACTCTGACCAGTGAGGTCTGAGATTCTTTTTTTCCTAAATTTTGAGTCATATTGGTAGATTAACAGACTCTGAACAGTGAGGTCTGTGAGATTCTTTTTTTCTCACATGCTGATTCTCTGTGGTAGAGAATGGGATCTGAGCAGTGAGGTCCGAGATTCTTTTTTTTCTCAAATGCTTAGTCCCAGTGAGAGAGCATTGGACTCTGACCATTGAGGTCTGAAATCCTTGCCCAAAGGCTGAGTCTCAGTGGTAGAGCATATGACTCTGACCAGTTAGGTCGATGATTCTCTCCAAAAGGCTGTCTCAGTGGTAGATCATAGCAAATATGTACATATACATAAAAGATATACATACACACATATGCATATACACATATTCCCATATACACTTCCACACATATACCCACGCACAAATACGCACTCACATATACATATACACACATGCATATATACACACACAGATACAGACATACATATAACATACCACTCAATAAGTCCCAGGCCTGACATATAGATGGCGCCACTGTAGCGTTAGTTTGTATTTGCCTGGTGGAGTTGTCTGCCCTTTTAGTTTGCTGGTGCCTGCTAGGGCACCATAGTATTTAAGCGCCGGGTTCAAACCCTTTTTCTCTTTTTCCTGTTTCAGTAACTACGAGCCACATGGGGTAGATTTTATCTAACCCCTTCGTTGGGGCTCGCCCCCCTTACATTACTGTAAGTTCTTTACAGCATGGACTATCGCTAGTCTCATGTCTGTACTCTTTTATGTTATAATGTACCATTCATGAATGGTCTTTATCTTTATTTGTGTACCCCTTTATATATGTAACTCTTTTACTATGTACGTTGTATCTACTGTTATCCATGTGCTGTGTATATTAAATGTTTTGTATATTAACCTTCGTCGGAGTTATTTGTATGCAAAGTATCTAATAACTTTGAACCTTCTTACACCACTAATAAAAATCGATATGATTTTTATAAAGCACTAATATTTTCTTTGGTCAACACACCCAGGGTTATTTTATACCACAGTAGTTTGTGAGGGATAGAAAATATATTGTTATATCTTTAGATTTTTCTTGGTTTTGACAGTAGGTTGTTTGCAGTTTGTTGCTAAGTGGATTGAGATCATTTTAACACATCACTCAATAAGGCTGGCCTGACATATAGATGGCGCCACTAATAAAAATCCATATGATTTTTATAAGTTACTAACCTTCAAATGACACATGTCAAAATTTGAGCCAATTGGATTATTAGTTTACAAATTACAGTTATTTAAGTGAAGCTACTGTTGCAAATTTTCAAACAATGGAAAAATATGAATTTTGTGTGTTGATAAAGCATTGCTTTCTGATGGAAAAATACTGTTCAAGGAAAGCAATGGCTTGATAAGTGTATTCGGACAATAAACTCACCACTAACTCATTTAAACCGTGTTTTTCAATTTTTTTATTATACTACATACCGTCGGATTCACTTCCTTTGATTCATAATATATATATATATATATATATATATTTAAGAGAACATAGGGAAAACAAAGTGGGAATGATAACTAAATAAATAATTAAATGAAGCCTGGTATTTAGAATTATTTAACACTATTTAACTAGAACGGAGATATAAAAATAATACATGTCGGTTATTAAGGAACAAAGTGGGAATGATAACTAAATAATAATTAAATGAAGCCTGGTATTTTGTAATTATTTAACACTATTTTAGCTAAAAACGGAGATATATTGAAAAAAAACCATGTCGATTATTAAGGGGGGCAAATGCGAAATTGCACAGGCTTCAAAAATCTGTCGTAGTCTTTTTGTTGTGAATATGGCCTAATATATATATATATATATATATATATATATACAACACCGCAATGGTACGTTTACTTACAAGTCTAAACTGTTTTGGTCGCAACTCAGTTTTCATGTATATCAAATCAATTTCCCTTACTGAAATACCTATAATCCATTTAAGACCTCTCAGGAAACACTCCAATATTTGTTACTTTCTTTAAAGAATAAAAATACCACTGTATATTATAAAATTAATTCAATAGAATGTAATGAAATGTGCTGTAATATGTTATGTTTATTTTTTTTAATGAATATTTTCTTTGTGTCAACACACCCAGGTTATTTTATACCACACAATAGTTTGTGAGGGATAGAAAATATATATTGTTATATCTTTAGATTTTTCTGGTTTTGACAGTAGGTTGTTTGCAGTTTGTTGCTAAGTGGATTGAAGATCATTTTAACACATCACTCAATAAGGCCTGGGTCTGACATATAGATGGCGCCACTAATAAAAAATCCATATGGTTTTGATACAGTACTAACCTTTAAATGGCACGTGTCAAAATTTGACCCAATTGGATTATTAGTTTATAATTACAATGAATTAGGTTAGCAACTATTGCAAATTTTCAAAACAATGGATAAATCTGAATTTTGTGTTTGATAAAGCATTGCTTTCTGATGGTAAAAAAACTGTTCAAACAAAGCAATGGCTTAATAAGTGTTATTCGGACTCTGCTCTGTTGGAACAATAGTTAAGAGGTGGTATGCTGACTTAAACTTTCTACCACCAAGAAAATCTCTCAGCCATTCGGACTCAAGCCTTAAGTGGAATCAGATACTATTACTTGACAGGAAGAATTTCCTCTCCACAGGGTAGCTATAACCAGGAATAAAGTCTAAAACCTAAAACTACCTTTTGTTTTATCTCTTGCTTTTCCTTCCTTAATTATTTTCAGCTCAATGATCACAAGAAGGAAGAACCATCAATATAATGGGGTTAAAAAGAAAACCTCTGAACATGCACCAGAAATGACCACTTACTACACCAAGAAAATCCAAGCCCTTAACTGGGATCAGACACTACTAGCAGATAGGAAGAAATTTCCTCTCCACAAGGTAGCTATGACCCACGTCCAAAAACCTAAACACCTGTGAACACGCACCAGAAATAACCAGCGACCTTAAACCAACATAAAATCCTTAAAAACCCATAAATGTTTATAATGAAATTCTAAGTTATTCTCTTTTTTTCTTTTGCTTTTTCTTTTCTTCTTTCTTTCTTTTCTTTTTTTTTCTCATTCTTTCGTTTCAGTTTCTGTTTTTCTCTTTCTAAATTTTTTTCTTTCTCCATTTTTGTTTTTCGCTTCTTATTTTCTATTTCTTCCTGCTCACTTTTCTTTTTTTTTTTCCTTTTCTCTTTTTTCTCCTATTTTCTTTTTTCCTTTTCTTTCTTCCTTTCTTCTCTTTCATTTTCTTTTTCTCCTTCTCTTTCTTCCTTTTCCCCTTTCTCTTTTCTTTTTGTTCCTTTCAAGCTTTTATTGAAAGTCATTTTCAATAAAACAAAATTCCTTTTCACAAAGAAGATTGTAAACTAAGATCTATGATTTCTATAAATTTAAAGATCATGTGGCAATTGATTTTGATAAGAATCGACCCTTACTTAGTCTAGACGGTCAGTCAGAGAGGCTCCTTCAGATCAATCAGCTGGTCATGTCAAGCACTAGAACCTATATGATTGCCAACCATATTGTCCTTATGGCAAGCCTTAACCCTTTTTATCATATGGGTGCTAGAAGGCGGTGACTGAGGGTCTTCATGTCCTGGGATTGACATTAAACTCTATCTGATGGTGAAGTTCCAGTTCTGGAAGTTTGGGGAATGTGGAGCATCCTTTCATCACCATTGGTCCTGGGTCCAACTGTTCCGGAATGGTAGTACCTGTTAGGGTCCCATCTATGGGTTAAATAGAAACAGTTTATAAACAAAATTGATTATCCATTAAGAATGAATTTATTTCAAATAAAACATAAAATGCTAGAAGGCAGCGGCTGCGGGTCTACATGTCCTGGGAATGACGTTAAACTCTATCTGATGGTGAGGTTCCAGTTTTGGAGGTTTGGGGATGTGGAGCACCCCTTCATCACCATTGCTACCTGGTCCACTCTGACCGCGAGTGGTAGTACCTGTTAGGGTCCCATCTATGGGTTAATAGAAAAATGTGTTTATAAAAAATTGAGTATCTATTTAGAAGTAATTTATTTCAAAACTTTATCGGCATTAAATGACCCACTGAGGTTGATTTGCCGTAAAACAAAACAGACCAAACCAAACCTAAGAATCAATATTTAAATAAATCATTCACTTATTTGATTGCTATTAGATCTATTTGTTAAGTCTATTGTTAAGTCTATTGTTGAGTCTTTCAAAGCCTCCATGCTTCCTGTTTGGTCGCCGACACTATACCTGATGCCACTCTCCACATACATATGCACACACGCGCACACATACATGCATATACTACTGTAAACTGTTCATGTTCCTGACACTAATACATTATTCTATGTACTTGACATGAGACTTTGATGAGTTGTGGTGCACCTGAGACCGTACACAATAATTTCATTATATTTTTAAACGAAATAATTTCTTACAATTTAAAACATTAAAGTTATCTCCCTTGTAACATTTTTTCAATGTATTTTATAAGATCATTTAAACTAATATACCATTAATAGATTTTAACTAAGAATAATTCCCTAAGATTTATTTCCATAAAAAGTATTTTTTAAACTTCCTATCTTAGGTAAAACAAAAATATATAAAATTATAAAAATATAACTTTCAAAGAAAGAAAAACTTAACAAACCATCATTTTTTTTCTTTTAAAAGTTAAATATTCCTCAGTAAATAATTAATTTATTAGTTATTATACATTGAGCACTCTTATGGATTCATAAAAATCCTTGTATGAGTCTATAAGTTTGCCCCTACAAGAGTATACAGTATGGATGTATAGTGAGATTCAATGATTCAAATAGAATCATCTCTTACATACCAGTCATTTATATATCTTACATTTTATATATATATATATATATATATATATAATATAATTATTATATATATATTGCTGTTATGGGTCCAATGGGAGAAAATTAATATCTTTATAAAAAAGATGTCCACAAAATGGATTATGTTTCTTAAAATATTACAAATTAACTCTCTCTGTGACTCCCACCAGACAAGAAGGAGGAGGAGAGATATCTATCTATCTATCTATCTATCTATCTATCTATATATATATATATATATATATATATATATTTGTTTATAACCTTGCTGATGAGACCTAATAGGCCGAAATGTACATTCAGGGATTGACATTTTCTCGATTCATTTAGCCTTACATTTGAACATATATGCCCGCCTAAATTCATTAATTATTAACTAATTAGTTTTCAAAATTAGGTATGACTTCAATTAAGCACATATCCTCGAAAAATTGTCGGCTTAAAGCCATATAAAAAAATAAACACATTTGTTTGTTTACTTAACTTCATATATATATATATATATACACACACTGTGTGTTCAGAATAAATTTGACATATTTATATTTGGTTATTTTTCTCCGTAGGTTGAAGACTGTGCACTATTTAAAAGTTTGGACCCTTTTCATTCATGATAATGAAATTTATTGTGTACAGTGCTCAGGTGCACCACAATTCATCAAAGTCTCATGTCAAGTACACAGAACAATGTATTAGTGTCAGGAAGATGAACAGTTTACAGTAGTAATATGCATGTATGTGTGCGCGTGTGTGCATATGTATGTGGAGAGCGGCATAAGGTATAGTGTCAGCGGACCACAGGAAGCATGGAGGCTTTGAAAGATTCAGTGAATCGGCAGACTACAACAGACGCGGGCAGTTTATTCCATGTCTCCGCAATTCTGAGCATGAAAAAATGTTTCTGGAAGTCACGTGATGACAGTTAGAATGGATGACTGGAACCCAACTGAATCATAGAAGAGAATATCTTGTGTCATGATGATCTGCCCAGGCCATCAAAATAAGGAGATTATGGTTGCTGCCCAATGCTTTTTGTCCAAAGTACAATTTATCTTCAAGATATATAAGTAAAAGTAAAATCGTTGGGGCGGCCTAATGTCGGTATCAGCCAGACAGCAAGGGAGTCTAACCCCTTTTCACTACCACTAGACCAAGGAGATTATCTTAGCATCTGAGGCGGAGCACCACACCTACCATCAGCTCCTCACTTTACTGCACAGATCCTTGTGCTATTCATACGCTGAGTTGGCAAGGGCCAGTATCGAACCAGGAACCTTGTGATTCCTAGCTAAACGCTCTACTGACTGAGCTAAACCGAGCATATAACAACTATTTGGTGATAAATAGGATTTAACCAAAATTTTACTCTATGATCTACCATAGATTTTTTACTTATTTACACTCAAAAATAACCATTATTTAAACCTTTCAGTCTTCTTCTTTAACTATTGCGTCTTTTTTTTTTCTTTTAATATTCTGGTTTTGTTCTGACCTCACTAAATCTACCAAAGTCCACAGAACAACAATATATATATATATATATATATCTTATTATAATGGAGATTGTGTGTTATTCTGTCTGTAACCGAAACTATATTACTACTCAAGTCACAATTCCCTTCGTTATTTACATCACATTTTCCATGATTTTATTTATATTTAAACCTCAATTATTAATAAAATTGCTTCACCTTTTTATTAGTGTTGTCCATATCTACATACAAATAACATGCAATTGTATTTATATATACAAAAAATATCGGTTTACATTGTAAAAGGGAAGGCTAATTTGCATATTGATATCAAAAATGTGATTTTATTAAATATGTGCTTAGTATTATTGATTTCTAATTGTTTGGTTTTATTTTAATGAATATAAGCAAAAATCTCTTCAATGAATCTTAAATGAAATCCATTAACAAGAAAAAATATCAGTAATTTTATTCTTTACTTCCTATTTTAACTAAATACTTAAATTAGAAAAAATAACAATGAAAGACGGGAGTGATGGAAAAGTAAGTTTCAAAGTTGTTCTATTTTTCGATTATACTCCCTCTTTTTCAAATCTTTTATCAGCATTCTTATTCAGTTTCAGTAGCCTTTCTAATTTAATATGATATTTTATTACATTAAAGCTTAAATACTTGCACCCGGAGGGTGCATATATTTGCTAGTATATATAACAACTATTTGGTGATATAAACAAAGAAAAAAGAGTTTTATAATTTGCTTGAAGCATTGTGTTTATCTTGGTTTGGTGGTTGGTTGGATGAGGTGGGTTTCCATTATTTCCAGGGTGCCTCAAATACAAACAATAGATCGGTGTATAAGTAAAAATGGTTTATGTTTTAGTGTTTGGTCTATTTATTTAATGGCATACCAACTCCCTATGGGTTATTTAATTTAGAAATGTTTGTTTATAAAGTCATGCGATGTAATGGTTACCGTGATAGGAAATGGACACGGTGAGACATGTTCAAATCCTGGATGCAGCTGTTTGCATTTCACATAGTGCTAATACCCTTAGGAAAGTTACAAATCCAACTATTCTCCCTCCAGCTATGGGTAAATAGGCAGACTGTGTTCTTTAACTTTTACTCTATGATCTACCATAGATTTTTTACTTATTTACACTCAAAAATAACCATTATTTAAACCTTTCAGTCTTCTTCTTTAACTATTTCTTTTTTTTTTTTTCTTTTAATATTCTGGTTTTGTTCTGACCTCACTAAACCTCCAAAGTCCACAGAACAACATATATATATATATATATATATATATATATATATATATATAACAACTATTTTGGTGATATAAACACGTTTTGCAAACATCTAAAATAAGCATAAATTTACATGGCTTAACCCGGGATAAACCGATTGGGAATTCTTTTCCAACTTCCCTCCTGCTGTCTTGGACTATTCAGATTCCACCGGCTTTATATATATATATATACGCTTCGATCTTTGTTTCATTGCATTAACATGTTTTCAATGTCCATAACTTACAATGCTAATATGCCTTTCCACAAAACAATCACTGTCGATGTGCAAGACGAATAAATAAAAATACATAATCATAATTACTGTAGTTATTTGCAACACTCTCCTGTATTTGAAAATCAGTAAAGGACAAATAAAAAAATGGGGAAACAAGGACGATAATTGGAACAGCGAAATGGTTATTATTAACCTGTCTGCCTGATGACATGTTTCTGTGATTTGCATCACATAGCGCCTAGATGTTAAAATTGGTAAAAATAGTAACGTAATTTTTCTTTGTAAATTATTTTATGTCGGTTTTATGCTCTGCTTTAAGATTGATTTATTTTCTGAATCTCTTTCAAAAGGCTGTGTTATACAATCTATGTATGTGTGAGTCCTGTAATATTACGTTTTCTTATGGTGTGATTGGACCAGGTATCCAATAGGCACCCCAGTTGGGAGCTGTTTTGAAGAGAACAGCTTTTGCTTTTCACAATAACAGATTAATTTTTTTGCATTAGAATTTCACTGTAAGATATTTAAAAAGTTAGTTC
Source organism: Doryteuthis pealeii (assembly GCA_023376005.1). Lineage (NCBI taxonomy): Eukaryota > Metazoa > Mollusca > Cephalopoda > Myopsida > Loliginidae > Doryteuthis > Doryteuthis pealeii. The sequence continues at coordinate 47,196,164 of CM042174.1, read as the reverse complement.
ATGTTTATTAACAAACCAAAGACATATTTTTATTATTTGCGTTATTCGGACTATTGTCCACATCTTCATTGTTATTTGTACAATGTTTCGGCTGATCTACCTCCGGACTTCTTCCGACAAGAAATACCTGAAGAAGGCCGGAGAGCATATCGGCCGAAAAGTTGTACAAATAACAATGAAGATGGGGACAATAGTCCGAATAACGCAGATAATACTAATCTTTAAGCCTCATCTCAAACATTCAGAGAAATAACATATTTTTATATTAAAAAAGTTTTTGATTTTAATAAAAAAATTAGTTATTTCATGTTGTTGTTAACTCAATAGCAATTTTAAAAAATTATAAAACTTGAAATGAAAGACACGTTTTTATATCAAACCAGTTTTTATTTAATCAGAAGAGAAATGCAGATATGTTTATATAAATAGAAATAGTTTTTCTTTTCTTTTTTTTTTAAATTATAAAACTTTAAACAAAAGATGGTATCACACGATTTATGAATTTTATTTTCCATGTACCTCTCATACCACAACTAGAAGTGCCCCAACCCCTTTTTATCATATGGGTGCTAGAAGGCGGTAGCTGCGGGTCTACATGTCCTGGGAATGACGTTAAACTCTATCTGATGGTGAGGTTCCAGTTTTGGAGGTTTGGGGAATGTGGAGCACCCCTTCATCACCATTGCTCCCTGGTCCACTCTGACCCGGAGTGGTAGTACCTGTTAGGGTCCCATCTATGGGTTAAATAGAAAAATGTATTTATAAAAAAATTGTATTATCCATTAAGAATTGATTTATTTCAAAACTTTATTGGCATTAAATGACCCACTGAGGTTGATATGTCGTAAAACAAAACAAACCAAACAACTAGAAGTTTACGGTGAAAAGCAAAAGCCGTTCTCTTCAAAACAGCTCCCAACTGGGGTGCCTATTGGATACCTGATCCGTATGATTAAATAAAAATCAGGTAGCTGTTGCCTACACAACGTTTCAGCTGATGTGCCCTCTGGCCTTCTTCAGGTGTTTCTTGTCAAACTCAGGAACCTTCTCGAACTTGGGAACATTCTCTTTGAACTCAAGAACCTTCATGTTGTAATTTCCATTGACCATGACTGGATACAAGTGTTAAGCTATGTTCAGTATTCTATATTATTATCGCTCTTTGCCGGGATTGAACCTGCAACCTATAGATGATTGTCACTTAGAACTATATTAACTCAACCCTTATATACGTTGCGCCATGTGTCCAACACGGAGGGTATATCGGCTGAAATGTTGTGTATATAACAATAAACATTGGGAACTTTCTCTTGGAAATCAGGAACCTTCTTGTCAAACTCAAGATTCCTGAGGGCCCCCCCCCTTACAAATGTAAAAAGTCAGTATCAGGCTGACAGCGAGGGAATCTATCCCCTTTTCACTTGCTAAACCAAGGAGATTGTTTTTTAGGGCATCTGAGGTTAAGCACCACACCTACCATCAGCTCCTCACTTTACTGCACAGATCCCTGTGCTACTAATACACTGAGTTGGCAAGGGCCAGCATCAAACCAGGAACCTTCTTGTTCCCAGGTGGACACTCTACCAACTGAGATAAACCAGCCATATATCTATATACATCTTCTATTATTATACTAAAGCTGAGATTATCAACTTTCATTTCCTAAAGGATTTTTTTCTATTTATGTTATGGACACAATATTTATACTTAGATATTCCTTGGTTTTAGGATTACACATTGTTTTTAAAAAATTCAGTTTAATTGGTTTTAATTAGTCGTAATTAGCAATTGAGTCAACAACAGACCAATCCCTGTTTAATATTATACATGTCGCTCTTCTTCCTCTCTATATAGAGTTAACGGGAGTGGGAGAGTTAATGGGAGTAGGAGAGCTCACAACATAGTTTTATTACTAAAAATCCAGCAGTCAGACACCCTCCTTATACCCTGTAACTCTCCGTAGATTCGCCCCTTCCCTTTCTCCAGACCACAGAGAATAAATTTTGTTTTGTTTTTACGCTCAACTAAAATTGAAATCATGCTTTAAAATAGATTTTTTAAATTACTTTAATTATTAATTTATAGAGTCAAATTCGGAATACATGTCTGATTTAACATGATTATTAAACTTACTTTAAAAAGTATGCTCATTATGTTACTACTTTTCGACTTAGACAAAGATTTGACCTTAAATAATCAATTTAATAAATTTTAGTTCATTTTTAAAATGAAAAGCAGATGATATTTTGGCAGATCCTACTCTTTTCCCTAATCATCTAGTGAGAGCTTAATGGGTGACCCAACGGGTCACTTTTTCTCTAGTATATATATATATTTGTATTTTTCCACTTAATGGTGAAAGTAGTGCACACTACTTTCACCATTAAGCGGAAAAATACAAAAATTCAACTTACACAGGTAAACACTCATATAAATGAATGGACATTCACTGTATTGCTTGATGGGCGTGTTGTCTTGATGATAAGTGGCTAACATGCTACTTGGAAACCAATGGTAATAATTACACCTTAGGGCCATTTTAGCTCAGTCGGTAGAGTGTCCGACTAGGAATCACAAGATTCCTGGTTTGATACTGGCCCTCGCCAACTAAGTGTATCAGTAGCACAGGGATCTGTGCGGTAAAGTGAGGAGCTGATGGTAGGTCTGGCACTTCACCCCAGATGCTAAAAATAATCTCCTTGGTCTAGTGCTATTGAAAAGGGGATAGACTACCTCGCTGTCTAGCTAATACTGACATTAGCCCACCCCGACGAATTTACATACTTTTACACTATAACGAATAAATACATACTTACATATATATATATTTGGGAGAATATGTGCTTAAATGAAGTCGAACCTATTTTTTGAAATTTAATTCATTAATAATTAATTAGGCGGGATTAAACTATTTAAATGTAAGGCTAAACAAATCGAGAAAAATCAATCTCTGTATGTACATTTCGGCCTATTAGGCCTCATCAGCAGAGCTATAGATACGAAGACCGCCCCGTGTGTGATTCGAAACCTGTCTGTCAAATTAGCAGGCAAGTGTCTTACCTCCACACCAAACGGACTTAGCCAGATTTTCTTCGCTTTGTTAAGTAGTAGTATTTTATATTCCTCTTGAGTGACCTCTACACGAACTTACGAGACGTAAACAAACAGACGATGTTTGTGATATGGCTATTTTTCAGCCGACAATATTTGGGAGAATATGTGCTTAAATGAAGTCGAACCTATTTTTTGAAATTTAATTCATTTAATAATTAATTAGGCGGGATTAAACTATTTAAATGTAAGGCTAAACAAATCGAGAAAAATCAATCTCTGTATGTACATTTCGGCCTATTAGGCCTCATCAGCAGAGCTATAGATATATATATATAGATATATATATATACATATATATATATAGCTATAGATATATATATATACATATATACTATAGATATATATATATATACATATATATAATATATAGCTATAGATTAATATATATACAATATATATATATATATAGCTATAGATATATATATATACATATATATATATAGCTATAGATATATATATATATATATATATATATATATATATATATATATATACATATTATATATATTACTTATATTTTATCTAAATGTAGCTATTATTAAGGATAATTTTAGGTATTTTTTTATTTTATGTTTTCTTTGGGGTTTGTTGGGTTTTTTTTTGGGGGGTTTTTTAAAAATCTTTTTGCATAAACATGGTACTAACAGAAACACAGACAGAAAATACTGTTTATATAACAGGAGTTACATTCCCTCTGCACTTCTTGTGCTAATTGCCTGGGGGTGCAGGGAGGTATTGTTTTTTTTACTTTACATAAACACGTCAACACTTTAAGTTGATTTAAAAGTTTTCTAGACACATAAGTTGTCTCCCCTTTCCCAAAAGCATAAATCATCTCTAAGTAGCATTTTCAGATTCAAATTAACAATTACAAATGAAATGAAAAGACGCCGCCATGTTTTATTAAGCGCATACCTTTCCCTATTCGACATTAAATTTACTCCAAGGCATTTTAAACCCGCTAGGATCATTTCACTCATAATCTTGGGTTAAATTGAACTTAACGGACCTAAATTCCCCCATCATATGTTACCCGGCCAAAAGAAGGGGGAAAAAACCCCAAAATTCAAGGAATTAACCGAATTTAATGAAATTTTCAGTATTGATATATTAATGAATTACAGATATAATGCACCAGTTATTTTTTTAAAAACTCTTACATTTTTTCAGGTCAGTTAACTTTGAACCACGTATCTTTGAGAATCTGTGTTATGCCTCAAAGATACATGGTTCAAATTAACTGACTTGAAAAAATGTAAGAGTTTTTAAACAAAATAACTGGTGCATTATATCTTTTATTCATTAATATATCAACACTGAAAATTTCATTAAATTCGGTTAATTCCCTGATTTTTGGTATTTTTTTTCTTTCGGTGGGGTAATATATGATGGTGGAATTTAGGCCTGTTAAGTAGGATTTAACCGTATTTTGTATCCTTAAATTTAAAGCAAATTTCTTTTTTTATTATCTGCGAATAAACAAAAAGAAAGTTTGATTTTATATAAAATTGCCAAACGTAGGGTCATATATACTACCCCTCTCGCCACGGCAACCGAGATCAGGGTCAAACATGCCTGGGGGCTGGAAGGGCACGTTTCGTTTCGTTTCATTTATTAATGGTCCAAAAAAACTTGGAAAAATACTGGAGAATCTGTAAATCAGAGGAAGAATTGAGACCATCCAGACTACGAGGATTACTGCAATCGGCTAGAATACTCAGAGAGAATCCTGGAGACCTGAGGAGACTTGTTGTCACTCAGACTCCAGTGGAATACCTTCAGCTAACGCTGGTGTTAAAAACTATAATAATCTTATTATAATGGAGATTGTGTGTTTTTCTGTCTGTAACCGAAACTATATTCCTACTCAAGTCACAATTCTCTTAGTTATTGACATCACATTCTCCATGATTTTATTTTTATCTAAATCTCAATTATTAATAAAATTGTCTTACATTATTAATACTGTTAACTATGTCTACATACTGACAACATGCAATTATATTTATATATACAAAAAATAGTAGTTTACAGTGTGAACGGGAAGGCTAATTTGCATATTAATATTAAAAAATCGAATTTAATAAATATGTGCTTAGTATTATTGATTTCTAACTGTTTGGTTTTATTTTAATGAATATAAGCAAAAATCTCTTCAATGAATCTTAAATTAAATCCATTAACAAGATAAAATAACTGTCATTTTATTCTTTACTTCCTCTTATAACTAAATACTTAAATTAGAAAAAATAACAATGAAAGACGAGAGTGATGGAAGAGTAAGTTTCAGTTGTTCCATTTTTTATTATACTCCCTCTGTTTCAAATCTTTTATTATACTCCCTTTGTTTCAAATCTTTTTATCTGTATTCTTATTTAGTTTCATTAGCCTTTCTAATTTAATACAATATTTTATTACATTAAAACTTAAATACTTGCACCCGGAGGGTGCATATATTTGCTAGTAATAATAATAATAATAAGGACAAACTATATCAAAGCGAAAATTGATAAGACCCAACAAAATAGTAAATGTAGACTTTGTGGTAATAGAGATGAGACTGTAAACCATATACTCTGTGAATGTAGCAAACTAGCACAACGAGAAAACAAAATTAGACACGACTGGGTTGGGAAGGTGATCCACTGGGAATTGACCATAAAACTAAAATAAAATTAGAATAAAAAAAACAACAAACTCTCATGAGCCTTCACTGGAAGAACCCTCTGTAGCGTTAGTTTCGTATTTGCCTGGGAGAGTTGTCTGCCCGTTTAGTTAGCTGGTGCCCGCTAGGGGATATAGTATTTAAGCGGCTGGTTCAAAACGCTTCTCTCTCTTTTCCTGGTTCCTTGACCTACGAGACACATGGGGTAGATTTTGGTCTACCCCTTCTCGTTGGGGCTTTGCTTCCCCTTACATTACTGTAAGTGAATTATACAGCATGGACTATTCTTAGTCTCATGTCTGTACTTTTTGTATATCTTGTACCATTCATGAATGTGTATTTATCTGTCTACATGTAACTTGTTTTACCTATGTATTATGTATCTCGTCATATCCATGTGCTGTACTATATTAAATGTTTTGTCTGTTAACCTTCGTCGGAGTCTTGTATTCAAGTATATAACTTTGAACCTTTCTTACACCTCCATGCATGTGCGAGAAAAAGGATAATATCTCAGCCATTCAAGTTTAGGCCTGAACTGTGTCTAGTTGCACTAGCAGCCAGGGAGATATTCCTTTACCACAGGCGACTATGACTGGGAAGAAAAGCCTAAGTCATAAAACCACCTTCCACCTTTGTCTCTTTCTTTTTCATTCGTTGAATTCCTTACTTTTCAGCACGACCACCAAATGAGATGGGGTTAAAAGCAAAAACCCTAAGAACACACAACAAGAATATCTAGCTACCTTTAAATTTTAAAACACCCAACCCGCTTGCTACCCTATAAATAAACAAAAAGAAAGTTGGATTTTATGTCAAATTGTGTTGGAATACTTTTTGATATAAGGTGTGTTCTAATTCCCCACCTTGATTTATAGACTAGCCATGGTCACATGAGTTGTTCCTGCAGCCAATCACTAACCATACTGCGTGGAAAACACACTATTTACCCCCCCCCTCCTCACTGGTCATAATTACAATTGTGCTCACTGAGGATGGACATAGGATTACCAGATCTTTACCAGCACTCAGTAAGGACTTATACGATTACCAGAGTAACCAAAGGATTCATTATCGAAGGACTCTTTACCAGGAACTGAGAACTCTTCACCAGAGGAACCAAAGGATTCATTATCGAGGGACTCTTTTCCAATTCCACTGGACAAGCGCTCCTGCTTTAAGGCCAAAGGATGGCCCATAAAAACTTAACACATACTACCCCCTCCACACGGAAAACGGATATCGGGGTCAAGCCTGCTTTTGGGGCTGGATGTACTATTTAACCCATAGCTGAGGGGATGAGGATGTTCATACTTTTTCCAAGGGTATTAGTCTGAAAGTGAATTTAATAGCCGGACTGGAGTTTGAACTCATCTTCTACATATTATCCTGCCCACTACAACCCAGGCTTTGGGCTCAAGACTGCTTGGGGGCTAGAAGGGAAGGTTTGCTTTCCTTGTTTAATGGCATATCAACCTTCATTGGCTATTTAATGCCAAAACTATTCTTCTAGAAGTTCAAAGTTCTCAACAGACCATACGAAGAGGAGGTAAAAAAAAGTGTTGTGTTCTGCAGAGATTGGGGATGCGTCTTTTCGGTTTGACGATTGTTGAAGATACTGGCAATTGTTCCAAAAGTGTGGGAAAGGGTGTGGATGGGAGTGTGTGATGCTTGTCACGTAGGCTTGATGGGGTGTGCTTCACCCAATTACACAGGGTCACAGTTAATAGAAGAAATAAGTCAGTCACAGAAATAGGTTCAAGTGTATATGTGAATGTATGTATGTGGTATGAACATGTGTTTATAAGAGAAAATATGGATGTGAATGGTAGTGGTAGAATACCCCTACTTCTACCACTTCCAACAGAGTGTAGAATTAACAGAGACAAAAAACAGCATTAAAGACAACCAACTAATTAACTGCCATACAGAACAGCACATGACCCCAACATATGTTTATAAGAGAAAAATATGGATGTGAATGGTAGTGGTAGAACACCCCTACTCCTGCCACTTCCAACAGAGTGTAGAATTAACAGAGACAAAAAACAGCATTAAAGACAACAAACTAATTAACTGCCATACAGAACAGCACATGACCCCAACATGTGTTTATAAGAGAAAATATGGATGTGAATGGTAGTGGTAGAACACCCCTACTCCTGCCATTTCCAACAGAGTGTAGAATTAACAGAGACAAAAAACAGCATTAAAGACAAACAACCAGTTAACTGCACATGACCCCAACAGTATAGAAAAGAAAAGGAACAGTCAGTCTATCTCAAACTTTTGAGAAAGATGCATGACCCTCTTAATATTGTTAAATAAAAAGATTAAGAACACAATATTCATCATTTTGTTTCTGATCTTCAATTTTTTTCTGCTTCTAAAATAACCAACATTTTTCCCTAATATATAATATATGTATGTGCATATAAAGTTTGTGAAAAAACAAGAAAATGTCGAAAATTGACATTTTTGAAGCCGACACAATAGCGTTTTGGTTTTATCTAAACCATCAACAGGACTAATATTCATTAATCATATGAAAGAAAATTGGGGACTAGTCACAATTACGTCACAATACCCCCAGGAATTGTGTAAGCTTATCAATAAGTATTTAATCTATAATTAAAATCATTAATACATAGAATAAATCGTATATATTAATGATGTCGCTGAAAATCTGAGTTAGATTTGTCTCAAAACAGCCCATGTTATTAGTGGGTTGCAATGTGTCTTATATATCACTAAGAAATAAAGGTTTACACAATATATGGTGTGGTTAATTTGAATACTGGTTTTAAGAAAACTGCGTTTAATAAATAATCACTTGGTGTTATTGATCTCTAATATAATTGTTTTATTCTCCAGCATATTAAAATCAATCCTATGAATGATTTTATATAGAGACCAATTGAAATATAATTAAAATAAGTGTAAACTTTTTATATGCATTCGTATTTAATTTCATTAGTCTTTCTAATTTAATATATTTCATTACATTAAAACTTAGATACTTACACCTGGAGGGTGCATATTCTTGCTAGTGTATACATATACATAATATATATATACATGAATATATATACTCATCAGATATACCGACAATGATGCATACGTGGACTCCATAACAACATCATCTATATATATATATATATATATATATATATATATATATATATAGAATAAATAGTGAATAAATGAGAAAAGTATTGGCATAAAAAGGTGTTCAATGCTAATAAAGCAGAGCAGATTTATAATCAATAATTATGATATTAGGGATGATTTAAACTCATAACTTTAAGTTTCATGGTTATGCAATCCTCACTGCTGGTTTTTAAGATCTCAACCATTTGACTCATCTGAGGATTGCATAACCATGAAACTTTAAATTATGAGTCCAAATCATCCATAATATCATTACTATTGATTATATATATATATATATATATATATATATATATATAGATGATGTTGTTATGGAGTCCATGTATGCATATATATATATATATATATATATATATATATATATATAAACTCTTAGAAAACTCCAAGTTTTACTTGAATGAAATATCAAATAAGATTATAGCCTGACTAGGCAGGTAACATGCTGGGTCCTTCATGGTGATTTCTCTGGGCAATGAGGGTTGCTTGGCAGTGACCATCCCCTCCCTAAGTAATATTCAAGTTATTGTATTGTGTTCTGTGTTACCCCCGCAGCAGGGTGTAATCCCTGACCTGACCTACTGAGACAGATGGATTTATATTCACCCCAAGGGTAGTCATGCTATGGGAGCATGAACTATCACAGTTGGAACTTGAACTCAGTCCTCTAAATCCATCTTTTCAGCTGCTGATTCTTCCAACGACTTTTTTAGAATTAAGGTTGGTTGGTTGGATTTTACGGCATATCAACTCTTCTGGGTTATTTTATGCTAAAGAGGTTTTGTTTTATTATTAGTTAACAGTCATTAAAATTTCTTTTTAGAATTAAGGTGGGTTGGTTGGACTTTTATAGTAGGAAAAAATAGAGGGGGAAAAATAAATATTTAACTCAACAGGTCTTTATGGGGGGGGGGCAAAAAGAAGCGAGTCCAATGCCTTCTCGCAGGCTAAAACACCAGCTTCTTCGTCATCGTCGTCATCACAATCCTTAGCAGCTAATGTAGCAACACTCGTTTCTGCCGTCACCCCACTTCTGGGTGTTGCCTTCTACTTATACACTGTTTCCCCCTATCATCCGGACGTCTGTGCCCCACACACGGGACTGTCAACCCAATCCCAGCCGCCGGAATGTTCACAGCTATCATCCGGGCATCTGGCGCTCACATACAGGACTGTGGCATCTCGACTCCGGTGCCCGCGCCAATGTGTCGCCCCTTCGCATTCTGAAGGACACGGGTTCGATTCTAGGTCAGTACTACATGCCAGGCAAAGCCTAGCCTGCTTCCGTCGAGAATATGGCAAGCCTTCACACCCGCCACTCACCTTGTGTTCTCTGTCACTTTATAGTATGTCAACCCTTGTTGGGTTATCTTATGCTGAAGACGTTTTGTTTTATTTATTCTTGGTAGGTTTCAAAAATTTTTTAACACGTTTTTTCAAACTCATTTTTTTTATTTAACACATAGATGGGACCTTAACAGGTACTAACACTTAGAGATAAAGTGGACCAGATAGTAATGGCGATGAAGGGGTACTCCATAATCCCCAGAGCTCCAAAATAGGAACTTCACCATTAGATACAGTTTAATGTCATACCCAGACTATGAACTCACGTGAGGGGACTAAATGCCGATATCGGAATACTCCGTTATTACAAATATTTTACAGACGCTGCCACTGTCAATAACAACAGACAAAGGATCCGTTGAACAGGAGTGACATTCATTTGAAGAAGGGAATCTAACGATCCCAAAAATTTATGATAATAAAAAATAAGTGAATCCAATACTCCATAACATCGAGTTCCTTCATTTATTTTTAAATGCTTCATAATAACGCCTAACTTCAACATAAAAAGACATAAAAATATATATATATATATATATATATATATATATATATATATATATTCTCTGTTGGGGTACCAAGTTTCTTGATACAATGTGATTCTAGGTGGGTCCTAATTCTCTACCAGTAGTTTGTTGTAGAGTTCAGGTTACATATGAGAGCTCAATGTTTAATTATTATAAACAGAGCAAATTTATTTGTGAATAAAAAGGCCTTAAATACCATGGGTATCGTGGTTATGGACCATTTCCACTCATGGGTATCTGGGGCCCACAGAGCTTCGTCAGACCATGTTTATATTATATTTATAAGCTTCGTCAGACCACATTTATATTTTATAAATAAAATATAAATATGGTCTGACGAAGCTCTGTGGCCCCCAGATATCCATGAGTGGAAATGGTCCATAATCACGATACCCATGGTATTTAAAGCCTTTTTATTCACATATATATATATATATATATATATATATATATATATATAAGGGTTTTATAATTTGCTTGAAGCGTTGTGTTTATATTGGTTTGGTGGTTGGTTTTGAAGGCTATCACAATGCAAGTGTAAAGAAAAAAGAAGGTAACTATGGTGTTGTTTGTTAACCTGTGATTTATTCTTAATATTTCGAGATTAAAATCTTGCATTATGATAGCCTTCAAAACCAACCAACAAACCTATATATATATATGTGTGTGTGTATATATATATACTTTACTTTTATTTATTTACTTTTATTTCATTTACTAAGCTTAGCTTAGATTTAGATGTGGCACAAGGCCAGATGTATGGGGCACCCAGTGAGAATCGAACTCACTAACAATGGTCAATGAATCTAACTTGCTAAACATTACACCACATGAGATATATATATATATATATATATATACATTAGAGGAAAGGTTCTGGTGGTGGGGTTATAGGATTGTGAGGGATGGCAGTGATCTGTTAAGATTATGCTTTACATATACGTATATACACATACATAAATATATATATATATATATATATATATATATATATATATACACTCATATTTGTACACATATATCAGCCAGTGTAGCTAACTTGTGAACTCACCTTTGTCTCACACTTTAACAACTTGTTTTAAAATAAGAATATTTACCTACAAAGTATTCACTTACAAATCATTATATATATATATATATATATATATATATATATATATATATATATATACATATATATACACACATATATATATATATTATATATATAAAACAAAACAAGATTTGGCATTAAATAACCCACAAGGGTTGATATGGCATTAAACGAAATAACCTAACCAACACATATATAAACACGCGTGTGTTAGAGAGAGGCAGAGGGAGAGAAAAAAAAAAACAAGATTTAGCATTGAATAACCCCCAAGGTTTGATATGCCATTAAACAAAATAACCTATACTACACATATGTAAACATGTGTGTGTGTGAGAGAGAGAGAGAGAGAGAGAGAGAGAGAGAGAGAGAGAAACAAGATTTGGCATTGAATAACCCCCCAAGATTTGATATGCCATTAAACAAAATGACCTAAACTACACATATCTAAACATGTGTGTGTTAAAGAGAAAGAGAAAGAGAGAGAGAGAGAGAGAGAGAGAGAGAGAGAGAGAGAGAGAGAGAATGAGTGTGTGTGTGTGTATCTGTATGAAGAAAGTAGTTTTTAAAGAGATATATAAAAGGCTTCAGGTAATATATTTTTAACTATAGGAAATTTATGACGGCCGTTGTAGAATGCAACATTTTGACCAAATGAGCCAAAACCCCCCAAACAAGCGGCCACACTCGACAAATAGCCGTTGACTTAGAGCAGCTCGCCTCAACAAAAGCACTCCATAGCAAAACTGGAGTGGTTGGAATAATTTATGTATCCATTTTGAATTCATACTCTTGCTTTCCTCTCAGCATGACAATATGTTATGAGGAGCAGAGAGATTGGACCATTCAACTTTTTGGCTCATGAACAATACGGGCAGACTTACGAAAGAAAAAATGTGTTAAGGGTGGATGATGCTTGCTTTCCAAAGGTGCATAAAATGACTCTACCCACAAGACTGAGGGTGCATAATATGACTCTACCCACCAAAAGGAAAGGACCCGGTAATTTTTCCTTTTCTTTTTATCAAAGAATTTATTTTTATTTTTTAATCTATTTTTATTTTATATTTTTATTTATTTTTTTATATTTCTATTTTGTCAAGATTTATTTTACAGTTAAAAAACTCTAAATTCTAACTGCCAAAAGGAATAGACCGATAAATTTTTTTGTTTTTTTGTCAAAGAATTTATTTTTATTTTTCTAAATTTTTTAATTTTTAAGCTATTTTTATTTTATATTTATATCTTCATTTTACTTATTCATTTTTATTTTTTTATATTTTTATTTTTGTCAAGAATTTATTTTACAGTTAAAAAACTCTAAATTCTAACTGCCAAAAGGAATGAACCCAATAATTTTCCTTTTTTTTTTGTTAAAGAATTTATTTTTATTTTTTTTTATTTTTTCATTTTTTATTTATTCTTATTATATTTATTTTTCATTTTTATTTCATTTTTATTTTATCTATTTTTTATATTTTATTTTTTATATTTTTATTTTGTCAAAGAATCTATTAGTTAAAAAACACTCTATATTCCCATTTCTTTCTTTATTTCATAAGGTTTAGTTTGTGGGATATTAAGAATTTAGATGTTGGTTATTTCTGCTGCGTGTTCACAGGTTTTCCTTTTAACCCCATCTTACTTGGAGGACGAGCTGAAAAGGAATTAAAGGAATGGACTCAGTAATTTTTCTTTTTTTTTTTTTGTCAAAGAATTTTTTTTATTTTTCTAAATTTTTACATCTTTAATTTATTTTTATCTTATTTTTCATTTATATTTCATTTTTATTTTTCTAAATTTTAAAAATCTTTTATTTATTTTATTTTGTTGTTATTTTATTCATTTTTTTATTTTATTCATGTTTTTATTTTTTATTTTTTTAATATTATTATTATTATCAACGAATTTATTTTACAGCTAAAAACACTATGTTCTCATTTCTTTCTTTATTTCCTAGGCTTTAGTTGTTTGGTTGGATTTCATGGCATGTCAACCCTTGTGGGTTATTTTATGCCAAAGATATTTTGTTTTATTCATTCTTGTTGAGTATTCAATTTCTTTTTTTGAAACTCAACTTTTTTTAATATATTATTTTAATATTCATTTTTCTTTATCTATTTAACCCATGGATGGGACACTAAGAGGTACAACCACTTTGGGTCAGGGTGGACCTGGGAGTAATGGCAATAAAAGGGTACATTTTTTAATACCCATTTTTTTAATCTATTTAACCCATGGATGGGACACTAAGAGGTACAACCACTTTGGGTCAGGGTGGACCTGGGAGTAATGGCAATAAAAGGGTACATTTTTTAATACCCATTTTTTTTTATCTATTTAACCCATGGATGGGACACTAAGAGGTACAACCACTTTGGGTCAGGGTGGACCTGGGAGTAATGGCAATAAAAGGGTACATTTTTTAATACCCATTTTTTTTTATCTATTTAACCCATGGATGGGACACTAAGAGGTATAACCACTTTGGGTCAGGGTGGACCTGGGAGTAATAGCGATAAAGGGATACTCCACATTCTCCATAGTTCTAGCCTTGGAACTTCACCACTAGATGCAGTTTAATGTCATACACAGGACACCATAAGGTTTAGTTTCTTTGCTTAATGGCATATCAAACTTCATAGGTTATTTAATGTCCTTGTAGAAGAACAGTAACAGTAGGGGTACTATTCAACCCATAGCTTGGAGGATAAGTGGGTTCATATAACGTTTCCCTGAAAATAAAACAGGGCTTATATTGATTTTCCCTCCAAAATATGAGGCTAGAGCTTATTTTTCGGGGGTACAACACCCCACTTTGGACTTTACTTAGGTTAGACAAGCGTTCGGAGAGGCCCCCTCTAATCAATTGACTGGTCACATCAAGCCCTAGTACCTATAGGATTATCCTGACCCTATTGCCCTTATGGCAAGCCCCAACCCCTTTTTATCATATGGGCACTAAAAGGTGGTGGCTGAGGGTCTTATTGTCCTTGGTATGACGTTAAACTCTATCTGATGGTGAGGTTCTAGTTTTGGAGGTTTGGGGAATGTGGAGTACCCCTTCATCAACCATTGCTCCCTGGTACACTCTGATCTGGAGTGGTAGTACCTGTTAGGGTCCCATCTATGGGTTAAATAGAAAAATGTGTTTATAAACAAAAATGAGTATCCATTAAGAATGAATGTATTTTAAAACTTTGTCAGCATTAAATGACCCATTGAGGTTGATATGCCATAAAACAAAAACAATCAAACAATTTTCAGGGGATTTTGATTGTTTGTGTCACATGATGTGATTGTGAAGGATGCTTTATTTCTTTCACCTGTCTGCTGCTCTCAACTAGGGCTTATTTTAAGAGGAGGGCTTCTATTAGAATCATCCTGAAAAATCACGCTAGGTCTTATATTCCAGGTGGGTCTTATTTTGGGGGAAACACAGTATTTCCCAAGGGTAGTGTCAACCTAGGAACCACAAGGTTCCTGGTTCGATACCGGCCTTCGCCAACTCAATGTACGAGTAGCACAGGGATTTGTGCGGTAAAGTAGGTGGTAGGTGTGGCGCTCCACCTCAAACGCAAAAACTATCTTCTTGGTCTAGCACTAGTGAAAAGGGGATAGACTCCCTTGCTGTTTGATGACTTTACTTTTATTATTAGTTTGAAAGTGAACAAAATAGTGCGACTGCAGCCACTATGCAATGCGAACTACCCGCTTTATTTTATAAGTATAATTTTTTATCAAGTTTTAAAATGAAAAAAAACAAAAAAACAAAAACAAGAAAAAAAAAAAAACAGAAATGAATAAGTGAGCAAAAATAAAACACAAAAACTCTTAAAAAACTACACAAAAAGTGTTAATATGAACATACAATAAATGCTATTTTAAAGTCTATGCATAAAATAACTCTAGATGTGTTGCTATGCCATTAAAATCACAGAACCATTTTCAGTATAATGACCATGCCACTTTTTTTAAGAACTTAAAAAAAAGTGGCATAGTCATTATACTGAAAATGGTTCTGTAATTTTAATGGCATGGCAACTCATCTAGGGTTATTTATGCATAGAGTTTAAAATAGCATTTATTGTATGTTCATATTAACATTATTTTTTAAGAAAACCCTTAGAAGGGTTTTCTTAAAAAATAATCTATGCAGCATGTTTTTTTTTGTTTTTTTTTAGTCTTAAATACAATATTTTTCTTTGAATCGATGCAAAACAAGTATTTTTTCTGAATCAATCGGCATATTTTTGGTAATTTATGAGAAAGTGTGTCCTGGTCTCCTGCCTCATAAATTGCTACCCGGTGACTATTGAAATAATGACCCCAGCTATGGTGTTACTTGAAAGAAAACAACCAACTTAGGGCGTTAAATGTATTTTAGGGGGGAGGCTTCTCTTTTTTGTCGTAATTCTTATTTATTTATCGTAATTTGTCGTAATTCTTATTTATCTATAGAAATTTGTCGTAATTCTTGTTTATTTATCGTAATTTCTTTTATTCGTGTTTGTTTAATGTCTTGTTTTTAGTTTAAATAAACAATTACGACAAAAAAGAAGCGACACCCCCAAAATACATTTACTTGTCGAAAATATCTATCTATCTATCTATTTATCTCCATTTGTTCATATCTATCTATATTATTTTGTTTGAATTACGACAAAAAAAGAGAAGCCTCCCCCCTTAAAATACATTTAATGCCCTAAGTTGGTTGTTTTCTTTCAAGTAACACCATAGCTGGGGTCGTTATTTTAATAGTCACCGGGTAGCAATTTATGAGGCAGGAGACCGGGACGCACTTCCTCATAAATTACCATATTTTTATTCACTTAAAAATTTAATTGTACACAACATATTTTCTGAGATTTTTATATATTTAAAAAAATTTTATATTTAAAAAGTTGTTACTAACGATAGTCCTTTTTCTTTACGGAAGACTAAAGGGACATACATTATTCCTCTTATTTTTCCAAATATCCCAATTTTTAGTCTTAGCTTGAACCAACTGTTCAGTGCGCATTTCCTTGTTGTGTTGTTATTTTTTCTAACATGTTTTGGCCACACCGTGTAACTTTTTTTTATATATCTAGACTTCCATAAATTAGCTAAATTGTAAATTAAAAGTTTTGGAAAATTTAATAGTTATTTTGTATAAAGGGAGGTAACTCGAACATGATTTTACTCCTTTGTTGCACCTCTCTATTTATTATTATTATTTATTTATTATTATTTTTGTAATTGTTTACTTATTATTATTAATATTGTTGTAGTTTATTTATTCTTAATCATCATTATTATTATTATTGCTGTTGTTTGTTATTTATTATCATTATTATTGTTGAAAAAAAAAAAAAGAAGAAAACTTGCTTATATTTCTGCGATAATGCAAAAAAGAAGAGGAAAAAAAAAAGAAAAAAAAAGAAGAAATTAAATGTAATACTTATATTCCCTATCTAGATAAGACAAAATTTCATTGATTTACTTCGTTTATAATTTTTTCTTTTATTGAATATTCAAGTCGTCCAAAATTTTGTTCAGCAGACGACATTATTGCACATTCTTCATTCATATCGGTTGGGAGAGGGAAAGACTAAAGAAAATGGTCGTTCGGTTCATTCAAACGTGTTGAAGATGAATTTTTAGGATTTATTCTGTTTAAAGAAGAAAAAGAAAAAGAAAAATGACTTACTCTTCTTACCTGGATGGTGAATGTAAGTAGTCTGGCACCAATCAATTTGACGTCAATAATTTATACTGTAATAATTAGTTTCAATTATGATATAATTGAAACTAACAAGCCTGCTTTAGTATTGTTATCTAATGATTTTGGGAGAAAACTCAATTGAAAAGTTAGGCCTCCTACCCTTTTAGACAGAACAAATATCGAAGTTTCAAAATTATATAACCCCATTGATATTTTGCGCCCCCAAAATAAGGGGGGGGGGCAATGCTAAGTGACATAAAAAACCAGAAAGTTTTTAAATAAAATAACTGATGTATTATAAAATTTAATCATTGATAAATCAAATCAGAAGTGAAAATTTCATTAAATCGGATAATTCCCTGATTTTTTGGAATTTTTTTTTCAATCAGAGGGGTTGATTTGATTTTTAAAAATTATAAAATACGCTTATGACGTAAGAATTGTTGGTACATTGTTTCGGCATTAAATAACCCGAAAAATTTTTATATGCCGTAAAATAAACGACGCAAACCATAATTACGTCACACTTGTTGATAATGATATTTTCAATTTATAACTTGTAAATAAATTTTCTCAATTATCTTTTTATTTTATTTCAATTTCATTTTTAAATTTTTAAAAGAAATACCTGTGATTTAAATCCTCACGTTGGTTCATATTTATTCAAAGAACTTAACTGGCGTCAATGGTATCTCTCTTGATCAATCTTTTGAAAGTTGTCGACAGGTGACATTTTTTAAAGATTGGATATACGGACCGGTGTACAAAATTAAATAATTTGTTAAAGTTTGAATAAAAAGTATTTATGCAGGTATGTTAAAATTAGCTTTATTTAATACAGAATCCGTCAGTGTCCAGTTCAATGGAAACAGTAAGACTGCTTCTTCTTATTTGTCAATTTATCAAATCTTGGCTCGATAAAAGAGAGTGCCACACGCAATGGTTCTCGGATATCCAAATTGTTCCCGTATTTCATTTTGTATATCACATTCATTGTTGAAAAAAAACAAAAAACAATTTCTCATATAAGTATGTTGATGGAAATGGGAGAAAAATATTGAAAGCGATTTCAGCCAGTTGATATTTTTAGAAATATATTTCCAAATTGTACGGCTGTCGTACTTCAAAACTATACAATTTCTTTTAAAAAACATGTGTGACACCTGCGGACCGGTACCGGCTATGAAAAACACTTATTATCTTTTTATTTTGTTTTATTTATTTATTATTATTTTTTTAATTTTTCAAAGAAATACCTGGGGTTTAAAAATCATTAAATTTCATTACATTTCAGGGAAATACCCGAAACCTTTGAGACGTTAGGTTTAGGGCAATTACTGTTGTTTTAGGGTTAGGGTTAGGCTATTTCGGGAGTTTCCGTAAATCTATTTCTATTTATATGTAAAATGCGATATTTTACATAATATCATTATATTATTACGATATCATTATTTAATAATAATAATTATTATTATGATTATCTCTTGCGCGCTATTCTGCATTTATACCCTTTAAAAAAAAAAATTTTTTTTTAAATTTTATTTATTTTTTATTTATCTAGAAATACCTGGGATTTAAATCCACATGTTGGTTCGGATTTATTCAAAGAACATAATTTGGTATCGAGGGTATCTCTCTCGACCGAGAACGGACATTTAATTTCGACTTCCTATCAAATGAAGAATTCACCCAGTTCATGTATTACTGGGGGAAAAAGTAAATAAATAAAAGAAAGTTTACTTAGCTGGATTTGAACTCACCAAGAAGAGATTACTTGGACAACGGCTTCTTCACAAAAAGCAGAAGACAAAAAAAGATTCAAAGACCTATTATTTTTGGCGTTATGGCTTTGGTAAAGAAAGAACCCGTTTTATTTCCATCCATGTGCCGTTACCGTCTGAATAGACTTTGCGAAAAACAGAATACCAGTCTTTCACCACGTTGTATTTCGTTACTTTCCGAGAGAAGTTCCGACACCATTTTCCCCGTCTCCAATTTTGGAAATCCAAGCAGATCTCAACCATCAATGGAACAATTATTACTTACAACAACAGAAACGAATGTAAGTATTTTTGATTTTATTTATTGGGTACAAATCAAGAATAGTGGGCAAGAGATAAACACTGCCATTTTGTCGTCTGCTTTTTCATTTTAAAAACGAATTAAAATTAATTAAATTTTTAATGAACAATGTTCATTAAGTTTAGTACTGATATTCATTGAACATCAGTAAAAAAAAAAAAAAAGCAAAATAATATTACACATATAATTTATTTTTAATACATTTTAAACTATTTTTTCAGTTAATTTTGCTCAAATATGGCCGTAAACGCTGTTTCTAAAGATTACGTAAAGTCCGTTTTCTACAAAATAAATTTATCCCCATCCCGATTGAAAAAAAAATACCAAAAATCAGGGAATTATCTGATTTTAATGAAATTTTCAGTATTGATTTATCAATGAATGAATTTGATAATACATCAGTTATTTTATTTCAAAACTTTCTGATTTAATAGGCACCACCAATTTTCCCTGTGAAATTTACCCCCTCCCCCTATATTTAACACAATAAAACTTGCATAAAGGTTAATTTTATCTTGAAAAAGAATTTTCCATTCGAAAGAAGAAACATTAAAAAAATATTTTTCAGCTTACGGAAATAATGAAAATTATGATTGAAAAACAATGTTTTCATTTTTGCATCATTAACTGAAATTTAACGTAGCCAAAAACAAGTTACGGCAAGAGGATTTTAAAATTTTTTTATGAAAAATCAATTAATGGTCCGATTTTCACAAAAATTTCCATAGCGATTTACCTTTGGATGTAAATATGTCTGAAATAGTTTTTTTCCTAAAATATATCAGGGGAAATATTTTTTACGAGATCTATCCCCACCCCCCTATTTTATTTTATGAGATATGAAAAAAATGAACCGAAAAAAAACGATTTTTGCTTTTTTTTCTATGAAGATAAGAGTCTGAATAACTATATCAAAAGATTTGTATAATATTCAAGGCAGTAATTTTTGTAGAAAAAAATCATGAATTCTGAAATAAAAAGTGCTAAAAAATGTCATATTATTATTTGAAAACTTTTTTTTTTTTTGCTTTTTCAATTGATATGTAATATATTCTATTAAATTGTCAAGAAATTTTTTTTTTATTTAAGAAATTAATTTTTAAGAGATTTTAAATCTTTTGTGTGCTTAAATAATTTGTTTGTTTTTTTAATGTTTAGGAATATTTTTTTAGTGTATTATACAAATCAAATTTTTCACAAATATTTAAATATAATATAACACTGAATTTTAGAATTCAGGTGAACTAAAAAATTTGTCCGATCCACGATATATTAATATTTTTAAGAGAATTTAAGAGTTTTTATTGCTGAATAGTAATGTTTGATTCTTATATTATACAGAAGAGTAAAACTGACAATATTTGTAATACTTATTGTCTTTTCTTTGCTTTAGTTACACTATAGGTTCAACTAAAAAAATATTCCAGAGTTAATCTGAAACTTCCATTAAAAAAAAAAATCTTTCAAAAATCGTTGAAAACCAATAATCAGTTATTGAATATGCACAAGAAAACAATTATGTCGAATACAGCAACCCATACATTTAAATGTATAATTGTCAAAGAGAGATAATATGTAAATTTACAGTCCCCGTTTCTACATAAAAATCACCCTTTTGCAAGTTAAATGAATTGTTTTATTTATTTTTCAAGATAATGGTGTAATTTTTGCCAATCGGATAATTTGATATTTGAATTAACTGTTTCTCTTTGTAACAACTCTGTATGATTGTTCCTTTTTCTTTGCAGGTTTTTTCAAAAACAAAGTTAAATATTTACTTTCGTTTATTCAATATGGCCTAAACTGATCATGTGACTCGATTTTGGAGATACCTATGATTTAATTAGGTATTTCTGCTATGATAATATATAAAATTCATTTAAAATATGAATAGCATGATGTTAAGTTTAAAATGTCATATTTTTAGATTCTAATGAATGATCATTCCTTAGAATCTCATTTTACTTGTAAACTCCCAAAGTAACCTAACACTAATCCTAACTCCGATAAAACAGAGTTCATGAGCTTCAAAAAGAAAGGAGGCATCTCCACACTAGACGGTAAGCCCCTTAAGCCTGTAGAACAATTCACATACCTAGGTAGTAATATCTCATCCACAGATGACGATATTAATGCACAAATAGGAAAGGCATGGCTGGCCACAAACAAACTGTCAGGCATATGGAAATCTGATCTTACTGACAAGCTGAAGCGACATTTCTTCCAGGCTGTAGTCATATCAGTACTGCTATATGGCTGCACCACCTGGACCCTGACGAGGCGCCTTGAGAGTAAGCTAGATGGGACCTGCACAAGAATGTTGCGTGCAGTATTGAACAAGTCGTGGAAACAGCACCCCACTAGGGAACAGCTGTATGGACACCTGCCCCCTATCTCACAGAGCATCCGAGTGAGACGAACTAGACATGCAGGACACTGCTAGAGAAGCAAGGAAGAACTCATAAGCGATGTTCTCCTGTGGAAGCCAACACATGGACATGCTAGTGTGGGATGCCCAGCAAGGACCTACATTGACCAGCTATGTAAAGATGCTGGCTGCAGTGAGGAAGAACTCCCAGGTGCAATGAATGATAGGGAAGGCTGGTGAGAGATTGTCATGGATATCCGTGCAGACTGCGCGACATGATGATGATGAATCCTAACATCTCAAAAGTTTCCAGTTATTCTGTGAAATGTAATGTTTTTTATACGTAAGTAAGTAAAGTCGTCGGGGCGGCCTGAAGTCCGTATCAGCCAATCAGCGAAGGAGTCTATCCCATTTTCACTAGCGCTAGACCAAGAAGATTGTTTTTTGGCATCTGAGGTGGAGCACCACACCTACCATCAGCTCCTTACTTTACCGCACATATCCCTGTGCTACTCATACTCTTAGTTGGCGAGGACCCGAATCCAACTAGAAACCATGTGGTTTCTAGCCGAACGCTCTACCGAATGAGCTAACCTGGCCCTATTATCTCTTGCACGCTAAGCTGGGTTATTTCCTATAACTCTAACCTAAAATTTTTTTTTTTTTTTTTATAGCACTTTTGGAATCCTTGGGCCAAAAAGCTTTTCTAAAACAACTTTTAGGAGTAGGCAAGTCTCCATTTTTTTTTTTTTTTTTTTTTTTTGTGCTCACTCCCCAAAATTTGGAGAGCTAAAAATCGGCATAACTCTGCCAATTTTTGGAATTGGAAGCTCAAATTTTGGGATTGTCTTACTTTAACATAATCCACACCCAAACAAAATTTCAGAAATTGGGTGACATGGTTTGGGTGATTTGACATGGAATTACCCACATTTGTTTTGATTTATGCATGATTGCCCACTATAAAATGACTTCATATCTCTTCTGGCATACAAGGAAGTAAAAAAAATATAATTATTACTTTAATTGTTTAGTGTACCAAAATAAATTGTGATTGATTTGAAAATAAGAAGAATAATTGGTTAAATATCATTTCCTTATTTGATGCCATTGTAATCAATGCATTGAACCCGACCAGAAACAACAATAAAATTGAAACCTTAAATTTACACAAAAATATGTACTTTGCAAAATACTGAGTCAGATGGACTCATAAATCCACCGATTTTTTTATTTAACCACTTTGCAAGACACAAATAGGGTGGGGGTTAAAACCTCATAAAATCGGCTAATTCTTTGAAGTGACCACTTTCTTCAGTGGCATTGTAATCTAGCATTAAACACTACCTGAAACGACAATAAAATCGACACCTTCAATTTACACGAGAATATGTACTTTCCAAGGTAGGGGTTTTTGAAGCGTCATATCTCCCCCAATTCTTTGAAGTGACCACTTTCTTTGCTAGCATTGTAATCTAAGCATTAAACACTACCTGAAACGACAATAAAATTGAAACCTTAGATTTACACAAAAATATGTACTTTCCAAGGCGGGGTTTTTTGAAGACTCATATCTCCCCCAATTCTTTGAAGTGACCACTTTCTTTGCTAGCATTGTAATCTAGCATCAAACACTACCTGAAACAACAATAAACTTGACACCTTTAATTTATATGAAATTATATACTTTGCAAGGGGAGGGGAGGGTTAAAGCCTCATAAATCCACCAATTCTTTGAATTAACCACTTTCTTCAATGGCAGTGTAATCTATTAAAAGTGTCTTATAAGCCACTACATATGGTGTATGGTGATGTAGAAGAATACTGATTGGCTGGATATCATTTCCTTGTACAGAATAAATATGAGAACAACTCACAACTAAATAATAACAAGGATATTTTATTACCTGAGCAAACTTAACAAAAGAGAATACAAGTATGACATGCGATACAAGGGAGAACTTATGGAGGTGTGTGGTGTGTACATAGTTGATCAGTGACTGGATCGTCTCATTAATTGGTAAGGTCATGTGACGGCCCAATCTATGGGAAAGTTAGGAGATTCAGTGATGAGAGCCTTGTATTCGAATGTGCAATGCCGTCTTCTGGATTCTTCTCCCCGCGTGTGTTATGATATCTGGTCTCCAGTAATGAATATCAACACAAAATCTAAGTCTCTGTGATCCTGGTTTTAAGAAGAATTAGATAAGATGGGCGCAGAGCGAGAACCAACAGATGAAGGAGAAATCCGAAACGATCCCAAAACGACCAGAAACAAAACCGAGAAGTTTAGAAGATCTAGAAAAAGGAGAAAACCACAACGACTACTACTAATAATAATACTAATACTAATTCTACTACTACTACTACTACAATTATTATTTTATTACCTGAGCAAACTTAACAAAAGAGAATACAAGTATGACATGCGATACAAGGGAAAGCTTATGGAGGTGTGTGGTGTAATGATTACTGCTGTAGGAAATGGACACAGTGACCAGAGTTCAAGTCCTGGACAAGGTTGTTTGTATTTCACATAATGCTAATGTTTTATTATTTTTCACTGACTGGGAATACGGTGGATGGATTTGGATTAGAGTTCTGGCTTGATGTAGGATACATGTGTCACCTACTCGGTTCTGATCTACTCTGCAGTCTTTTTCCTCCTCCTCTTCAGAGAGTCTGGTTCGAATCATTAGGGGGAGATAACTCTCCCTAACAGCTAATATCTTTGGGAAAGGTATGAATCCTGATTAGTATTATCTGCATTATTCGGACTATTGTCCTCATCTTCATTGTTATCTACACTATTTCTCTGAATGTTTGAGATGAGGCTTGATGATTAGTATTATCTGCGTTATTCAGACTTTGTCCTCATCTTTATTGTTATCTACACTATTTCTCTGAATGTTTGAGATGAGGCTTGATGATTAGTATTATCTGTGTTATTCGGACTATTGTCCTCATCTTCATTGTTATCTGTACAACGCAGATAATACTAATCATCAAGCTTCATCTCAAACATTCAGAGAAATAGTATGAATCCTGGTAAAGTTTTGTTTTTTTCAACTTGAGTCTTTTCAATCAACAACAATAATCCCTTTCCTGCAACAGTCTCTCTGCCACCATGGTAATCCCTTTCTTCTAACAGTCCTTCTGCCGCAACAATCTCAGTAGTCGTCCTCCGTACCGAATTTTACCACTCTTTCCGTCCCTTGCTTGGTTCATTTTGCCAGTGTCAGCGACCACCTGTTTTTATTATGGCTCACCCAGCTGCCATGCAAATTATGTATCGTCTCATCGGGGTCTCTTGTGCACGGCACAGGTGATTCTTTGCCGCTTATGTCAGTGGGGATTGGGTATACCTGTAGGGACTAGAACTCACCTGTGCCTTTAGGGACAGGAAGTAGTAAAGGTAACGTCACCTGTCAGGTTGAGTGAAGAACTCTCTTTTATGGTTTGGCACCAACCAGTAAGCCTCGTAGAAACGAGCGTCCATCTCAGACTTTGTGGCTGAAAGAACTACCACCCCTCAGTGAGGGAGTAATAACTGAAGACTCAACCTGACACCCCTCTCAACGAGGGAGATATTCTGAATTGTAAGTACTGCCCTTGAGTACTTGTTTTATTGACTGTCGTTGAGTTTGTATGTAAATAAAATAGGTTAAAGGTACATGTGCTTTCCCTTTGTCTTTACATTCTGAAAACGTATATTTTATTCTCTTTAGACTATAGACAGCCTTTCCTACATACCCATTACAAATCCAACTTAAATACATCAATAAATATGGATCCTTATTTCCCTTTAATATTAAAACTGCTGATTTTATATGTAATTGTCCATTTTAAAATTTACCCATTATTCCTATTTATTGTGACTTCTTTAGTCAAGCTGCTCATTATTATCTTCTCTTGATTCTGCTCAGATATTAAGATTCATCTTCACTTCACTTACCTCAAATAGGGTTTGGCTTGTGAGAAGACCGAGAGCTCGCTTGTTTTTGGTTCCCCCTCGGTGGGAGCTTGTTGATTGATTCGAAGGTCTATTTCGCCCCATATATTTCCCCCCTTCTATAGTTGCATCTCTCTATCTGTTCCAAAATAAAACTGGTGTTTACATTGTTTTACATAGAGGCACATGGAGTAATGGTTACAGTTGTAGAAAATGAACACAGTAAGAGAAGTTCAAATCCTGGATGAGGCTGTTTGCATTTCACATAGTGCTAATACCTTTAGGAAAAGTATAAATCTAACTGTTCTTCCTCCAGCTATGGGTAAATAGGAGAGCAGACTGGGCTCTTTAGCCGTAGTTAGGCATGCAGTCTAGGAGAAGGAAAACTCTGAATTCTAACCGTTTAAACTCCGCTTGGAGTGGTAACTACTAGAATAGGCTCAGTCCTAATTAGTGATCTATTTCATTGGGCTTTTTAACCTTGTTTAGGCAACCAGTCTAGGAGAAGGAAAACTCTGAATTCAAAACTGTTAAACTCCGCTTAAGAATTTCTCTGGATTTTTTAGATGAAGCTTGATGATTAGTATTATCTGCATTATTCTGGCTATTGTCCTCATCTTTATTGTTATCTGTACAACATTTCAGGCGATGTGCCCTCTGAGTCAGACAAGAAATACCTGAAATACCGGAGGGCACATTGGCCGAAACGTTGTACAGATAACAATGAAGATGAGGACAATAGTCCGAATAATGCAGATAATACACCACTTGAGAAATTTACCTTGTGTCACATCCTGTTCATGTGGAGGGGTTGGGTAAATATGTATACAGAGCAAAATGTTTGAGTATGAAAAATTGGTCATAAAAAATCTTTTATTATATGAATAGGTATTTACTCAGCCCATTTGTCATGGGTAGGAGGATTCGACACAAGAGCATCCACCGAAGATCAAACTTGCTATTCAGTAATAATGGATCTGCGGGACAAGCTTGCTAACCATTACAAAATGGGACACCATTGTTCATTATATGAGTATATATATGGTAAGTTGTAGTTAATGGACACAGCAAGACGAGTTCAAATCCTGGACACAGCTATTTGCATATCACATAACACTAATAATACTCATGGGAAAGGTATGAATCCAACTATTCTCCCTTTAGCTATGGGTAAATAGTAGGACAGACTGGGCTCTTTAAACTTGGTTAATGAAAGAAGCATCTAAAACCAATGGAAGTGAAATCTTAATTAAATGTAATTGTTTGTGTTTTTATCCACTATTCTATTATTTTTACTCACACACACACACACACACACACACACACAGAGAAAGGTGTGTCAAAAAAGTATTGAGATTTTAGGTACTTTTTGACACACCTTGTATTCTGAAAAATTAACGTTTCATTCGTTCTTCATTTCTATCTTGGTAAATGCAGCTTTAAAATCTGTACTTTTTGACACACCTTGTCTTCTGAAAAATTAACGTTTCATTCGTTTTTCATTTCTATCTTGGTAAATACAGCTTTAAAATCTGTACTTTTTGACACACCTTGTATTCTGAAAAATTAACGTTTCATTCGTTTTTCATTTCTATCTTGGTAAATACAGCTTTAAAATCTGTACTTTTTGACACACCTTGTATTCTGAAAAAATTAACGTTTCATTCGTTTTTCATTTCTATCTTGGTAAATACAACTTTAAAATCTGTACTTTTTGACACACCTTGTATTCTGAAAAATGAACGTTTCATTCGTTTTTCATTTCTATCTTGGTAAATACAGCTTTAAAATCTGTTCTTTTCGACACACCTTGTATTCTGAAAAAAAATTAATGTTACATTTATCGTTCATTTCTATCTTGATAAATACAGCTTTAAAACCTGTACTTCTGACACATCTGAAAAAAATTAACATTACATTTATTGTTCATTTCTATCTCAATACTTTTTTGACATACCTTGTATATATATTGTAAGTAATAGCGCAATTTTCAAACTCCATAATTTGAGTCGGTCAACACTTTAAAAAAAAAAGTTAGAAAAAAACTAAAGTCGACATTATCAAGTAGAGATCAGCTGGGGGCCTACCTCATGGTTAGGAGTGGCTAGTTTCCCACCAGTGTTAGTGGTCAATCATTCAGTTGGTCAAAATATTTTATTATGGTCTTGGATTTTAAATATTAACAACATTGAACACTTGCACCTTTGATCAAGGTAGAAACATTAATATTTAAAAATAAACAAATAAAAGTCCACACAGCCCACACGTTTTATGAGAATTAAATTTTTACTTAGTTTGATATATAGATCTCGGATTCCATCTCTTGTTTGTATCGTCATTAAATAATTAGATCACTACCAAGTATTGACCCCCCTCCCAACAAAACACACAGCCAATGGTTTTATGAGAATTAATTTTTTATTTTGTTTGACATACAGTTCTCGGATTCCATCTCTTGTATCATCATTAGCCGCCCTGTCGGCTGGGGCATTAGAATGCACTGACTGCACCTCTGCAGAGGGGTAAGACTCCCACAATGGGGCCACTTGTTGGCCGTGAGTGGCGACCCGTGATGCTCAAGAATAGAACCCAGATGGTTGAGTAAGCCAGCCATGACTTGCAATACTCCACTTTGGCCCTTTCTTGGGCTAGATGGACGGTCGGAGAGGCCCCCTCTGATTAATCGGCTGCCCTAGCACTTACATGAGTGTACCAACCCTATTGCCCTTATGGCAAGCCCCAAGCCCTTTTTATCATATGGGTGCTAGAAGGTGGTGGATGAGGGTCTTCATGTCTTGAGAATGACATTAAACTCTATCTGATGGTGAGGTTCCATTTCTGGAGGTTTGGGGAATTTGGAGCACCGCTTCATAAACATTGCTCCCTGGTCCACTCTGGCCTGGAATGGTAGTACCTGTTAGGGTCCCATCTATGGATTAAATAGAAAATGTGTTTATAATAAAAATTGAGTATCCATTACTGTTGTGGGGTTTTAAGGGTCAAAAATAAGACAAACGACTGGTAAAAATGGATACAAATGTATTGAACAACAAGGAGTAGAAATTACAGCAAATAAACTGGAGATTACGTCCGACCATACAGTTACGAGCTGACTCGCATTGCTTTGTGTCAAGCCACAATTGTTCCCATTACTTATAGTGCTCGTCGGCGCATTCCATTTATGTCCATAGGCTATATCATCTATAACAATTACAAAACTTTATTGGCATTACATGACCCACTGAGGTTGATATGCTTTAAAACAAACCAAACTTATTTTGGTATACAGATTTCAGATTCCATCTCTTGTATCGTCATTAAATAGTTACATCACTACCAAGTATTAAAAAAAGCCTCCACAGCCAATGATTTTATAAGAATTAAATTTTTACTTAGTTTGGTCACATGAAGCCCTAGTACCTATATGATTGCCCCAACCCTATTGCCCTTATGGCAAACCCCAGCCCTTTTTATCATATGGGTGCTAGAAAGCAATGGCTGAGGGTCTTCATATCCTGGGAATGATGTTAAACTCTATTTGACAGTGAGGTTACAGTACTGGAGGTTTGGGAAATGTGGAGCACCCCTTCCTCACCATTGCTCCCTGGTCCACTCTGACCTGGAGTGGTAATACCTGTTAGGATCCCGTCTATGGGTTAAATAGAAAAATGTGTTTATAAAAAAAATGAGTATCCATTAAGAATTAATTTATTTCAAAACTTTATTGGCATTAAATGATCCACTGAGGTTGATATGCCGTAAAACAAAACCAAATCAAACCATTGCTCCCTGGTCTGCTCTGGCTGGAGTGGTAGTACCTGTTAGGATCCCATCTATGGGTTAAATAGAAAAATGTGTTTATAAAAAAATGAAAAAAAAATGAGTATCCATTAAGAATGAATTTATTTCAAAACTTTATTGGCATTAAATGACCCACTGAGGTTGATATGCCATAAAACAAAACAAACCAAACTTAGTCTGACATACAGATCTTGGATTCCATCTCTTGTTTGTATTGTCATTAAATAATTAGATCACTACCAAATATTGACCCCCCTCCCCCAACAAAACACACAGCCAATAGTTTTATGAGAATTAATTTTTTACTTTGTTTGACATACAGTTCTCGGATTCCATCTCTTGTATCCTCATTAAATAGATACATCAAGTATTTAAAAAAATCTCCAAAAAACCCCACAGTCAATGATTTTATGAGAATTAAATTTTTATGTTGTTTGGCAATCAGATCTAAGATTCCATCTGAGTGAATATTTAGATCAGTTTTTTTTAACCTTTTTCATCTCGTGGCACAATGAGATGGGCAATAAATTGACCGAGGTACACCATCAGTATGTAATAACAGAACTGCTCACGTGACTTTCGGAAATATTTCTTCATGCTCAGAATTGCAGAGGCATGGAATAAGCTGCCCGCGTCTGTTGTAGGCTGCCAAAACACTGAATCTTTCAAAGCCTCCGTGCTTCCTGTAGTCCGCCGACACTATACCTGATGCCCTTCTCCACACATATATGTGCATATTACTACTGTAAACTGTTCATGTACCTGACAATAATACATTATTCTGTGTACTTGACATGAGACTTTGATGAGTTGTGGTGCACCTGAGCACTGTACACAATAAATTTCATTATTTCATTATTATTAAATTCCGTCATAAGAAAGGAATAAAGACAAGACAACTATTTTGTGTTTAAAAGGGGGTTTATTATGTGTGGTACAAAGGGTTTGCTAAAACTTAAAGCTTTTAGCAGTCTTGTTGGAAATTCCATGTGAATTATCTTCCCCTGCCACTAGGGGGACAAATCGCCAATGGGATATTGGTGCCAGAATCAAAACCCCACACTTGACTGTGGGCCATTGTCCGGGACGGACGTACTTATCAACAAATTTCTAAGGCAACTTATTTCANGCATACTGTCACTGGTTGTTATAATAGCATACTGAGAACTGAATAACCTACCTCGAACAGGGCCCACAATAACAGCTCACTTCTAGGTATATTACCAGCAAACGTTATCTCAGGCTGGTATAATAGCATACTGACTGAAGAACGAGAAACGATCCGAGAAGCTTTTAGAGCCATTTTTCTATCAATGGACAGAACACCTTTATCACCACGACACCAAGAACTCTCCTTAAACAGATAAGTCATGGTCGCGGAATTCCATTTAATTTGCAAACCCCTTTTGTTGTTAAACCTTTTGTTAATCCCTTGTAAATTTGTAACCCTTGTTAAATTTTTTTAATCAAGTGTCTGCATTTTACCTTTGTGTTTGTTCTTCTTTGTCCGACAATTTTGGCAGCAACTACGGGAAATAAAGCCCCTTCGAAATACCATAAATACTTTAGTCTTTGAGTCACATACATAAATCTATAGTAACAAATAATGTACACTTATCTTTGTTGAGTTCTTTTTAGGGTGAAGAATTCGGTTGTAGGCTCATACATGGTTCATTCTGTATCCTGTTCTAGTAGTCAGCGGTGGTGCCAGCTAAGGATTTCGGCCGTGTAGGCTAACTGACACACTGATGCTGTGCTCCAGGAGAGACATGTGTTGTTATCTCTTTGACTACTGTTGCCTTTCAGGACGTCCGGCTTCTCCACTGGCTTTTTACTGTTCTGCCATTTCTAGGGTCTTTTGTCCCACCCTTCCAGTCCCGAGTCAGGTTCTTGTGAACCTTCTTTTTGAACTTGGGAACCTTCTTTTTGAACTTGGGAACCTCTTTTTGAACTTGGAACTTCTTTTGAACTTGGGAACCTTCTTTTTGAACATTGGGGAACCTTCTTTTTGCCGAGTGTCTGGTCATGGTAATTTAATTCAATTATTAATGTAATTCCTCTACTTGCGAAATTAAATATGTATTTCCTTGCGCATGAGGTTGATTGCTGCAGATGTGGGCCCCCGAATTGGGAAGTTGTTGCCCTGGAGGTGACCTTGTCCTCTGTAATCCTGCGATAGGGTGTCAAGACAAATACAGTGTGTGGCTGCGTGTGAATTATCATTGACTAAATGAATTGGCATTCTCCATTTGTGGTGTGGGCTGGTGGCCAGGTTGTAGAGATTCCGCTCTTCACTCAGTGGTTGCGGTTCAATTCCTAGTGGCGGAGATCGTTATATTGACTGTTGATGACCTAAGGAGGTGAAACAGCTGTCCAGTGCTCTGGATGTTGCACGTGGGATTTTGCCAAGTTGTCTGGTCATGGTAATTTAATTCAATTATCAATTATAATATATATAATATATAATTATATATATAAAATACTCACCAGTCAACAAGAAATTATTCGTACTCAGAAAAAGGTTCATCAAAATTTTTTATTGTTTAGAGGAACAAACCCATATTTTTCAAAATAAACATATAATTATTCATTGTTTAAAATTAAAAGAAAAGGAATAGTGAAAATGTGCTACCAAGTGTAGCATAATTAAAACAAAAATATTAAATCAAACAAAGAATATGAAATTAAAGAATAAAAATATAAGAGATGATCAACCGTCCTCAACACTCACAGCACACACACGGAAGCTTCATGGTACACTAGTGTGCCAGAGCACACTGTTTGAAAAACTTGATTTAGGTGCTGAAAACTGTTGAGAGAAAAATCAGAGAAACAGAAAGAAGAATCTAAATGAAGAGATTAGATGCTATATCACTGAATATTTAGATGAGGCGTGATAATTTGTATTACTTGCTATTCAAACTATTGATCTACATCTTAATTGTTATCTGCACAACGTTGGCTGATGTGACCGTCCAGCCTTCTTCAGGTATTTCTTGTCGTACTTGGGAACCTTCTCTTTGAACTCGGGACCCTTCTCTTTGAACCGAACCTTCTCTTTTGAAACTTGGGAACCTTCCTTTTGAAACTCTGGAACCTTCTCTTTGAACTTGGGAACCTTCTCTTTGAACATGGAATCTTTCCTCTTTGAACTCTGGAACTTCTCTTTGAACTTGGGAACCTTCTCTTTGAACTTGGAACCATCTCTTTGAACTTGGGAACCTTCTCTGTTGAACTTGGGAACCTTCTCTTTGAAACATGGAACCTTCTCTTTGGAACTCTTTTGTGGGAACCTCTCTTTGAACTTGGGAACCTTTCTTTCTGGAATCATGGAAACACCTTCTCTTGGAACTTCTGTGAGAAACCTTCTCTTTGAACTTTGGGAACCTTCTCTTTGAACTTGCGGAACTTCTCTTGACGGAACCTTCTCTTTGAACTTGGGACCTTCTCTTTGAACATGGAACCTTCTCTTTGAACTCGGGAACCTTCTCTTGACATGGGAACCTTCTCTTTGAACTTGGGAACCTTCTCTTTGAAACTGGGAACCTTCTCTTTGAACTCTGGAACCTCTTTGAAACTTGGAATCCTTCTCTTGAACTTGGGGAACCATTCTCTTTGAACTTGGGAACTCTCTTGAACTCTGGAACCTTCCTTTTGAACTTGGGAACCTCTCTTGAAACATTGGGAACCTTCTCTTTGAACTCTGAACCTTCCTTTGAACTGGAACCTTCTCTTTGAACTCTGGACCTTACTCTTTGAACTTGGGAACCTTCTCTTTGAACATGGAACTCTCTTTTGACACTCTGGAACCTTTCTCTTTGAACTTGGGAACCTTCTCTTGAACTTGGGAACCTTCTCTTTGAACTCTGGAACCTCTCTTTGAACTCTGGAACCTTTCTTTGAACATGGAACCTTCCCTTTGAACATGGGAACCTTCTCTTTGAACATGGAACCTTCTCTTTGAACGGAACCTTCTCTTTGAACTTGAACCTTCTCTTTGAACTTGGGAACCTTCTCTTTTGAACTCTGGGAACCTTCTCTTTGAACTCTGGAACCTTCTCTTTGAACTCTGGAACCTTCTTCTTTGACTTGGAACTTTCTCTTTGAACTTGGGAACCTTCTCTTTGGGACCCTTCTTCTTTGAACTTGGGAACCTTCTCTTTGGGAACCTTTTCCTTTGAACTTGGGAACCGTTCTCTTTGAAACTCTGGAACCTTCTCTTTGAACATGGGAACCTTCTCTTTGAACATGGGAACCTTCCCTTTGAACATGGGACCTTCTTCTTTCGAACTTTGTGGAACCTTCTCTTTGAACATGGGAACCTTCTCTTTGAACTTGGGAACTTTCTCAGAACTTCGGGCAACTTTCTTTGAACTCTTGGAACCTTCTCTTGAACATTGGAACCATCCTCTCTTTGAACTCTGGAACCTTCTCTTTTGACTCGGGAACCATTCTCGTTTGAAACTATGGACTCTCTTTGAAACTGTGGACCTTCTCTTTGAACTTGGGAACTTTCTGCTTTTTGAACTTGGGACCTTCTTGGACCTCTCTTTGAAACTCCGTGGGAACCTTCGTCTTTGAACTCGGGAACCTTCTCTTTGAACCAGGAACCTTCTCTTTGAACTTGGGAACTTCTCTCTTTGAAATCTGGAACCTTCTCTTGAACTTGGAACCTTCTCTTTGAACTTGGAACCTTCTCTTTGAACATTGGACTTCTCTTTGGAACCTTTCTTCTTTGAAACTTGGGAACCTTTCTCTTTTTGGAACATGGGAACCTTCTCTTTGAAACTCGGAACCTTCTCTTTGAACGCTTGGAAACTCTTCGTCTTTGAACTGGGAAACCTTCTCTTGGGGAACCTCTTCTCTTGAACTCTGAACCTTCTCTGTGAACTTCCTGGAACCTTCTCTATTTGAAATGGGAACCTTCCTCTTGAACTCTGGGAACCTTCTCCTTTGAACCTGTGAGAACCCTTCTCTTGAACTCTGGAACCTTCTCTTATGAACATGGGAACCTTCTCTTTGAACTGGGAACCTTCTCTTTGAAACTTGGGAACTTCTCTTTCTGAACTTGCGGAAACCTCTCTTTGAACTGGGACCTTCTCTTGAGACCTTGGAACTCTCTTTGAAACTTGGAACCTTTCTCTTTGAACTGGCAGAACTTCTCTTTGAACCTGGAACCTTCTCTTTGGAACTGGAAACTTCTCTTGAACTTAGGGAACCTTCGTCTGAATGTGGAGCTTGAATGGAACCTCTTTGTAAACCTCTTGAACTGAGTCGTCTTTGAACTCGGGGATACCTCTCTATATGAACCTCTGACGACATGTCTCTCTTGAAATGGAAAACCTTTCTCTATTGAACCTGGAATTCCTTGAACTGAGCTCTACTTGTGAACTGGAACCGACTGACTTGACTTCTCTTTGACGAATCTTTGACGGAGTGTCAACTGACCTCTCGTGACTGGACTATCTCTGAGTCGGGAACTCTTTGAACGAAATCTTGGCACTCACTGAACTCTGAGAGACCACAATCTTTGAAAACTTGGGGAACCTTGCTCTGTTGAATTCCGTATCTCTTCTGAACTTTCCTCTCGTTGAACGGGTAAACCTTCTCTTTGAACTTGGGATACCTTCTCTTTGAACTGCTGGGAACCTTCGAACTAATCTCTTGAACCTGGAACCTTCTCTTTGAACTTGGGAACTTGCTCTTTGACGAACTTCTCTTTGGGAACCTTCCTCTTTGAACCTGGAACTTCTCTTGAACTGGGGAACTTCTCTTTGAACTTGGGAACGGTTCTCTTTGAACTCTGGAACGTTCCTCTTGACTCTGGGACCTTCTCTTTGAAACTCTGCGAAACCTTCTCTTTGAACTGCGCGAACCTTCTCTTTGAACTTGGAACTTTCTCTTTAACTTGGGAACTTCTCTTTTTGGGGAACCTTCTCTTTGAACTTGGGAACCTTCTCTTGTGAACTTACGGAACTCTCTTTGAACTCTGAACCTTCTCTTTGAACTCTGAACCTTCTCTTTGAAAACTCTGGAACCTGAAGCGATAACCAAAGGAATTCATTATCGAAGGACTCTTTACAGGGATCCAATTCCACAGGACAAGCGCTTCTGCTTTAAGACCAAAGGATGGCCCATAAAAATTTAACACATACTACCCCCTCCACATGGAAAACGGATATCGAGTTCAAGCCTGCTTGGGGGCTGGATAGGCATGTTTGGTTTCATTTCTTTGTTTTATGGCATATCAACTTTTATGGGTAATTTGATGCCAAAGCCGTTCTTCTAGAAGAACAGTAGTGGTACTATTGAACCCATAGTTGGGGGGGGGATGAGGGTGTTCATAGTGTTCCCAAGGGTATTAGTCTGAAAGTGAATTTAGTAGCCTGATTGGAGTTTGAACTCGTTTTCTACATATTATCCTGCCCACTACAACCCAGGCTTTGGGCTCAAGACTGCTTGGGGGCTAGAAGGGAAGGTTTGCTTTCCTTGTTTAATGGCATATCAACCTTCATTGGCTATTTAATGCCAAAACCATTCTTCTAGAAGTTCAAAGTTCTCTACAAAGAGGAAGTAAAAAAAGTGTTGTGTTCTGCAGAGATTGGGGATGCGTCATTTCGGTTTGACAATTGTTGAAGATACTGGCAATTGTTCCAAAAGTGCGGGAAAGGGTGTGGATGGGAGTGTGTGATGCTTGTCATGTAGGCTTGATGGGGTGTGCTTCACCCAATTACACAGGGTCACAGTTAATAGAAGAAATAAGTCAGTCACAGAAATAGGTTAAAGTGTATATGTGAATGTATGTATGTGGTATGAACATGTGTTTATAAGAGAAAATATGGATGTGAATGGTAGTGGTAGAACACCCCTACTCCTGCCACTTTCAACAGTGTAGAATTAATAGAGACAAAAAACAGCATTAAAGACAACCAACCAATTAACTGCACATGACCCCAACAGTATAGAAAAGAAAAGGAACAGTCAGTCTATCTCAAACCTTTGAGAAAGAGGCATGACCCTCTTAATATTATTAAATAAAAAAGATTAAGAACACAATATTCATCATTTTGTTTCTGATCTTCAATTTTTTATGCTTCTAAAATAACAAACATTTTTCCCTAATATATAATATATGTATGTGCATATAAAGTTTGTGAAAAAACAAGAAAATATGTCAAAAATTGACATTTTTGAAGCCGACACAATAGCATTTTGGTTTTATCTAAACCATCAACAGGACTAATATTCATTAATCATATGAAAGAAAATTGGGGACTAGTCACAATTACGTCACAATACCCTCAGGAATTGTGTAAGCTTATCAATAAGTATTTAATTTATAATCCAAATCATTAATACATAGAATAAATCATATATATTAATGATGTCGCTGAAAATCTGAGTTAGATTTGTCTCAAAACAGCCCATGTTATTAGTGGGTTGCAATGTGTCTTATATATCACTAAGAAATAAAGGTTTACACAATATATGGTGTGGTTATTTTGAATACTGGTTTTAAGAAAACTGCGTTTAATAAATAATCACTTGG
>CM042174.1:47113794-47153794 GCA_023376005.1 Doryteuthis pealeii | reverse complement strand
TTATTTCTGGTGCGTGTTCACAGGTTTTCCTTTTAACCCCATCTTACTTGGAGGACGAGCTGAAAAGGAATTAAAGGAATGGACTCAGTAATTTTTCTTTTTTGTCAAAGAATTTTTTTATTTTTCTGAATTTTTAATTTATTTTTATTTTATTCGTTTTTTTATTAAAAAAAAATGTTTATTATTTTCAATGAATTTATTTTACAGCTAAAAAACACTGTATTCCCATTTCTTTCTTTATTTCC
Source organism: Doryteuthis pealeii (assembly GCA_023376005.1). Classification (NCBI taxonomy): domain Eukaryota; kingdom Metazoa; phylum Mollusca; class Cephalopoda; order Myopsida; family Loliginidae; genus Doryteuthis; species Doryteuthis pealeii. The sequence continues at coordinate 47,153,549 of CM042174.1, read as the reverse complement.
TAGGCTTTAGTTGTTTGGCTGGTTAGTTGGTTGGATTTCATGGCATGTCAACCCTTGTTGGGTTATTTTATGCCAAAGATATTTTGTTTTATTCATTCTTATTGAGTATTCAATTTCTTTTTTTGAAACTCAACTTTTTTTAATACATTATTTTAATATACATTTTTTTTTATCTATTTAACCCATGGATGGGACACTAAGAGGTACAACCACTTTGGGTCAGGGTGGACCTGGAGTAATGGCAATAAAAGGGTACATTTTTTAATACCCATTTTTTTATCTATTTAACCCATGGATGGGACACTAAGAGGTACAACCACTTTGGGTCAGGGTGGACCTGGGAGTAATGGCAATAAAAGGGTACATTTTTTAATACCCATTTTTTTTTTATCTATTTAACCCATGGATGGGACACTAAGAGGTACAACCACTTTGGGTCAGGGTGGACCTGGGAGTAATGGCAATAAAAGGGTACATTTTTTAATACCCATTTTTTTTATCTATTTAACCCATGGATGGGACACTAAGAGGTACAACCACTTTGGGTCAGAGTGGACCTGGGAGTAATAGCGATAAAGGGATACTCCACATTCTCCATAGTTCTAGCCTTGGAACTTCACCACTAGATGCAGTTTAATGTCATACACAGGACGCCATAAGGTTTAGTTTCTTTGCTTAATGGCATATCAAACTTCATAGGTTATTTAATGTCCATGTAGAAGAACAGTAACAGTAGGGGTACTATTTAACCCATAGCTTGGGGGATAAGTGGGTTCATATAACGTTTCCCTGAAAATAAGACAGGGCTTATATTGATTTTCCCTCCAAAATATGAGGCTAGAGCTTATTTTTCGGGGGGACAACACCCCACTTTTGTCCTTACTTAGGCTAGACGAGCGGTCAGAGAGTCCCCCTCTAATCAATTGACTGGTCACATCAAGCCCTACTACCTATATGATTGTCCTGACCCTATTGCCTTTATGACAAGCCCCAACCCTTTTTATCATATGGGCACTAGAAGGTGGTGGCTGAGAGTCTTAATGTCCTGGGTATGATGGTAAACTCTATCTGATGGTGAGGTTCCATTTCTGGAGGTTTGGGGATGTGGAGCACCCCTTCATCAACCATTGCTCCCTGGTGCACTCTGATCTGGAGTGGTAGTACCTGTTAGGGTTCCATCTATGGGTTAAATAGAAAAATGTGTTTATAAACAAAAATGAGTATCCATTAAGAATGAATGTATTTTAAAACTTTGTCGGCATTAGATGACCCATTGAGGTTGATATGCCATAAAACAAAAACAATCAAACAATTTTCAGGGGAGATTGATTGTTTGTGTCACATGATGTTATTGTGAAGAATGCTTTATTTCTTTCACCTGTCTGCTGCTCTCAACTAGGGCTTATTTTAAAGGGAAAGCTTCTATTAGAATCATCCTGAAAAATCACGCTAGGTCTTATATTCCAGGTGGGTCTTATTTTTGGGGAAACACAGTATTTCCCAAGGGTAGTGTCAACTTAGGAACCACAAGGTTCCTGGTTCAATACCAGCCCTCACCAACTCAATATACAAGTAGTACATGGATTTGTGCGGTAAAGTAATGAGTTGGTGGTAGGTGTGACGCTCCACTTCAAATGCAAGAACAATCTTCTTGGTCTAGCACTAGTGAAAAGGGGATAGGCTCCCTCAATGTCTGTCTGATACCAAATGACTTTACTTTTACTAGCAAATATATGCACCCTCCGGGTGCTAGTATTTAAGTTTTAATATAATAAAATATATTAAATTAGAAAGGCTGATGAAACTGAATAAGAATGCAGATAAAAAGATTTTGAACAGAGGGGGTATGATTGAAAAATAGAACAACTTTGAAACTAACTCTTCCATCATTTTACATTACTCCCGTCTGTCTTTGTTAAATTTTCCTAATTTAACTATTTAGTTAAGATAGAAAGTAAAGAATAATATTACAGTTATTTTTTTCTTGTTAATGGATTTCTTTTAAGATTTATTCCTGAGATTTTTGCTCATATTCAATAAGATAAAACCAAACAATTAGAAATCAATAATACTAAGCATATATTTATTAAAATCAAATTTTTAATATCAAAATGCAAATTAGCCTTACCATTCACACTGTAAACCGCTATTTTGTTGAATATATAAATACAATTGCATGTTATTAGTATGTAGATATGGTCAACAGTCTTAATGATGTAAAACAATTTTATTAATAATTGGGTTTTAGATAAAAAATAAAATCGTGGAGAATGTGATGTAAATAATTAAGGGAATTATGATTTGTATAGTAATATAGTTTCGGTTACAGACAGAAAAACACACAATCTCCATTATAATAAGATTATTAGTCTGAAAGTGAACGAAATAGCGCAACTGGATTTCAAACTCACTTACGCTGATGTCGTAATCTATCACGTTAGCCACTATGCAATGGGAACTACCGATTATTTCATAAGTGTCATTTTTTACCAGGTTTTAAAATGAAAAAAAAAAACTGAAACCCCCCACCCCAGAAATGAATAAGTGAGCAAAAAAAAAAAAAAAAAAAAAAAAAACTCTTAAAAAATATTACACAAAAAGTATAAATATGAACATATAATAAATGCTATCTTAAACTCTAGGCATAAAATAACCCTAGATGAGTTGCCATGCCATTAAAATCACAGAACCATTTTCAGTATAATGACTATGCCACTTTTTTTTAAAAAGGGTTTTCTTAAAAAATAATTTATGCAAAAAGTATTTTTTCTGAATCAATTGGCATATTTTTATTCACTTAAAAATTTAATTATGCACAACATATTTTCTGAGATAAAAATTTTATATTTAAAAAGTTGTTACTAACGATAGTCCTTTTTCTTTACGGAAGACTAAAGGGATATACATTATTCCCCTTATTTTTCCAAATATCCTGATTTTTAGTCTTGGCTTGAACCAACTGTTCAGTGCGCATCTCCTTGTTGTGTTGTTATTTTTTCTTACGTGTTTTGGCCACACTGTGTAACTTTTTTCTTCATATATCTAGACTTCTATAAATTAGCTAAATTGTAAATTAAAAGTTTTGGAAAATCTAATAGTTATTTTGTATAAAGGGAGGTAACTCGGACATGATTTTACTCCTTTGTTGCACCTCCCTATTTATTATTATTGTAGTTTATTTATTTATTTATTATTATTGTTGTAATTGTTTACTTATTATTATTAATATTGTTGTAGTTTATTTATTTATAATTTATTTATTTATATATTTATTCTTAATCATCATCATTATTATTATTGCTGTTGTTTGTTATTTATTATTATTATTGTTGTTGTTGAAAAAAAAAAGTTGCTTGTATTCGTTATTGAACTATTCTATACAATGTATAGAATAGTTCAATAACGGAAATTCCCGTTATTTCTGCGGTAATGTAACAAAGAAGAGGGAAAAAAATGAAATGTAATACTTATATTCCCTATCCAGATAAGACAAAATTTCATTGATTTACTTCTTATCTAGCATCAATGGTATCTCTCTTGATCAGTGCTTCTTAAACTTTTGAAAGTTGTCGACAGGTGACATTTTTTTTAGATGGATATACGGACAGGCGTAAAAAATTAAATAATTTGTTAAAGTTTGAATAAAAAGTATTTATGCAGGTATGTTAAAATTAGCTTTATTTAATACAGAATCCGCCAGTGTCCAGTTCAATGGAAACAGTAAGACTGCTTCTTCTTATTTGTCAATTTATCAAATCTTGGCTCGATAGAAGAGAGTGCCACACGCAATGGTTCTCGAATATCCAAATTGTTCCCGTATTTCATTTTGTATCACATTCATTGTTGAAAAAAAAAAAAAAAAACAATTTCTCATATAAGTATGTTGATGGAAATGGGAGAAAAATATTGAAAGCGATTTCAGCCAGTTGATATTTTTAGAAATATATTTCCAAATTGTACGGCTGTCGCACTTCAAAACTATACAATTTCTTTTAAAAAACATGTGTGACACCTGCTGACCGGTACCGGTGCGGCATACCGGCTATGAAAAACACTTATTATCTTTTTATTTTGTTTTATTTTAATTATTATTATTTTTTAATTTTTTTAAAGAAATACCTGGGGTTTAAAAATCATTAAATTTCATTACATTTCACGGAAATACCCGAAACCTTTGAGACGTTAGGCTTCGGGCAATGTTGTTTTAGGGTTAGGGTTATGCTATTTCGGGAGTTTCCGTAAATCTAATTCTATTTATATGCAAAATGCGATATTTTACATAATATCATTATATTATTACGATATCATTATTTAATAATAATAATAATTATTATGATTATCTCTTGCGCGCTATTCTGCATTTATACCCTTTAAAAAAATTTTTTTTTTTTAAATTTTATTTATTTTGTATTTATCTAGAAATACCTGGGATTTAAATCCACACGTTGGTTCGGATTTATTCAAAGAACATAATTTGGTATCGAGGGTATCTCTCTCGACCGAGAACGGACATTTAATTTCGACTTCCTATCAAATGAAGAATTCACCCAGTTCATGTATTACTGGGGGAAAAAGTAAAAGAAAGTTTACTTAGCTGGATTTGAACTCACCAAGAAGAGATTACTTGGACAACGGCTTCTTCGCAAAAAGCAGAAGAAAAAAAAGATTCAAAGACCTATTATTTTTGGCGTTATGGCTTTGGTAAAGAAAGAACCCGTTTTATTTCCATCCATGTGCCGTTACCGTCTGAATAGACTTTGCGAAAAACAGAATACCAGTCTTTCACCGCGTTGTATATCGTTACTTTCCGAGAGAAGTTCCGACACCATTTTCCCCGTCTCCAATTTTGGAAATCCAAGCAGATCTCAACCATCAATGGAACAATTATTACTTACAACAACAGAAACGAATGTAAGTATTTTTGATTTTATTTATTGGGTACAAATCAAGAATAGTGGGCAAAAGATAGGCACTGCCATTTTGTCGTCTGCTTTTCATTTTAAAAACGAATTAAAATTAATTAAATTTTTAATGAACAATGTTCATTAAGTTAGTACTGATATTCATTGAACATCAGTAAAAAAAAAAAAAAAAAAAAAAAAAAGAAAAAAAGCAAAATAATATTACACATATAATTTATTTTTAATACATTTTAAACTATTTTTTCAGTTCATTTTGCTCAAATATGGCCGTAAACGCTGTCTAAAGATTACGTAAAGTCTGTTTTCTACAAAATAAATTTACCCCCATTCCGATTGAAAAAAAAATACCAAAAATCAGGGAATTATCTGATTTTAATGAAATTTTCAGTATTGATTTATCAATGAATGAATTTGATAATACATCAGTTATTTTATTTCAAAACTTTCTGATTTAATAGGTACCACCAATTTTCCCTGTGAAATTTACCCCCTCCCCCTATATTTAACACAATAAAACTTGCATAAAGGTTAATATTATCTTGAAAAAAAATTTTCCATTCGAAAGAAGAAACATTTAAAAATATATTTTTCAGCTTACGGAAATAATGAAAATTATGATTGAAAAACAATGTTTTCATTTTTGCATCGTTAAATCAACTGAAATTTAACGTAGCCAAAAACAAGTTACGGCAAGAGGATTTTAAAAATTTTTATGAAAAATCAATTAATGGTCCGATTTTCACAAAAATTTCCATAGCGATTTACCTTTGGATGTAAATATGTCTGAAATAGTTTTTTCCTAAAATAATAGGGGAAATATTTTTTACGAGATCTATCCCCCCCCCCTATTTTATTTTATGAGATATGAAAAAAATAAACCGAAAAAAAAACGATTTTTGCTTTTTTTTCTATGAAGATAAGAGTCTGAATAACTATATCAAAAGATTTGTATAATATTCAAGGCAGTAATTTTTGTAGAAAAAAATCATGAATTCTGAAATAAAAAGTGCTAAAAAATGTCATATTATTATTTGAAAACTTTTTTTTTTCTTTTTCAATTGATATGTACTATATTCTATTAAATTGTCAAGAAATTTTTTATTTATTTAAGAAATTAATTTTTAAGAGATTTTAAATCTTTTGTGTGCTTAAATAATTTGTTTGTTTTTTTAATGTTTAGGAATTTTTTTTTAGTGTATTATACAAATCAAATTTTTCACAAATATTTAAATATAATATAACACTGAATTTTAGAATTCAGGTGAACTAAAAAATTTTCCGATCCACGATATATTAATATTTTTAAGAGAATTTAAGAGTTTTTATTGCTGAATAGTAATGTTTGATTCTTATATTATACAGAAGAGTAAAACTGACAATATTTGTAATACTTATTGTCTTTTCTTTGCTTTAGTTACACTATAGGTTCAACTAAAAAAATATTCCAGAGTTATTCTGAAACTTCCATTAAAAAAAAAAATCTTTCAAAAATCGTTGAAAACCAATAATCAGTTATTGAATATGCACAAGAAAACAATTATGTCGAATACAGCAACCCATACATTTAAATGTATAATTGTCAAAGAGAGATAATATGTAAATTTACAGTCCCCGTTTCTACATAAAAATCACCTTTTGCAAGTTAAATGAATTGTTTTATTTATTTTTCAAGATAATGGTGTAATTTTTGCCAATCAGATAATTTGATATTTGAATTAACTGTTTCTCTTTGTAACAACTCTGTATGATTGTTCCTTTTTTTTTTTTTGCAGGTTTTTTCAAAAACAAAGTTAAATATTTACTTTCGTTTATTCAATATGGCCTAAACTGATCATGTGACTCGATTTTGGAGATACCTATGATTTAATTAGGTATTTCTGCTATGATAATATATAAAATTCATTTAAAATATGAATAGCATGATGTTAAGTTTAAAATGTCATATTTTTAGATTCTAATGAATGATCATTCCTTAGAATCTCATTTTACTTGTAAACTCCCAAAGTAACCTAACACTAATCCTAACTCCGATAAAACAGAGTTCATGAGCTTCAAAAAGAAAGGAGGCATCTCCACACTAGATGGTAAGCCCCTTAAGCCTGTAGAACAATTCACATACCTAGGTAGTAATATCTCATCCACAGATGATGATATTAATGCATGAATAGGAAAGGCATGGCTGGCCACAAACAAACTGTCAGGCATATGGAAATCTGATCTTACTGACAAGCTGAAGCGATATTTCTTCCAGGCTGTAGTTATATCAGTACTGTTATATGGCTGCACCACCTGGACCCTGACGAGGCGCCTTGAGAGTAAGCTAGATGGGACCTGCACAAGAATGTTGCGTGCAGTATTGAACAAGTTGTGGAAACAGCACCCCACTAGGGAACAGCTGTATGGACACCTGCCCCCTATCTCACAGAGCATCCGAGTGAGATGAACTAGACATGCAGGACACTGCTAGAGAAGCAAGGAAGAACTCATAAGCGATGTTCTCCTGTGGAAGCCAACACATGGGCATGCTAGTGTGGGACGCCCAGCAAGGACCTACATTGACCAGCTATGTAAAGATGCTGGCTGCAGTGAGGAAGAACTCCCAGGTGCAATGAATGATAGGGAAGGCTGGCGAGAGATTGTCATGGATATCCGTGCAGACTGCGCGACATGATGATGATGAATGCTAACATCTCAAAAGTTTCCAGTTATTCTGTGAAATGTAATGTTTTTTATACGTAAGTAAGTAAAGTCGTCGGGGCGGCCTGAAGTCGGTATAGCCAATCAGCGAGGGAGTCTATCCCCTTTTCACTAGCGCTAGACCAAGGAGATTGTTTTTTTGGCATCTGAGGTGGAGCGCCACACCTACCATCAGCTCCTTACTTTACCGCACATATCCCTGTGCTACTCATACTCTTAGTTGGCGAGGACCCGAATCCAACTAGAAACCATGTGGTTTCTAGCCGAACGCTCTACCGAATGAGCTAACCTGGCCCTATTATCTCTTGCGCGCTAAGCTGGATTATTTCCTATAACTCTAACCTAAAATTTTTTTTTTTTTTTATAGCACTTTTGGAATCATTGGGCCAAAAAGCTTTTCTAAAACAACTTTTAGAAGTAGGCAAGTCTCTATTTTTTTTTTTTTTTTTTTTTTTTTGTGCTCACTCCCCAAAAATTTGGAGAGCTAAAAATCGGCATAACTCTGCCAATTTTTGGAATTGGAAGCTCAAATTTTGGGATTGTCTTACTTTAACATAGTCCACACCCAAACAAAATTTCAGAAATTGGGTGACATGGTTTGGGTGATTTGACATGGAATTACCCACATTTGTTTTGATTTATGCATGATTGCCCACTATAAAATGACTTCATATCTCTTCTGGCATAGAAGGAAGTAAAAAAAATAACTATTACTTTAATTGTTTAGTGGACCAAAATAAATTGTGATTGATTTGAAAATAAGAAGAATAATTGGTTAAATATCATTTCCTTATTTGATGCCATTGTAATCAATGCATTGAACCCGACCAGAAACAACAATAAAATTGAAACCTTAAATTTACACAAAAATATGTACTTGGCAAAATACTGAGTCAGATGGACTCATAAATCCACCGATTTTTATTTATTTAACCACTTTGCAAGGCACAAATAGGGTGGGGGTTAAAACCTCATAAAATCGGCTAATTCTTTGAAGTGACCACTTTCTTTGCTAGCATTGTAATCTAGCATCAAACACTACCTGAAACGACAATAAAATCGACACCTTCAATTTACACGAGAATATGTACTTTCCAAGGTAGGGGTTTTTGAAGCCTCATATCTCCCCCAATTCTTTGAAGTGACCACTTTCTTCGCTAGCTTTGTGATCTAGCATCAAACACTACCTGAAACGACAATAAAATCGACACCTTCAATTTACACGAGAATATGTACTTTTCCAAGGTAGGGGTTTTTGAAGACTCATATCTCCCCCAATTCTTTGAAGTGATCACTTTCTTTGCTAGCATTGTAATCTAGCATCAAACACTACCTGAAACGACAATAAAATCGACACCTTCAATTTACACGAGAATATGTACTTTTCCAAGGTAGGGGTTTTTGAAGCGTCATATCTCCCCCAATTCTTTGAAGTGATCACTTTCTTTGCTAGCATTGTAATCTAGCATCAAACACTACCTGAAACGACAATAAAATCGACACCTTCAATTTACACGAGAATATGTACTTTTCCAAGGTAGGGGTTTTTGAAGCCTCATATCTCCCCCAATTCTTTGAAGTGACCACTTTCTTCGCTAGCTTTGTGATCTAGCATCAAACACTACCTGAAACGACAATAAAATCGACACCTTAGATTTACACAAAAATATGTACTTTCCAAGGCAGGGGTTTTTGAAGACTCATATCTCCCCCAATTCTTTGAAGTGACCACTTTCTTCGCTAGCTTTGTGATCTAGCATCAAACACTACCAGAAACGACAATAAAATCGACACTTTTGATTTATATGAAATTATATACTTTGCAAGGGGAGGGTAGGATTAAAGCCTCATAAATCCACCAATTCTTTGAATTAACCACTTTCTTCAATGGCAGTGTAATCTATTAAAAGTGTCTTATAAGCCACTACATATGGTGTATGGTGATGTAGAAGAATACTGATTGGCTGGATATCATTTCCTTGTACAGAATAAATATGAGAACAACTCACAACTAAATAATAACAAGGATATTTTATTACCTGAGCAAACTTAACAAAAGAGAATACAAGTATGACATGCGATACAAAGGAGAGCTTATGGAGGTGTGTGGTGTGTACATAGTTGATCAGTGGCTGGATAGTCTCATTAATTGGTAAGGTCATGTGACGGCCCAATCTATGGGAAAGTTAGGAGATTCAGTGATGAGAGCCTTGTATTCGAATGTGCAATGCCGTCTTCTGGATTCTTCTCCCCGCGTGTGTTATAATATCGGGTCTCCAGTAATGAATATCAACACAAAATCTATGTCTCTGTGATCCTGGTTTTAAGAAGAATTAGATAAGATGGGCGCAGAGCGAGAACCAACAGATGAAGGAGAAATCCGAAACGATCCCAAAACGACCAGCAACAAAACCGAGAAGTTTAGAAGATCTAGAAAAAGGAGAAAACCACAACGACTACTACTAATAATAATACTAATACTACTACTACTACAATTATTATTTTATTACCTGAGCAAACTTAACAAAAGAGAATACAAGTATGACATGCGATACAAGGGAAAGCTTATGGAGGTGTGTGGTGTAATGATTACTACTGTAGGAAATGGACACAGTGACCAGAGTTCAAGTCCTGGACAAGGTTGTTTGTATTTCACATAATGCTAATGTTTTATTATTTTTCACTGACAGGGAATACTGTGGATGGATTTGGATTAGAGTTCTGGCTTGATGTAGGATACACATGTCACCTACTCAGTTCTGATCTACTCTGCAGTCTTTTTCCTCCTCCTCTTCAGAGAGTCCGGTTTGAATCGTTAGGGGGAGATAACTCTTCCTAACAGCTAATATCTTTGGGAAAGGTATGAATCCTGATTAGTATTATCTGCATTATTCGGACTATTGTCCTCATCTTCATTGTTATCTGTACAACGCAGATAATACTAATCATCAAGCCTCATCTCAAACATTCAGAGAAATAGTATGAATCCTGGTAAAGTTTTGTTTTTTTCAACTTGAGTCTTTTCAATCAACAACAATAATCCCTTTCCTGCAACAGTCTCTCTGCCACCATGGTAATCCCTTTCTTCTAACAGTCCTTCTGCCGCAACAATCTCAGTAGTCGTCCTCCGTACCGAATTTTACCACTCTTTCCTTCCCTTGCTTGGATCATTCTTCCAGTGGCAGCGAACACCTGTTTTTATTATGGCTCACCCAGCTGCCATGCAAATTATGTATCGTCTCATCGGGGTCTCTTGTGCACGGCACAGGTGATTCTTTGCCGCTTATGTCAGTGGGGATTGGGTATACCCATTACAAATCCAACTTGTTGCTGTGACGGAGAACGAGAAAGGAAAAAGAGCAAGACATTGTCTTGCCTGCCAGGATCGAACTCGCGTCCTACCGCATGCAAAAACAAATGCGTTTTGGGCACTGGACGGACGCGAGGTTTGACTGATGTGCCCGGATGTTTGGCCCATAAAATAACAAGTGAGTCGAGCGCTGGGCAGTCAGCGATGAAGCGCTTTTCAGTAAAGAAATGGATTTTAGTCAAACAGAAACAAAACTAAATAGGAAATGTGAAAACTAAATAGGAAAGATTATTTTGACTACGATGACGGATTTTCCAGCTGCTAGATGAAGAATGTGTTGACCAACAGAGGGTTTGGCTTGTGAGAAGACCGAGAGCTCGCTTGTTTTTGGTTCCCCCTCGGTGGGAGCTTGTTGATAGATTCGAAGGTCTATTTCACCCCATATATTTCCCCCCTTCTATAGTTGCATCTGTCTATCTGTTCCAAAATAAAAACTAGTGTTTACATTGTTTTACATAGAGGCACATGGAGTAATGGTTACAGTTGTAAAAAATGTACACAGTTGTTATATACTGATGTTTTCACAGTACCAAATTGATACAACCTTGTATACCCTTCTTACTTCTTACTTCTAGTCGTCTCTTCTTCTGGCCGGCTTTGCTATTCTGATCGTCTATCATCTTGGTCTGATCTAGCGTCTGGGGACTTCGGTCTGGTTTTCCATACTAGGGATTTCTCCTTATCAGAAGCCCTGTGTCATTGTTAGTTTTTAGGTAATAAACACAAGACTTTGATTTACGTTGATGTTACTTTATTTATAAATCCCCAAACCAGACGTCTGCGCAGATCCTTACATCTTGCTAGCTCGGCTTCTAACTCCTAACTGGCTGAGTTACTTCTATCCTTAAACCAGAACAGGGTCTTCTATGCCTTCCGGTTCTCACGATTTATCCCCGGAAAGCAAGATGAGAGTGAGGTCAAGCATTGTCAGTCATCTTTCAAGGCTGTGGGCTGCACTAATCGCCATTATGTTTTCTACACTATTGCCATAATCATTAGGTATCTAATAATTATGTAACACAGTGAGAGAAGTTCAAATCCAGGATGAGGCTGTTTGCATTTCACATAGTGCTAATACCTTTAGGAAAAGTATAAATCTAACTGTTCTTCCTCCAGCTATGGGTAAATAGGAGAGCAGACTGGGCTCTTTAGCCTTAGTTAGGCATGCAGTCTAGGAGAAGGAAAACTCTGAATTCAAACCGTTTAAACTCTGCTTAGAGTGGTAACTACTAGAATAGGCTCAGTCCTAATTAGTGATCTATTTCATTGGGCTTTTTAACCTTGTTTAGGCAACCAGTCTAGGAGAAGGAAAACTCTGAATTCAAAACTGTTAAACTCCGCTTAAGAATTTCTCTGGATTTTTTAGATGAAGCTTGATGATTAGTATTATCTGCATTATTCTGGCTATTGTCCTCATCTTTATTGTTATCTGTACAACATTTCAGGCGATGTGCCTCTGAGTCAGACAAGAAATACCTGAAGAAGGCCGGAGGCACATTGGCCAAAACGTTGTACAGATAACAATGAAGATGAGGACAATAGTCCGAATAATGCAGATAATACACCACTTAAGAAATTTACCTTGTGTCACATCCTGTTCATGTGGAGGGTTGGGTAAATATGTATACAGAGCAAAATGTTTGAGTATGAAAAATTGGTCAAAAAAATCTTTTATTATATATGAATAGGTATTTACTCAGCCCATTTGTCATGGGTAGGAGGATTCGACACAAGAGCATCCACCGAAGATCAAACTTGCTATTCAGTAATAATGGATCTGTGGGACAAGCTTGCTAACCATTACAAAATGGGACACCATTGTTCATTATATGAGTATATATATGGTAAGTTGTAGTTAATGGACACAGCAAGACGAGTTAAAATCCTGGACACAGCTATTTGCATTTCACATAACACTAATAATACTCGTGGGAAAGGTATGAATCCAACTATTCTCCCTTTAGCTATGGGTAAATAGTAGGACAGACTGGGATCTTTAAACTTGGTTAATGAAAGAAGCATCTAAAACCAATGGAAGTGAAATCTAAATTAAATGTAATTGTTTGTGTTTTTTATCCACTATTCTATTATTTTTACTCACACACACACACACACACAGAAAGGTGTGTCAAAAAAGTATCGAGATTTTAGGTACTTTTTGACACACCTTGTATTCTGAAAAATTAACGTTTCATTCGTTTTTCATTTCTATCTTGGTAAATACAGCTTTAAAATCTGTACTTTTTGACACACCTTGTATTCTGAAAAATTAACGTTTCATTCGTTTTTCATTTCTATCTTGGTAAATACAGCTTTAAAATCTGTTCTTTTCGACACACCTTGTATTCTGAAAAAAATTTAATGTTACATTTATTGTTCATTTCTATCTTGATAAATACAACTTTAAAACCTGTACTTCTGCACACATCTGAAAAAAATTAACATTACATTTATTGTTCATTTTCTATTCAGTACTTTTTTGACATACCTTGTATATATATTGTAAGTAATAGCGCAATTTTCAAACTCCATAATTTGAGTCGGTCAACACTTTAAAACAAAAGTTTAGAAAAAAAACTAAAGTCGACATTATCAAGTAGAGATCAGCTGGGGGCCTACCTCATGGTTAGGGAGTGGCTAGTTTCCCACCAGTGTTAGTGGTCAATCATTCAGTTGGTCAAAATATTTTATTATGGTCTTGGATTTTAAATATTAACAACATTGAACACTTGCACCTTCGATCAAGGTAGAAACATTAATATTTAAAAATAAACAAATAAAAGTCCACACAGCCCACACGTTTTTTTATGAGAATTAAATTTTACTTAGTTTGATATATAGATCTCGGATTCCATCTCTTGTTTGTATCGTCATTAAATAATTAGATCACTACCAAGTATTGGACCCCCCCCCCCCCCAATAAAACACACAACCAATGGTTTTATAACAATTAATCTTTGCTTTGTTTGATATACAGATCTCTGATTCATCTCTTGTTTGTATCGTCATTAAATTAATTAGATCACTACCAAGTATTGACCCCCCCCCAACAAAACACACAGCCAATGGTTTTTATGACAATTAATTTTTTATTTTGTTTGACATACAGTTCTCAGATACCATCTCTTGTATCATCATTAGCCGCCCTGTTGGCTGGGGCATTAGAATGCACTGACTGCCCCTCTGCAGAGGGGTAAGACTCCCACAATGGGGCCACTTGTTGGCCGTGAGTGGCGACCCGTGATGCTCAAGAATAGAACCCAGATGGTTGAGTAAGCCATGACTTGCAATACTCCACTTTGGCCCTTTCTTGGGCTAGACGGACGGTCGGAGAGGCCCCCTCTGATTAATCGGCTGCCCTAGCACTTACATGAGTGTACCAACCCTATTGCCCTTATGGCAAGCCCCAAGCCCTTTTTATCATACAGGTGCTAGAAGGCGGTGGATGAGGGTCTTCATGTCTTGAGAATGATGTTAAACTCTATCTGATGGTGAGGTTCCATTTCTGGAGGTTTGGGGAATGTGAAGCACCGCTTCATCAACATTGCTCCCTGGTCTACTCTGACCTGAAGTGCTACTACCTGTTATGGTCCCATCTATGGGTTAAATAGACAAATGTGTTTATAATAAAAATTGAGTATCCATTACTATTGTGGGGTTTTAAGGGTCAAAAATAAGACAAACGACTGGTAAAAATGGATACAAATGTATTGAACAACAAGGAGTAGAAATTACAGCAAATAAACTGGAGATTACGTCCGACCATACAGTTACGAGCTGACTCGCATTGCTTTGTGTCAAGCCACAATTGTTCCTATTACTTATAGTGGTCGTCGGCGCATTCCATTTATGTCCATAGGCTATATCATCTATAACAATTACAAAACTTTATTGGCATTACATGACCCACTGAGGTTGATATGCTGTAAAACAAACCAAACTTATTTTGGTATACAGATTTCAGATTCCATCTCTTGTATCGTCATTAAATAGTTACATCACCCCTTCATCACCATTGCTCCCTGGTCCACTCTGACCTGGAGTGGTAGTACCTGTTAGGATCCCGTCTATGGGTTAAATAGAAAAATGTGTTTATAAAAAAAATGAGTATCCATTAAGAATAAATTTATTTCAAAACTTTATCAGCATTAAATGACCCACTGAGGTTGATATGCCATAAAACAAAACAAACCAAACTTAGTTTGACATACAGATCTTGGATTCCATCTCTTGTTTGTATTGTCATTAAATAATTAGATCACTACCAAATATTGACCCCCCTCCCCCAACAAAACACACAGCCAATAGTTTTATGAGAATTAATTTTTTACTTTGTTTGACATACAGTTCTCGGATTCCATCTCTTGTATCCTCATTAAATAAATACATCAAGTATTTAAAAAAATCTCCAAAAAACCCCACAGTCAATGATTTTATGAGAATTAAATTTTTATGTTGTTTGGCAATCAGATCTAAGATTCCATTTGAGTGAATATTTAGATCAGTTTTTTTTTAACCGTGTTCATCTCATGGCACAATGAGATGGGCAATAATTGACCGAGGTACACCATCAGTATGTAATAACAGAACTGCTCACGTGACTTTCGGAAACATTTATTCACGCACGCTCAGAATTGCAGAGGCATGGAATAAGCTGCTCGCGTCTGTTGTAGGCTGCCAAAACACTGAATCTTTCAAAGCCTCCGTGCTTCCTGTAGTCCGCCGACACTATACCTGATGCCCTTCTCCACACACATACGTGCATATTACTACTGTAAACTGTTCATGTAAAGTAAAGTCAACGGGGCGGCCTAAAGTCAGTATCAGCCAGTCAGCGAGGGAGTCTATCCCCTTTTCAATAGCGCTAGACCAAGGAGATTGTTTATAGCATCTGAGGTGGAGCGCCACATCTACCATCAGCTCCTTACTTTACCGCACAGATCCCTGTGCTACTCATATGCTGAGTTGGCGGGGACCGGTATCGAACTAGGAACCTTGTGGTTTCTAGCCGAACGCTCTACCGACTGAGCTAACCCGGCCTGACACTAATACATTACTCTGTGTACTTGACATGAGACTTTGATGAGTTGTGGTGCACCTGAGCACTGTACACAATAAATTTCATTATTTCATTATTATTAAATTCTGTCATAAGAAAGGAATAAAGACAAGACAACTATTTTGTGTTTAAAAGAGGGTTTATTATATGCGGTGTGTGTGAGACTACCTGTTCTGCACTCTGCACCTTCGATGCACGATGTCTAGATCCCCAAACGTTGTGAAATTCTGCGCTGGCCGAGTTGAAGGGCACGAGTTAGAGATAGGCTCACAAGGATTAAAAACAAACAACAACTACAAGTGTTTGTAAACAAGACGTGGATGGAAGAAGAGGTGTGTGTGACTTCACTGTCTATCCAACTGGCTGCTACTGGCTATCCCACCTCAATGGTCCAAGTTCTAACTGCCTCAGTGCTGGAGTTTAGCTGTATTTATGTCAAACTCTCCTTCCCCAACTATCTTCTCCGGACCACACAGATGGCCAGTACTTAAATCGAATCGACGACTTCTAGTCGTCATTAACCCTTAAAATTAAAGCAATCAAATATTTTTCCAGACTTAATGTCTTCAATACTTTGAACATTAATTTTTTTTCAAAAGAGAATTCCTCATAAAAAATAGCCTCTTTGCTTTTAATATCTGGGTGCATAAGATATTATCACTAAGTGGCCTAACTTCATGGTGGTCGTACATGTCTCTTAAACTTTACGGCCTAATCTTTGGATTCGTAAAAAGGTCAACCACCGACCCCTTTTACTTATGCCTGGCTTTAACCTATTCTCTTTCTTATTCATTTATTTATTTATTCATTCTGACCATGTTCGTCTTCAATCATAGTATCACATGTGAAGAGTTTGCTAAAACTTAAAGCTTTTAGCGGTCTTTGAGTCACATAAAGTAGTAACAAGTAATGTACAATTATCTTTGTTGAGTTCTTTTAGGGTGAAGAATTCGGTTGTAGGCTCATTCATTGTCATGTTTGTGTCTGTTCTAGTAGTCAGTGGTGGTGACAGCTAAGAATTTCGGCCGTGTTGGCTAACTGACAATTGATGCTGTGCTTCCAGGAGAGACGTGTGTTATCTCTCTGATTACTGTTATTGTTCATCAGGACGTCCGGCTTCGTCCACTGCTTTTTACTGTTCTGCCTATTTCTAGGGTCTTTGCCCCACCCTTCCAGTCCCTTACTTCTGGTCCCGGGTCAGAGGAAGAAACCCATATTTTTCAAAATAAACATATAATTGTTGAAATTTTTTATATAAGGCGTGTGTTAAATGCCCACTCTTATTTATAGACTCTGCGATAATCATGTGACTATATTCTTGGCCAATCACTGGCAGTACTGCTGATATTGTTATTTATACTGGCTGTTCTGGTCATACCTATGCATATTGCTTTGAAGCTTCGTGGATAACGGAACATAGGATTATATCACTGGACCTTTGACACTACGTAGGATTCCATAACTCAGGACTTATTCACTTACCAAAGGATTCTATAACTCAGGACTTACTAACTTTAAGTCCTTTTCAACTGGCCAAGGATGGCGGTCAGAAACTTAACAATAATTATTTCATCATTTAAAATTTAAAAGAAAAGCAATAGTGAAAATGTGCTACAAGTGTAGCATAATTAAAACAGAAAATATTAAATTAAAACAAAGAATATGAAAGTAATAGAATAAAAATATAAGAGGATGATCAACCGTCCTCAACACTCACAGCACACACACGGAAGCTTCATGGTACACTAGTGTGCCGTGGCACACTGTTTGAAAAACTCTGATTTAGGTGCTGAAAAACTGTTGAGAGAAAAATCAGAGAAACAGAAAAGAGATCTAAATGAAGAATTAGATACTATATCAATGAATTTTTTAGATGAGGCTTGATAATTTGTATTACTTGCATTATTCAGACTATTGTCCACATCTTTATTGTTATCTGCACAATGTTTTGGCTGATGTGACCTCCAGCCTTCTTCAGGTATTTCTTGTTGAACTTGGGAACCTTCTCTTTTGAACTCTGGAACCTTCTCTTTGAACTTGGAACCTTCTCTTTGAACTCTGGAACCTTCTCTTTGAACTCTGGAACTTCTCTTTGAAGAACCTTCTCTTTGAACTTTGGGAACCTTCTCTTTGAAACCTTCTCTTGAACTTGAACCTTCTCTTTGAACTCTGAACCTTCTCTTTGAACTCTGGAACCTTCTCTTTGAACTCTGGAACCTTCTCTTTGAACTCTGGAACCTTCTCTTTGAACTTGGGAACCTTCTCTTGAACTCTGGAACCTTCTCTTTGAACTGGGAACCTTCTCTTTTGAACTCTTGGAACCTTCTCTTTGAACTCTGGGAACCTCTCTTTGAACTCTGGAACCTTTCTCTTTGAACTTGGGAACCTTCTCTTTGAACTTGGAACCTTCTCTTTGAACTCTGGAACCTCTCTTGAACTCTGGAACCTTCTCTTTGAACTCTGGGAACCTTCTCTTTGAACTGGGAACCTTCTCTTTGAACTCTGGAACTTCTCTTTGAACTTGGGAACCTTTTTGTCAAACTTGGGAGTCTTGATGTTGTAATTGTAAACCTAACCCTTTATTAAGTCCATGGGAGTAGACTGTACTCATTCTGTTAATCATGACTGGGTACAAGTGTTAAGCTATGTTAATTATTCTATGTTATTGTCACCCTTGACTAGGATTGAACCTGTGTCCCAGAGATAACTGTCATTTACAACTTTATTAACTCGCCTATATCCACCATGCCAACAGTCTACCCTCGTGGATTGAATAAAGGGTTAGGTTCCATAAAAACATATATGTATATACACACACACACAAATATATCAATTCTCATACAATGGACACACGCACACCACACACACACATACACACATATATTATACACACACACACACACACACACACAGATATATATGTATGTATTTATATTATACTCACACAAATATATCCATTCTCATACAAGGACCCACACACACACATCAATTCTTATACAAGATGCACACACAGGCTTTATATATATATATATATAATATATATATATACTTTACCTATGCTTTCACAGCTCCTGTTGTCTGAGATTATATTTTATTTGGTTGGTGATGACTGTATTGAGCTGTGGTTTGATTTTGTTAAACATTGAGAAAGGAAAAAGAAAGGAAAAAAAAAAGGGGCGGGGAAGGAAAAAAAGAAAGTGAAAAGAAAAGAAACCAATCCTAAGACCAGTCCAAATTGTTCTTCTGTCGGAAAATCGATCCTGTTTCCCATAAAATTCAAGTATTGTAGTCAATTGGTTCAACAAAGGAGGAGGAGTAGTCGGAGGAGGATGAAAACAAAAGAAAAGAAAAAAATTCAACATGTTTGGCAGGAAAGAAACAATTAAAGCTTTCAGTTTCTGTTTATGATCTCTTAAATTGTTTTCTAGCAAAAAATAAATAAATAAAAGAATAGATAAATAAAATAAAGATAAATAAAAAATAAATAAATAAATAAATAAAAAAGAATAAATAAATAAAAAAAAAAGAAAAAAAATGTGAGTAAATTCCTTTGCTTCTCACCAACCAACAGAACATCTTATGACCACTTCATATTGCAAATCGGTTGTATACAGTTAAAGAGGTCTTCTAAAAAAGACTTGGATTATTTCGGGATTAGCCTGCCCGGATTATAATTTACTAGATTAAATCTTGGGGGTGGGTGGGTGAATGCTTTATCTGACAATTTATTTCTGTTTGTCAAAATAATTCTTGACTATACGGTTTTTCGGCTATAGGACATCCCATTATGATGTAATGGTGAGAAAGATAGTCTCACAGATCCATTATGACTGAATAGCAGGGCTCAACATTAATTAATGTTGTCCCGGGGACGATAAAAATTACATCTGGGATGATCAATTCATCATCCGGGACAGTTTGCCGGGGATGGTAAAAATTTTTTCCTAAAAGTTAGTACTACATTCCAATAATGGCCGTCCATTGATTGCTGAATTCTGACCTCAAAATGAGGCTATGGCACCGCAGGTCTATTCTCAAAGCCATGTAATGAATAATGGTGAAGGGAGATAGTTTAAAAGGACCGAATTATGTACTACTAACCTTACTCAGGGTAACTTAAAGTAAAAAAGTATTTTTTTTTTTAGCTCAAAGCACACTAGGAAATGGATTTTTTGTCCAAATATCCAGAATTATCACTGCTTCAACTTTTCTTAATGTTTTATTACATGTTATTATGCTACTGATGACTGACAAGTATAGATGATGCTGATGAATTAAACAAAAATATTTTGATTTTGGGACGGTCCAAACCCCATTTAGGATGGTCCAAACCCTATTCGGGATGGTTGATAATTTTTGTTTGGGACGGTCATGAAAAAAGTTAGTGTCAGGGCCTGCTGAATAGTAATTGTTTCTGGATGCCCCATACTTGTAACCTTGAGCTCTCAACTTGGACTATACCAATTTTGATATTTTGGTATTAAAAAAGGTTCTGCTTAGAATCATTCCTAACATCAAATTACCTGGTTATCTATTATTATACTAATGACACAAAAATTATACTAAATTATTCCTTACTTTTAGGATTGAATTATGTTGGAAAAAAATTCTGTTTTAATTGGTTCTAATTAGTCGTAATTTGCAATTAAGTCAAAAACCAACCAATCTCTTACTTTACTCTGTGTCTATCTCTTTCTTCCCCTCTATGTATCTCTTGACTACCTCCTCGTTATATAATATAAGTTTCTCTGGAGAGTAGAAAGAGAGAGAGAGAGAGAGCCGGGAGAATTTGGAATGTATTTCTGTTAAATTTCACAACCAGCAACCCTTAGCTTAAATGAGGTCAAACATTTCCTTTCTTAGAAAGTTAATAAAATGATTTTAAGATTTTGTCTGGCTGTATTTATTAAAAAAATTTTCATTCACTTTGTTAACTCCCTTTTCCTTAATCTCAATTATCTACCAGAGCTGAATGGGTGACCCAATGGTTCCCGTTTTGTCTAGTGTATATATATATATATATATATAAAAAAAAGAAGGTCCGCAAAATGCATCGTTCTCAGAAAAAATGTTTTATTCTTTTTATTTCACATACGCAACACGTGTTTTAGATATTCTGGTATCTTTTTCAGGCTTTGATCAATACATATATTGATATACATATATATATACACATATATATATATATACATAGGTTGTGCGTGTTTCTGTAATTTTTCTGTTATGTTATGTTATGTTATATATATATATATTAAATACTCACAAAAAATTATTCGTACAGCCATCAATTTTGAATATCTTTATGCATTTCTCAGAAAAAGATTCATCAGAATTTTTTATTGTTTTAATATAATACAAAATTCTGATGAAGCTTCTAAAATCAACAGAGGCGAAATATTAATTGATATTTAATTGTCAGTGTTTTGTTGTTCACTTTTTCCTCAACTTTTACTATATATATATATATATATATATATGCTTAATTGGAGTCGTACCTAATTTTGAAAATTAATTAATTAATAATGAATTAGGCGGGAATACCTATTAAATGTATGGCTAAACAAATCGAGAAAAATCAATCTCTGTATGTACATTTCGGCCTGTACATACAGAGATTGATTTTTCTCGATTTGTTTAGCCATACATTTAATAGGTATTCCCGCCTAATTCATTATTAATTAATTAATTTTCAAAATTAGGTACGACTCCAATTAAGCACTTATTCTCCAAAAAATTATCGGCAAAAAGCCATTCTAAACAAACCTTGTTTACAATATATATATATATATATATATACATACCAACCCCTCCGCATGAGCAGAATGTGACAAATTGTCAGTTTCTAAAGAAGAGTTTAACAGATTTGAATTCAGAGTTTTCCTTCTCCTAGATTGGTTGCCTAACCATGGTTAAATTGCCCAGTCTGTCCTATTTCATTTACATATTTACCAAGCCCTCCGCACGAGAAATGTGTGATATAAGGTCACTTTCTTAGGCGGAGTTTAACAGGTTTGAATTCAGAGTTTTTCTTCTCCTAGATTTGTTACCTAACCAACGTTAAAGAGCACAGTCTGTCCTACTATTTACCCATTGCTGAAGGGAGAATAGTTGGATTCATACCTTTCCCAAGGGTATTAGCACTATGTGAAATGCAAACGGCCTCATCTCATCATTTGAACTCGACTCATCATGTCCATTTCTTATGATGGTAACCATTACACCATGTGCCACCTTATATATATATATATATATACACACACACACACAGAGGAGGGAGTCAAAAAGTAACACCATTTTGTTTAGGACTGGTATAATTACCAACAGAAGAACGTGTATCCTACATCAAAATGAAGCCGATCCTCTGTGGATCACATCCCTACTTCTCTACATAGTCACCGTTTCTCTCAATAGCAAAGTCCCACCTTCGAAACCCTATTTCATGGGGCCAAAGATAGTCTGAAGGTGCTAAATCTGCTGAGTATGGTGGATGTGATGAAGTTCTCAAACTGAATGAAGTGATTTTCTTCCTTATGCTTGTGTGTGGTCAATCATTGTCATGCAGAAGGAGGACATTGTCGATTGCCAAGTTGGGTTTTCCTCGTCGGATTCTTGCTCTGATCCTCGTTAGGGTCTCAATGTAGGCCTCAGAGTTTAAAAATAACTTCACATGAAATAAAGAAAATGGCATTTCTTTTTGACTGACCCTTATATATATATATATATATATATATATATATATATATATATATGCCATCTCAAACAGACTTAAGTCTGTTTGTTTACTTTCATATATCTATATATATATATATATATATATATATATGATGGACTCTCCTGTTGATCGACATATGAGTGTTCATACAGTGAACATCCACACAGTGATTTGTTTATAGTGGTGAAGGCTTGTGTTGGACCATCCACACTTTTTGGCACAGTCTATAGGAAAGAATTGGTACATCAAGGGTTGCCACAAACCCAATCAACGACTGACCTCAGGAATTTTTAATTCAGAGTTATCCCTCTCCTAGACTGGTAATATATATATATATATATATATATATATATATATATATATATATAAGTCAAATAGGTAATAGAAATATAGGAATTAAAATGGTCACTGTAGTATCATAGAAACCACATTTGTTTTTTGGCTGCTATACCCACACGGAATATCAGGGTTCAGTAAAAAAGTAAAGTCTTCGGGGTGGCCTAAAGTCGGTATCAGCCAATCCCCTTTTCACTTGCGCTAGACCAAAGAGATTATTTTAGCATCTGAGGTGGAGCGCC
This sequence comes from Doryteuthis pealeii, assembly GCA_023376005.1. Taxonomy (NCBI): domain Eukaryota; kingdom Metazoa; phylum Mollusca; class Cephalopoda; order Myopsida; family Loliginidae; genus Doryteuthis; species Doryteuthis pealeii. The sequence continues at coordinate 47,130,211 of CM042174.1, read as the reverse complement.
ACACCTAGCATCAGCTCCTTACTTTACCACACAGATCCATGTGCTACTTATACGCTGAGTTGGCGAGGACCGGTATCGAACTAGGAACCTTGTGGTTTCTAGCCGAACGCTCTACCAACTGAGCTAACCCGGCCCATATCAGGGTTCAAGTACTTCTCAAATATCTGTATCTCTAAAATAGACAAGTGTAGAAATTCACAAACTTTATAGCAACACTTTAATGTGACATAGATAAAGTCTCTTTTGTCAGTTTTTCTTTAATTATGAACTGAAGTTTTAGAATTGATAACCTTAGTGGGTTACATTAAAAATCAAGTAGAATTAGGAAGATGAAGGATAATACTAGTTAAAATTATTGTTAAATGGTCAAACATTTCCTCATAGAATGTGGAGCTTTTCATAAAGAAATTTGGTTATTTCCTAGTTGAGTTACATGATATTACAGGGTGACCCAGAAAAACAGCCCAAATTATTTATTTTCCCATTAAACTACCCCCCCCCCCAGTTGAGTAACATAATATTACAGGGTGACCCAGAAAAAACAGCCCAAATTATTTATTTTACCTTTAAACTAACCCTACCCGCCCCTAGTTGAGTAACATATTACAGGGTGACCCTGAAAAAACAGAATCCACAAATTTTGTAATAAAACTGTTAATTTTAATTTTTTTTTTTAAGTTTAAGTACAACAAGGGTTAGTTTTTAGGGTTGGTGTTTAGGGTTAGTTTAATGGGAAAAATAAATAAATAATTTGGGTTCTGTTTTTTCTGGGTCACTCATGTTAGTCAACTAGGAAATAACCAGAAATTTTCCAATACAAATAATATGAACGATCTGTTTGAGAATATTAACTTGAGAGAAATAAAAAATATACCGAAAATTATGAAGCTGATATTGTTGTATCATAAAGGTGAAAATATTACACAGAAGAAATTTCGCCCTGTAGGCTGGGGCATTAGAATGCACCGACTGCACCTCTGCAGAGGGGTAAGACTCCCCCAATGGGGGCACCTGTTGGTCATGGATGGCGACCTGTGATGCTTAAGAATAAAACCCAGGTGGCTGAGCAGTCCATGACTTGCAATATTCCACTTTAGGCTTTTCTTGGGCTAGACAGGCGGTTGTAGAGGCCCTCTCCGATCAATCGGCTGGTCACGTCAAGCCCTAGCACCTATATGATTGCCTCAACCCTATTGCCCTTATGGCAACCCCCAATCCTTCTCATCATATGGTTGCTAGAAGGTGCTGGCTGAGGGTCTACATGTCCTGGGAATGACATTAAACTCTATCTGATGGTGAGGTTCCAGTTCTGGAGGTTTGGGGAATGTGGAGCACCCCTTCATCACCATTGTTCCCTGGTCCACTCTGACCCGGAGTGGTAGTATCTGTTAGGGTCCCATCTATGGGTTATGCATTAAGAATGAATTTATTTCACAACTTTGTCGGCATTAAATGACCCACCGAGGTTGCCGTAAAACAAAACAAAACAAACCAAACAGAATAAATTGAGTGCTTAATATATTTATTCAGCACCAGTATCCGGTGCTAACGTATACATTCAAAAACACATAACAATAAGTTACAAAATAATTAACAAGACAATTTACAAGAAAGAGAGGGGAAAATATGGTATAGCCAATGCAGTAAGATCAGTCCGAATATTAATCAATTGTTGAAGTCCTTAATCGTAGATTAATTAAGGCAATGAGCCAGGCCATCTGGTGCTGAAGCTACTCTACAACAGATATAAAATACATCTATGAAAGTATCTACAAAAATATACCTGTAAAGGAAATTTGAGTCTCCAATTTTATCTCACATTCTAACAGTTTTGGCATTAAATAACCCAAAAGGTTGATATACCAATAAACAAACCAAACCAAACATTTCTGATGGAGCTCCCTATTGACACTATTGCCAAGTGTGAATTTCGTACACTTATTTGTTTTTTGGAATGCAAAAGGCATTAAAATATCTGCAAGTGATGTAAGGAGTTTGCAACAATGACAAGGTTCAACACTTCTTCAGTGACATTGAGGGGAGCTAATATGGCATGGGCATGCAAAAACTGTCTTGACCAAAATGGTGATTATGTAGAAAAATAACATGTTGAAACTTTAACTCTTTGTCGGTAATTTATGAGGAAGTGTATCCCGGTCTCCTGCCTCAAGAGTTGCTGCCTGGTGACTATTAAAATAACGACCCAGGTCAGTCTATTCAAAACTATCCATCTTCATATCTATCTATCCATTTATCTCAATTTGTTCATATTTATCTATATTACTTTAGATACTAAGATTTTTTTTATTCATGTTTGTTTAATGTCTTGTTTTTATTTCTCTGAATGTTTGAGATGAGGCTTGAAGATTAGTATTATCTGCGTTATTCGGACTATTGTCCCCATCTTCATTGTTATTTGTACAACGTTTCGGCCGATATACCGCCCGGCCTTCTTCAGGTATTTCTTCTCGGACTCGGGAACCTTCTTTTTAAACTCGGGAACTTTCTTGTCGTATTCGGGAGCCATCACGGAACTTTGAACCTAACCCTTTATTTATTCCACGGGGGTATCCTGTTCTCATCCCGCTAACCATAGCTGGGTAGGAGTTGTGTTAATTAATTATTTTTCTCAGGATTGAACTCAGGAACCAGAGATAACTGTCACTTAGAACTGTCTTAACCTAACTGCCTAATCCACTCAGCCATGTGTCCAATTGGACAATTGAGTGTGAATTTTGGGAACTTATAAACCTAATGTCTTGATTTGGCTAGAATATCTACCTATTTTACTTATGTATGATTTTTTTTACCTAGACTCATATTGTGTGTTTTTTTTTTGTTTTTTTTGTTTTTTTTCCTCAATCTGATCTAGCCTTTTTAATTAATTACTTGAAATGTTGTTCCCCAGTGCCAGCTAGTTGTGTTCCCTTTTCCTGTCGGGAATTTCTGTGGAATTTTAGGGGTCTGCCCCTGGCGTCTAATTCCAGGAGCTAATAGGGGCAGATAACCCAATTTCTGATAAATTTCCCCCACAGCTGTACCAAAATTCCTTGGTATTTTTTTACCTGGATGATTGTATATTCCAAAATTCACTATCTATTCACCTCAACTCATTCTATTCAGATAAAGATAGCAGGGGTGTTCGAGTAGTGATTTTTTCAGTGTAAACCAGTGACACCTGCAAGAGCCACTGCGAGGGGTTTAAAGTAAGCAAAGAGTTTGTAATGGTTAATAAAATGGCAGTTGATGATTATATTAAAAAGGGGGAGTAAGAATCTCAAAAATGCAGAAACGGAAAACAACAAACGCTGAATTGAAAATCAAGCGCCAAAAAGGAAAAGCGGGAATTTTTCAGTAGTTCAGAGAATGACAAGACGAGTGGTCACACAACAAATCAGCTCCAGTATCAGCAAAGAAAAACAAGATAAAATATGAACTATTAATACCACAATATCAAAGCAAGGACTTTGCCCAGTATGCTATTATACATGTCTGTAATTCTATTTTAATACAGATTGTTATTTTAATACGACTCCGTTGATTTCTTTCATTGTGTTGAGTTTTGTTTAAAAGTTAGTAAGTTGTGTAAACCTATATAAAATATATACAACACCCAGCTTGCTACAAGTTAAAATGATGTAAACATCATTGACAATAAACATTTCTGTGATTTCTAAATATTTTGGACACCTTACCTTTGGAATTAATTTTGTATTTGATTATTAAATAGGTAATATAAGGTGTGTCCATCACCATATAAGGATATCAATATCTACTTATATATATAAGTAATTCTGTGTCACCTGTTCCAAATCTGTCAATACTGTAGCCATAAACCTATCAGTCTTTATACTATTCTGATATATATTATTATTATTTATTTTTTTCAACAACTTGTGGGGTCTGCTATCTTATTTGCAAAATCAGGTAATTTATGAAGAAGTGCGACCCGGTCTCCTGCCTCAGAAATTGCTACCCGGTGACTATTAAAATAACGTCCCCAGCTATGTCGGTGTTACTTGAAAGAAAACAACCAACTTAGGGCGTTAATTTTATTGTATTTTAGAGGGGGGCTTCTCTTTTTTGGCGTAATTCTTATTTATCTATTGTAACTTGTCGTAATTCTTGTTCATTTATAGAATTTGTTTATTTATCGTAATTTGTCGTAATTCTTGTTTAGATATGAAGATATATAGTTTGGAATAGACTGAGATAGATAAACAAAATAATATAGATAGATATGAACAAATGGAGATAGATAGATAGATATTTTCTACAAGTAAATGTATTTGTGGGGTGTCGCTTCTTTTTTGTCGTAATTCTTGTTTATTTAAAATAAAAACAAGACATTAAACAAACATGAATAAAAGAAAATCTGAGACGACATAGCTGGGGACGTTATTTTGATAGTCACCGGGTAGCAATTTTATGAGGCAGGAGACCGGGACACACTTCCTCATAAATTACCCAAAATCATATGGTGGTTTTCACTGGATTTAGATACTTAAAAAGAATTTGACAAGTAAGAGATTTAGTTTTGAAAAGAAAATTATGAAAAATAAAAGATGGAAGGCATGTTCACTTTTTTCATGTAAACAAGTGACACGTGCAAGAGCTGCTGCGAACTGTTTACGGTAGGATTGCAGTGGTGGGTGGACCGCTGTAAATGGCTTAAAGTAGCCAAAGAGTTAAAATGATGTAAACGTCATTGACAATAGATGTTTCTATGATTCCTAAATATTTTGGAGATTTTATCTTTGAGATTACTTTTGTATTTGATTATTAAATAGAATTACAATCATAAGCACTTTGATCCTTAACAAAAAATTTTGTTTTCACCAGAGTCTCATCAGAGGATTATCACAGGAAAAAGTACTACAATAGAGAATGCTAGAATGTCGTAATGAGGAGGAGGTATTTGTCTATTATTTACAACTCAGCAGCAGTTCAGTCATGTGGCTACATGATCCTGGGTAATCATAATAATTTTTTTACCCCCTCATTACAACATTTTTGCATTCTCTAAATTATAGTTTTTTTCCTGTGGTAATCCTCTGATGAGCCTCGGGTGAAAACAAAAATTTTTGCATAAAGTTTATGCAGAAGACTTTCTTTTTTTTTTTATTCATTCTTGTTGGGATTTGGGTTTTTTGGGTTTTTTTTCAAACTCAATTTTTTTAAAATACATTTTTTAAAACTGGTATGATATGGGCATACAAAAACTGCAACGGTGCCGTCAAAAATGTATCAATCGAAATTGTGATCATCTTGAAAAATAGATACATGTTGAAACTTTAAAATGATGTAAACATCATTGACAATAAAAACGTTTCTGTGATTTCTAAATATTTTGGACACCTTACCTTTGGGATTAATTTTGTTTTTGATTATTAAATAGGTAATATAAGGTGTGTCCATCACCATATAAGGATATCAATATCTACTTATATATATAAGTAATTCTATGTCACCTGTTCCAAATCTGTCAATACTGTAGCCATAAACCTATCAGTCTTTATACTGTTCTGATATATATTATTATTATTTATTTTTTGTAACAACTTGTGGGGTCTGCTATCTTATTTGCAAAATCATATGGTGGTTTTCAATAGATTTTGAAATTTAAAAAGAATTTGACAAGTAAGAGATTTAGTTTTGAAAAGAAAATTTCAACGTAAACCTCAAATGGGAAATAATGACCAACTGTGGTGTTTACCACAGAAAATTAATCAGTGAGGTTAAATAAACTTTGGGATTTTATGGATTCAGTTGAATCAGATATTGATTGATTTTTCTTTGAATAGAATATCAGAAATTTAAGTAGAGCTAATCTCGTTTCAAACGGTATTTTATGTTATGGTGAATGGGTACTGCCTCTTAACTTTCATTTAAGTACTGGAAAATGAACCCTGTAACCAAAAATATAAGTATGTCACATCAGCAGTTTAAAAACAAATATTCCTCTTATATATATATATATATATATATATATATATATATATATATATATATATATATTATATGGAAGCGCGTGGTGTAATGGATAAAGTCATGGGAAATGGACTCGTCAAACCCGAGTTCAAATCCTCGACATGGTAATTGCATTTTCACTTAGCGCTAATACCCTTGGGAAAGGTATGAATCCTACTCTTCCTCCAGCTATGGATAAATAGTAGGGCAGACTGGGCTCTTTAACCTTGGTTAGGCAACCAGTCTAGGAGAAGGAAAACTCTGAATTCAAAACCTGTTAAACTCCGCTTAAAAATGACCTTGTGTCACATCCTACTCGTGCGGAGGGGTTGGTAAATATATATATGTATATATATTATGGACTCTCTCGTCGATTTTCGACGTATGAGGGTTCATACAATGAACACCCACACAGTGATTTGTTTATAGTGGTGAAGACTTGTGTTGGACCATCCACAATTTTTTGGTACAGTCGATAGGAGAGAATTGGTGCATCAAGGGTTGCCACAAACCCAATCAACGACCGACCTTAGGAATTTTGAATTCAGAGTTACCCCTCTCCTAGGTTAGTTACCTACCCAAGGCTGAAGGGTCCAGTCTGCCCTACTATTTAACCCATAGCTGGAGGGAGAATTCATACCTTTCCCAAGGGTATTAGCGCTATGTGAAATGCCAACAGCTTCGTCTAGGAATTGAACTCGAATATATATATATATATATATACACTAACCTCTCACCCGCTCTGTCAGCTAGGGCTATAGAATACACTAACTGTACCTCTGCAGAGGGTAAAATCACCCCAATTTGTTAAAAAATGTGTTTTTAAAAAAAAAGAGTTTGTAAAAAAAAAAAAAAAAAAAAAAAAAAAAAAAAAAAATGAATACCCAACAAGAATGAATAAAGCAAAATGTCTCCGGCATAAAATAACCCAACAAGAGTTGAGATGCCGTAAAAACCAATCGACCAGAAATCTCAAACACACAGCTGCCCACACAGCCCTATTGTAAAACTAGTTTGGACCCCCCAATTCCTATCTTAATAAATGGGTAAATAGTAGGGTAGACTAGTCTCTTTCACTCTTTGCCTACCTGAAGCTGCTCACTGTGTTTGGCTCTTCCAACACTATGATCCTACTGTAGACTGCTGGCAGCAGCTCTCACACGTCACTTGTTTAAACTGAAAAATCATTACATAAACATCCATATTATCTTTTGTTTTGTCTGTGAACCAACCCTGAGGAATGGTACTTGATCTCTTTTGAAATAGGGAATCAGTTGAATCGAATAATTTGTTACAGCTGTGGGGGAAATTTGGTAGGCAAAGAGTTAACCCTGGTGAGGCAACCAGTCTAGGAGAAGGAAAACTCTGAATTAAAACGTGTTAAACTCTGCTTTGGGTGGTCACCACTAGAATAGGTCTCGGTCCTAATTAGTGATCTATTTCACTAATTTGATTTAGATTTAAATGTATCACATTCTGTTTGTGTGGAGGGGTTGGGTAAATATATACGTAAGCAAAAGGGAACCAGTTGAATGGAATTTGGTACAGCCGTAGGGGAAATTTGGTAGGCAAAGAGTTAACCTTGGTTAGGTAACCAGTCTGGGAGAAGGAAAACTGAATTCAAACCTGTTAAACTCCACTTAAGAGTTGGAGGGTTGTGGTGTAATGGTTAGAGTCGTAGGAAATGGACTCGTCAAGATCAAATCCTGGACGAAGTTACAGTTCACATATTGCTAATACTCTTGGGAAAGGTATGAATCCAACTACTCTCTCTCAAGCTATGGGTAAATAGTAGAGCAGACTGGGCCCTTTAACCGTGATTAGGCAACCAGTCTAGGAGAAGGAAAACTCTGAATTAAAACGTGTTAAACTCTGCTTTGGGTGGTCACCACTAGGATAGGTCTCGGTCCTAATTAGTGATCTATTTCACTAATTTGATTTAAATTTAAATGTATCACATTCTGTTTGTGTGGAGGGGTTGGGTAAATATATATGTAAGCAAAAGGGAACCAGTTGAATGGAATTTGGTACAGCCGTAGGGGAATTTGGTAGGCAAAGAGTTAACCTTGGTTAGGCAACCAGTCTGGGAGAAGGAAAACTGAATTCAAACCTGTTAAACTCCACTTAAGAGTTGGAGGGTTGTGGTGTAATGGTTAGAGTCGTAGGAAATGGACTCGTCAAGATCAAATCCTGGACGAAGTTACAGTTCACATATTGCTAATACTCTTGGGAAAGGTATGAATCCAACTACTCTCTCTCAAGCTATGGTTAAATAGTAGAGCAGACTGGGCCCTTTAACCTTGATTAGGCAACCAGGAGAAGGAAAACTGAATTCAAACCTGTTAAACTTTGCTAAGGAATTTGGTAAGCAAAGAGTTAAGATACCATTGTATTTATTTTCAGCTCCTTTGAAAAAAAATGTTTGAATGAAAATCACTGAATGTCTCTTGTCATTTTAAACATGAATTAAGCAATGGTAAATGGTGCTTTTTTTTTTTGTTGTTGTTGTTGCAATTTTCTTTTCTGGATAAAAAGTGATTGATTGATTGAATAGAATAGTTTGTAGTTAATTACATGAGAAAGGAAAAGAAAGAGAAAATGAATGGAGGGAGAGAAGGAAGAAATTAGAGAAACAACAAAAAAAGTAAAGTTGAAGAAAGAAGATGGTTGGTTGGTTTTTATGGCATGTCAACTCTTGTTGGGTTATTTCATCCAGAGCTCTTGACAATTGGTTGACTTTCCAAATGTTTTCTTTTAGTCCTCGTCCTCCAGACTTCCAGAATTGGAACCTCCCCATCAGATACAGTTTGTCATACCCAGGACATTAAGACCCTCAGCCACTGCCTTCTAGCACATATATGATATAAGGTTGGGGATTTTGCCATAAGAGCAATAGGGTTGGGACAATCATGTAGGTGCTAGGGCTTCATCTGACCAGCCAATTGATAGGAGGGGACCTCTCTGACTGCCCATCTAGCCTAAGTAAGGGCCAAAGTATATCTACAGGTTCTACTAATAATGATATGAAACATTATGAGTTTGTCCTTATTTAAAATACAAGGTAGGTATTCAGCTGTGTCTATAATGTAAACTAGGTGTGTGTGTGTGTGAGAGAGAGAGGGAGAGAGAGAGAGAATTTAGGCAAAAAAGAAAGAAAAAAGACACTGGTTGAAATCAAAGTTAGAAATGCTGGAATATTTAGGCATATATATATTTACCAACCCCTCCGCACGAGTAGAATGCAACACAAGGTCAATTTCTTAAGCGGAGTTTAACAGGTTTGAATTTAGAGTTTTCCTTCTCCTAGATTGGTTACCTAGCCATGGTTAAAGAATCCAGTCTGCCCTGCTATTTATCCATAGCCGAAGGGAGAATTGGATTCATACCTTTCCCAAGGGTATTAGTGCCATGTGAAATGCCAACGGCTTCGTCCAAGAATTGAACTCGCGTTGATGAGTCCATTTCCTACGACTCTAACCATTAGACCACACACCTCCATATTTAGGCATATATATATTTACCAACCCCTCCGCACGAGCAGGATGCGACACAAGGTCAATTTCTTAAGCGGAGTTTAACAGGTTTGAATTCAGAGTTTTCCTTCTCCTAGATTGGTTACCTAACCATGGTTAAAGAATCCAGTCTGCTCTGCAATTTATCCATAGCTGGAGGGAGAATTAGATTCATACCTTTCCCAAGGGTATTAGTGCCATGTGAAATGCCAATGGCTTTGCCCAAGAATTGAACTAACGTTGACGAGTCCATTTCCTACGACTCTAACCATTAGACAACGCGCCTCTATATTTAGGCATATAAGGTGTGCTACAATTCCCCACCTAGATTTATAGACTGGGCGAGATCACATGATTTATTCCTCCAGCCAATCAACAGCCATAATGGGTGGTTGATTCACTACTTAAACACTGATACTTTCATGGTCCACTCGCAACCATTGATGAAGGAACTTACAATACTGAGGATTCTTTACCAGAGAATTACCAATAATTTCTGCTGGACAAGTGCTCTTGCTTAAAAATTAAAGGATGGCCCATAAAATTGTAACAAGTAATTACAAACATCAAGTTTGAAATGAAATAATTTTTCCCCAATGTTTTGTAGGAACACCTGTATTATTTAACGATAATAAAAGTATGCAACATATTGTGTTTGTCCTTACTTAAAACACGGGATGGGTATTCAGCTAGTGTCTATAATGTAAAATAAGTGTGGTAGGGGAAAGGAAAAGAGTTTAGAGAGAGAATTTAAGCAAAAGGGAGAAGAGTGAATGAAAAAAAAAAGTAAAAATAATAATAATAATAATAATATGCAACATTGAATTTGTTCTGACTTAAAATACAGGGTGGGTATTCCACTAGTATCTATAATGTAAAATAAGTGTGGTAGGGGAAACAGGAAAAGAGTTTATATATATTTATAAAGGAAAAGTTGATTTACCGGTGAATTTGGTCACGATGGTTAGTAAGTGTGGAATTCAGGGGGGTAAGTCAGCGATATAACAAATACAAAGTGCTCAATACTAAGTAGAGTAAATTTATTATAAATTGTACTCATTTCATAATATATATATATATATATATATATATATATATTCTACCCATTTTATGATATATATATATAGAGAGAGAGAGAGAGAATTTAACCAAAATGGACAAGAGGGGATTTAAAGTAAAAAAAAAAAAGAAAAAGAAATATAATAATATGCAACATTGAATTTGTTCTGACTTAAAATATTCAGCTATAATGTAAAATAAGTGTGATTGGGGAAACAGGAAAAGTGTTTGTGGAGAGAGAGAGAGAGAGAGAGAGAGTTTAAGCAAAAGGGACAAAAAGGGAAAAAAAAAGGAAAAAAAAAAGAAAAGACCACTGGTTGAAATCAAAGTTAGAAATTACAAACATCAAGATTGAAATGAGGTAATTTTTCCTCCCTGTAGAAACACATCAACAACATGCCAATGGTTTGTATACATTAAAGAAGAGAGAAAAAAGAAGAAGAAAAGAATAAAAATGTAGTGTGTCCCTTTTAAGAAAAAGCAATGAATGAATTGTTGGACCTTTTTGTGCGTCTTTCAAGCTGTGATTGAACCAATCCATCAATGTCTTTTAGTTCAGTGCTGTCCCCCCAACAAAAAAAAAACTGTATTTTTCTCACAGAACTCGGTCATTTTACTACAATGCAAAGAGCTGAAATTTTTAGACTGGAATGGTTACAAATATCTCAGAAGAGGAATATGCTTAAAGTAGGCAGAAAACCAAAGGTTAGTGAAATATATCGTCTTTTATAGAGATTGAAATTCCATATTTGAGGGTATATATATATATATATATATATATATATATATATATGTAAACTTGACAGTCGAGATTTCGAGTCACACACGGAGCAGTCTCCCATGTCTATAACCTTGCTGATGAGACCTAATAGGTCGAAATGTACATTCAGGGATTGACATTTTTCTCAATTTGTTTAGCCTTACATTTGAACATATATGCCCGCCTAAAATTCATTAATTATTAATTTCCAAAATTAGGTATGACTTCAATTAAGCATATATCCTCCAAAAATTGTCGGCTTAAAGCCATATAAAAATACACGTTTGTTTACTTAACCTCATATATATATTTTAAATATAATATAATTAATTTATAATTTTTTAAGCAAAGTTACAAATATCTCAGAGGAGGAATACAGTCAATATAGGCAGAAAACCAAAGGTTAGTGAAATATATCGTCTTTTATAGAGATTGAAATTACCATATTTGAGGGTATATATATATATATATATATAATGTGTATATACATATATAACAAGCCCTCAGCATGACTAGGATATGGCACAAGGTTAATTTCTTAAGCAAAGTTACAGATATCTCAGACGAGGAATACAGAAAACCAAAGGCAAGTGAAATATATCGTCTTTTATAGAGATTGGAATAACCATATTTGAAGATATATATATATATATGTATATACATATATAACAACCACTGTTGTTTACTTTCTTACTTCTATTATTCTTCTGCTCATCTTTGGTATCTTACGTTCTTCTAGCGTCTGGACTTCTCTATGCTTCTATTTCTCTGTTCTTGCTGGTTGGTCGTTCTTGATTCATTTCTTCTTCTAGGTCAGTCTTGTTGCCAAGACATTCATCAACCACAAAACCATATTATTTATTTAAACCTTTATTTACTGAACTAAACATATTTCTCTAACTAACATAACGTGCGTGTGCAGTGAGCTCCAGCTAAGGCCTTATCTGCCTGACATCCAAGCTGAAACTGAGAGCCAACCAGGTCCCACGTGACTTCACGTATTTCGCGGGCTTTCTGTAATATTCCATGGAAAGTCCCGCCCGTGATATGAAAAGGGGCCATCCCTTCAGAAATACAGGGGGTTGACAATAATCTACGCATAGATTATGTAACACCACTCCGCACAAGTAAGATGTAGTACAAGGTGAATTTCTTAAGCAAAGTTTCAGATATCTCAGAGGAGGAATATGGTCAATGTAGGCAGAAAACCAAAGGCAAGTGAAATATATCATCTTATATAGAGATTGGAATTACCATATTTGAAGGTACATATATATATATATAGATAGATAGATAGATAGATATATAGTTAAGAATTAATGCAAAAATGCACCAATGAATATAATAAAAAATGGATGGAATGAATAGAATAATTGAAAAATATATTTTCCGAGGGAACCTCTCCCAAAAGAAAATAATAATAATAATAACTTTTGAGAGAGGTCATTAATAGAAAAAAAACCTTTCACATTCTACGGGACTCTCTATCGTAGCATTGAATTAATTATCATATGAAATGTTGGAGAAGATGAAATAATGTCTGACCTTTGTAAAGTTTTTTTGAGAAGTAATTCAAATTTTTTTCTGTCTAATGCTATCTATTTTCCTTATAAATTTGCAACATTGTATCCTTTTGAATTTAAGATATATATATATATATATGTGTGTGTGTGTGTACCAACCACTCCGCACAAGTAAGGTGTGGCACAAGGTCAATTTCTTAAGGGTTTCAGATATCTTATAGGAGGAATACAATCAATGTAGGCAGAAGACCAAAGGTTAGTGAAATATGTCCTCTTTTATAGAGATTGGAATTACCATATTTGAAGGCATATATATATATATATATACACACACACACACACACACACATATGTACCAACCATTCTGCACAAGTAAGATGTGACACAAGGTCAATTTCTTAAGCAAAGTTTCAGATATCTCAGAGGAGGAATATGGTCAATGTAAACAGAAAACTAAAGGCAAGGGAAATATATTGTATTCTATAGAGATTGGAATTACTGTATTTGAGGGTATATATACATATGTACCAACCCCTCTGCATTAGCAGGATGTGACACAAGGTCAATTTCTTAAGGCTTAAGAAATTTTGCTTAAGTTAAGCAAAGTTTAACAAGTTTTCCTTCTCTTAGACTGGTTGCCTAACTAAGGCTAAAGAACCCAGTCTGACCTACTATTTACCCATAGCTTGTGAGAGAAGAAAAGGATTCATGCCTTTACTCCTCATCCGGAATGTGATACCAGATCAATTTCTTAAGTGGAGTTTAAAAAGTTTGAATTCAGAGTTTTCCTTCTCCTAGATTGGTTACCTAGCAAGGTCAATTTCTTGAACAGAGTTTAATTGGTTTGAATTCAGAGTTATCCTTCTTCTGAAATGGTTATGAATATCTCAGAGGAGGAATACGATCAACGTAGGCAGAAAATAAAAGGCAAGTGAAATCTGTGAGGTTTTAAGGTTTTTACATTGGTTTAGGGTTGTTGGTTATTTCTGGTGTGTGTTTGCAGGTTTTATTTTAAGCCCCAAATATACTTGGTGGTTCTTGTTTTTTCTGGTAGTCAAAGAAAGGAATGGAAGAGACAAAGACAAAAGGTAGTTTTAGGATTCAGACTTTATTCTTGGGTCATAACTACCTCATGGAGAGGAAATTTCTTCCTGTCCAGTAATAGCGTCTAATCCCACTTAAGGCCTGAGTCCATAAGGCCGAGAGATTTCTTGGTGGTAGGAAATGAGTCCTTTTTCCTGTGTATGCCCAGAGGTTTCTTCCTGCCTGAGGGCTCATGAGAGATTGTTATTTTTTGATTTTATTTTTATTCTATTTTAATCCCCACAAATATATCATCTATAGATTGGAGCTACTGTATTTGATAGCATGTGTTGGATTATTTTGGAGGTATAAGGTGTTTATATATATATATATGTGTGTGTGTGTATTTGGGCAGCATTTTTTCATTTATGCATGTTGAATTAAACAAAAGACACATCTCCTGTTTAATAATTTTATTTGTGATTTTTTCAGGTTTAATTTTGTTTAAGGAGGGTTTGTATTGTTTTATGTATAAAGCTTCTAGTATTTGGAGTTTTTGTTTATTTATTTTTTTTGTGCAGAAAGTGTGTATTTTCCATTAGGATATTTTGGTAATTAGAATGGGGGCATGAATGTAATTTTAGGTGTTGTGAAATGGAGCTATTATCTGTTAAATGGAGAGTTAGACGATGTGACAATGTCAATGAAGTAAAACCAATGTAGGTATTTCCATTTTCTGGGAGACTGCAATCTCCTAAGAGATATTTAAATTTGTATGCTACATTGGTCTCATTAAGCCGACTTGTCTGAGGAGAGGAATTGTTGCGGACAACGAGGTTAGTTGTTTTGAATTTTGTGTAATAAATAATCAATTTTACCTTATGGAGGGTTGGAAATGTCTGACATGTGGTCGAGTTTTGCTTTCTAAGGCTGGCTATGTCAATCATAGGAAGTCTCACCTGGGTCAATCCATGCAGATTCCAGGAGCAAACAATGTGTCTTGTGCTATCTGTGGCAAGGTCTGTAAGACGGCTTCTGGTCTTAAGAGACATATGGTGGTGCATAGGCATCAAATTTTATCATCTGATTCATCTGATTCATCTCATTCAATGGGAAGGAAGTCTTTTCAATGTCATATTTGCATCAAACTTTGTGGATCTGCAGCAGGTTTGATGAGTCATTTGAGGGCTCATGCAAGGAAGGGTTCTGGTGGTGGAGTTGTGGGATTGTGAGGGACGGCAATGATCTGTAAAGATTATGCTATTGCCATATATGTATATATATATAATATACCAACCATGATGAGTAGGATGTGACACAAGGTCAAATTCTTATCTGGAGTTATATATAAATTAAACATTTTGTTTACTGAAATTCTCAATTGAAGAAATATGGATTACAATCATGGTGTAATGGTTAACAAGCTAGATTTGCAGACCATTGTTAGTGAGTTCGATCCTCACTGGGCGCCCCATACTTCTAGCCATGTGCCACATCTAAGCTAAGCTTAGTAAATATATATTAAGTCGACGGGGCGGCCTAAAGTCGGTATCAGCCAATCAGCGAGGGAGTCTATCCCCTTTTCAATAGCGCTAGACCAAGGAGATTGTTTTAGCATCTGAGGTGGAGCGCCACACCTACCATCAGCTCCTTACTTTACTGCACAGATCCCTGTGCTACTCATATGCTGAGTTGGCGAGGACCGGTATCGAACTAGGAACCTTGTGGCTTCTAGCCGAACGCTCTACCGACTGAGCTAACCCGGCCCCTATATATATAATGTTAGTCTTCTTGATAAAGTTCAATATTTGTTCAATTGGCATATATATTACAATCTTGTCAATATATATATATATATATATATATATATATATATATATATAATATAATATAAAATTGAAGATAATTAAATCCTCTTTTTTTATTGAAATTTTCAGTTGAGGAAATATGGATTCCAGTCATGTCGAAGATTACCTGAATTATCATTCACACCTGTTCAACTGTTAAATTCCCCTCCGTGCAGTGTATCATCTCGTTGTGGAAAGAACTTGAAATCTTTAGGGAGCAGCAGTAATTTTGGTCTGCAGGTTATCAGTTGTCAACCGCCAGGAATAAAAGATCCAAATTTGGAAGAAGACGACCTTACAAGACCAAAACGGAAATCAACAAAAACCTTAAGACACAGAATTCCACCAATAAAGGTAAGTAAAAAGAACAATTTACCTTTTTTTATTATGATGGATGGCATCAAACTTTGGATTCTTGATAATGTTGCGTAGGGCTCAGTCGAGTAGTAGTACTACTCATTGTTAGTTGTAGTAGCAATAGTAGTAGTTAGCTCAAAGAAACAACATATGAAAGTCGTATAGTCAAAAAGGGGTTTATTTCTTTCTAGGCTCATGTAATTCAGTCATCTATCTTCAACTCCCACCTTGTTTTTCCTTTATTCATTTTGCTTATCTTCTGGTAAATCTATTTTGTTATCTATTTTTATTATATATCTTAAGGGAGGGGTTAATCTTAATAATACATTAATGAATTATGAAATTTATAGAAACACCTCCCTAGAA
>CM042174.1:47056294-47108794 GCA_023376005.1 Doryteuthis pealeii | reverse complement strand
AAAAAAGTTTTTCTCTCTACCACGGCTTTTGTCTTCATGTTACACCTTCTTCAGGAGGTCTAAAATTTATAGGTAGGTAGATTTTTATATATATACTTGTCTGGTTTGGAATTATTTTTATTACACTTTCTGTCTTTTAATTAGTTTGTGTGAATTTTAGTTTCTAAGTCTCGACTGTTTTCCTTGGAAATCAAAGATTTGTTTTCTATAAACTTATATGTCTCCTTTATTCAGGCAAAAGTCATTTGTAATTCTATCTGTCATCTATCTTCAACTCCCACCTTGTTTTTCCTTTATTCATTTTGTTTATATCTTATTTGTGTATACTACTGGAGTTAAAGTCTTCTGGTAAATCTATTTAGTTGTAGTTAATGTTTTTTCTTATTCTTTTTATTATATATCTTAAGCGAGGGGTTAATCTTAATAATACATTAATGAATTATGAATTTTATAGGATCACTTCCCTAGAAATTCATCTTTTTTTGTTTAGGAAATTTTTCTTATCCGGGAATCTAATTATCACTAACTTTTCTTGTAAACACAAGAAACACGGATCAGTTAAACTACGGCAGATATTAGATTTATTTAAAATTTCCTATTTAATAATTGGTGTTATATTTTGATTCTTTAAGTTGCAAACATTGCTAGAATGATAGAAAAAAGGAAAAAGACAGACAGAAAAACTGTAACTACTGAAACCCAGATATATGCCCTGTAAAGGGAAAGTGTTTGACCAAAAATGTAATTTACCTTGGATCGATAATGTCTACACAGAAACCAGACTTTACTAAATTTTACATGGGTTGTACAAAATCAGAAATTTATCAAAAAAATTTTGCAAAACAAATGTAAGATAAAATTATTTTAGGAAGAGGTTAGTAGATCCATAGAATAAACTCTCATCATCAGTAATGAATGCTCCATCTTTGAACTCTTCTAAGGCAAAGTTGGATGAATTGTGGAAATGATATAAATATTTCAGAGGAAATAAGATGAATGTTTTAAATATAAGGGATAGCTGACAGGTCTCAGTCCTAATGTATCTAGCTGAAAAAGATATTATCTATATAAATACTCATGTTTCTTAATTGTACGACCGTTATTATCTCGCAACACCCTCTGGTTAAAAATGAGACTATCCAAATCAACCAAGATGAAATGCAAAAATGTAAATTTTGATTATCTGGTGTTGCTTATACACCAAATTCTTATTTCTTATGAGTGTAGTCACCTTAGCTAAATAATGTATCATTCTGTTTTTATTATAAAAGAAAGAAAGAGAAGAAAAAGGACATGCTATACAGAAAAATATAAGAAAAAATGGAAGAAAAAGGACATGCTACACAGAAAAATATGATAAAGACAGGGAAGAAAAAGGACATGATACACAGAAAAAATATAAGAAAGAAAGGGAAGAAAAAGGATATGATACACAGAAAAAATATAATAAGAAAGAAAGGGAAAAAAAGAACATGCTACACAGAAAAAATATAAGAAGAAACAAAGGGAAGAAAAAGGACATGTTACACAGAAAAAATATACTTGCTGAAAAGATATTATTTTAAGTATCATTGACAGTGGAACAAAAATACCAAACATAACTAAAGATTTTTCATTTCTTTTGTTGTTCTGCCCTGGGGGGTCATAATACACGGTGAGCGCGAGCGCAGACCCTCAACTGTTGTCCAGATCATAAGGAAAAAGAGATAACTACATTCGCGTGCTCCAAAAAAGAACTGGAAAATTTTTATCCAGTGTGAATTAAGACATCAACTTCTATGTTGCTGGGTGATCGATAAGGACAAGTAGAAACGCACTGAAATAAAATATAAAAAAAATTTACCTAAATAACCTTGTATCATTTTAATAATAAAGAAAATTACCCTCAGGGACACACAAAAAAAAAGAACAAACCCCGACCCTCAACAACTTTTTAAGTAGATTTTAACACAAGTTACAACCAAAAAAACTCTGAAAACATTTACCTAACGTACGATGAACGAGACCGACACGAAAGACATTGATAGTAATTTAATTGTGTATTCTTCAATTGTTAATAGTGGTCTAACAGTGAGGGAGTCTATCCTCTGTTTGCTAGTTCTAGACCAGGGAGATTGTGTGGAGCATCACACCTACTGTCAACTTTCAAATGCTTTACTACACAGATCAAATTACCCAAGCTGTGCTATTCTTGAGCTGAGTAAGTGAGTACCGGTATCAAACTCAGAACCTTGTGATTCCTAGGCGAATGCTCTACCGACTGAGCTAAACCAGGCCCCATATATATATATATATATATATGTGTGTGTGTGTGTGTTTATGGAGAAAGGTAGACAAACACGGGATGTTGTACCGGATGGATGTTTATTGTAGGTAGTGATGTCGACGTTATAACGTTTCGGTCTGTTAGACCTTCTTCATATTCACCAAGGCAGGATGTGACACAAAGTCAATTTCTTGAGCGGAGTTTAACAGGTTTGAATTCAGAGTTTTCCTTCTCCTAAACTGGTTGCTTAACCAAGGCTAAAGAACCCAGTCTGCCCTACTATTTACTCATAACTTATGAGAGAAGAAAGGGATTCATGCCTTTAGCGCAAAAGGAATTGCAAATGGCCTCATCCAGGATTTGAACTCTACAACGATAATCGTTACGCTAACCCCTCCTCCATATTTGTGGATTGTTTATGTAGCTGATTTTACCAATTATTTTTTCAAGTGGATTAAAAAAATAAAATAGAATAAAAGATGGCTTCTTCTCCAGAGTCTTTGAAAAAGGGAATTCCATCGCAGAAAGTTCCAAAGGAAAATGCTCCTGTTATCCAGGGGGCTCTTAGTTTTGTATCCGTGATGGGTACCAAGATGAAGACTTCAAAAGATGTGGAAGAACCTGTAGCTCCGAATAATCACGAGGCAAAATATACTTACTTCATAGAAACGGTAAACCTGGAACAGGTCAGTCTCAATATTTTATTTAATCTTATAATAACTAATTGAAAGAAAAAAAAAGAAAAGGAAGCCCTCCGCGCAGTGTAAAAATTGATTTAAAAAATATATTGCCTGAAGAGTTATAAATTCAGTGTCAGAGGGTTTGTATCATAAGTAAGTAAAATCATCAAATTTATTAAAGGAGTAAAACAAAATAAATGAATAACTAAAACAATTTGTAATGGAAACTTAGTTCTGTTCCCCCCAAATAAAATGTTGTGTACATCTATTAATCATTAATTAAATAATTATTTTGAATATTTTACACAAAATGTTAGGTATTTATTTATTTGTAAACTTTTCAGTCAATTATATATATATATTGTCTGAGTAGTTGTTGGGGGTTAAAAATTCATTGTCAGTGTTTGTATCATAAGTAAAATCATCAAATCTATTAAAAGAGTAAAAAATAAAAAAAAACAATTTGTAATGAAAACTTACTTCTGTTCCCCCCAAATAAAATGTTATGTGCATCTGTTAATTATTAATTAAATAATTATTTTGAATATTTTACACATAACAAAAAATCATAGGCATTTATTTATTTGTAACCTAAAGGGACATAGGGGGGTGGGAGTTAAAAATTCAGTGTCAGAGGGTTTGTATCATAAGTAAGTAAAATCATCAAATTTATTAAAGGAGTAAAAAAAATAAAACAATTTGAAATGGAAATTTAGTTCTGTTCCCCTCAAATAAAATGCTGTGTGCATCTATCAATTATTAAATAATTATTTGGAATATTTTTGGCAAATTTTACACAAAATCATTAGCATTTCTTCATTTGTAAACGTTTTATTTAACCTCTTGTTACTGAAAAAAGGGTGAGAGTAAAAAAATAATTTTAAAAACTGATTACAGGGTTGTTCTTTATTCTATGTACTAGCAAAATAAATTAAAAAAAACCCTCCGGGCGATGTAAAAATACATTTTTGAAAGATATTGCTTGAGGAGGTGGAAGTTAAAAATTAAATGTCGGAGAGTTTGAACCATAAATCATGAAATCATCAAATTTATTAAAGGAGTAAAAAAAATAAAACAATTTGAAATCGAAACTAAGTTCTATTAACTTTGAATATCTATTAAAATAAAACAAACTATATATAAAAATATGATACTGGGATGTATCTATTAAAACTTTTTTTAAAAAACAATGAGGACTGTCTAATGTTACATGCTCAAATTTTGAGTGTATTTATTCTATGTTATGACGATTTCAGGTATAGTGACGTAAGCAGTGACGTAGTTTTTGTTACAGACAAAAACCGGAAGCGAATCTCCATTATTAATAGATTGAAGATTTTTGGTATTGTGACGTAAGCAGTGATGTAGTTTCGGTTACAGACAAATAGAGACTGAATCTCCATTATTATACACACTAGCAGGTCCTGTGGATATATCACAGTATGATAATTTAATTATTACGTTTGATATGTTTATTTGAGATTTATTGCTAAATAGTTCATTATGTAAAGAGTATAATAATCTTGATTTAACTCTTTCTCCCTCACTCTTTTTTTCTTTCTTTCCTTCTTTTCATCTTTTCATTATGTTCAATTGATACAGATTAGCGTTATCATTTCCACACACTCACTCTTTGTATCTTTACCCTACTCTCTTTCTTTCTTTCTTATATTTTTCTGTGTAGCATGTCCCTTTTCTTCCCTTTCTTTCTTTATAATTAAACGGAATGGACCATTATTTATCTGAGATGATGACACTCATAAGAATTAAGAATTTGGCGGATAAGCAACACCAGATAATCAGGATTTACATTTTTTCATTTCATCTTGGATGGTCTCATTTTTAAGCAGTGTGTGTTTTTTAAGCAGTGGCGCTTGATTGAAACTGATTAGCGTCATCACTTCTGCACACTCACCCCTCTCTCTTTTTTCTTTCTAATTTTTTTATGTAGTATGTCCTTTTTCTTCCCTTTCTTTTATAAAAACAGAATTTTCCATTATTTATCTGAGATGATGACACTCATAAGAATTAAGAATTTGGCGGATAAGCAACACCAGATAATCAGGATTTACATTTT
Source organism: Doryteuthis pealeii (assembly GCA_023376005.1). NCBI lineage: Eukaryota > Metazoa > Mollusca > Cephalopoda > Myopsida > Loliginidae > Doryteuthis > Doryteuthis pealeii. Next base: position 47,103,771 of record CM042174.1, on the reverse strand, counting down.
TGTAATATCATCTTGGACAATTTGGACAGTCACATTTTTAACCAGAGGTTGTTGCAAGATAACGATCGTACAATTAAGAAACTCAAGTGTTATGATGATAATAATTTACATTTTTGCATTTCATCTTGGACAATTTTGACTGTCTCATTGTCTCATTTTTAACCAAAGTCTTTTGCAAGATGATAACAGTCATACAAATAAGGAACGTGAGTATTATGATAAAGATTGTAAAATGTATCTATAGATTTCTTCAAATGTACCAATTGTCAAAATTTTCCTGAAAATTCCACACTTAAAAAGCCACCAACAGGGTGGGGGGGTTGGTTTTGGGTCAATCTCTGATACTTGAGGGGTCTCAAAATGAGGAATGCTAACAGCAATTTTTACCTCTTTTCTCATCTATGTTTTTTTTTTGTTTGTATATCTGTGTGGGGAGGATTTCAGATTCCGACTTTATGAATCAGCTTTTCTTAATTCTCAACAAGCAAAATCATCAGGTAAAACTATAGCAACAAATAAATGAATTAAAACTTAGTTTAATTCTAACAATTTATTAAAGACAAATAAAAAATTGAGTAACAATATAAAGTCCTTCCTGTTATTGTGTTAGTATAGCATTTAATTCTAAGAAGAACAGCAACAAATAAATGAATTAATACTTTGTTTAATTCTAACAATTTATTAAAGACAAATAAAACAATGAGTAACAATATAAAGTCCTTCCTGTTATTCTGTTAGTATAGCATTTAATTCTAAGAAGAACAGCAACAAATAAATGAATTAATACTTTGTTTAATTCTAACAATTCATTAAAGACAAATAAAACAATGAGTAACAATAAAAAGTCCTTCCTGTTATTGTGTTAGTATAGCATTTAATTCTAAGACTAACAGCAACAAATAAATGAATTAATACTTTGTTTAATTCTAACAATTTATTAAAGACAAATAAAACAATGAGTAACAATATAAAGTCCTTCCTGTTATTGTGTTAGTATAGCATTTAATTCTAAGACTAACAGCAACAAATAAATTAATTAAAACTTAGTTTAATTCTAACATTTTATTTAACAATAAAACAATGATTGATAATATAAACATCCTTCCTATTTATAGAGTCAAGCTTGAGAGACTAAGCAGTGTGATGGAGAGGAAATTTGAGGATATCTGGTATCTTCTGTTTTAGTCAATTCTGAAAGAAAATTTCTGGTCGATTGCTCCTGGAACTGGTCTGAAATGTCTATCTGATCTTGGCGCCAAAACTTCTGTGCACATCCGATGATTGGCTTTTTATCAATCATGATTGTGATTGGCATCACAGAAAGGTTCTCCCTCACTTAACTCCACACATAGAAATAGACATAATTTACTGACCCAAAACACTTTTAATTCTTGTTGAATAATTTTCTTTTAGTTTTTCTTTTATTCAGGATGTAAAAAAGCAATTTTTCTCAGCTGTTTCGACCTTATTAGGTCTCATCAGCTGTCCAGTGTTCTGATTGTCACACAGTGTTTGCTAAGTTTTCTGGTCATGGTAATTTAATCCAATTAATAATATAATTCCTCTATTTGCAAAATAGATAAATTGTTACAACTCTTAATTCTTGTTGAATAATTTTCTTTTTAGTCTATTTTATTCAGGATTTTTTTTTTTTTTTTTTTTTTCAGCAAAATGAAACGGAATATTTGCAAGTTGTATCCTCACCTCCAAGAATCAAGAAACTCATATCCTGCAACGATTCCAAAACGGTAAGTTTTTAAAAAATATTTTCATATATCTAAGACATACTTTGTTTAACAAGACAGACATTTTATGTCTGATGAATTTCTTTTCAATCTTTTAAAATTTTCTGGCCAATTTCTTAATATCGTGGTTGAGTCTTCATCCTTCGCACTTTCAGCATTCCGAGGTGCCATCTTCAGGGGATGATGTAATTGAGTGTGTTTCTTGGTTCTATTTAAACACATGCTGGACATTGTCGGAAAAGCTAAGACGAACTCATAAGTGATCTTCTCCTGTAAACACTTAATCATGGACGCACCAGTGTAGGCAGACCAGCAAAAACATAAATCAGCTCTTTGTGGATTCTTGATGCCATATGAAAGACTTTCCAGAGGGACTAGTGGTGAGAAAGAGTCATAGGAATCTGTGCTGTCAGTGAGACAGGATGATGATATTTATTAACGTGAGGCCAAGTAAAGCACCAAGTTATAGATTAAGACTAAACCCTCTGATCCTTCTACCCCCCCCAACCTGATCATATGGAACTACTTACATCTGTGGCGACCCCTTCCATTTCCTCCTTCTCCATCGTCCTTCCTCACTCTCTTACTTTTACCTTTTCATCGTCTATATGTCATCTATACATATATAAAGGGCAGTTGTGTGTATATGTATGTCTGGAGGAAACATTGAAAATAAAACAATTAACAACAAAGTAAATATATATACACATTAAATATCACCGGGCTTGGTTTTTGAGCACAAATAATAGAGATTTGATTTATATTCGTGAAGATAATTAAAAAATAAAATTTAAATGATAACAGCATGAAGTTTTTTTTTTTCATTTAATATTTTAGATAGTAGACATTAACATTTCTTTTCAGAGTAACTGGATCAATGCAAGGTTTGTTTATTTTACATAGGGATTTAAATGGGGCATCCCATGAGGATTCAACTCATGATTCAGTAATAATGGATAACTTTAAAAAATCCCCCTCTACCCAGGCAACGCTGGGTAGCCGCTGCTAGTTCAGTTTTAAAACAATAACATTTTATTCCGATAAAATCTTTAAAACCAACAGAGGCAAAATATTAATTGAATGTAACTGTCTGTGATTTGTATGTTATTTACTGTAACTCCAACATAAACAAAGGGGAACCACTCTTGACTGATAGATTATTTATTTATTTATTTATTGATTTACTATGAAAAAAGATGGGTTTAGGGTTAGGGTTAGTTTAATGGGAAAATAAATAAATAATTTATCAGTCAAGAGTGGTTCCCCTTTGTTTATGTTGGAGTTATAGGAAATAACCGTTTTGTTAGTCACTTTTTTCCTTAATTTTTCCTCACATTTTGTCGGATTTTTCTTAATCTATTTTCTTCCTAACAGTATTAGTAAGTATTTTACTATTTGAGCGGACTGTTTTTATGTTTAATTTTAATTTTTCAGGACCGTGGAAAAAATCATCATAACCATGTGGTTTGTGAACGATTTGAACTGCATATGTCCCATCATCTACAGAGAAGTAAATCTGTGAGTTATCTCCCTTTCATTGCTCTCTCTCTCACTCTCTCTCACTCTCAAACTTTGTAGTTTGTTATTTTGTTTTTAATCCTTGTGAACCTGTCTCTAACTCGTGCCCTTCAAATCGTCCAGCACAGGACATCATAACGTTTGGGGTCCAGATATTGTGTATCAAAGGTGCAAGAGTGCAGAACAGGTCTTCTCACCACCCCACACACACACACATAACATTCTTGCGTTCTCTATCATAAGTTCTTCTTCCTGTGGAAATCCTCTGATGAGACTCGTGTGAAAACAAAGAATTCTTGTTATGGATGAATCTGCTTATGATTGTAATTCTCAAATTTTGTACCCATAAAAAACTGTTTAATTTGTTTAATAATACCAAACATTTACATTTATTGCCTAGAGTTTTTTTTTTGTATTATTTTTATTTCAGTATTTTATATTCTTTCCTCACAGCTACTCGCCAATTCCTTCAAACATGTAAGAAGGCAGAACAGATTGATATGCTATTAAATAAACTGACTAATAAACCATTAACATCTTACTATTGATATTTTCTAAAATTTACAGGAAATAGTTCAGAAATCATATTCTGCACACAGTACGCAACAACTTCCTTCAAAGGAAAGGCCAATGTCCAGTGGTAAGTTGATTAACTCTTTACCTACTTTAAATCACACACAAATGATTGAGTCTGAAAAAAAGATTTGAGGAATAATTGTCTTGTTTCTTTGTTTTAATGACATATCAACCTAGTGGGTTATTTAATGCCAAAGCCATCCTTGTAGAACAGTAGTAGTACTATTTAACCTTTAGCTGGGCTTCTGAAAGGAGAAATACACCACAAACATTTTTAGATAGAAATACTAGAAACCATAAAACTGTATACTTATTATTTCTCAGAATTTTCGAAAAGAGGCTTGTATTATAATTTGTATTATTTAGCTTATTCAGACTATTGTCCTCAAATTTATTGTTATCTGCACAATGTTTCGGTCGATGTGCCCTCTGGCCTTCTTCAGGTATTTCTTGTCGGACTTGGGAACCTTCTCGAACTAGATTTATAAGTTCCCAAAATTTAACCTGAATTGTCCAATTGGACACATGGCGTAGTGGATATAGGCGTTGAGTTAAGACAGTTCTAAGTGACAATTATCTCTAGGCTGTAGGTTCAATCCTGGTCAAGGGTGACAGTAGTATAGAATAATTAACATCATTTAATACTTGTACCCGGTCATGGTTAAGTGAATGAGAACAGTCGACCTTTGTGGATTGAATAGAAGGGTTCGATTCGAACTTCTGTGAAGGCTCTTGATTACAACATGAAGGTTCCCATGTATATTAATTATTTGTATTTTTTTGTTTTAAATAACCAAACAAGTGTTAACATGCCAAAATACTAACCAACCAACCATCCTCGCTGGATTGCGCCATACTTGTGAACATGTGTCAAATCCTACCTGTAGGGTAAATAATGTGTTTTTTGTTGTTTTTTTTGTTGTTTTAAATAACCTGTGACGGCCGCCCCAGCTAGGAAATGAGTAATGACAGAGTCGACTGATGAAGACGCTTTTATTTAGGTAAATACGGGAGTTGTCACCTATCCTCCTGTTTCGCAACTGGTCTTCAACGTGAAACTACAATAGAATACAAAGGGCTATGTAGTTTCTCTAATACACAACTAATAAAATCGAAAAAGAGGAGGAAAAGTTCCAAGCATGTATTTACCTTCTTGTCGCCTCAAATCCTGCTGCTAAAAGAATTCAAAACCAGCGCCATGCAAACATGTGACTTTTACCAGTGTCAAACGGTGCCTGTACCCACGCAATAGGATAGCCGAACAAAACAAGGGAGATAATTATCTTGCATTTACATAACCTTACAAGTGTTACCATACCATAAAACCAACCAACCAACCTCACTGGATTGCGCCATACTTGTGAACATGTGTCAAATCCAACCTGTAGGGTAAATAATGTTTTTGTTTTTTTTGTTGTTTTAACTAACCTTACAAGTGTTACCATACTAAAAACCAACCAACCAACCTTGCTGAATTGACCCATACATATGACTATGTGTCAAATCCTACCTTTAGGGTAAATAATGTTTTGTTTTTGTTTTAACTAACCTTACAAGTGTTAACATACCATAAAACCAAACCAACCAACCAGTCATTTTTGCTGGATTGACCCATACTTGTAACTATATGTCAAATAGGGTAAATAATTTTTTTTTTTTTAAATTTTAAAATAAGCTTACAAGTATTAATATGCCATAAAACCAAACCAACCAACCATCCTCACTGGATTGACTCATATTTGTTACCATGTGTCAAATCCTACCTGTGGGGTAAATTTTTTAAAATTTTTAAAATTTAAAAAAAAATAACCTTACAAGTGTTAATATGCCATAAAACCAAACCAACCAAACCATCCAACCATCTTGTTTTTTAAATTTCTTTCAGCTGCTGCAATGAAAAGCCATCCTACAAAATCTCCCAAATTTCATCGACCATTAAGTCTAACAAAAACATCTGAATCTGGAATAGGAAATACGCCACCAACATCTCCTGAATTTCAAACAGAACCAAAAGAAGTGGATAAATTGTCTCTTAGATCTGGTCTGTTGAAAAGGATTTTTTCATCTTCATCTTGTATTTTTCCATTAATTATTTTGACTAGTATCCTTATCTTTATTGTTTTTCCAAAGGTCTGAAATATCATTATACCATTAGTTTTTCAATGTGGGTAATTCCATGTCAAATCATCCAGGCCATATCAGCCACCCCCTTCAATTTTTCTGAAATTTGTCCAAGTGTGGATTATGATAAAGTTAGACAATCCCCAAAATTTGAATTTCCAGTTCCAAAAATTGGAGGAGTTATGTCGAAAGCTATCAGCTTCACTGGGGTGTAGGGTAGGTCGATTTTTCACTTTTTAAAAATATCAAATTGTCCACCTATGTGAAAGTTGTGTGTTAGTATACTGAATACTGATACCAAAAATTAGATCTTTTACTTGCACTATTGTTTGAGGAAATAGCATCAAAGATCGTCTACTAAAATGCACTAAAAATCCTCGTTTTCTAAAGGTGAAATTTTGTGAAAACAAGGATTTTTAGTGCATTTTAGTAGACGATCTTTGATGCTATTTCTTCAAACAATGGTGCAAGTAAAAGATTTAATTTTTGGTATCAGTATTCAGTATACTAACACACAACTTTCACATAGGTGGACAATTTGATATTTTAAAAAAGTGAAAAATCAACCTACTCTACTGGGGAGTGAGTTCTACTTTGGTGCCCTATTAAAGCTCTTTATATTTCTTTTTGGTGAGTAGAGTATCCGTTGCCTGGAGATACAATGTTGGCAAATCAGACCCTTTGGACTTTGCCGTTAATATTGCTGATGTGATGCTCACCTAAATATTCCAACCAAAAATTGGTTTATTTAGAGGAGGAAACTCTCTCTTCATCTCTTGCTCACTCTCCTCAATCTCAATCATTGTTATTGATTATTAGCAGGACCTGTGGATATACCTCAGATTTAATTATTACAACATTTGATATAATAATGAAATTTATTGTGTACAGTGCTCAGGTGCACCACAACTCATCAAAGTCTCATGTCAAGTACACAGAATAATGTTGTGTCAGGAACATGAACAGTTCACAGTATGTGTGCATGTGTATGTGGAGAGTGGCATCAGGTATAGTGTTGGCGGACTACAGGAAGCATGGAGGCTTTGAAAGATTCAGTGCTCCGGCAGCCTACAACAGATGCAGGCAGTTTATTCCATGTCTCCGCAATTCTGAGTGTGAAAAAATGTTTCCGAAAGTCATGTGAACAGTGCTGTTTTCTGACTTTGTAGGCATGCCCACGTGTGTTGGAAAGATGGAGATCAAAAAGGTGCTCAAGGTTGCTGTTGTTAAGATGATTAATGATCTTATGAGCATTTACCCGGTCAGTTGCCAGACGCCGAAGTTTCAACGAATCCATTATGTTTACTTAAGATCTATTGCAAAATAGTTCAATACTAGCAGGACCTGTGGATATACCTCAGTATGATGATTTGATTATTGCAACATTTGATTTACTTTTTACTTACGCCTTCTCTCTATTTTTTTCTTACTCTTTCTTTCTTCCTTTCTTTCTTATATTTTTTCTGTATAGCATGTCCTTTTTATTCCCTTTCTTTATGATAAAATCAGAATGGTCCATTATTTATCTGGGGTGACAACACTCATAAGAAATAAGAATTTGGTGGATAAGCAACACCAGATAATCAGGATTTACATATTTTGCATTTCATCTTGGTTGATTGGATAATCTCATTTTTTAACCAGAGGGTGTTGCAAGATGATAATGGTTGTACAATTAAGGAACACCAGTATTAATATATACATTGTTTGTGTTATATACCATATATACCCTTCTAACATACTCGGGTAGGTTAAATCGAACTTAACGGATCTAAATTCTACCATCGTATGTCACCCCACCGAAAGAATGAAAATATCATTAAATTCGGTTAATTCCCTGATTTTGGTATTTTTTTTCTGTGTTGATATATTAATAAAAAAGACGGTTATTTCCTATAAGTCTAACATAAACAAAGAGGAACCACTCTTGACTGATAGATTATTTATTTATTTTCCCATTAAACTAACCCTAACCCTATCTTCCTTTATCCTAGTAGATCAATAAATAAATAATTTATCGGTCAAGAGTGGTTCCCCTTTGTTTATATTAGACTTATAGGAAATAACCAAAAAAGAGATATAATGCACTAGTTATTTTATTTAAAAACTTTTACATTTTTTCAGGTCAGTTGACTTTGAACCATGTATCTTTGAGAATCTGTGTTACACCTCCCTGATTTTAAAGTTAATGGCCCTTATTTAAATTCTTTGACTTCTCATGAATTGAATCATGTATCTTTGAGAATCTGTGTTACACCTCCCTGATTTTAAAGTTAATGGCCCTTATTTAAATTCTTTGACTTCTCATGAATTGAACCATGTATCTTTGAGAATCTGTGTTACACCTCCCTGATTTTAAAGTTAATGGCCCTTATTTAAATTCTTTGACTTCTCATGAATTGTAGCTGATTTCTTTTTCTCTTTCAGATTTTGGAAAAACTTCTTCTTCAGACAAATCATCTTCTCGTTTAGCAGCATCTGAAAGCAGGCATGAAACCAAACTCGATCCCCTTGTAGGTGGAAAGAAACCGACCAGTCGTTCTGCGGATGGAAGCACAAGGACTGTCCATAATCTCTCAGACAAAGAACGGAACTATTTACAGAGCATCAAAGACAGGTTGAATTTACTTCCAGGCGAAAAAAAAACAAAGAAAGAAAAACAACTAAAAATATTTTCTGGCGAGGATGCAAAGGGTCTATCAGCTTTGAATAACAGTCAGGATTTCAGACCGGCTTCTTACCAAGGAACGATAAATAAACAAGGTAAGTTCTTTGATTAGAATCATCATCATCATCATTTTCATGACTCTCCCTCGCCACCTGTCCCTATCAGGCATTGCTTTTGGTAGGTTCTCAATTCGGCATCCAGTGTCTACACATAGCTGGTGTATGTAAATCTTTACTGGTCAACCTACTCTGATGAATCCATGTGTATATATTTTCTAACCTCTCCGCGCAAGCAGGACATAACACCAAGTCGATTTCTTAAGCAGGGTTTAACTGGTTTGAATTCAAAATTTTCCTTCTCCTAGATTGGTTACTTGGTCATGGTTAAAGAGTCCAGTCTGCCCTATTATCTATCCATAGCTGGAGGGAGAGTAGTTTGATGCATACCTTTCCCAAGGGTATTAGCTCTATGTGAAATGCAAACAATCTTAATAAATTTACCTTGTGTTGCCTCCTGTTCGTGCAGAGGGGTTGGTAGATATATAACAATTCACTCAATACGTCCCGGACCTGATATATAGATGACACCACTAATAAAAAATCCATATAATTTTTAATAACGTACTAACCTTCAAATGGCATGTCTCCAAATTTGAGCCTAATTGGATTATTAGTTTACAAATTACATTTATTTAAGTGAAGCTACTGTTGCAAATTTTCAAAACAATGGACAAATCTGAATTTCGTGTGTTGATAAAACATTGCTTTCTGATGGCAAAAAATAATGTTCAAACAAAGCAATGGCTTGATAAATGTTATTCGGACTCTACTCCAATGGAAACAATGGTTAAGAGGTGGTATGCCGGCTTTAAATGTGGTCATACAGACACAAATGATGCTGAAGGCCCAGGTTGCCCAAATTCAGCAGTTGTACCAGAAAACACAAAAAAACTCCACAAACTTATTTTGGCCGATCGTAAATTGAAGTTGTGTGAAATATATAATTATAATATAAGTTGCGTTATATATAATTAGGGCCGGGTTAGCTCAGTCGGTAGAGCGTTCGGCTAGAAACCACAAGGTTCCTACTTTGATACCGGCGCTCGCCAACTTAGCGTATGAGTAGCACAGGGATCTGTGCGGTAAAGTGAGGAGCTGATGGTAGGTGTGGCACTCTACATCAGACGCTAAAAGACAATCTCCTTGGTCTAGTACTAGTGAAAAGGGGATAGACTCCCTCGCTGTCTGGCTGATACCAACTTTAGGCCACCCCGACGACTTTACTTACTTTTTTATAATTGTTACCAAAGTAGGAAATGGACACAGTGAGACAAGGTTCCTCGCCAACTTAGCGTATGAGTAGTACAGGGATCTGTGCAGTAAAGTGTGGAGCTGATGGTAGGTGTGGCGTTCCACCTCAGACGCTAAAAAACAATCTCCTTGGTCTAGTACTAGTGAAAAGGGGATAGACTCCCTCGCTGTCTGGCTGATACCAACTTTAGGCCTCTCTGACAACTTTACTTACATTTTTACTACTGTGGTATACCTTCAGGTCATGCTAGTATATTTAATTTCTGAATTTTAAAATTGTTGCATTGTAATATAAAGTTAGGTAAAAAAAAAATACTGGCTTGAATTATTGACATTGAGTCTGTTGTAGGTCGTATTTACGATCCAAGTATGAACTGTGGGATTTAGTGAAAGTGAATTATTGCATGCAATCAATTAAGACTTGTTTCCCAGGTGATAAAAAACAAGGTAAGTGCTTTTTTATCTGTCAGGACAACTTGAAATTTTTTAAATACATAAATTTCCTCTTTATGTATTTACTCAACCCCTCCTCAACGAGCAGGATGTGACACAAGGTCAATTTTTTTAAGCAGAGTTTAACAGGTTTGAATTCAGTTTTCCTTCTCCTAGACTGGTTACCATACCAAAGTTAAAGAGCCTAGTCTGCCCTACTATTTACCCCTAACTGGATGGAAAATAGTTGGATTCATACTGTTCTCAATGTGAAACACTATGCTCTCCTTGTTGGAATGGAGAGATGTATTAAAACACTTGTTTACTTTACCCTCTCCTTGTCGGGATGTCTGAGATGATGATGTGTCAGCTCTTCGTTATGTCTAGCACTCATTTCCAAATGGAGAAATAATGTGTCTACATTACTTAACATTACAACTCTTCCTTCTAATGGAGTGAATGATGTGTGGATAAAGAAATATCCCATATACTTATCTATGTACTGGTACTACATCAGAGAGTCTGGAATCCTGGTTGATGGGCTGCTGTTCAGTTGACTGGCAAGTCTATGATGTTATGGAGTCTGGATGCCAACATGGGGACTGAGAGTTATCTTGCCCTTGTGTCATTTGGAGGTTTTAGTAATAACACAAGGCCACTTCTTTTCATTCATGAGTTTTTTTATTTCCCCCTGATTACAAATTCAGTTTTCCTTCTCCTAGACTGGTTACCATACCAAAGTTAAAGAATCCAGTCTGCCCTACTATTTACCCCTAACTGGATGGAAAATAGTTGGATTCATACCTTTCTCAATGTGAAACACTATGCTCTCCTTATCGGAATGGAGAGATGTATTAAAACACTTGTTTACTTTACTCTCTCTTATTCAGAATGGCTAAGATGATAACATGTCAGCTCTTCATTACGTCTTGCACTCATTTTCAAATGGAGAGATAATGTGTCCACGTTGCTTAACGTTATGCCTTTTTCTTTTAATGGAGTGAATGATGTGTGGATAAAGAAATATTCAATATACTTATTTCTGTACTGGTACTACATCAGAGAGTCTGGAATCCTGGTTGATGGGCTGCTGTTCAGTTGACTGGCAATTCTATGATGTTATGGAGTCTGGACACCAACTTGGGTCTGAGGGTTATCTTGCCTTGTGCCATTTGGAAGCTGCTTCTTTTTGCTCATGAATATTTTATTACCCCCAAATTACAACTTCCTTGTCTTGCCCCGTTAAGCATTTTCCCGGACTCAATTTACACTCTGACCTCTCACCCCTCCTTTCTCCCCTTCACCACGTACCATTCGCCCAATCAAACCACACCATCTCCTTGCCAAATCATCACTTAAACTTTTCCATTCTAATCCACACATCAGGCCACCCTCACGGCTCCATGTCATGCCCATTACATAACAAATGGTATTAGTCCTATATGAAATGCAAACATTTTCATTTGCTGATAAATTTAACACTTTGCCTACCAAATTTCCCCCTTTGTATCCTTGGTGTCCTGGGTATGATATTAAGCTATGTCTAATGGTTAAGTTCCAATTTTGGAACTGATGAGTGTGGAGTAACCCTTTCATCATCATTACTATCAGGTCCCCCCTGATCCGGAGTGATAGTACCTGTTAGGGTCCCATCTATGGGTTAAATATAAAAAAAAAGTTTAAAAAATGTGTTTTAAAAAAAATTGAGTTAAAAAAATTTAAATACCCATCAAGAATGAATAAAAAAAACAAAAACATTTGAAATAAGATAACCCGCTAAGGGTTGCTTTCTCGAGGATATTAGTGCTATATGAAATACAACCAGCCTCATCCAGAGTTTATTGGTGCATCCATTTCCCAAGATAATAACGTTTACACCAAAGTAGTATTCATAGAAAAACTGCTAACCTTGATATTATGAATTTGAATACCCATTAAGAATTTTTTTTTTATTCAAACGTTTTCAGCATAGAATAACCCAAAAAGGGTTGACATGCCATAAAATCCAACCAACCAACATCGTTGTTTTTTAGATAGCTACCAACAACCATATAGTTTATACTTCTGTTATATCCCAAGATGTTAGGAATAACAAAATAACAAAAACAGTTAAATATGTTTAACATATAACAATATTGGTTTTTATTTTTCTCACTGACCGGGAATACAGTCGGATGAGTTGGATAAACAGTTCAGCTATCGGGCATGTGATGTGTTCATCAAACAGCCACCTCTTTCACTTTTTTTCATCTCTGATTTGTGACTGTGCATATCAATGTCAACTTCGTTTGGCAGAGTTATCTCCCCTAACAGCTACCAATGACCATATAGTTTATAATTCATGTTTCTGTTATTTTGATCCTGGTGGAATATTTGATAGTCAAATCTAAATGAATATTTTTCAGAAACAGTTTTCAACGAGGAACAAAGAAATATAAATTTGGGTCTAATTTCCAGTTTCAAAGACAAGAAGAATTCTTTTTACCAAAATTCTGATGAAAGTGGAACTGAAAAGGAAAATTTGCAAAATAATCAAGTAAGATTTTTTTTTTTTTCTGCATTAAAACCAAAGTAAGAAAACCTGAAGATGGATATTTTCCATCTAAAATTTTCTGATTGTTCATAATATTAAAGGAAAGTTAGCAGTCTCATAACCAGAGCCAGTGTGTACTATTCCTGATTGGGTGGTTTTCATATATTTTATATGAATACTACATTATAAAAATTCATGGAGGTGCCTGTGGTGTAATGGTTATCATCTTGGGAAATGGACATGCTGACACAAGTTCAAATTCTTGACAAGGCTGGTTGCATTTCACATAGCACTAATACTCTTGGGAAAGGTATGAATCCAACTATTCTCCCTCCAGCTATGGGTAAATAGTATGGCAGACTGGGCTCTTAAACCTTGGTATAGCAAGTGGTATAAGAAAAGGGAAACTAAATTCACACCTGTTAAACTTCACTTAAGAAATTGACCTTGTGTCGCATCCACCTCATATGGAGAGGTTGGTAAATATGTACTTTATGAAAACTAATATATTGTAGAGATTAGATAGTAGATATTATAGAGACAACATATCATAGATGGGATGGGGAGGCGTATATAGTTTCAGCAGAAACCCTAGAACTGGAGCCTGCTCATCTAATACTCACGTTCCTTAAAATTATGACTTATCATCTTGCAACACCCTCTGGTTAAAAATAAGATTGTCCAAATCGGTTAAAATGAAATGCTAAAATGTAAATCTTTCCCCCATGGCTGTACCAAATTTTTTCAGTATTTTTTTATGTATAATTTTATTGTATGATGGGATATTTCAAAGTTCACTATCTATTCACCTCAGAACTCATTCTATTCAAATAAAGTCTTATTATTATTATTGTAATCTGAGTTCTTCTGCTTAATTATAATGAACTAACCCTCAGTCTTTTTGTACTGTGGTGGGAGAGCCACTGTGAGTGGCTTAAAGTAGGCAAAGAGTTAATTTCAAAATAGTGTTAACTCTTTGCCTACCAACCCCTCCACATAACTAATTCTGATAAATTTGGTGTTGCTTATAGCCAAATTCTTATTTCACCCTTTTTAAAATGAATGGTTCCCCCACCAAAAAAAAAAATTACATATTTGTTTTATATTTGTAATATTACAAATTGTGAATTATGGAAGAAGAGAGACTAAAGATATTTTTAGTCTTATCTCTGACGGAGATTCCCCCTTCAATCAATCGGCTGGTCACGTCATGGGTTGGTGATTTCATTTCCTACGGTGATAACTGTTACGCTAAGTGCACCTCCTCCTCAACTCCTGAGTTGACACACCATAAAATCAAGCAACTAACCATTTTCTGGGGTGTTTTGTACACATGTTTCTCATTATTTTGATAACAAATTTTAACATATTTTTAAAAGAATAAAAAGATTTTTTTTTTATAGTTTGCAAAACAGAATGTTTCATTCAAGTAGGAAGCAAACAAAGTATGGATGTCAAGAATGTAATAATTGATAAAAGAAAGATATTTTTCCATATCTCTTCTCTGATCAATCAGCTGGTCACATCAAGCCCTAGCATCTATATGATTGCCCCTATGGCAATCCTCCAACCCTTTTTATCATATGGGTGTTAGAAGGCGGTGGCTAAGGGTCTTCATGTCCTGGGAATTACGTTAAACTCTATCTGATGGTGAGGTTCCAGTTCTGGAGGTTTGGGGAAAGTGGAGCACCCCTTCATCATCATTGCTCCCTGATCCTCTCTGACCTGGGGTGGTAGTACCTGTTAAGGTCCCATTTATGGGTTAAATAGAAAAATGTGTTTATAACTAAAAAAAAATTGAGTATCCATTAAGAATGAATTTATTTCAAAACTTATTTGGTATTAAGTGACCCACTGAGGTTGATATGCCGTAAAACAAACCAAACTTAGCTCAGAAGAAAGATTGAAATGAAATTTAACTAATATTAAAACATTTGAAAATTTAGTAATTGGTAATTTGCTTGAAGCATTGTTAAGTATGTTATAATATATTAATGATAGGAAGGCAATTACAATGCGTATAAAATAAAAACAAAAAGATGTTTAGTCTTATCGATTTCAAAGTATTTTTATCTTCAGAGACGGTTTTCAGAAATGGACGCATTTTTTGTGTCGTTATTTTTTTTTTTTTTATGTTATAAACATGTGTCTCGTGGCGTTCTTTTTATAATGCCACTTGAAGGTCGTGATAACCGTTGTTCATTCAATTTCAATTTTATTCTTTTCATCTATTTATATATTTATGTATTTGTGTATAATATACATACTATATATGGAATGTGTATTTTAATTAATTATATATTTGAAAATTCAAATCAATAATAAAATAAAGTTAATTTTTTTTTTATTTATTAAAATAAAATGAAACTTTTTTTCATAATTTGTTTATTTAATAATTGGATTAATTTGTATTTAATTTTGTTTAAATTCAAATAAATTAAAACTAAACATTAGGTTTAAAATGAAGAATAGAAAGAGGGGTTATCTATCATTTTGATTTTCCTTAAAAAGTAAAAATAGGCTTGTCTGGAAATTGAACTTAATAATGAAATTTATTGTGTACAGTGCTCAGGTGCACCACAACTCATCAAAATCTCATGTCAAGTACACAGAATAATGTATTAGTGTCAGGAACATGAACAGTTTACAGTAGTAATATGCATGTATGTGTGCACGTGTATGCATATGTATGTGGAGAGTGGCATCAGGTATAGTGTCGGTGGACTACAGGAAGCATGGAGGCTTTGAAAGATTCAGTGCTTCGCAGCCTACAACTTGGTTCACTCATTTTATTTTCTGTACAGAACATCATTCTTTTGAAGAAAAAAAAGTTATGTCTTATAAACTGTCAAATATGGTAATGTGGCGTTACTTTCGTAGTTGCCTGGAGAGTTGTCTGCCCGTTTAGTTTGCTGGTTCCCGCTAGGTGCCTGTTATATTTAAGCGGATGGTTTGAACGTCTCTTTCTCTTTTCCGGTTGCTTGACCTACGAGACACATGGGTTAGACACGGTCTACCCCTTCTTGTTGGGGCTTTGGCCCCCCCTTACATTACTGTAAGTTATTCGTACAGCATGGACTATTCCTAGTCTCATGTCTGTCGTTTTTATGTTTATCCTTTCACATGTAACTTTGTATTAATTATGTATGTATGTTCATGTTCACCTCTATGTATTATGTACCCTGTTTATCCATGTGCTGTATACCTATTAAATGTTTTGTCTATCAACCCTTGTCGGAGTTGTATCTTCAAATATATCACTTTGAATCTTACAAAATCAACAAAGAGGGAAAACCCCTCTCTTGTAAATAAGGAAAATAAATAAATAGGAATTAAAAAATGGTAAAATTTAAAAAACAAAAAAAATCTACAAAGAGGGGGAAAACTTACAACAACCGTTCTTCCTGGTAGTAAGATCAAACTCGAGTAATAAAATGGTTGTAATATAAATTAAGAGAGCGCTATTGCCATTGGCTGGAGGTCAGGTGACCAGCACTATATCTATGGTCATCAGGAGGCGAGGTCTGTTGTTGAGGGGGAAGGGTCGAGGTTTGATCAACTTCGATTGGTCCCTTGGGTGAGGAAATTCGTTGTTGAAAGACCAGAAATTTCCAATGACCCCAAGGATATAACAACGCTGATGACTTCCCCCTCAATCATCTTATAGATGTATTTTTACAAGATTACAGTAATATCATTTGTTGTCTTTCCAGATATCGCAAGATGAATCTTCACATTTATCAAAGAAAGAAAAGAAAACCAACCGTATTTCATCTTCATCTTCAACGTTGAATGAAGACAAGTCCGAAGAAGACAATCCTGTAACATCTGATACTGACCCTGACAATAAGGAAAATGGACACTTAGATAATTCTTCTGGGGACAAAGGTAAAATCAAATATGACAGATGAAAATCATGAGAGCATTTGTAAATTTTTGTTTTTTTGTGGGTACAAAAATTTGAGAATTGCAATCATTAAGCAGTTTCATCCTTAATAAGAATTCTTTTCACACGAGTCTCATCAGAGGATTACCACCAGAAGAAAATCTATCTCACACGAACACAGAAAAATGTGAGAATTGCAATTATAAGTGGATTCATTCTTAACAAGAATTCTTTGTTTTCACATGAGTCTCATCTGAGGATTACCACCAGAAGAAAATCTATCACACATGAACACAAACAAATGTGAGAATTGCAATTATAAGTGGATTCATTCTTAACAAGAATTATCTGTTTTCACATGAGTCTCCTCAGAGGATTACTATAGTAACTGTTATTAATCCTTAGTAAACAATTAAAGCTTCAAGTAACTATTCTTAATACAAATTTTTAAACTATTATATAGTTTCAAGTACCGTAGTTGACGGCATATAGGACGCATTTTTTTTCCCCAAAATTTTGGTTCAAAAAATTGCCCTGTGTCTTATACATGGTAGGTGAAGTAAAACCAATGATAAGAATTCCATTGGACTTCACAGTCACAGGAGGCACTGTAACTTCAGGGGCACAAAAACTATATTATAGTCTTTTGAGACTGAAATGCCAAGGATAACAAATAATGCTTGTGTAATACACAGCTAGATTGTTAACAATATATGATTAAATACACTAAAAATTTTCCTTCCTGAATCTGACCTGCTAAAATGGTGAGGTGTCTTATATGCTGTCAAATATGGTAACTATTTCTAATTAATAATAATTTATTTGCACAGTTATTTGGTTTCAAATAAGTAATAATAATCTTTAGTAAACAATTATAACTTCAAGTAACTATTAATCTTATTATAATGGAGATTGTGTGTTTTTCTGTCTGTAACCGAAACTATATTACTACTCAAGTCACAATTCCCTTTGTTATTTACGTCACATTCTCAATGATTTTATTTTTATTTAAACCTCAATTATTAATAAAATTGTTTTACATTATTAATACTGTTAGTCTTATCTACATACTAACAACATGCAATTGTATTTATATATACAACAACATAGCGGTTTACAGTGTGAACGGGAAGGCTAATTTGCATATTGATATTAAAAATGTGATTTTGATAAATATGTGCTTAGTATTATTGATTTCTAACTGTTTGGTTTTATTTTTATGAATATAAGCAAAAATCTCTTCAATGAATCTTAAATAAAATCCATTAACAAGAAAAAATAACCGTCATTTTATTCTTTACTTCCTCTTTTAACTAAATACTTAAATTAGAAAAAAATAACAATGAAAGACGAGAGTAAGTTTCAGTTGTTCTATTTTTCGATTATACTCCCACTTTTTATCTGCATTCTTATTTAGTTTCAATAGCCTTTCTAATTTAATACAATATTTTATTACATTAAAACTTAAATACTTGCACCCGGAGGGTGCATATATTTGCTAGTACAAATAATTTACAGTTATATGGTATTAAGTATTCCTATCTAATGCCAATACATTTTTTAAGAGATCCTCCTATGTTGGCATTTCATTAAAAAAATTTTTTATTTCATTAAACTTATTAACTCTAAGGGGACCACAACACTAACATTGTACCAAAAATGTTTTACTTTTTTATTTTTATTTTATCTAGATGAAGGAATTCATATGATGCTCGAGAAACCGAAATTGCCTTCTTCCCAGGAAAAATTGAAGAATTTAAAAAGAAAATCTTTAAAGAAACTAACTGGAGTGAATCATCCGGACATTCAAAATCTTCTGAAGCCGCTTCCCAGCCACGGCCATAAACAATATTTTGACCCCCAGGAAATGGCTGAGAGGAGGCGGAAAAAACTCTTGGAAAAAATGAATCAGAAAAAACTCCTCTTAGATGATTCATCACCGACAACACAACCACTTTTTCAAGATTGTAAGTTTTTTAGAATTCCACAGCCCTGTCGACTGGGGCTTTAGAATACACCGCAGTGGTGTAAGACCCCCCTCCTGGAATCACATGAATTCAACAGCACTGTCAGCTGGGGCTTTAGAATAGACCGACTGCACCTCTGCAGTGGTGTAAGACCCCCTCCTGGAATCACATGAATTCAACAGCACTGTCAGCTGGGGCTTTAGAATAGACCGACTGCACCTCTGCAGTGGTGTAAGACCCCCCTCCTGGAATCACATGAATTCAACAGCACTGTCAGCTGGGGCTTTAGAATAGACCGACTGCACCTCTGCAGTGGTGTAAGACCCCCCTCCTGGAATCACATGAATTCAACAACACTGTCGACTGGGGCTTTAGAATACACCGACTGCACCTCTGCAGTGGTGTAAGACCCTTCCCCCATAATTTCACCTGTTGGCCGTGCGTGGTGACCTGTGATGCTTAAGGGATGAAACCATTGTAGCTGAGCAGTCCACGACACGCAACACTCCATTTTGGCCCTTATGTAGGCTAAACGGGCGGTTGGAGGGGTTACCTGTGATCAATTGGCTGGCCATGTCAAGCCCTAGCACCTATATGATTGTCCCAACCCTATTACCCTTATGTTATATATACTCCTTCAACTATCTCTGAATTTTTGAGATGAGGCTTGATGATTAGTATTAGCACATCGGCCGAAACGTTGTACAGATAACAATGAAGATGAAGACAATACTACTCCTTCAACATTGGGTATATAAATGGGGAGAGAGATAGACAGATAGATTAGAGAGAGAGGGTAGATGATAGTTCTTACTTTATAATTCATCGGGCCATTTTCTCTGGGCTTCTTGTTAAGGTCGGGTCTTCTTCTTTCTGTTGATTTTTCTTCGTGCTGGTCTGGTCATTGTTTTTAATAATCAATTCACACAACAAGACTTGGTGTTTATTAATAATAAAGCTTTATTTCGCAACCCTGCCAATTTGATTCCGCTGTGGGAGGGAGACTGCCTCAGATCAACGACCTACATATCCATTCGCTCTGAAATCTCTGCCGAATTTCAACTAAATTATCTCATGTGTCCAATTGCGCGCTTTCAAGGGGTAAAATCAAAAGGTTATTACCCGTCCATAACTGTCGGGTAATTTTCCATGGACCCCGTTATTTTAACTACAGGTGCATTCATAATTTATAAGCTGCTCATAATTTATGGTTGTTCTTAATTTTTTTTTCTTTTTATAAACATGTTCCTATCAACTATGAATGAATTTAAACATATCTATTGTATAAATAGATCGGACTTTAATAGGGATTATTGTTACATATTAATTGGATCCCTATTGCTTTTTAAGGTAGTATAGAAATCCTTATGGCGATCAGTACAGCTGATGGCCTTGAGAGTGCTTGACCTCACTCTCACCTTGCTTTCTGGGGATAGAATCGTGAGAACGGAACCCCGATAGAAAGCCCTTTTCCGGTTTAAGGTGGGCAACTCAGTGAGTTGCAGTAGTTAGTTGCAGTTAGTTAGTTGAGAGTTAGGACTGAAGCTAGCAAGATGTGACTCTCCGCGTGCATTTGTCTGGTCCTGGGGTTCCAGAATAAACTAACATCCAAAGTAAATCGAAGTCTTGTTGTTATTACTAAAAGCTAACAATGACACAAGGCTTCTGATAAGAAATGATCCCCAGCAGAACCAGACATGGAATCCCCAGATAAGAAAGACCAGACGAGACCATTAGAAGACAGAAAACTAGACGATCAGAAGACGGCCGGAAGAATAGACCAGAGTAGGACGTAACAAATATATCTATATGGTACTGTGACGCCGGTACGTAACATTATTACACCAGGTTGGAATAAATTTTAGAGTAATGGCAATAAAAATAGAATGGTTCATTGTTTAGCTGGGGTGACAACACTCATAAGAAAAGGTTATTACCTGTCCATAACTGTCAGGTAATTTTCCATGGACCCCGTTATTTTAAGTCTAACGGACCCTATTCAAAATTCTAACTACAGGTACGTTCATGATTTATAAGCTGCTCATAGATTATGTAACACTTATGGTTGTTCTTAATTTTTTTTTCTTTTTATAAACATATTCCTATCAACTATGAATGAATTTAAACATATCTATTGTATAAATAGATCAGACCTTAATAGAGACTACCACACCAGGTTAGAATAGATTTTAGAGTAATAGCAATAAAGAGGTACTCTCCTTTCTTTATAATAAAAACGAAATGGTCCATTATTTAGCTGAGGTCACGACAGTTATAAGAATTTGGGGCATAAGCAACACCAGATAATCAAGATTTACATTTTTGCATTTCACCTTGGATGATTTAGACGGTTTCATTTTCAACCAGAGGGTGGGTTATTTCCTGTAACCCCAACATAAAAAAGGGGAACCACTCTGATTGACTGATAAATTATTTATTTATTGATCTACTAGGTAAAAAGATGGGTTTAGGGTTAGTTTAATGGGAAGATAAATAAATAATTTATCAGTTAATCAGAGTGGTTCCTCTTTTTTAGGTTGAGTTATAGGAAATAACCAGAAGGTGTTGCAAGATGATAACAGTCGGAAGATTAAAGAGATTAAGTATTAATATGTAGACGTAATCTGTTCTGTTGGCTAATCATTATTAAGAAAGCTTTTGCAAATTAGAAAATTAGTTTCCAGTGCCAGCTTTTCTTTGACAGACTGCAAACCAGTTATTTATAAAAGGGAGGTAACTCTTAATCAACAAATCGACTTTTATATTAATTTTATTTCTTTGTTGATTTTAGATGGCTGGTTGGCTAAATATTGTATATTTAATAAGGACAACTGGAAAATCTATGGACGAACCTTTGAGATTGTAAGTATTACAAGTAACTAGTAGATATAGATATAAAAATGAAAAAATGTGTTAAAAACAAAATATGGAAAAAATGTAGAAAATGTTCTTGTGTATATAAAAGTACAAAGTAAAGATATATATGCAGTTTACTTGGATTCTTGTCTATAATTACTTATATTATAATCACAACAAAATATTTTCTGAGCGGTATTGTTAAAATTCTCTGCTTGGCTGATAAAGAAATTTTGGTTCTTTCCAATAATTCCAACCTAAAAAAATGGGAACCACTCTGACTGATAAATTATTTATTTATTTATTGATCTACAAGGAAAAAAGAAGTTAGGGTTAGGGTTTAGGGTTAGTTTAATGGGAAAATAATGGGTAGATTAATTAACAGATAAAATTCATTCAGAGTGGTTCCACTTTTTTTTAGGTTGGAGTTATAGGAAATAACCGAAATTTTTAGTTCAATCGTTTTTGTTTTTTTTGTATTTTTAAATTAAGGTTAAATTGAAAAAGAAAAATGAAAGAAATCGAACAAGGGAAATAACTCTGTCTATAACTTTAACCAGAATTATTTCCCCTGACTTGTCTCTATTCCTCTCTATAAGCTTGAACAGAAGTCTCAAACTCAAAATGGACATTACGTCGTTGGAGAGAAAGTCAGTGAGTCAAACGTGAGATGGTGGTGGTGGTGGGGCTGGACATGATTTCCACCAGATATAATGCTAATTACCAATGTAACGGTTCAGCTGTTCTTTATTTTTAACCCCATCAAAATGTATATGCATATGTTTGTCAGTGGGATATGCAAGGGTTGGTTGATTGATTTTAACAGCATATCAATCCGTCTGGGATTATGTCATACCTAACGGTTGGGAAGTAATATATGTTGTGTATTTATATTTATACTTTTTTAGTAATTGGTTTTAACAATGTGTTAGGACCATTGGGGATCATGTTGTATGGTATTGATTAGGTTCATGTCTATATTCTATGGTATAATTTCATTTCCCTCAAAAAGGACAGAATGTCCTCCATGTTGACTTTTTCAAATAGATCTTTCATATTGTTTGCATTAAAATAACGATTTCTGATGTAAGCCAAAAACTGCATTCCATGAATAACAGTTTAACAGTCAAAGGTGTTTGACATGTTTCACACTATGGTTGTTGTTCTTGTTTGAGTATATAGGAGTGTTATGTGACTAATGTATTATCAGGACACAATGACTTGTTCCTTTCTAGTGGGATATGTGAGTTACCACTAAATAGAAGTGAACTCATTTTTCATTTAAAATTTTTCTCAATTTCTTTTTTACTTTTGGTAAATTCCCTTTTTTTTCATTTTTACTTTTGATGAATTCCGTTTCTTCCAATTTATTGTATTTCATAGGAAAATTACAATAAATTGTACTATAATAATAAATATGACGAACAGGACCTCCAATAAAAAAAAAAGCCCTGCTTCAAATGTTACATAATTATTAGATACCTAATATTTATGGCAATAGTGTAGAAATCAAAATGGCCGTTATAAGCTACAGCCCACGGCCTTGAAGGATGAGTGACAAAGCTTGATCTCAGTCCTAACCTTTCGGTGGATACCGTGAGAACTGGTAGAGAGGACCCTCTCTTCCGGTTTAGATAGTAAGTAAGTCTCAGTCAGTTAGAAGGTAGGAGCCGAGCTCGTAGGATGTAAGTCTCAACTGCACAGATGTCTGGGTTGGGGATTGAAAATAAAGTAACATCAAAGTAAATCGAAGTCTTGTGTTTATTACCTAAAAACTAACAATGACACAGGGCTTCTGATAAGGAGAAATCCCTAACAGAAAACCAGACCTGAAGTCCCCAAGAAAGTTCAGACCTTAGAAGAGACCAGATGAAAAAATAGAAAAGCAGGCCAGAAGAAAATACGACCAGAAGTAAGAAGTAAGGATAGGATATACAAAACAAATATGAAAAGGGAGACAATTCTATTTTGTGTTCCAACAACAATTTTCGCCCATTTAATAACCACAAATACAATCATATATAATGTAGATTTCTTCCATACTTAGATGTAATTTTTATCTAAAAAAAACTTTAAACAATTTTCGCCTATTTAGTAACCCCAATAGTTGTGTATTTACTATTTGTGTCAATGGTTCAAATCCCAGTAAAGTAAGCTAAGATTTTTAATGCTGATTTTTTTGATAATCCAAATTTTCAATTTCCAGGCCGACACAGAGAATAAAGGTTGGTTGACCCCCAAAGAAACAATGGTCGCTTTAAGAACAGCAAACAGCCAATTGACACCCTCAGAAGAGGAATATTTGTGCCGGGTAAGTTGTACGACTTATCACTGTTGTTACTTTTTTTCTAAATTCTTATTACACTTGTAATATTAGATTTAATAATATTGAAATTTCTTTGATGAAGCATTATCAATTATTATTCATTTTTGACTAGTATTTCTTTCATCTTATTTTTCTTGCTTTTTATTTAACTTGTAGTATTAGATGTAATAATATTCAAATTTCATAGATGAAGCATTGTCAATTATTATTACTAGCAAAATAAAAAATCATTACCAATACATTTACATTATACCTACAATCCTATTCTGTCAGTAAAACTTGCTTTTACTGACAATCCTTTCTCTTTTATTTTCAATGCATTCTCTAGTAAAATCATTACCAATACATTTACATTATACCTACTAGCAAAAAAAAAACGCCCTCTGGGCGATGTAAAATAAATATTGCCTGAGGGGATGGGAGTTGAAAATTTAATATCAGAGAGTTTGTATCATAAGTAAAGTAAAGTAAAATCAAATTTATTAAAGGAGTAAAAAATAAAATAAATTATTAAAGGAGTAAAAATAAAAAATTTGAAATGGAAACTTAGTTCTGATAACTTTAAATATATATTAAAATAAAACAAACTATATATAGATAGATAATACCAGGTATGTATTTATTAAAACTTGTTTAAAAAAAACAAAACAATGAGGACTGTCTAACATTGCATGCTCAACTTTTGAGTGTATTTATTCTATATTATGACGATTTTAGGTAGTGTGACGTAAGCAGTAGTTTTTGTTACAGACAAAAACCGGAAGCGAATCTCTATTATTAATACTAACAAAATAAAAAACGCCCTCCAGACGATGTAAAAATAGATTTTGAAACATATTGCCTGAGAGGTGGGAGTAAAAAATTCAATGTCAGCGAGTTTGTACCTAAGTAAATAAAATCATCAAATTCATTAAAGGATTAAAAAATAAAACAATTTGAAATGTAAACTTTAAATATGTATTAAAATAAAACAAACTATATATAGATATATAATACCAGTCATGTATTTATTAAAACTTGTTTTAAAAAACAATGAGGACTGTCTAATGTTGCATGTTCAAATTTTGAGTTTATTTATTCTGTTATGACGATTTTAGGTAATGTGATGTAAGCAGTGACATAGTTTTTGTTACAGACAAAAATTGGAAGTGAATCTCCATTATTAATAGATTCATTTTTGACTCATATTTCTTTCATCTTATTCATTTTGCTTTTTATTATACTAGTCATATTTGATGTAAAGTAAAGTTGGTGGAGTGGTTTATTATCGATATCAACTGAACAGTGAGGAGTCTATCCCCTTTTAATTAGCACTATCAATTATTATTCCTTTTTGACTAGTATTTCTTTCATCTATTTCTGTTGCTTTTTATTATACTAGTCATATTTGATGTAAAGTAAAGTTGGTGGAGTGGTTTATTATCGATATCAACTGAACAGTGAGGGAGTCTATTTAATTAGCACTATCCCTTTTTGACTAGTATTTCTTTCATCTGCTTTTATTATACTAGTTATATTTGATGTAAAGTAAAGTTGGTGGAGTGGTTTATTATCGATATCAACTGAACAGTGAGGGAGTCTATCCCCTTTTAATTAGCACTATCAATTATTATTCCTTTTTGACTAGTATTTCTTTCATCTTATTTCTGTTGCTTTTTATTATACTAGTTATATTTGATGTAAAGTAAAGTTGGTGGAGTGGTTTATTATCGATATCAACTGAACAGTGAGGGAGTCTATCCCCTTTTAATTAGCACTATCAATTATTATTCCTTTTTGACTAGTATTTCTTTCATCTTATTTCTGTTGCTTTTTATTATACTAGTTATATTAGATGTAGAGTCGGTGGAGTGGCCTATTGTCAGTATCAGCTGGACAGCGAGGGGGTCTATCCATTTTTTGCTAGTGCTAGACCAGGGAGATTGTTTTTGCAGAGGTAGAGCACTACACCTACCGTCAGCACCCAGATGAAAAGTTGAATTGTGAATAAGCTTGTTTAATACTTAGATGGTTTGAATTCAAATAATTTTTCAACACTCACAATGCATAATTGATAGTGTTGCATATTTGATGGCCGCCCTGTCGGCTGGGGCGTTAGAATGCACCGACTGCACCTCTGCAGAGGGGTAAGACTCCCCCAATGAGGCCACCTGTTGGCCGTGGGTAGCGACCCATGATGCTTAAGATAGAGCCCAGGTAGATGAGCAGTTCATGACATGCAATACTCCACTTTGGCCCTATCTTGGGCTAGACGGGCGGTTGGAGAGGCCCCCTCCGATCAATCGGCTGGTCACGTCAAGCCCTAGCACCTATATGATTTTCCCAACCCTAATGCCCTTATGGCAAGCCCCAACCCCTTTTTATCATATGGGTGCTAGAAGGCAGTGGCTGCGGGTCTACATGTCCTGGGAATGACGTTAAACTCTATCTGATGGTGAGGTTCCAGTTTTGGAGGTTTGGGGAATGTGGAGCACCCCTTCATCACCATTGCTCCCTGGTCCATTCTGACCCGGAGTGGTAGTACCTGTTAGGGTCCCATTTATGGGTTAAATAGAAAAATGCATTTATAAAAGAATTTTATTATCCATTAAGAATTGATTTATTTCAAAACTTTATCGGCATTAAATGACCCACTGAGGTTGATATGCCGTAAAACAAAACAAACCAAACAAATAAATAAAGCTGTGGAAAGATGAAGGATCCATTGAGTGAAATGTGATTAAGTAAAAAGTAAGTAAAGTCGACGGGGCGGCCTAAAATCGGTGTCAGCGAGGGAGTCTATCCCCTTTTCAATAGCGCTAGACGAAGAAGATTGTTTTTAAGCATCTGAGGTGGAGCGCCACACCTACCATCAGCTCCTTACTTTACCGCACAGATACCTGTGCTACTCATACGCTGAAATGTGATTAATAGAAACTAATTTTTTAAAAAGTTGATTTTGACAAACTTATTCTTACTTTGCATCCATGTTTTTATTGTGTTTTTTTAATTTTCCCAGATTATTGAAATGACTGGTTACAGTGTTGAGGAAGGATCAGATTTAAGATTGTTTTGTATTTTGGCTGCACTTTCTCATCGTATTACGTCTCTTGAGTAAGTACACAATAAATTTGATTTAAAAAAGATAAACTTTCATTGTCATCTACTCACTGAAATAAAAAAAAAGAAAGAAAAGAATTTTGTTTTAAAAAGATTGAAACATTTCTTAGAAGCAAAAAAAAAAAAATGTATTCAAAAAAATATCTTTAAGTGTTAACGTTAACATTAACTGTACAAGAAAGGATAACTCTTACCGTGAAAAGTTTGAGTTGCCTCCCTTGATTTTGAATAATTTTTTTATTGTTTTTTTTATTTTGTTTTTATTGTGTGGCCACTATATCCTCCAACCTTCCTTGGGTGTTCCTTATGTATCCATACTGTTTATACATACCACAATAAATATGAGGACAACAGTCTGAAAAATCCTTGGGTGTTCCTTATGTATCAATTCTGTTTGTTGTCCTCATATTTATTGTGGTATGTATAGTCTGAAAAATCAAAATTATTCTCATCAAGTTCCTTGTTTTTATTTGAAAGGAAAAAAAAAACAAAAAAAAAAAACCCCAACAATAAATGAACATTTCTCTTACATTTTTTTTTTTTTTACCCCTTTATCTCCTTTATCTAACACTGCAATCCACAATAGCCATGTCCCAAATACCAGCCATTTTCCCCTAATTACTATATTATTTGCTTATATTGTTTATTCTGCTAGTTTATCTAATTAAAAAAAAAACAACTTTTGATCTTATTTAGTTTCACAAAAATTACTGGTAACTATTTTTTCTGTCCAAAAACGAATGGGCAGAAAACTTAGAAAACCCCCCAAAAAACTAGCAAGAATATGCGACCTCTAGGCGTAAGTATTTAAGATTTAATATAATGAATTTATGTTATATTATATTAAATGAAATTAAATTAAATTAGAAAGACCCACGAAATTAGATAACACATTCAAAAAGATTACACATATTTTAATTATATTTTGATTGCTTCCTATATAAAATCATTCATAGGATTGATTTTAATATGTTGTAGAATAAAATAATGATATTAGAGATCAATAATACCAATTATTTATTAAACCCAGTTTTGTTAAAACCAGTATCCAAATTAACCACACCATATATTATGTAAACCTTTATTTCTTAGTGATATATAAGACACATTACAGGATTTTAAATGCACTAATAACATGAGCTGTTTTGAGGCAAATATAATTCAGATTTTCAGAGACATCATTAATAAATAAGATTTATTCTATGTATTAAAGATTTTTACTATCAATTAAATACTTATTGATAAACTTATGTAATTCCCAAGAGTATTGTGATGTAAGCAGTAACATAGTTTTGTTTGCAGACAGACACACCGAATCTCCATTTTAGTAAGATGTATGGACCATATGACCATTAGGCACCCCTTTTGCGATCTCGTTTCATTTTTTTTTTCATTTTTTTCATTTACACCGCCAAAATCCAGTTGTTTGTTAACAGATGATTTAAAAAAAAATTTTTTTTTTTTTAATTATAAAACCAACCCATAACAAACAAGCGGATTTTGGTGGTGTAAATGAAAAAAATGTCCTTATGAACCGAGATCGCAAAAGGGGTGCCTAAAGGTCATAGGATCCAGATGTATGTATGAAGTAAGGGGAGATAATTACGTTTATTGAAATTGCTCACTTTTTTTTTCTTTTTAAATTTCAGTAACTGGATGAAAAGTTTAATTGACAATATAGATTATCGTCTGCTTGATATGAAAACCTTCAAATGCAAGGTAGGGAGAATTTAATGTTTTTTGTTTTTAAAAGAATCAAATCTTCTTTAATTTATTTTAATCCCTATAAGTAAAAGTAAGTAAAGTCGTCGGGGCGGCCTAAAGTCGGTATCAGCCAATCAGCGAGGGAGTCTATCCCCTTTTCAATAAGTTGGCGAGGACCAGTATCGAACTAGGATCCTTGTGGTTTCTAGCCGAATGCTAGTAAAATAGGCAGAATGACCTATTGTCGGTATCAGCCAGACAGCAAAGGAGACTATCCCCTTTTCATTAGCGTTTTTTTCTTCATAAGATTTATTCTATAAATGATTTTGACTATGAATTTCTCATTATTACTAAACCAGGAAGATTGTTTTTTCCATCTGAAGTGTGTGCCACACCTCACTTTCCCCACACAAGCTGTGCTACTCATATGCGGAGTTGGTGAGGGCCAATATAGAACCTGAAATCTTGTTGTTCATAGGCAGATGCTCTGCAAAAAAAAATTCTATAAAAATAATGTTTTATAATCCCTGAGAGATTATATTTTCCTAAGTGTCCTGTCATGGTTTAATTGTTAGCAAGCTACTCTTGCAGATCCATTACTACAGAATAGGATGCACTGGAAAAAAAATCCCCACATAAAAAAGACCTTATGGGAGACCAGGAAAATATTTTTTTTCTATAATCTTTCCTTTCTTAAGGAAATACTCAAAAGTTTTTAATTTCCTGACCTCTCACCAGGCGGGATTAATACAAGGCCTTTTTTATTTGGAGAAACACACACATACCGAAGCTCATGAAATGGCCAGTGCAAAAAATTCATAGTCTCATCTGCATTCCCCTTGAAGTGTGCCTCAGGCACTGGGCAGTATACCTGGCCCAGCCACATTTCGGACCCCTAGGACCATGTTGTTTATTCTACCACTAAGGTGGGTAAGTGAGGAAATACTCAAAAGTTCATGAAATTATGAAGAAAATATTGCATTTTATACTGTTGGTTAATTCCATGTCAAATACTCCAGAAAAAAGTAAAATTATCACCCACCCCCTTCAATTTTTCTGAAATTGTGTACAGGTGTGAAGTATATTAAAGTTAGACACTCCCCAAAATTTGAACTTCTAATTCCAAAAATTGGCGGAGTTATGTCGATTTTTTGGGTAATTCCATGTCAAATCATCCAGAAAAAAGTAAAATTATCACCCCCCCCCACCTGAAATTTTCTCCAGGTATGGACTATGTTAATGTTAGACAATTCCCAAAATTTGAGCTTCCAATTCCAAAATTTGGCAGAGTTATGTCAAATTTTTTGATAGCATTTTTGGATTCCTTGGGCAAAAATACTTTTATAAACTAATTTTTAAGAGTAGGGAAACGCTAGAACTCATTTCACAGACAAAAGTAAGTTACAAAAAGTCGCCATTTTTTGCGATCGTAATAACTCCACCAATTTTTAGAATTGGAAGCTCAAATTTTGGGGATTGTCTAACTAATATAATCCACACCTGGACAAACTTTCAGAAAAATTGAAGGGATTGGAGACATGGCCTGGATGATTTGACATGGAATTACCCTGTTAAAAAAAAATTGCCTATGTAGCCCAATCTGCGCTACTATTTTTATGGACGTAGCTCTATTGGGGATGTCTTTAAACAGTTTTGCTCTTATACAAAAACAAAACAAAACAAAAAAACATATTTACAAAACCCTCCCCACAAGCAGGATTTGACACATGGTCAATTCAGGTCTTCTTCTGGTGTTTTGTGTTCAATTAAACACACAGATATATGGTATCAATTATTCATGTTTATTTTTCTAAATTTTAAAAATGAAGCTTGATAATTTACATTATTTAGATTTTTTGGACTGTTGTC
This sequence comes from Doryteuthis pealeii, assembly GCA_023376005.1. NCBI lineage: Eukaryota > Metazoa > Mollusca > Cephalopoda > Myopsida > Loliginidae > Doryteuthis > Doryteuthis pealeii. The sequence goes on along the minus strand of CM042174.1, from coordinate 47,073,161 downwards.
CTCATCTTTATTGTTATTTACACAACGTTTCATGTACCCCACCTAGTTACCAAGAAACCACATGTTGTGTATATAACAATCAAGATGAGGACAACAGTCTGAAAAATCTAAATAATACAAATTATCAAGCCTCATCTCAAAAATAATAAGAAATACCTGAAGAAGGCCAGAGGGCACATTGACTGAAACATTGTGTATATAAAAATAAAGATGAGGACAACAGTCCAAAAGATCTAAATAATACAAATTATCAAGCCTCATCACAAAAAATCAGATAAATAAAGTAAAAATAATTAATACCATATATCTGTGTATTTAATTGAATGAGAGACACCTAAAGAAGGCCAGAAAGCATATAGGCTGAAATGTTGTGTATATGAGGACAACAGTTTGAAATATCTAAATAATAGAATTAGGAAGATGAAGGATAATACTAGTCTAATTATTAATAATAATAATGATTGACTGAACAACAGAAACACAAACAGCCTCATCCAGAATTTTGATACTGATTCTTTACTGTTTCTTCCTTCTTTTTTTCTTCCCCCAGACATTGTGGGAATGCAACGTTGATACAGAAACAAACAAAATTTCTCTGGAACAATTATGCGTTGAACTGAGGGTTGGAGGTGTAAGCCTCGCCCACGAACAAGAGGCTAAGGATCGCCTGAAGCATCTCAAAGCGTTGGATCTTCTGGATTTCCTCACCTACATACCCCTGTTCATCATGATCCATGAATCTGTGGTGGACAATCCACTGGATTTTACCAGGCAGAAGTGATTGAACTGGATTTAAATGCACACAAGGGAAAATAGCAAAAAAATATATACTGGGTGTTCCAAAAAATTTGACATCAATTTATGAAATAATGTCAAATCTTTTCACCATTTTATTAAAAAAATTCATGAAAAAATTTCTGGATGCTGCACTCTGTTGGTGAGAGATTATCATGGATATCCGTGCTATTAGGAAAAAAAATTGACATCATTTAATGAAATGATATTATGAAATGATAAAAAAACATCATTTTAAGAATAAAAAAAAATTAGTGAAATTTTTTCATCATTTTAAGAAGAAAAAAAAAATTAGTGAAATTTTTCATCATTTTAAGAAGAAAAAAAAAATTAGTGAAATTTTTCATCATTTTAAGAAAAAAAAAAAATTAGTGAAATTTTTTCATCATTTTAAGAAAAAAAACATTAATGAAATTTTTTCATCATTTTATGAAATTTTTTAATGAAATTTGACAGCATTTTCTGAAAGGATATCAAATTTTTTTGGACCCCCTGTATATTGGTATATTTCAGGAGGGTGAGTTTTCCTGTAAGCAGGGGCGTGGGTGTTGTTACAGGGAATGCAAAATGTCTGTACAGTCACAACATGATCTCTTTCAATCTAATCATCTTGTGCCATACTTGGTATGATTGATGATTGCCAATAAAAACAAACTAAACTTTACTATTACCGTATTTGATGGCATATAAGACCCCCCCCCCATTTCAGCAGGTCAGATTCAGGAGAAAAAAGTTTTTAGTGTATTTAAGCATATATTGTTGAAAACAGTCTAGCTGTGCATTACACAAGCAGAAACATAGCTGTATAAAAGCAATTTGGCAGTACAGGCAAGCAATAAACATACACAAGACATCTCGTACCTCCACCAGGAATCTGCCATACTCTGAACGTCTCGCAGCCCTGGGAATGGATTCGTTGAAACTTCGGCGTCTGGCAACTGACCTGGTAAATGCTCATAAGGTCATTAATCATCTTAACAACAGCAACCTTGAGCACCTTTTTGATCTCCATCTCTCCAATACACGCGGGCATGCCTACAAAGTCAGAAAACAGCACTGTTCACATTGACTTTCGGAAACATTTTTTCACGCTCAGAATTGCGGAGACATGGAATAAACTGCCTGCGTCTGTTGTAGGCTGCCGGAGCACTGAAACTTTCAAAGCCTCCATACTTCCTGTAGTCCGCCAACACTATACCTGATGCCACTCTCCACATACACACACATACATCCATATTACTACTGTGAACTGTTCATGTTCCTGGCACATTATTCTGTGTACCTGACATGAGACTTTGATGAGTTGTGGTGCACCTGAGCACTGTACACAATAAATTACATTACATTATATATCTCAATAGCAGGAAATAATAGAGAAGATTAGCCTAGGCCTACAGGAAGTCTCTAACTTCACCTACGATGTATAAGTCGCAGGGCAATTTTTTGAGCCAAAATTAAAAAAAAAAAAAAAAAAAAAAAAAGTGCATCCTATATGCCGTCAAATATGGTATTTGAATTATTCAGACTGTTGTCTTTGTTGTTATTGTTTTCTGTACATTTCAGCCAATAACAATATAAAGATGAGGACAATAGTCTGAATAATCCAAATAATACTAATTATCAAGCCTCATCTAAAAAATTCAGAAAAACTAAACTTTGATGATCAACTTGTATCATCAAGGGAAATGACATGCTTAACACCACAGTAACATTAACTAAAAATTGGGGAGGGGGGGTGGAAAGTCCCTGTGGTTGTAATGGTTAACATGCTGGACTTGTAGTAATAACAAGATTTGGAATACTTTAAAATAAAATTGTAAATAATTTACTTGTTTTTTGTTGTTTTGTTTCTAAATATTTTTTAAACTAAAAAAAAAAAAAAAATTTTTTTTTTTCTAGATTTAAAATATTTTTTTGTTAGACTTAAATTTTTTTTTTTAAATAAAGTTTTTCTTTATTTTGAAAAAAATTTAAGTGAACAAAAAAAAAAAAAAACCTAAAATCTAGAAAAAGAAAAATTTATTAAAAAAAAATATAAACAAAATAAAATAAACAAAATAAATAAAAAGAACAAAAAATATTTTAAATCTAGAAAAAAAAAAAATTTTTTTATTTAAAAAATTTTTTTTTTTTTTACATTAAAAAAATTTTTTTTTTATAAAAATAAAAAAAGTTTTTCTCACAATATCATATTGATCTTAATTTAAAAAGATGATTTAAAAATGTGATTTTTGTTTTTAGACTTGGTTTTGGTCACAGACACAGAATCTCCATTATAATAAGATATATATAGTTACCAGAAATAGACAAGTCCATTCATTCTGGTTGTAAAATTCCATTACCAGCTCTGAGAAACTTAAAACTTTAAGTTGTTTAATAACGGAACGGCTGGGCTATGACGTTTAAAATTTAGATTATTTTTTTTCCCCCATTGAATTTTGACAGCAAATCCCCAAGCGGCAGTGGTTGCTATAGTAACAACCACAATATTTTTTCAAAATAAAAGTTTTGATTACAACAAGCCATGAAAAGGCCAACAAGATAAAAAGTGTTGGTATATTGTGGCAATGATGAATTTGGCCCGAGACACTGGTACCATTCATTCCTGGGAGTGGTTGAAGAATCCTCCTGGCATATTTACTCTTATTTTAATGATGGCGATGATATGGTTTTTGTTTTTTAGTTTTACAGCATATCAACCTCAGTGGGTCATTTAATGCCGATAAAGTTTTGAAATTAAGTCATTCTTAATGGATACTTAATTTTTTTTATAAATACATTTTTCTATTTAACCCAGAGATGAGACCCTAACAGGTACTACCACTCCGGGTCAGAGTGAACCAGGGAGTAATGATGATGAAGAGGTGCTCCACATTCCCCAAACCTCCAAAACTGGAACCTCACCATCAGATAGAGTTTAACGTCATTCCCAGGACATGCAGACCCACAGCCACCACCTTCTAGCACCCATATTATTAAAAGGGTTGGGGCTTGCCATAAGGCAATAGGGTTGGGGTAATCATATAGGTGCTAGGGTTTGGTTTGTTTTGTTTTGTTTTACGGCATATCAAACTCAGTGGGTTATTTAATGCCGATAAAGTTTTGAAATAAATCAATACTTAATAGATAATACAATTTTTTAATAAATACATTGTTCTATTTAACCCATAGATGGGATCCTAACAGGTACTACCACTCCGAGACAGAGGGAACCAGGGAGCAATGGTGATGAAAGGGTGCTCCACATTCCCCAAACCTCTAGAACTGGAACCTCACCATCAGATAGAGTTTAACGTCATTCCCAGGACATGTAGACCCGCAGCCACCGCCTTCTAGCATCCATATGATTAAAAGGGTTGGAGCTTGCAATAGGGTTAGAATAGGCAATCATATAGTTGCTAGGGCTAGACTTGACCAGCCGATTGATCAGAGGGGGCCTCCAACCACCCGTGTAGCCCAAGTAAGGGCCAAAGTGGAATATTGCATGTCATTGACTGCTCATCCACCTTAAGCATCACAGGTCGCCATCCACATCAACAGGTGGCCTCATTTGGGGAGTCTTATCCCTCTGCAGAGGTGCATTCTAACACCCCAGCTGACAGTGACTATGATATAGCTGCACTTGCAACAGACACACTCCAGTAAATATGTCTTCTTTCTTCTTCTTCCTTTGAGTTCTGCAGATTAGTTGCACTTGTAAATAATATGACATAAAGAGAAAGAGATAAAAATTAGTCAGTTTTATTTAGCGCCATTTCACTTCTTTTTTTTTTTTCTTCTTCCTTTGCATGCAAAGGTCTCCAGTGACATTGGTTTATTTATAGGCAAGAATGCATTTCGTTGTTTTGTTTTGATTTTTTATCATAGAAGGAATTTTTAAAAGAAATGGGTCGCATATTTGTCTATTGAACACTGAAAGAGCATTTAAATTTTCATTCTAAACTGAATATTAACGTATTTACTCAACTCCTTAACAAACAGGATAGTGTTCTGGGTATGACGTTAAACTGCATCTAATGGTGAAGTTCCAATTTTGGAACTCTAGGGAATGTAGAGCACCTCTTTATCACCATTAATCCCAGGTCCACCCTGACCCAGATTTGTAGTACCTGTTAGGATCCCATGGGTTAAATAGATAAAAAACGATTATTATAAAGTGTGTTTGCAAAAAAAATTAATTTTTGAAAAAAAAAAAAAAAATCAAGTCAACAAGAAATAAATAAAACAAAATGTCTTTGGCATATTATAACCCAATAAGGATTGACATGCCTTAAAATCCAACCAACAAACAGGATGTGACACAAGGTCAATTTTTAAGCTGAGTATCATCATGTCAGGCTGGCAGTACAGATTTCCATGACTCTCTGTCTCTCTCTCTCTCTTCAATCATCCCTTTCAGTCATCGCCCCTGGGAGGTCCTCTGCATAGCATCCAGAATCCGCAGAGCTGATTGATCTAAGTTTTTGATGGTTGGCCTTAAGGGATGTATCTATATGTAGGTGTCCACAGGTGAACATCACTTGCAAATGCATCCTGGTTTGTGTGGGGTCAAGTGGCTGTACAGCTTTTTCTTGGGGGAGGGGGTGCTTAAGCTGATTTGTTTTTGTCTTTATGCCAAATCAAGTCATTTTGATATATGGTTATTTACAGTACCTGCTGTTACCTAAATGGTCACCCATCTAAGTAATGAACAGGCTCATTGCTGCTTAACTTTGATCTAGCGGAAACTGGTGTTTTCAACGTGACTTGACCATAAGCTGCTTAAGACGAGTTTATCAGGTTTGAATTCAGAGTTTTCCTTCCTCTAGACTGGTTGCTACACCAAAGTTCAAGAGCCCAGTCTGCCCTACTATTTACCCATAGCTGAGGGAGAGTAGTTGGATGTATACCTTTCCCAAGGGTATTAGTGCTATGCGAAATGCAAACAGTTTCATCTAAGATTTGAACTCAGATCGATGAGTTGGGTCTCTTCTAAGTCAAGGTACCATTGTATATCATTTGGACTATTGTCCTCATCTTTATTGTTATCTGCACAACGTTTCTGGCCTTCTTCAAGTATTTCTTGTCTGACTCGGGGAACCCCCTCCTTGAACTTGGGAACCTTCTTTCTGAACTCAGGAGCCATCACAGAACTTTGAACCCAACCCTTTATTCAATCCATGAGGCTATCCTGTTCTCATTCTATTAACCATTGCTGGGTACAAGTATTGATTATTATTTTATGTTACTGTTACCTTGACCAGGATTGAACCTGCAGCCTAGAGATAACTGTCGCTTAGAACTGTATTAACTCAACGCCTATATCCATTATACCATGTGTCCAAATCCAGACTTATTGTATATCAATTAAAAAAAAAAAAATTACTGACCTTTTTAAGATTGGAGGGGTATCAGGTTCTTAAAGTTTAAGAAGGCCACATACTACCTTAAGGCTGCATGTTTCCCACTCCTTAGAAAGGCTGCTGCCACCGGATATAAAGACAAAAAAATCAAAATACTTTTGTATGAAGATAATCAGTACTACCTGTTTCATATGTAGCAGAATTATTATGGTCTATGGAGAATTTGGTTCACAGTTAGTCGGCTAGAAACTAGGAGCAAATTGCTGCTATGTCCAATGATAGTGATGACGAATTCAAAGGTAATATAAAGGTCGTACTGAAAGTAATGCCTGGTCCAAGTCTTTTTTAAAAATAATTATTTGTGAAACTAAATGAAATTTGATTAATGTTTGAAGATGAGTAAAAATGTTTAAAAAGCTGATGTCAAATTTTATAGAGAGAAGGGCGTTGATAGTTGGATTATTGGCAACTAAATTGGTAACCCCACAGATTTTGTCTGATGAGACACCCTGCAGAATGAAAAACAAGACCTGTAAAAAAATTGGGTGTACCAAGTTCTTAAATTTGAAATGTGCAATTTTAATTGGTCTTTCAACAAGAAAACTGGATTTGATGATTTAGAAGGCTGCATGTTTCCCACTCCTTAGAAAGGCTGCTGCCACCCAATATAAAGAAAAAAAAAATCAAAATATTTTTCATAGTCAGCTCATTGGTGACTAAACCGGTAACCCCACAGATTTTGTTTGGTGAGGAGGGTGGCTAGACACCCTACAGAACAAAAAATAAGACCTGTGAAACATTGGGTGTATCAGGTTCTTAAATTTGAAATGTGCAATTTTAATTGGTCTTTCAATAAGAAAACTGGATTTGATGATTTAGAAGGCCACATACAACCTTAAGGCTGCATGTTTCCTACTCCTTAGAAAGGCTGCTACCACCTGATATAAAGAGAAAAAAAAATCAAAATACTTAGTAAACTTCTGTTGTAAGGGAAGACTTGACCATAATCTGCTGAAATTTGAAAAATTGAGTAAAAATAATTCCAAATTCCAAATTAAAAAAACAAAAACAAAGAAACAGTTTTTTAAAAATTCTTTCAAGAAATTGTTTAATTTTGAAATATTTTTGATTGAGATGAGAGAAGAAAAAAAAAAGAAAAATTAATGAATGTCTAAAGATCCAACTTTTGGAAAAGATTGGATGGTGGGTGGGGTGGTGATTGTGCTAATGAAATTTTGATTAATCCCAGAATTTAATGACCCCATCCCATCCGGCCGTGGCCACTTTGGAAGTTTCGTGGGGGTGCCACATCACGGCAATGCAAACGTTGTCGTGAGCCTTGAATTTGCTGTAAAGTTTTGTCGTCTTCCAATCCCAAATGTAAAGTTTCCCATCAGCATCACCGCAGATAATGTAACTGCAAAGATAAAAGAATAGAATAAATTATTTAATAAATTTCCATTTTATTTAAATTATCACAATACAAAGTGTTGCCAAAAAAATATAAAAACCAAACTGTTATTTCCTATAACTCCAACCTAAAAAAGGGAACCACTCTGAATGAATTTTATCTGTTAATTAATCTACCCATTATTTTCCATTAAACTAACCCTAACCCCTGTCTTCTTTTTTCCTAATAGATCAATAAATAAATAAATAATTTATCAATCAATCAACCTTTTTTAGGTTGGAGTTATAAGAAATAACCCCAAACTCTTTGCCTACTTTAATCCGCTCACAGCGGCTCTCCCACTGCTGCTATCCTACCATAAGCAAAGTACAAAATTTGATGGTTAGTTCATTATAATTGTGTAGGACTCAGATTACAATAATAAGATTTTATTTGAATAGAATGAGTTCTGAGGTGAATAAATAGTAAATTTGAAATATACCATCTTACTGATAAAAAAAATCATGGGACTCTTTTATAAATATAAATTTTCATTGTAGAATCAAGAAATGATATCACCACTGTTCCTCCACTAAGAACTCTTTGTCTACTTTAAACCACTCACAGTGGTTCTCCCACCACTGTGATCCTACCATATACTGCTGACAGCAGCTCTCACACAAGTTGCATTATAATTGAGTAGAAGAAATCAGATTACAATAATAAGACTTTATTTGAATAGAATGATTTCTGAGGTAACTTTGAAATATCCTATCATACAGGTAAAAAATACCAGGGGAATTTGGTAGCATTAATATAAGAGTTAAAAACTAAAATTAGTAAACCCTTAAAATAAAATTGCCTCAAAGCAGAAAAGTTTTTGATAATAAAATTGATTTTTAACTCCCACCACTGCAATCCCATTATACAGGTAAATAATACCAGGTAAAAATTTCTCAATATCGTAGATAGAGTATATATATTGAAGTATATATATATATATATATGTATTGAAGTTTCATGCCAAGAACTTGGTTTGAAAATTGTATTGGTGAGAAACTGTCAGTAATCAAGCACTGTTGACTTCATGTGCACACTACCCTAACTTTATATATATATATATATATATATATATATATATATATATATTATTATATTTATATTTTTGCTTGAAGGCAATTACAATGCGTATATCGTATAAAATTCGATAATTATAGAAAATAATCAGGACAAGCCAACTCGACAAAGAATTATGCGATGCTAGAACATTGTACAGTCTGTTTCAACTTTATTGAGTCTCATCAGCGATGTATACTAATGATTTCTCTTCGACAGAAATCGAAACCGGTAGTCCAGTAGGCAAAGTCTGTGACTTTACCGCTCGGCCAACGGTCCGCACCGCAGAATCCATGCGAAATTAAGCTGTCAATGATAATAGCAAGCAAAAATATAAATATTATTATTCATATTTTTGCTTGTTATTATCATTGACAGCTTAATTTCGCATGGATTTTAAAAAATCAGAAGCATTATAGTTTATAATAAGACTCAAAAGAGCCTACACATATATATATACACACATATATGTATATATGTATATATTACAAACACATTTTTGTTATTTCTTAGAAATTAACAACAATCCATACAAGGAGAGAACTGTTAATTCTTTCTTTGAGAAAAAGGTACAAAGAAACTCCCCCCCCCCAACACGCTCTGCAGAGCAACTTTAAACATCCATTTGAAAAATATTTAAAAAAAATCAAGATATGCATTTCAGATCCACTGACTAAGACAGTGTGTGACTGTGTGTTTATGTGTAAGGAAGGTCATCTGGTTGTCAGTGAAATCAAATACTGAAAATGGGGTTTGAGGGGGTTTGGTTTGGGGTGTGGGGTGTAATTTCGACTGTGAAAATGGATGGGTTTGGTTTGGTTTGTTTTATTCTAGGGCATATCAACCTCAGTGGGTCATTTAATGCCGACTAAGTTTAGAAAGAAATTCATTCTTAAATGTATACTCAATTTTTATAAATACCTTTTTCTATTTAATATGGGACTCTAACAAGGTACTACCACTCCGGGTCAGAGTGGACCAGAGAGCAATGGTGATGAAGGGATGCTCCACAATCCCCAAACCTCCAGAACTGGAACCTCACCATCAGATAGAGTTTAACGTCATTCCCAGGACATGAAATCCTCAGCCACTGCCTTCTAGCACCCATATGATAAAAGGGGCTTGCCATAAGGGCAATAGAGTCGGGACAATCATATAGGTGCTAAGGCTTGACATGACCAGTCGATTGATCGAGGGGGGGGGGCTCTCTGACTGCTCGTCTAGCCTAAGTAAGGGTCTAAGTGTAGTGTTGCATGTCATGGATTCTATCCTTAAGAATCACGGTTCGCCACCCATGGCCAACAAGTGGCCCCCATTGGTGGTGGTGGGGGAAGAGTCTTACCCCTCTGCAGAGGTGCAGTCGGTGTATTCTAAAGCCCCTGGAAAATGGATGGGTTAGTGTCAGCAAGAGCATCTGGCAGTAAAAAAAAACATGGTGCATAAAATTCATTAGTTATGCCATGTTAAGTTTCAACTTTTTGAAAGGAAAACAAAAATGCCAGTCAGCCCCCCCCCCCGCTGATGATGATGTTGAGTGAGTGAGGTGGTTGTTCTGACAAGAGATACAAAGTAGTCAGAGGTGACATTAAAAAGACTGATGAAAACACAGAGAATTGTTTTAGCTATGAATAAAGTAGTCAAACATTTTTTTAATTTTTTTTTCTTTTTTAAAATCTGGGGGTGGGTGGGGTGTTGACAGTGAGAGTTTGTTGGGTAGAATAAATTGTGCAGGAAGTTACAGGAGAATCAACAAGTGGGAGTCAAGCCTGGAATGGTAACCACAGCAAAGGGGAGAGAGAACAAGAGAGACAAGAGAGAGAGAAAGAGAGAGCTCACAATATGGCAAGTATAAAAAGGAGGGGAGAGAGAGAGGGAAAGAGAAAGATATATATATATATATATATATATATATATATGAGAGAGAGAGAGAGTTCACAGTATAAGTATAAAAGGGGGGGGGGCAGAGAGAGCATGAAAAGAGAGAGAGAGAAGACAGCTTGAGAGAGCCCAGTATGACAAATATAAAGGAGGGGAGAGAGAGAGAGAGAGAGAGAGAGAGAGAGAGAGAGAGAGAGAGAGAGAGAGAGAGAGAGAGAGAGCTCATGAACAAGTATAAAAAAAAAGAAGATTTAAAAAAAAAAATAAAGCAGAAGGAAGAATGTAAAATTGGAGCAGAAAGTTAATTGCTGTGGATGTAGTTGGTTTGCTGTGGTGTGCTTCAGTGGACACATCAGTAGCAAGGGCAGCAGAGTGAGAGGGATCCAAATCACAAAGAGAAACAATTTTCATATTTGAAACGGATTTAAATGAATTGATACAAAAGTAGAAATGTTTGTAGCAAATTAGTGTCACAAGTTACTCTAACAAAATCTAACCTAATTATTAGAGCGGATCAATTTTCCAGGTAAATTGTGATAAAAGGTTAATGCTGAAATGAATAATAAATAAAACATGCAAACAGCAAAACAAATAAGAGGAGGTTGAGATTTATATATTATTTACCATTAATTTCTATCCTGTAATTTTCGAGTGAAATTCATATAAGTTGGTTGGTTTTATGGCATGTCAACCCTTATTGGGTCATTTTATGCCAAAGACGTTTTGTTATATTCATTCTTGATGGGTACTCAATTTTTTTTTTTCAAACTCATTTTTTCTATTTAACCCATAGATGGGATCCCAACAGGTACTACCACTCTGGATTAGAGTGAAATTGGGAGCAATGGTGATGAAGGGGTGCTCCACATTCTCTAGAGTTCCAGAATTAGAAGCAGTTTAATGTCATACCCAGGACATTAAGACCCTCAACCACCACTTTCTAGCATATATATGATAAACTAAGTTGGAGCTTGTCATAAGGGCAATAGGGGGACAATCATATAGGTGCTAGAGCTTTACAGGACCAACCAATTGATCAGAGGGGCCTCTCTGACCGCCTGTCTATCCTAAGTAAGGACCAAAGTGAAGTGTTGCATGTCATGGAATGCTCAGCCACCTGGATTCTATTCTTAAGCCTCATGGATCTCTACCAACAACCAACAGGTAGCCCCAATCTGATCTTACAAATAATTTTTAAACAGACCTATTTGAGCCATAAATGTGACCCTAACAGATACTACCACTCTGGGTCAGAGTGGACCTGGGAGTAATAACAATGAAAGAGTGACTCCACACAACCCAGAACTTCAGAAATGTAGTCTAACCATCAGATGCATTTTAGTGTCATACTGAGGACATCCCTTAGTGGTGGTGGTGGGGGGTCTTATCCCTCTGCAGGGGATACAGTCCGTGTATTCTAAGCCCTGCTGACAGGGCTAAATCTCATAGGTAAATCAGAGATATTTCTATGTATTTATTACACAATCATTTTTTCTTATTTATCAAAATATTTTAGAATTAAGAAATGAGTCAATTAGCAGAGGTGAGGGAAGGGTTAAAAAAAGCAAAGGTGATGATTAAGGAGTAAGCCAACACTGGTGTGTCCATGTGTGGGAGTCCATAGGAAAATGCTGCTTATAGATTATTACTTCTCCAGCATGTCTTGTTTGGTTTGTGTGATGAGGGGGTGCAGGGGGATAATGGTTGTAAACAAACCTAGGATTAACTTGATATTTGTTTTTTCTTCTATTTCTCAAAATTTAAGTCATTTCATAAATAAACACTCACAATTTGAAATCTAACAAAAGAAACGACTTTTTAATAAAAACAGTTCTTCCCCTTGAGCAAATTTTAAACAGGTTTCATTCTGACAAAGACAAAAAAATGAAATTGGAAGTGGGAGAGTTTAGGTTTGTGTGCGGGGGGGGGGTGAAGGTAGAAGAAAGTGTTCTTGATGACATTAGTACCAATCAAGAAAGATGGTTGGTTGGTTTGTTTTACAGTATATCAACCTTGGTTGGGTTATTTTATGCTAAATATGTTTTGTTTGATTCATTCTTGATGGGTACTTTTTTAAAACTCAGATTTTTTTAAAACTAATTTTTTTTTCAATTTAACCCATAAATGGGACCCTAACAGGTACTACCATTCCAGGTTAGGGTGGACCTGGGAGCATTGGTGATGAAAGGGTACTTCATATTTCCCAAACCTCCAGAATTGGGTGGTTGGATTTTGCGGCATGTCAAGCCATTGGGTTATTTTATGCCAAAGACATTTTGTTTTATTCATTCTTGATGGGTACTCAATTTTTTTAGTTTTCTTAAACACATTTTTTCTATTTAACCCATAGATGGGATCCTAAGCTATAAAGGGATACTCCACATTCCCCAGAGCTAAAAAATTGGAACTTCACCATCAGATAGAGTTTAACGTCATACCCAGGACATCAAGACCCTCAACCCCCACCCTCTAACAAATATATGATAGCATTGGGTCTTGCTATAAGATCAATAGGATTGGGACAATCATATAGGTGCTAGAGCTTCACCTGACCAGCCGAATGGGTTTAGGTGAGTGTGGTGGGTGGGTGGATTGTTGGAAGTGTACTTGATGACCTTTAGTGCCAATCAAGAGACTTGAAAGAAAAACAAACCAAATGAGAATTGCCTACCTCATATCGGGAGAGAAATCAGTGGTGCATGCGTATCCTGCAACCTGTAAAAGAAAACAAGAATTTAATATCATTATCATTTTTATAAATCTGTCTCAAGATCATTTATATATTAATACTCATGTTCCTTAATTGTATGACAGTTATTATCTTACAACACCCTTTGGTTAAAAATGAGACTGTCCACATCATCCAAGATGAAAAGCAAAAATGTAAATCCTGATTATCTGGTGTTGCTTATGTGGCAAATTCTTATTTCTTATGAGTGTCGTCACCTCAGCTAAATAATAGACCATTCTGTTTTTATGAAGAAAAGAAAGAAAAAGGACATGCTATGCAGAAAAAAATACAATAAGCAAGAAAGAGTAGGGAAATGAGATAGAGGGGGTGAGCGCACAGAAGCGATAGTTCTAATCTGTTTCAATCAAACATGAAGGAAAAACAAGAGTGGGAGAGAGTTAAATCAAGATTATTATACTTTTTGCATATTGAAGTATTTGCAATAGCTCTTAAGTAAACATATCAAATGTTGTAATAATTAAATCATAATATCCACAAGTCCTGCTAGTAATATAATATTTTTTTTATTGATAACACTACTAATAATAAAGAGATAATGACGATGAAGAGTAAATATTTTTTCTAGTAGGCTAAAAAAAAAAAGAAGAATGCTTTAGATGACAGAGAATGTGGATCTTGTATTCATATTCATCTGGATTTTGAGTGATCCGAATGGATATGATTGGAGGTGTGTGTGGGAGAATTTGTCTTTTATTAATTAATTCCAAGGAATCTCTACAACGGTGAAGCCATTCCGGTTTGTTGTTACCCACTGACCTAAAATAATTAGATTTGTTACAAGTACAAATCCAGAACAAATTGGAAGAATTGCCGATTGGGAGGAAGGGGAAGAGCAGGGAAGTAAAATTTATTTTCTCTTATTGCAACAGTGTAAAAAAGATGAATAAATAGTTATTTAATAAAATTTAAAAAAAAAAGAATAATTTTGATGTTTCAGATTATTGTCCTCATGTTGTAGTATATATATATATATATATATATATATATATTATAAAATGGGTACAAGAGATAACCTACTCGAGTTTCACCATAAGGATCTTCAGGGTTAAATCCAACAAATTAATCGAGACACCAATTAATAGCAGCTGATTTCACGTGTGTGTACATTTTAATGCAATGAACACACACGTGAAATTGGCTGCTATTAATTGGTGTCTCTATTAATTCAGTGGATTTAACCCTGAAGATCCTTATGGTGAAACTCGAGTAGGTTATCTCTTGTACCCATTTTATAATAAATTTGCTCTACTTAGTATTGAGCACTTTGTATTTGTTATATCGCTGACTTACCCCCCTGAATTCCACACTTACTAACCATTGTGACCAAATTCACCGGTAAGTCAACTTTTCCTTTATATATATATATATATATATATATATATATATGAAGAAAATATTTTAATATTAACATCTTTCATTTCGTTCCTCACATAAACATTACCTAACAGTGTCCTGAAGTTGGTACAAAATACCAAAATGCTTAAGTATTGACACTAAAAATTGTTTCCTGATCATAACATCCTGTGTTTGTTATATTTTTAAAATATTTTCTTCACATATTGTCGGATTAATTTCCTCATCGTATTTCCATATATATATATATATATATATATATATATATATATATAAAAACAATGTTTCGGCTGCTGTATCCTTCAGCATTTCTCAGGTGTTCCCTGTGTATCTGCGCAACCTGGGAAATCATTTTTAATAGTTTATTGATCAAACAGATGTTGAAGAACTTTTGAAGATCATATTCAATCAAATAATATCAAAAGAAGATTGATGTCATTGGATTTTACACGTTGAATTGTACAGGAAATGACAATAAAACATTTTTGTTTTCTTTTTTAAATAATCCTGATTCTTCTCATGACACATGTCAGAATGATAGGCATACAAAAACAAGGATGTGATTATTTGAATAAGATCTTCAAAAGTTCTTTGACGCCTTGTTTGATTAACAGTCAAACTATTAAAAATGATTTACCAAGTTGGGTCATTACTATACACAGGGAACACCTGAGAAAAGCCAAAGGATACAGTGGCTAAAATATTGTGTTGATACATCACACAATAAAGATGAGGACAACAGTCCAAAAAAATCAAAATTATCTAAAAAAAAGAAGAAAAGATAATATAAAAAAGATTTAAATCAAGAAAGTGCTCAAATACCAGCCAGTAGAGAAAGATAAAACCTAAAAAACAAAAAACAAAAACAAATACCAAAAAAAAAACGGTGGAAAGATTAAGGAACATGAGTAATCTATCTATCTCTATATCTTCTATCTATATCTATATAAAGGGCAGTTGTGTGTATGTATGTCCGGAGGAAACTTCGAAAATAAAACAATTAAGTAAATATACGTACACATTAAATATCATCAGGGCTTGGTTATTGGGCAAAAATAATGAAGATTTGATTTATATTTGCGAAGATAATTAAAAAATAAAATTTAAAAAGATAACAGCATGGATTTTTTTTTTTAATTTAATATTTTAGATAGTAGACATTAACATTTCTTTTCAGAGTAGCTGGATCAATGCAAGGTCTATTTTTTTTTTACATAGGGATTTAAATGAGGCATCCCATGAGGATTCAACTCACGATTCAGTAATAATGGATCTGTGGGACTAACTTAAAAAAATCCCCCTCTACCCAGGTGACGCCGGGTAGCCGCTGCTAGTACATATATAAAGGACAGTTGTGTGTATGTGTATGTCTGGAGGAAACTTCAAAAGTAAAACAATTAACGACAAAGTAAATATACATACACATTAAATATCACCAGGGCTTGGTTTTTGAACAAAAATAATGAAGATTTGATTTATATTTGTGAAGATAATTAGAAAAATAAAATTTAAATAATAACGGCATGGAATTTTTTTTGCATTTAGTATTTTAAATAGGAGACATTAATTTTTCTTTTCAAATTGTTGGATCAATGTAACGTCGTTATTACATAGGGATTTTAATGGGGCATCCTGTGAGGATCGAATTCGCGATTAAACAATAATGGACCTATGAGATTACCTTTTTTTTTTTTACACTCCCCCTACCTAAGCGGTACCGGTAGCCGCTTCTAGTTATATATGGATGGAAACGTTTTTCAGGTGTCTATACCCCCCCCCTCAGCGCAAAAGAAAAAGAAAGAAAGAAAATCAAAATCTACATTTATTAACAATGGTTTTATTTTTCTATTTATCATTCCAGAAGAATTGATTAATAAAATCCTCATACAAATTACTCATCTATTGTTCTTGTAATAATTAGTTGCTATATTTAGGGGAGAAAAAAATAAACTAAAAAAAAAATAAAATAAATAAACAAATAAAGAGAAAGTAAAGTAAAATTGTTAGAGTAATAAATTTGCATTAATCAAAGTAAAAAGAGAACAATAAGATTTCAACACAAAAGCCAATTTTTTTTTTTTTTTATATCTACATCCATTCTTTCTGCAAATGGACAGGTGATTTTTTTGCTTCTTTGTTTAGACAAATTAATGTTAGGAATTTTAGAATAGCTGAATGGTAAAATAAATGGCTGATAAATTTCAAGGTTTTTTGATTGAATCATTATGTGCTGGTTGGGTG
>CM042174.1:47051294-47053794 GCA_023376005.1 Doryteuthis pealeii | reverse complement strand
TATCACCAGAACTTGCTTTTTGTGCAAAAATAATGAAGATTTTATTTATATTTGGGAAGATATTTAAAAATTAAAATTTGAATAGTAACAGAAGGGAAAGTCATTAGAACGTTATTTTTTTGCATGTTTTTTTTTGTTTTTTTTCTTTCCCGCTTTGAAATATAATATTGATTGATTGGTTTATATCTTTATTTTAAAAAAATTGTAAATTATTGAATTAAAATTTCTTACTAAATTGTTATATGTTATGTCATTCCCTTTACCCAGGCTTCCACCAGGTCTTTTTTTAAGCGGGGATTTTTATGGGGCATCCAGTGAGGATCAAACTCATGATAAGTAACACTTGATCTGTGAGACTAACTTTTTTACCTAGCCCTTCTATCCAGTAGCTGGGTAGCTGTTTCTAGTTTGTACTCAAAGAGGCACTGGTTTAATGGATACAGACACACAGACACATATATATACACCCATACCCATACCCACAGACACACATATATACACCCATACCCATACATACAGACACACATATATACACCCATACCCATACACACACACATATACCCATACACACACACATATATATATATACACACATACACATATATATATACACCCATACACACACACACACACACACATATATATATATGCTTCCAATTCCCATGCTAGAGCACTGTAGGGGAGACATTAATTGAAATTTCACCATTTAGTGTAAGCTGTTACTCGCCTGTTGTTGTATACAGACTTCCAAAAAGTCATGCGGTAGTTTCATTAATGTTTTGAAACTTCAATGTTTTCGTTTTGAATTCAAATTATTTTCAGTTCCTCTCTTGATGAGTCTGTAGTAAAAACAAGCTCTGAAGATGATTTTTATAAATCGAAACATTGTTCAATATTAGCTATGAATATGATATAAAATATTTTCCCTTTAACAGCATATTGTGTGTTTTCATATCCTTTTATCTATACTTATACCGTCAGATTCATTTCGTTTCTCTTAACTTATATATATATATACATATATATATAAATAAATAATTATCCTATGTTGTGGTTTTTTGTACTTACAAAATTGGAGGAATTTTCAGTTAAATTGCATTAGCTCTCAGTTTTTATTTTTCTTATTTTAACAGTTTTCAGATGTTCATTTCATTTCAACTTTGAATTACGGTAATTCAGCTTGAAAAGATTAAAAGACTTAAATCCAACTCATAGGGAACAGCAGCAGCAATGGCAGCAGCAGCAGAAGAGAATTAATAGAAAATATATATTTACCATATGTCCAGTGAAAGTTTTCTTCTTCATGAATTTGAATCGGTTCAAAACGTTGAAAATGCAAATCTTGTTGTCCATCGATTGACATGCAAGCCATTTACCTTTAAGGTGGAAAAAAAAAAAAAGAAAAAAAAAAGAGAGATAAATTTTAGTATACATTACAATAAATAAACAAATAAAAAAAAAAAAAAAATAAAGATATAAAAAAAAAATTAAAATATCCCCACTCCATGATCATAGGTTAAAGTTAGTTGGGTGGATTTAAAAAAAAAAAAATCCAATATAGAGGGTAATCTAACGCAGAATATTTGGTAGGGAAAAAGACAAGTCAATTAATATAATAAAACATTTAATTATTCAGTATACAAAAAGGGAACCAAGTTATATCCCTACCCCATGGTCACAGTTTAATGTTGGTTGGTTGGATTTTACAGCATGTCAATCCTGAAGGCATTTTTTTTTATTCTATCAAATTTTTTTTATTTTGACTCAATTTTTAAAAAACACATCCCATATCCTAAAAGAAGGTAACCTAACACAGAATATTTGGTAGGGAAAAAGACAAGTCAATTAATACAATAAAACAATTATTCAGTATACAAAAATTATATCCCCACCTCATGGTCACAGTTTAATGTTGGTTGGATTTTACAGCAGTTTTTCTCTCTACTGTAAGAAGAGTAGCACGATTCAACTGTCTCATACGACGTACAAAGTCCAGAATGCAAATGGTGGTGACCACCCGTGATTAAGTAGAGACTTACCGACGGCCTGCCACTAATATTGCATAACACCACAAACAGTCACTCTAAGTTAACTATCAATAAAGGGAGGTTACTCTAACCTATCCACACATCTACCATGGTTTTGGTCTGAGGAAGGTTTACTTTGAACACTGAAACCATAGCAGAGAGAATAACTTTTTTCTACAACTATAAATGTTCTATATTTTATGAAGTATATTGTGCCCTTTTGGATTAACTATTTATTACTGCAATGAAAATGTAATAGGAACTTATATATATATATATATATATATATATATATATATATATAAAAACAAAAAAATATTTAGTGAAATTGGATGTTTAAATAACTGGGTTCCAAGTTGTGAATTTGATACGAGTCAGACATTTTTATTAGTTTTCAACACTCATTAAAAGATTATTCAAATATTTTATCATGATTATTATTTCAAAAATAAATAAAATTAAAACATGAATAA
>CM042174.1:46928794-47048794 GCA_023376005.1 Doryteuthis pealeii | reverse complement strand
GCTAATCTTGCAGATCCATTACTACTGAATAGAGATCATTAATCACTGGATGTCTCATACCCATGGTGAATGGGTTGGATAAATACCTATATTTGATTGTATTACTTTCAAGGATGTCTGCAAGAATGATCTCAGGTGCTTTAGCATTACTCTTTACAGCTGGGAAAATTTGGCTCAGAACCGCCCTTGTGCCGACAAGCTCTCCATAGCAGACTCTTCATGTCTAAAGCCATCCTGGCGCAACACCATAAAGCCAAGAGGTCCAGAAGAAAGCAGCGGCACATCAACATCTTCAGGGACAGCCTTCACATGTGACATCTGTGGCCAATAATGTTTTTCGGAACATTGGTCTTCACAGTCACAGGAGGTGCTGTAACTTCAGGGGCACATAAAAACTATATCATAATCTTCAGAGACTGAAATGCCAATGACTTAATTAAATAAGGAAATTGTCTATAGTCAGGAATTAATCCAAGAATTACTGAGAAAATCCTGTGAAAATCTGCACATGGACATTCCAGTGTAAGCCATCCAGCAAAGACCTACATTGATCAGCTCTGTGCAGATTCTGGATGCTGCAAAGAGGACCTCCCAGGGGCGATGGGTGATAGGGAAGGATGGAAAGAGATTGTCATGGATATCCATGCTGCCAGTGCAACCTGATGATGATGATATGTATAAAAGATTGATTGATTTTTAATGGCATATCAACCTGTTTAGGGTTATTGTATGTCCATAGGTTATATTAAATAGATTTTAACATCATACCCAGGACACTAAGCCTGTCAGCCACTGCTTTCTAGGCACATAGATGATAAAAAAGGTTGGGGTCTGCCATAGAGGCAATAGGGTTGGGACAATCATATATGTACTAGGGTTTGATGTGATCAGCCGAGTGATTAGAGGTGGCCTCTTCAACTGCCCATCTAGCCTAAGTAAGTCCAGTGTTGCATGTCATGGACTGCTCAGCTACCTGGGGTCCATCTTTAAGCATCACGGGTCACCACTGACAGTCAAAAGGAGGCCCCATTGGAGGGAGGTCTTAGCTCTCTGCAGGGGTGCAGTCGGTGTATTCAACAGCCCCAGCCGGCAGGGGAGAATCGAATATGAAAACAGGTAGTACTGGGTTACGTAGTACCAGTAGCACATTGAGCAACCCAACCTTTATTGTAATTGTTATAATAATTATTTAGAACTTAAAGCCATTTTTTTTTTTTTTTTTGTTTCTAAATAATACTCACCGTTGGGCGATAAAGTAACAGCAGGCATTGAATGCATGGAAGGATCTGCAATATACTTGAAGTCCACTGGAACATCCCTGAAATAATCGGAAAATACCAAGAGGATTAATCAAACAGGAAAATCATTGGAAAGTTGATTTAGAGAAGAGCGTGTTGTAACTAGAGTATCAGAGTTAACCCTTTATTCACCACTGCCATCTGCAATAGCCATTGAATTTTCTACAAAATGAAGAGAAGTAAGTAATGTAATCAATTAAAAGTTGGCTCCCTTGAAGTAGATTTTTTTTTAATAAGGTAGGATGATAATTTACAAAGATGTTTTAATACTTTTATTTATTGTTTTTGGGTAGTCTGATATTTTGATCATCGAGCGGTTCTGGTAGATAAAGGGTTAACAGAGAAATAATAAGAAAAAACATAATGAGTATAAAGAATAGGAAAAAAGGTTTACTAAGCAAAGATAAAAGGTGAACAGAGTAATTAGCAATTTCTAGGTTGAATTAACTAGTCCCATGGGATCTTGTTTCTCAACATTAACACAGGCTCACATTAGCCATAGAATTTTATTTCACTTTATACAGGGTAATTGTAAATGTAACAGCATATAAAAAAAAATGATGAATAGTTTAAAATAATGAGTTACTTTTCAATCACCCTGTATATATCAAGGAACAATTAAAAAATTGAGAAAAATGCATATAAAAAATTATGAATAGTTTAAAATAATAAGTTACTTTTCAATCACTCTGTATATATCAAGGAACATATATAAAAAAATTGAGAAAAATGTAACTGCATATAAAAAAAAAATTATGAATAGTTTAAAATAATAAGTTACTTTTCAATCACTCTGTATATATCAAGGAACATATATTAAAAAATTGAGAAAAATGTAACTGCATATAAAAAGATTATGAATAGTTTAAAATAGGGAGTTACTTTTCAATCAGCCTGTAGTTGAAATATATTATACAAGTGCTTGATTCTTTACAGAGTAGATTTAAAATCGAAAGTGTTGAATTCTAATCCAACATTACTAGTTTCATGAGTTACCACAATCATTAGACAGAAAATGGAACCTAAATGGCTTTTCTTCCATATCCTCATATTATAACGGAGATTATGTATCTGTCTGTAACAAAAGTTCCCTTACTTATTTATGTTATACTCTCAATAGTTATTAAATATCATTATTTAATTAGCATCTTATATCATTAATAATGTCTCTATTAAGGTCTAGCTGAGCTAGATTTGCCTAAAAACAGTTCAAATTATTAATGTTTAAAATCCCTCAATGTGTGTTATAAATCATTAAGAAATAAATGTTTATATAGTATATGGTGTAAATAATCTGCATACCAATTTTAACAATATAGTGTTTAATAAATAATTACTTGGTATAATTTCTAATATTATTGTTTTATTCTCAAATGTATTAAAAGCAATTGTATGTATGATTTCATATTGAAATCAATTAGAATAAAGTAAAAGTAATATTTTTTTGTGTTCTTATTTAATTTGATTAGTCTTTCAAATTCAGTATAATATTTAATTATATCTAAACTTAAATATTTGTGCCCGGTAGGCATATACTTTTGCAAGTTTATTTCTAAAAATTGATCATGGGATATAGGGTGTGGTCACATGACTGTGAAAACAAAAAATAATAAAGTATTAATTTCATTAATTTTATTTACTTTTTGATTTTTTAAAAACATTTTCATTCAACAAATGGATAGGCTACATCACCAGTTCATTTTTCATTGCTTCTGATGATGACCTAAGATAAAAACTAGTTGAGAACAATAAACAAAAACAAGAAAAAAAACATATTCCTATTTGTTTTATTGCTTTTGTTCATCTTCTCTCTCTCTCATATATATATATATATATATATATATATATATAGAATTCAAACATAAAATATGGATAAAGAAATATCTAGCTAAGTAATTATTTATATTTATGCAACTTCGAAAAAAAAGATTTTATAAATCCTTTATAAATTTGTAAAATAAACAATGAATTTAAAACATTAATGAGTGAATAAAAGTAAAAGAAATATCAAAATAAATACGTTTTTTTTTATTAAGCTTTCAGTAACATAGTAAATATATATACACAAAGATCTGTGTGTGTGCATATATACTATAATGAAACATACTCACAAATGTTTATATATATATATATATTATATATATATATATAATATAATATATACACACACACACACACACCATGGTGTAATGGTTAGCAAGCTAGTCTTGCTGTTTATTACAACTAAAAAGTGAGTTTGATCCTCACTGGATGCCCAATACTTGTGTCAAATCCTACCTGTAGGGTAAATTATTCTCTTTTATGTGTGTGTGTATATATATATATATATAATATATATATATATATATATATATATATACACACACACACACACAGGTTTATAAACCTTGAAATTCCCAGTATAGTAGAAAAAAAAAAAAAACATTTTTTTAAAAAACTGTCTGTGGGATTTGTTAGCTGGATATTTTTTTAGTTCCCAAATTTTGTTTCTAACTCCAGAGATATGACCCCTGACCCCCTTCCCAATCCCTACACCCTACGATTCCTTAAATACTTTTATACTGCTGCTTGTGTAATTATAATTCTTCCTTGTGTCTAGTCTTTGCCAAAAACCATAAATCTTACAAGTGATAGCTTTGGAATCTCCATTCTATGTGCCTCGTCTCTATCTTTTTCCAAGATATTTTGGCACACTTTAGAAGAACAGCAGGAAATAACCAAAAGTCTACGGTACTAAAATTATGTGTTCTTTCTACTTCTTTATGCCAATCTTGGAAAAACAATTTTCTTAGAATATATTTGGGAAAAAAAAAAAAAAAAAAATAATGATAATAATAATAATGTATCATCATCATCATCATCAATAATAATAATAATAATAATAAGAAGAAGAATAAGAATAATGAAACACATAAAATTCTCTGGGACTTCGAGATAAAGACGGATCACTCTATCCCAGCCAGGAGACCAGACCATCATCTATGGTATCGCCTCAGCTTTGCGCAGAGGTGATACCATAGCTGATGAGGATTTTCTGATGTGTGGTTATTGCTTCTTGAAAACTATTCCCAAGAATAAGAATAAGAATGAAACACATAAAATTCTCTAGGACTTCGAGATAAAGACGGATCACTCTATCTGAGCCAGGAGACCAGACTTAGTGTTGATTAACAAAAAAAAAAAAAAAAAAAAAAAAAAAAAAAAGAGAATGTGTCAACTGGTGAACTTTGCGGTTCCAGCAGATCACAGGGTGAAGCTGAAGGAAAATGAAAAGATGGATAAATACCTGGACCTTGCCAGAGAATTGAAAAAGCTGTGGAATATGAGAGTGAAAGTGATACCAATTGTAGTTGGTGCACTTGGAACAGTCCCAAAAAGCTTGGAATAAAGACTGGAGGATCTAGAAATCAGATGAAGAATTGAGACCATCCAGACTACTGTACTGCTGCAATCGGCTATAATTCTCAGAAGAGTCCTGGAGACCTGAGGAGACTTGTTGTCACCCAGACTCTAGTGAAATACCATCAGCTAATGCTGATGTGAAAAACTCAAAAGGAATGAAAATAAGAATAAGAAAAAGAAGGTATGCCAACAGCAGAGATTCCCTTGATTCTTTCTCTCTCTCTCTCGCCATTCACCCCTATTGGCCACTGCTCTTTTTAAGTCTTTTCAACGGCATCCAGTGTCTGCATGGAACTGATTAATATGTGTTTTTTGTGGGTCAGCCAATACTGGCATGTCCATGTTTAGTTGTCCATTTTATTTATTCATCATTTAGCGCATGTGTGTGGAAGCAGCAAGGACAAGATATACATCTGTCTCTGATGGGGTACTAGCCTCAACTCCAGGTAACTAAATTCTACTTTTCCTAGACTCAACTGATCACATGACTCTCTAAGCCAATCAGAGGCCTGCTTTTGATGACCCTAGGGTTAATACCTGTCAATTAAAATCTCAGTGATTTTCCAACTGTAATTTTCCAGTTTCCAGTTAATTTTAAAATCTAAATTATACTTCCTTACAAAAATGATAGGCCATGCCTATGCATTATGTAACATTATTATTATTATTTCCACTGTATTTTTTTTCAAGTGTTAACATTAACTTTAAAATCTAAACTACACTCCCTTACAAAAATGATAGGTTATGCCTATGCCATATCGAACAGTATTATAATTATTATAATTATCATTATCATTTCCACTGTATTTTTTCAAGTGTTAGTTCTAAAATCTAAACTACACTTCCTTACAAAAATGATAGGCTATGCCTATGCCATTATGTAACAAGTGGATCATCATCCAATTCCAGTCATGTCCATTTCTATTCTCTCTCTCAATCAACTTGCTGTATCAAGTAGGATGTGACACAAGGTCAATTTTTAAGGGTAGCATGTGTAACAAATTAGCGTAACGAGTTACTGTAACAAAAAAATTGTAGCTTAATGTTGTATCAGAGGAATCTTTTGAATCTCAAAGCCACAGATGATTTTATACTCTTTTATTCTTATAGATTCTGATTTGTGCATCTACCACTGGTCTGTAGAGTTAAGTTGCAATTGTTTGCATAGTTCTCAGTGGATCGATCACCTTTCATACCAGTCATGTCTACTCTCTTTTTGAATCAACTTGCTGCATTACCATAAATAGATGATTGTCTCCTCTGTCTTGGCATAACCTGCATTTTCTATTCACCTGTGTGTTATCTATTGTATCCGTGGAAGCAGTGGCGATAGAATATATGATTGCAAGAAATTGAAATAAGTAAGGGAGTTGGGATGGAAGATAAAAAAAAATAGGAATAGGAAAATAAAATAAAATGTTTAAAAAGTCTTTTTTTTTAAAGCTAATTTGTTTGGACCACGCTAGAACTGGTTTTAGTGATAAAAGTACTGTTGCTCCAAGTCTTTTTTAGTCAGATTCTTGCCCTGATGAACTAGTAAGCGAAACTGACCTGACTCATTAGGATTGATATTAGTATTTTATCCTCTATATAGATTCTGATTTGTGCATCAACCATTGGTCTGTAGAGTCGAATTGCTATTGTTTGCATAGTTCTCAGTGGATTACCTTCCATACCAGTCATGTTTATTCTCTCTCTTTCTGAATCAACTTGCTGCATTACCATATATGGATGATCGTCTCCTCTCAGCCCGCATTTGCTATTCTCCTGTGTTTTATCTATTTTGCCATTTATTTAGTTGGTTCTTATGCCAATGCCGTGGGACAACATGACTTGGTTTTGTTGTGAGGCTAGAATGTGTAGCATTTTATAATTGATTATTTTTTGGGTTTTTTGTGTTGATATAGTGAATGCCATTTAGTTTCTTAATAGCCACTTCCTGTTTATATACGTCATCTAACTCTGTACATAAATAAGTTGGGTTTTTTTTTTATTACTATTAGCAACATATAAAAGTCAATAAGACTTACTAAAAATATTGTTTTATTATGTACTGATAAGAAAGGTCATCCCAAAACATTTACAAAATCCAGAGTGGAATTTGATTTGACCCCCCACCCCCCATCGGAAACAATACTGACCATTGTCAAGGCTCGATTTTTAAACATCTGTAACCTCTGCCCACACAAAAAAAAAAACCCCAACTTTTATTGCATATGGTATCCCACTGTATAGATATGTATTCATCCACTCTCTCCACCATGAGTAGGATATGACACAAGGTCAATTTTTAAGTGAAGCACAGCTGGTTTAAATTCACAGTTTTCCTTCTCCTAAACTGGTTGACTAAGTAAAGTTGTCGGGGTGGCCTAATGTTGGTATCAGCCAGACAGCAAGGGAGTCTATCCTCTTTTCACAAGTGCTAGACCAAGGATAATGTTTTTGTTTCTAAGGTTGAGCGTCACACCTACCATCAGCACCTCACTTTGCCATACAGATACTTGTGTTACTCATGTGCTGAGTTAATGAAGGCTGGTATTGAACCAGGAACCTTGTGGTTCCTAGTTGGATGCTCTACCAACTGAGGGACTAAAGGCCAAAGAACCCAGTCTGTTCTACTAGTGACCACTCCCCCCCCCCAAAAAAAAAAAACGTTTATTACATATGCCACTGCATAGATATGTATTTACCCGACCCCTCTACTATGAATAGGATATGACAAAGTCAATTTCTAACAGGAGCAAAGCTAGTTTGAATTAAGAGTTTTCCTTCTCCTAGACTGGTTGACTAACCAAGGCTAAAGAACCCAGTCTGTCCTACTATTTACCCATAGCTAGGGAGTGGAGAGAACAGATGGATTTATGGCTTGCATAAGCAACTGGTTAGATCCCTTATGTCTCAGACGGGTTTTGCAGATAAGTAATTTTGGGGGTGGAAACTTGGAAGCACTCAACAAAGTTTGATGATGTGACCAAAAAGAGAACTTCATTTCAGCTGATGTGACCTCCGACCTTTTTCAGCTGTTTCTCGTCAAGCTCAAGAACCTTGTCGTAATCGGGACCCTTCATAGAAATTTGAACCAAACCCTTTATTTAATCCATAGAAAGGTTTCTGAGTTTGACAAGGAACACCTGAAGAAGGCCAGAGGGTACATCGGCTGAAAGGTTGTGTATATAACAATGAAGATAAGGACAACAGTCCCCAAAAAATCTAAACAATACAGATTATATAGTCTCGTCTCAAAAAGTTCAGACAAAGAATTCTTGTATGACAAAAAAGTGGGGGAGTCCTTCAACACACACACACAAACACACCCACCCACACAACTCTTGATAGAGTGACTAAGATTTATTTAAAACAAACACATCAAAACAAAACCTTATGATGAAACAATAAATTCTTGTGGTAGAATTCTCTAGCACTCCTCAAATACGTTTCAATCATTTTTTGTAATAACATATTAAATATTTCTCATGCTAGATAGAAAGAAAGAAAAAAAGCAAGTTTTTGCGTTTGATCTGTATATCGTGTCTTGAAAGTCAAGAAAGGGATTGTCAGAGGTCAGGAATTAATGCAAGTACCAATGACTAAAATAGGGCTATTATATGTATTATGTAAATTCATTGTTAATGATTTTATTAAGGAAATGCATTGAAAGTCAGAAAAAAGGGATTGTCAGGAATTAAGTTGAGTATTACTGGCACAATAGGGATATTATAGGTACTAGTAGAAAATAAAAAACGCCCTCCGGCCGATGTAAAAATAGATTTTTGAAACATATTGCCTGAGGTGTGGGAGTAAAAAATTCAATGTCAGCAAGTTTGTACCCTAAGTAAGTAAAATCATCAAATTCATTAAAGGATTAAAAAATAAAACAATTTGAAATGTAAACTTTAAATATGTATTAAAATAAAACAAACTATATATAGATATATAATACCAGTCATGTATTTATTAAAACTTGTTTAAAAAAAAAATGAGAACTGTCTAATGCTGCATGTTCAAATTTTGAGTGTATTTATTCTATGTTATGATGATTTTGGGTAATGTGACATAAGCAGTGACGTAATTTTTGTTATAGACAAAAACCGGAAGCGAATCTCCATTATTAATAGATAATGTAAATGTATTGTTAATGATTTTATTAGAGAAATGCATTGAAAAAAAAAAAAAAAGAAAGGGATTATAAGTGGTCAGGAATTAAAGAAACAGAATAGGGTTATATGTATAATATGAATGCATTTATTAAAGAAATGCACTGAAAATAAAAAAGAAAGGGATTGTCAGTGGTCAGGAATTTATGCTATCATAGGTATGTTACGATTTTTGTGGCCATCCTTAGGTTTCAAGCAAGAGCACTCTCCAGTGGAGATCCCTTGTGTTAAGCAGAGTGTGACCCTTAGTGAAGATACCTTTGATTGCTCCTTCGTGTTTCTCAGTGTTGGGTATGATCCCAATGGGTTGTTCTTGGTGTCTCTTAGTATTGGGTAAAATCCCTGCATTCAGCAAAGTTTGTTATTGCAGGTCTATTCGTCAATGTTATCAGCAATTAAATAGTTAACTAACCACAAATACAGGCTGTTGATTGGCTGGGGTTTAAACCATGTGACCTCACTCAGTTTATAAGTTTAAGTGGTAGATTACAGCACACCTTATATACATAAAATAATCCAACAAGGTATAATGCTGTGTTAATGATTTTACTATAGAACCCGTTGTAAATAACTTTTATCATAGAAATGCATTGTAAACCAGGAGAAAATATTGTCACCAATTTTAGCTGCAGCTATGGGTAAAATAATACCACTACTGTTCTACAAGGATGCATGGTGTCCAATGTCTACACAAACTGGATATCATCTAGAAGACTCGCCAAGATAGGGACAGATGGTGAGTGAAAATGAAGAGAATCTGCGCTGTCAGAATGCCATACTGATGATGATGAACTACAAGTATTAAAACTAACTAGCAAATATATGCACCCTCCGGCTGCAAGTATTTAAGTTTTAATGTAATAAAATATTATAATAAAATAGAAAGGCTAATGAAACTAAATAAGAATGCAGACAAAAAGATTTGAGTGAATAATCGAAAAATAAAACAACTGAAACTTACTCTTTCATCCCTTGTCTTACATTGCCAAATTTTCCTAATTTAACTATTTAGTTAAAATAGGAAGTAAAGAATAAAATTACAGTTATTTCTTATTGTTAATGGATTTAAAAAAAAATATTTATCCTCAAGATTTTTGTTCATATTCATTAAGATAGAACCAAACAATTAGAAATCAATAATCCTTCGCACATATTTAATAAAATAAAATTTTTAATGTCAATATGCAAATTAGCCTTACCATTAACACTACAAACTTCTATTTTGTTGTATATATAAATACAATGTTATTAGTATGTAGGTATGTCCAACAGTATTAATAATATAAAATTAACTTTATTAATAATTGAGGTTTAGATATTAAAAAATAATAATTGAGAATGTGACATAAATAACTCAAGGAATTGTGACTTTTACAGTAATATAGTCTCGGTTACAGACAAACACAAAATCTCTATTATAATAAGATATATATATATAGGGGGTAAATATATATAAGATATACAAAATTAAACTTTTATACATACCATTCCCAGACCCTGAGACTTTTGTCATCGGAAGTTGTGACAAATCTTCGGTTTTGGTCAACAAAGGTAATTGTGTTGACAGCACCTAAATGACGGTCATATTCTTGCACAGCCTCACCTGACCGAATATCCCACTGAAAAATAAATAGATAAACAAATAAAAATAAAATAAAGGACATTGTCATCTATCTATATAAATATATAAAGGGCACTTGGTATGTGCGAATGTATGTATGTCCAGATGAAACTACAAAAATAAAACAATTAGTGACAAAGAAAATATATATACACATTAAATATCACCAGTTCTTGCTTTTTGTGCAAAAATTATGAAGATTTGATTTATATTCGAAGATTTAAATATAAAAATATACATAGAAATAGCATTGAAATTTTACTTAAATCTTAAAAGTAGACAAATCAATACTTTAAAAAAACTTTAAATAATTAAATGAAAATAAAATAAAGGACATTGTAATCTATCAATACATATACAGTGATGCTGATAGCTTTTTAATTTAGTGCGTCCCTGGATTTATTTATCAAGCAGAGTTTAAAAGGTTTGAATTCAGAGTTTTCTTTCTCCTAGACTGGTTACCTAACCCAGTCTGCCCTACTATTTACCCATAGCTGGAGGGAGAATAGTTGAGTTCATACCTTTCCCAACAGCATTAGCACTATGTGAAATGTAAACAGCCTTGTCCAGGATTTGAACTCTGGCCGACAAGTCCATTTCCTATGACTCTAACCATTACACCACACACCTCCACAAGTACTACACTATATATAAAAGTTGTCGGGATGGCCTAAAGTCGGTATCAGCCAGACAGCAAGGGAGACTATCCCCTTTTCACTAGCACTAGACCAAAGAGATTGTTTTGGCATCTGAGGTGGAGTGCTACACCTACCACCAGCTCCTCACTTTACTGCACAGTTTCCTGTGCTACTCATACGCTGAGTTGGTGAGGGTCAATATCGAACCCGGAACCTTGTGGTTCCTAATCAGACGCTCATCTGACTGAGATTTTGGCTCTTATTTCCCACCCCGAACATAAAGTATTACCTAGTGACCCTGCTAGTCTTCAGTTTCTAAGAAAGGTACCAGACTAAGAAACAATCGTTTATTTGTCCTTTTATGACCAACAAAAAGAACTGGTTAATTTCTTTGTTTCATGATAGAGTGGAAAAAAAAAAAAAAAAAAAAAAAAAAAAAAAAAAATCGACCCCACACCCTCAGGTCCAAGTTAACCTACTATCGTTGTCTTTCTTGGATTACGGTCATTTACAGCAAAGCAAACACACATGAGGTTCTTTTCTTGTTTTAAAATGATTTCCCTTTTTGTTGTTGTTGATCAAAAGGTGATACAGCATAAAAAGTCTATTACATAGATCATTAAAGAAATACGTTAATTAAAAGATCTGCTGCGGCTTCTGCCACAAAAACAAAGTCCTATTTAAATATTTACAGAAAACTATTTGAACTTATTTGTAACGAGTGGTAATTTTCTAAATAGGAGACAAAATCCAATAACAAGACCAACTCACGTTTGAAATCAGTTGCCTTTTCTTTTCTTTTTTTTCATTCTTGTTTTATGATTCATTAGATGAGAAATTAAATCTAAGGTCAGCTAACCTACTTTCTTTATTCAATCTGTAACAGTTATAAAGGAATAAGCCTTGTAGAACATTGAAATACATTTAAAAATAGAGCCTTATAGAACAAGGAGATACATCTAGGAACATAGAAATACATTTAAAATAGCTTTATAGAACATAGAGATATATTTAAAAACAGAGCCTTATAGAACAACAATTTTTCTATTTAACCCATAGATGGGACCCTAACAGGTACTACCACTCAGGTCAGAGTGAACCAGGGAGCAATGATGATGAAGGGGTGCTCCACATTCCCCAAACCTCCAGAACTGGAACCTCACCATCGGATAGAATTTAATGTCATTCCCAGGACATGAAGACCCTCAACCACCACCTTCTAACACCCATATGATAAAAAGGGTTAGAGAATTGCCATAGGGGCAATCATATAGGTACTAGGGCTGGACATGACCAGCCGGTTGATCAGAGAAGCGATATGGGAAAATATCCTTCTTTTATCAATTATTACATTCTTGACATCCATACTTTGTTTGCTTCCTACTTGAATGAAACAGTCTGTTTTGCAAACTATAAAAAAAATCTTTTTATTTTTTTAAAAATGTTAAAATTTGTTATCAAAATAATGAGAAACATGTGTACAAAACACCCCAGAAGATGGTTAGTTGCTTGATTTTATGGTGTGTCAACTCAGGAGTTGAGGAGGAGGTGCACTTAGCATAACAGTTATCACCATAGGAAAAAATCAGCAACCCAAGTTCAAATATTGGACTAGGCTGTTTGTGTTTCACTTCAAATTATTGCTCTGTCTTTCTCTTAACTATGGGTAAATAGTAGGGCAGACTGGGTTTGTTTCCTTGATTAGGCAACTGGGTCAGAAGGATAAACTGAATTCAAACCAGCTGTACTCCACTTATAAACTGACCTTGTGTTACATCCTGTCCACGGGTAAATGCAAACACTTGGTTTATTTTAAGCTGAAGACATAATTGTTGAATTATGGTCTCCAATTACAAAAAATTATCTTCACAATCATTTTAAACATTATCAGAAAAATATCTATTTGACCTATATATCATATCCTATATATAAGACAAAAGTGTGTTTCTGTGGACACTTACACAAGGACACACAAGTGTAGTCTGATACTGTGGATGATGATTGAGAGGAATGATTAGAGAGAGTCCTGGAAGTAGCACTTCACGAAAAGATCAGCTGTACTGCAATCTACCTTTTATCAAACAAAACGTCCATGTAAGACAAAGAAGACATGCTAAAAAAACTGCTGGAAAAACCAGGATGAACTCCTATGGACATGGACACATATGGACACACTGGTGTAGTCCAACCAACAAAAACCTATATCAATCAGATCTGCACAGATTATGGATGTTGAGTGGAACACCTACACGGGGCAGAGACCAATATGAAACGGTTGGCACGACCATGCAGTCAGGGGCAATGATTGATATGAATGGTTGGCACCAGAGAGAGAGAGAGAGAGAGAGAGAGAGAGAGAGAATTATGGATATCCATAGAGCCAGGGGCAATGATTGATATGAATGGTTGGCACCAGAGAGAGAGAGAGAAAGAAGTGGAGAGAGAGATAGAGGGAATCATGGATAACCATGCAGCCAGGGGCAATGATTGATATGAATGGTTGGCACCAGAGAGAGAGAGAGAGAAGAGAGAGAGAGAGAGAGAGAGAGAGAGAGAGAGAGAGAGAATTATGGATATCCATACAGCCAGGGGCAATGATTGATATGAATGGTTGGCACCAGAGAGAGAGAGAGAAAGAAGTGGAGAGAGAGATAGAGGGAATCGTGGATAACCATGCAGCCAGGGGCAATGATTGATATGAATGGTTGGCACCAGAGAGAGAGAGAGAGAGAGAGAGAGAGAGAGAGAGAGAGAGAGAATCATGGATATCCATACAGCCAGGGGCAATGATTGATATGAATGGTTGGCACCAGAGAGAGAAAGAAAGAGAGAGAGAGAGAGAGAGAGAGGGGAATGGATATCCATACAGCCAGGGGCAATGATTGATGATGAATGGTTGGCACCAGAGAGAGAGAGAGAGAGAGAGAGAGAGAGAGAGAATCATATCCATGCAGCCAGGGGCAATGATTGATATGAATGGTTGGCACCAGAGGAGAGAAAGAAAGGAAGAGAGAGAGAGAGAGAGAGAGGGGGAATCGTGGATATCCATACAGCCAGGGGCAATGATTGATATGAATGGTTGGCACCAGAGAGAGAGAGAGAGAGAGAGAGAGAGAATCATGGATATATCCATACCAGAGAGTCAGGCAAGGGATTGATATGAATGGTTGGCACCAGAGAGAGAGAGAGAGAGAGAGAAAGGCACCGATATGAGAGAGAGAGAGAGAGAGAGAGAGAAGAGAGAAGTTATGAGATATGGAGCAGAAGATATGAGAATTATGGCAGCGTTGAGAGAGAGAGAGAGAGAGAGAGAGAGAATCCATGTATCCATTGATATGAATGAGAGAGAGAGAAGAATATGGTCAGCGCCCCATCCAATCGTGGATCATACAGCCAGGGGCAATGATTGATATGAATAGAGAGAGAGAGAATTGTGGATATCCATGTATCCAGGGCAATGATTGATATAGAGGGAGAGGGAGAGAGAAATAAGATATCCATGCAGCCAGGGGCAATGATTGATATGAATTGTTGGCACAGAGGGAGAGGGAGAGAGAGAGAGAATTATGGATATCCATGCAGCCAGGGGCAATGATTGATATGAATGGTTGGTACCAGAAAGAGAGAGGGGAAGAGTCATGGATAACCATACAGATGATGATGATGATCAACATCATCATGATATTAGTCAAAACATTGTACATTAAAAATTGATAATTTCTTTACCAAGTGAGCTATGCCACTAACTTATTTTGAAAGTTTCAAAATAAACAGTTACTTACAGTATAAATAGGAATAATGAGCGTCTTTGTGTTTACACTTTCCTTTATAAGTGATACTGTTATTTTAATATCATTCATTGAAGGAGAGATTAACATGTTTGTTGATAGACATTTACAAAAGCAAAAAAGAAGAAAAGGTGAATGCTATATTTGTATGTATGAAACTATCAGGTCTTACACAAAAGACACTTTTGTTTATTTAATATGACATACAAACAGATTAATTAAATACAATGAGGATCACAATACAACAAACAGTGTGGCTTTATCTTGTAAACAATTATGGGTTGGCTTTCTTTGGGTATGCACGGCCAACATTTCACACATTGTTTTTTTTTTTTAACTCACCATGAACTCAGAATAAATGAATGAAACTTAATATAGTTTTTGCTGTATTATATATTATTAACTTAGATATAATTGCTCTATCCATGATATTGAGCACTGTTTACTAATTATGTTACTTAACTTAGATGTGTGTGTGTGTGTGATATATATATATATATATAATATATATATATATATATATATACACACACACACACACAGTGGAAAAATTTAAAATCATCATAAAAACACGAGACTCAATGACGACAAATAGGGACGCCTGTGAATGAAGAAAGCAAAAGCAAGAATGAATAACGGATCACATAGACACGAGGCACGAGTAAAAAAAGCTGTCCAATTTTTTCAAAAGTGAACGTTTCTGATGACGGATAATCACCTAAAAGTGATGTTCTGAAACCATTGGTAAGACAAACTTTTAATTGTATTGGTGACTATAAATAAATAAATGAATACAGCTCTTACAAAAGTAATTGAGCACTTTATAACCATTTCTCCAATAATAACAACAAAAAATTACTATTATATATATATATATATATATATATATATATATATATATAAGTTGAAAAATGGAAATGAATCCGACAATATGTTGAAAGGATAAATAAATAAAGGAAGGAAAATGTTGAATGGATAAAATTAGTTTAATGAATTACCAACATGTGTTTTGGCCAGGA
Organism: Doryteuthis pealeii; assembly: GCA_023376005.1. Classification (NCBI taxonomy): domain Eukaryota; kingdom Metazoa; phylum Mollusca; class Cephalopoda; order Myopsida; family Loliginidae; genus Doryteuthis; species Doryteuthis pealeii. The sequence continues at coordinate 47,032,874 of CM042174.1, read as the reverse complement.
GTTTGTTCATGTACACATTGTATTCTATTTATTATTATTTTAAATATGAAATAGAAAATTAGAAAATAATTAATAGAAAATATCAAACATTTTACCCTGAAGAAGGCCGTTTTCTTTGTATACTTAAATATTTTATATTTAATATATATTTTTGCGAGGTCTGATAGTCAAGAACACATGAGAAGGTGTTTATAGTGTAATGGTCATTGTTGTAGGAAATGGATATGGCAAACAGAGTTCAAATCCTGGACAAAGCTGTTTGTATTTCACACAGATCTAATACTCTTGGGAAAGGTATGGTTCCAACTATTCTCACTCCAGCTATGGGTGAATAATAGGGCAAGCTGGGCTCTTTAATATATTTTTCAAAGCACTTATATTGTTTTGTTTCATTTTATACCTGTACCATATTCCCAACGATAAAAATATTGATAAAAAAGAGCAATGATAAAAGGCCACAGATATAAGTCGTGTGGTGTAATGGCTCGAGTCATGGGAAATGGTCTTGTTGATCTGAGTTTAAATATTGGATGAGGCTGTTTGCATTTCACATAGTGCTAATACCCTTGGGAAAGGTATGCATCGAAATACTCTCCCTCCAGCTATGGGTAAATAGTAGGGCAGACTGGGCTCTTTAACCATGGCTAGGTAACTAGTCTAAGAGAAGGAAAACTCTGAATTCAGACCGGTTAAACTCTGCTTAAGAAATTGACCTTGTGTCACATCCTGCTCGTGCGAAGGGGTTGGTAAATATGTATAAGTTTAGTTTGGTTTGTTTTGTTTTACGGCATATCAACCTCAGTGGGCGATTTAATGCCGATAAAGTTTTGAAATAAATCAATTCTTAATGGATAATACAATTTTTTTATAAATACATTTTTCTATTTAACCCATAGATGGGACCCTAACAGGTACTACCACTCTGGGTCAGAGTGGACCAGGGTGCAATGGTGATGAAGGGGTGCTCCACATTCCCCAAACCTCCAAAACTGGAACCTCACCATCAGATAGAGTTTAACGTCATTCCCAGGACATGTAGACCCGCAGCCACCGCCTTCTAGCACCCATATGATAAAAAGGGGTTGGGGCTTTATATATAAGTCTAAAATAGATAAATAAATGAATAAATAAGGTGATGAATAGTGTTACTAATTGCAGTAGCCACTAGTGCATTATGTACTGCCACCTTGATTGATAACCCCCTTCAGTGAGGAGTCGGTCAATCAAAGCCAGTTGACCAACTGAAGTGGTCAGAAGGATCATGAGTGGCTTTTTGACTCTTGAGTGTGATAATAGAGAAACGGATTATACCAATTTGGAATGGGAGGGGGGTTCTTGTTGCCAGGTGAGTGGCACTTTACACTTAAGAATAAGAGTAGTGGTATTATTGGTATCATGAGGTTATACCATCCTTGAATCTTGAATGACTTCAAGTACTATTAATAGTTAGCCAATAGAAGTGGTATTGTTAAAATGTACTATGTATAGGGAATAGGAGTTATCTTTATTAAGCAAAGTCCTCAATATGGCCAATGAAGCAATTCTGGTAGACCTAAAATATAAGTAGTGTTTATTTATATATATATATATATATATATATATATATTATATATATAACAATTCAAACCCATTCTCAACAGATATTACAAAGGTTAGAGATGGATTTTATCTTCTCTAGATCTTGTGCGTGATTCGAAGCTTGACAGTCAGGGTTTGAATCACGCACAAGGCGGTCTTCCTATCTATAGCTCTGCTGATGAGACCTAATAGGCCGAAATGTACATACAGAGATTGATTTTTCTCGATTTGTTTAGCCTTAAATTTGAATAGGTATGCCTGCCTAATTAATTATTAATTAATTTTCAAAATTAGGTACGACTTCAATTAAGCACATATTCTCCTAAATATATATATTAATTAATTAAGAATCTATGTTTTTGCCAGCAAATATCCATTTTGCTGTCATAACTGTTGCAGGTTTGGGCATCAGAGTTATGAATTTCATTAAAGTCAATGAAACAGATGACAGAGGTCTTAGAACATTAAAACTGGAATCACCAGGGCAAGGTCAATCAGATCAACCCCTCCTCTACCCTAACCCCACAATCCTTTCACCCCCAAATAGTTTTTATCAATTTCCCATCATTAAAAAAATAACATGATAAATATTTTTACAGAACAGACTGTAACAACAAATATGTCACCACACACACACACACACACACACACACACAAAAAGAAAAAGCCCCCCCCCCTCCTAAAAAAATTTTTAAAATGTGAGCCTCCACTTTCTCACCATTTGTAATTTGATATTTTATACAAGTAGAGTTTAACACTAAAGATTAGAGAAAAATGTACATTTTTCATGTAAAAGTAAAAAATATAGTCATCTGGGTGGCCTACAGTAGGTATCAGTCAGACAGCAAGGGAGTCTATCCCCTTTTCACTAGCACTAGACCAAAGAGATTGTTTTGGTGTCTGAGGTGGAGTGTCACACCTATCATCAGCTCCTCACTTTACTACACAGATCAGATTACTCAATATGAGCTACTCATGCCCTAAGTTGGTGGGGGCCGGTATCAATCTCTGAACCTTGCGATTCTGAGGCGGGTGCCCTATTGACTGAGCTAAACCAACCACATGGAGACCTGTTGTAAGTCGTCGGGGTCGCCTAAAGTCGGCATCAGCCAGACAGCGAGGGAGTCTATCCCCTTTTTACTAGCGCTAGACCAAGGAGATTGTTTTGGCATTTGAGGCAGAGCGCCACATCTACCATCAGCTCCTTACTTTACCACACAGATCCCTGTGCTACTCATATGCTGAGTTGGCGGTATCGAATCCGGAACCTTGTGGTTCCTAGGCTGATGCTCTACCGACAGCTAAGCCAGCCCTAAGGCAAAATTTTTGATGATGATGATGATGATTGTGATTATGGAGAGAGAAAGAGAGAGGAACATTAGAAAACATTGGACAGAAGTGAGGGTTCAATGTTTTTAATTCAGAATAAGGACAATTTATTTCTATTATTTGGATTTTTCAGACTATTGTCCTCATTTGTATTGTTATATACACAATGTTTTTGCTGGGTGCATGCCACGGACTGCTCAGCCACCAGGATTCTGTCCTTTAGCATCACGCGTCACCACCCACGACCAACAGGTGGTCTCATTGGGTGGGAAGTGCAGTTGGTGTATTCTACAGCCCCAGGAGACAGGGGGGTAGAAAAAAGAGGATTTGCCCAAGGAGGAATAATAATAATAATACACAGAAAAATAATAATCATTTCTACTTACACACACAATTTTCTTATCGGAGGTTCCAGCCACAAACAAATTCTGTTTATCTTCATCAGGGTTGAATTTGACGCAATATGGGACTTTACGACTTGTAAAGCGATTGATGCATTCACCTGATAATAATAAAAATAAGAATAATAATAGAAAAAATAAGTTTTAATCTAAAAGGGAAAATTTTTTTCAGAAAGTGTAGAAAAACATTTTATATATATGATTGTATGTATGCATATATGATGGACTCTCCCGTCGATCGACGTATGAGTGTTCATACAATGAACATCCACACAGTTATTGGTTTATAGTATATGTTATATGTAATGATATTTTTCTTTTTTTAATTATTGTTATTATGTTACTACTTATCGATTTAGACAAAGTTTGACCTTAAATAATAGATTTAATTATTTCTAATTCGCTTTTAAAATTCCTAGTAGATGACAAATTTGCCTATAGCTAATATATATAATATATATATATATATATATATAAAAAGAAGGTCCGCAAAATGGATTATGTTTTTAATAATAATAATTATAATAATAATAAAAAACAAAAAACATAATCCATTTTGCAGACCTTCTTTTTTTTTTTAAATAAAATATTTAATTTTTCCTGTTGGACCAATAACAACATTTACACACACACACACACAGATGCTGATAGGTATATGTCCTGCGTCCCTGACACAGTAAAATCGCATCCATGCATCCCAGTTTTTTTCTTTTTTCCCCCCCACACCATTTCAAGCTAACTGTAAATACATTTCAACAGTTTCTTAGAAACGAATTACACAGGATAGGTTACAAGATAGGAGCTAGACAGCTTTAGTTATAACCCATAAATTTTCCTGGGACTCATCCAAAACAAATATGTTCATCCCAGGACACACTAAATCAAAAAGCTATCAGCACCATTGTGTATATATATATATATATATATATATATATATATATATATATATGTGTGTGTGTGTGTGTGTGTATATATATATTTACCAACCTCTCTGCACGAGTAGGATGTGACACAAGATTCATTTTTAAGCAGAGTTTAACAGGTTTGAATTCAGAGTTTGTCTTCTTCTAGACTAGTTGCCAAACCATAGTTAAAGAACCCAGTTTGGCCTACTATGACCCACATTATGACCCACAGCTGGAGGGAGAATAATTGGATTCATACCATTCCCAACAGTACTAGTGCTACATTAAATGCAAACAGCCTTGTCCAGGATTTGAACTCATCTTGCCATATTTATTTCCTATGATGATAACCATTACACCATGTGCCTCCAATTTTCAAAATTAAGGGTATATTAACCTGTCTGGGGTTATGTCATGCCTAACCGTCAGGAAGTAATATATGTTGTGTATTTATATTTATACTTTTTAATTGGTTTTAATAGTGTGTTAGCATCATCGGTGATCATTTTGTATGGTATTGATTAAGTTTGTGTCTATATTCTATGGTATAATTTCATTTCCCTAAAAAAGGACAGAATGTCTTCTATGTTGACATTTTCAAATAGATCTTTCACATTGTTTGCATTAAAATAACGGTTTCTGATGTGAGCAAAAAAAACAGCATTCCATGAATAAGTGTTTAACAATCAAAGGTGTTTGACATGTTTCACACTGTGGTTGTTGTTCTTGTTTGAGTATATAGGAGTGCGTTAGTTTTGTGAGACCAATGAATAATCAGGACACAATGACTTGTTCCTTTCTAGACTTTCTTAAAGTTGGTCTCCAGTCTCTGTGATTTAAAAGTCTCATTCATGAGCAGTTTTAAATTAGAAAATGGCTTTATTTGACTAAACAATAAAAGCTATTCCCCTCACCCCCCCCCAAGCTGAATATGTAAATGAGTTATCCTTATTAAGCAAGGACTCCTTAATTTGGCCAATCTATTTATTAATACTTGTGTTCCTTAATTGTACAACCATTATCATTTTGCAACACCCTCTGGTTAAAAATGGGACTGTCTGAATTGTCCAAGATGAAATGCAACAATGTAAATCCTAATTATCTGGTGTTGCTTATGAGTGTCATCACCTCGGCTAAATAATGTACCATTCTGTTTTTATTTTAAACAAAGAAAGAGAAGAAAAAGGACATGATACACACAAAAAAAAAATAAATAATAAGAAAGAAAGAAAAAGAGAAGGGAAAAATAGAGACAGGGTGAGCGTGTGGAAATGCTAATCGGTTTCAATCAAATGAAAAGATGAAAAGAAGGAAAAAAATGTGTGAGAGAGAGAGAGTTAAATCAAGATTATTATACTTTTTACATATTGAACTATCATAGCTCTTAAGTAAACATATCAATTGTTGTAATAATCAAATTATTATACTATGGGATATCCACAGATCTTGCTAGTATAAAGTAATTCTGCTAGACATGAAAGATAAGTAGTGTTAAAAACGACAAGTCACTGATATAAACTCTACTTGTTTTGATGATATAATTCTGTGTGTGTGTGTCTGTGTGCGCACATGTACAGAAAATCTAATTATCTACATATTAATAGATAAATATGTACAAGAGAGAGAGAGAGAGAGAGAGAGAAGTACAGAAAAAACAAATCTATGATAGTGTATCATTTGACTGTATGGTTTGAATAAATAAAATATACTCTTAAAACACTGTCTAATGAAAATAAAACATCATCAGGTCGCACGATATATATGATGAAAAGAGAAATAAAGGAAAGAAAGTATTGAATGGATAAAATAGGATATTTTAATTAATTTAACTTACACGTGTTTCAGTCAGGAGTTTATCCATGTGTACATTATTCAATCTATTATTATTTTTAAATAACCAAATAAAATGAAATAATAATAATAATAGAAAAAACCCTGACCAAAACACGTGTAAGTTAAATTAATTAAAATATCCAATTTTATCCATTCAATACTTTCTTTCCTTTACTTCTCTTTTCAACATACCGTTGGATTCACTTCCATTTTACATATATATATATATATATATATATATATATATACACACACACACACACAGTGGAACAGAGGGATATATATATATATATATATATATATACACACACACACACACACACACACACAGGGAAACCTCGGTTCTTGAATGACTCTGAAATCAAACAATTCAGAGTTTGAACAAAAGATTTGAGTAAAAAAAAGGCCTCAGATGTCAAACAAATTTTCAGACTTCAAACAAATGATTCAAGCCGATAAAAACAGAAGTTGTGAAAGTGACTGCTGAGTCAAACTGTAGACGGCTGATTGTTTTTACCCAAGCAGCATCAGTTCGCGTCAGTCGTTATCTGGAATGAGTATCTGATATTATATTTGTGCTAAGTTTTCACTTTGTGCTTATTTTCTATTTTACAGCTACTTTAGCCCATATTCATGGATCCTAAGAAAGGCAGCAGTGATACTAACAGAAAAGGAGAGAGGAAAGTTGCGAGGTCTGATGGTCAAGAACACATAAGGAGGTGTTTATAGTGTAATGGTCAATGTTGTAGGAAATGGACATGGCAAACAGAGTTCAAATCCTGTATGAGGCTATTTGTATTTCACATAGATCTAATACTCTTGGGAAAGGTATTCATCCAACTACACCCCTCCAGCTATGGGCAAATAGCAGAACAGACTGTGCTCTTTAATCTTAGTGAGGCAGGAGAAAGCAAACTCTAAATTAAAAAAATTGACCTTGTGTCACATCCTGCTCGTGTGGAAGGGCTGGTAAATATGTATATGTGTAAGTGTTTTTTGAGGATGAGTGGATATAAAACAGGATTTTCAATCATGTTGGTCAATTGACCAATGATGAGGGTGAGATCCAACATTTGGCCAGCAGATAGCACAAATGGACAGTCTCCAAGCTGGTGTCAATATCTAGAGGAATGGTAAAGAGTCAGATTTCTGGGGAGTGGGCAGACAATTTGCAACAAAGAAGAAATATCATCCCCCCTTCAATCTTTCATTTGTTCTCTAATTAGAATTATAAAAGAAATCTTGGTCTGAAGATCGCATAGTCGAGAAACTGTCAGTAACCAGGCGCCATTGACTCCATGTCCATGCTACCTTAACTTAAATATATATATATATATATATATATATATATATATACACAAGAATATGAAAAAACAAAATATCAGGAGGATGAACACTAAGATTTTTTTTTCATATTTGAAAATATTTTTCAGATAAAGCATTTTAACATCGTCCTGAAGATGGTTTAATAAAAAAAAACAAAAACAAAAAAACAAAAAAAACGAAACCATAAATATTGGAATATCATCATTTATAAATAAACATCCGCTGAATATATATATATATATATATATATATATATATATGAGGAAATAACAAACTAAGAAAAATCTGACGAAATGTGAGTAAAAGTTGGGGAATGAAGTGAATAAAAACACAAGAAATTGCGGTCAATTAATATATGTAATTGTTTGTATTTTTATTCACTCTGTTCCTCAACTTTTACTCACACACACACACACACACACACATATATATTTATATATTTTTATTCACCTCCCCCCCCCTGTCTAAACTATTCCATATTCCATATCAATTCCCGTCTTAATTAATTTACTATTTGACTTTTAATCGTTTCCGGGTGTAAAAAAAAGAGCACCGGACGAAAGGGCCCTTGTTTTATCAATAAACAATTTTTTTCCTTCCTTCCATTCTTTCCTCTATTTAGTTTCCCATTCCTTATCATTGTGTAGATTGCTATATTGCTATACATAATAACCGTTACCATATTATATATATATATATGTGTTAACCTATAAGGAATGAAAGAATAAAACGCAGACAAAAATCTGTATTATATTTTGCTGGAGAATTGAACTCAGCTTCTTCAGCTTTTAAATTGAATTATTCAGATCATATATATTCAATATTCAATAAAAGCTGATGAAGCCGAGTTCATACTCCAGCGAAATATACTACACATTTTTGTCTGAGTTTTGCTTTTTCATTCCTCATATTTTACCTCATTCTGTCCCCCTTTTCCTCATATGTTAACCTACAATGCCAGCCAACTGGAAATATTGTGTGAAGTAGAAAACTTGAATTTCTTATGTTTTATGTCATATCAACATTACATGATAATTATCTTTTGCTGAATTGTCAAGATGTTTATTTTTCTTTTATTAAATTGATTCTCATTTTAATCTTCACCCATCACTACTACTCACATCTTCTAGGTTGAACAATGAACAACGACCGAGTACAAAAATACAGAATTTGCATTTAATTTACCAATAGTTGAAAAATCAATACTTTTAGCTGCTTATATTTAACTATCAACTCAACATGTCTTTATTTATTTTTATGTTAAATTTTTATATTGTTTCAATGAATTATCTTGAATCTCTATATATAATGGAGATTCGATGTCTGTATGTAACCAAGACTATGTCACTGCAATACCCTCAAGAATTGTGTAAGTTTATATTGTTTCACCGAATTATCTTGAATTCTATATATAATGGAGATTCAGTGTCTGTAACTGAAACTATGTCACTGCTTACATCACAATACCCTCTGGAATTGTGTATGTTTTTATTGTTTCACTGAATTATCTTGAATTCTATATATAATGGAGATTCAGTGTCTGTAACTGAAACTATGTCATTGCTTACATCACAATACCCTCAGGGATTGTGTAAGTTTCTATTGTTTCACTGAATTATCTTGAATCTATATATAATGGAGATTTGATGTCTGTCTGTACCCGAAACTATTTCACTGGTTACAGCACGATACACTCAGGAATTGCATAAATTTATCAATGAGTATTTAGTTTATATTCAAAATCATTAACACATAGAATAAATCTTATTTATTGACAATGTCTATGAAAATCTGAGTTAAGATTTGCCTCAAAACAGCCCATATTATTAGTGCATTTAAAATCCCACAATAAAGGTTTGCATATGATGTGGTTAATTTGCATACTGGTATTAACATTGAAAATAAAGTACACCTTAGTATTATCTGCATTATTCAGACTATTGTCCAATTGGACAATTCAGGTAATTAGGTTAAGACAGTCCTAAGTGACAGTTATCTCTGGATTCCGGGTTCAATCCTGAGTAGAGGCAGTAACATAGAAAAATAATTAACACAACTCCTACTCCAGCTATAGTTAGCAGAATGAGAACAGGATACCCCCGTGGACTAAATAAAGGGTTAGGTTCGAAGTTCCGTGATGGCTCCTGATTACGACAAGAAGGTTCCAGAGTCCGACAAGAAATACCTGAAGAAGGCCGGAGAGCATATCGGCCGAAAACGCTGTACAGATAACAATAAAGATGAGGACAATAGTCCGAATAACGCAGATAATACTAATCATCAAGCCTTATCTCAAACATTCAGAGAAAAAGTACATCTTTTCTTTATCCACAATGACAATGTCTTCTTTCAAAAAGATAATGCACCTTGCCACACGCTGTATAAGTTGTACTAGCAGGACCTGTTGATTTACCATAGTATGATAATTTGATTATTGCAACGTTTGATAGGTTTACTTAAGAGCTATAGCTAAATAGTTCAATATGTAAAAAATATAATAATCTTGATTTAACTCTCTCTCTCACTCTTTTTTTTCTTTTTTTCCTTCTTTTCATCTTTTCATTATGTTCGATTGATCACTTCTGTGTGCTATCTTTCCCCTACTTTCTTTCTTATATTTTTTCTGTGTAGCATGTCCTTTTCTTCCCTTTCTTCCTTTATAATAATAACAACAGAATTGTCTATTATTTTTGCATTTCATCTTGAATGATTTGGATGGTCTCATTTTCAACCAGGGGCTGTTGCAAGATGATAACGGTTGTACTTTTAAGGAACATGAGTATTAATATATAGATTAGACAACTTCCCTGAGTTTCCTTGGCTATCTGCCATCCCCGATCTCAATCCTATTGAGCAGATATTGAATGTGTTGTATGAAGGAGTACATTTTGCAAAAACATCCACCAATGTGACTTGTACTATTGAATCTGCAGTTAATATCTAATATTCTGGCATCAGATCCCAGTGGACAAACTTAAAGAGATTAGAATATTGCAGGCATATGGACATAATGTTTTGGTTCATTATATATGTACTAGTAAAAATATGTGCTCACTGTTGGGTGCAAGTATTTAAATCTTATTTCTCTGAATTTTTTAGATGAGGCTTGATAATTTGTATTATTTGGATTATTCGGATTATTGTCCTCATCTTTATTGTTATCTACACTATTTCTCTGAATTTTTTAGATGAGGCTTGATTATTTGTATTATTTGTATTATTTGGACTATTGTCCCCATCTTTATTGTTATCTGCACTATTTCTCTGAATTTTTAAGATGAGGCTTGATAATTTGTATTATTTGTATTATTCAGACTATTGTCCTCATCTTTATTGCTATCTGCACAATGTTCCAGCTGATGTGCCCTCCGGTCTTCTTCAGGTATTTCCTGTCAGATTTGGGAACCTTCTTAAATTCAGGAATCTTGAGTTTGACAAGAAGGTTCCTTAGTTCCAAGAGAAGTTCCCAATCTTTATTATTATATACACAACATTTCAGCCGATATACCCTCCGTGTTGGACACATGGCGCAACGGATATAAGGGTTGAGTTAATATAGTTCTAAGTGACAATCATCTATAGGTTGCAGGTTCAATCCCGGCAAAGAGCGATAATAATATAAAATACTGAACGTAGCTTAACACTTGTATCCGGTCATGGTCAATGGAAAGTTCCATGAAGGCTTCCGATTACAACATGAAGGTTCTTGAGTTCAAAGAGAATGTTCCCAAGTTCGAGAAGGTTCCTGAGTTTGACAAGAAACACCTGAAGAAGGCCAGAGAGCACATCAGCTGAAACGTTGTATATATAACAATAAAGATGAGGACAATAGTCCGAATAATCCAAATAATACAAGTTATCAAGCTTAATTTACAAAATTAAGACAAAACAGACTTTTATTTATGAAAATAATTAGTGGCCTCATTTAAGAGCAATGAATATTCCCTTTAATTCATTCTCACCCCTGAAGCACTGACATCCTGTTAAAAGGAATTACCCCCTTAATTCTAATCGCACAACTTTTTTTTCCCACAGATTTACAAAATATAAAAAGGCGGGAGGTAATTAATAAAAAATGCTTCCAGATGCTCATAAACTTTTTGTTTTTTAATATCTTGCTAAAAAGTGTTATGTGTCTCTTAAAAAACAATTTTGATTAAAGTAAATGATTATCTTTATATGTAAAGGAATTGTACTTTACATGTTTTTTTATTAAGATTTGACAGAGTTGATTATTTGTGGGAACTTTTATAATAATGTTTCTAAATACAAACTACTATTAACCCTTTAGGGACAGTTAGTGAGAGAGATTCATGGATATCTGTGCTACCAGAAAAACATGATGATGATGATGAATACCCCAGAAACATTCTTGTCAATTATCAATACTAGCAAGAATATGCACCCTCTGGGTGTAAGTATTTAAGTTTTAATACAATGAAATATATCAAATTAGAAAGATTAACAAAATTAAATAAGAACACATTTAAAAAGATTATACTTACCTTATTCTAATTATATTTTAATTGGTTTCTATATAAAATGATTCATAGGATTGATTTTAATACATTGGAGAATAAAATTAGAGATCAATAACACCAAGTAATTATTTATTAAACTCAGATTTTGTTAAAACCAGTATGCAAATTAACCACACCATATATTATATAGACCTTTATTTCTTAGTGATATATAAGACACATTGCAGGATTTTAAAGGCTGTTTTGTGGTAAATTTAACTTTTAAGATTTTCATAGGGATATCGTTAATAAATAAGATTTATTCTATGTTTTAATGATTTTGACTAAAAATTACTCATTGATAAACTTATGCAATTACTGAGGATGTTGTGATGTAAGCAGTGACATAGTTTCAGTTACAGACAGTTTTTTATGTTTTTTTATTAAGACTTGTCATTCCAAGTTTGTGGTAAAAAACCCCCCCAAAAACTGTAACTGTTATAATAATGTTTCTAAATAGAAACTACCATTAACCTTTTCAATAACAGGGTGGTAGTACCTGTTAGGGTCCTATCTACAGGTCAAATAGATGAAATGAGTATTAAAAAATGTGTTAAAAAAAAATTGAGTTTTTATTATTACAAAATAGCTAGTTCTATCTTGGCTAGAAGCCTTATACTTGTGACTGTGTGTCACATCCTATCCATGGTGAATGGGAAGGGTAAATGAATTCAATTATTCTCCCTCCAGCAATGGGTAAATGGTAGGGCAGACTGGGCTCTTTAAACTTGGTATGACAGGGAAGGAAAACTGAATTCAAACCAGTTAAATTCTGTTTAAAATTTGATCTTTGCGCATGTTGGTCATGTTTGTGACGTAGTTTCGGTAAAAAAGAATAATTTCCTACCATAAGATAAACTGAACCCTCATTTTATGTCCGTGTTTTTGCAATAAATGTTTTATTTTTATAGCACCCGGTATTTTAAAATACTAAATATATTTTCTTTATTTGTTAAAGAATAAAGAAAATATATTTATTATTGTAAAATAATGGGTGCAAGAAAAATAAAACATTTATTGCAAAAACACGGACATAAAGTGAGGGTTCAGTTTATTTTATGGTAGGAATTTACGAGGAAATTGTTCTTCTTTACCGTAGTTTCTAAATCTGATTTCTTTACTTGTGAATATGCATGTGTTAACTTCATGTATTTTATGTTTCAATTGTCAGTGTTTTGTATGTGGATATATGGGTAGGTAAATGTTCTTAAGGTTTTAAAAAGTTCTTTTTTTTTTTATATAAATTTAAAGTTATTTGCATGTTTACATTTGAATATGATTTCATTTCTTCAATTCAGTAGTTTTTTTCTGTTTTTTTGAATTTTATTATTGCTATTTTTTCCTTCAGACAAAGATGGCATTTGTCTTTTTAACCCTGTTGGTATAGTTGACTTCTTTATTATTTGCCATTTTATTAGTAGGTTTTGATTTTTTTCTTTTAGTTTGCAGAAATGTTTAGAAAGTTTGGTTTGTTTTTTTAAATTTTTCATTCATAAAAGATTGTTTGTGATTATATAAACAAAATTTTCAGTGCGTGATGGTGCTGCTGAAATAGATCATTTCTTCCTCAATTTTTTCTTTTGGGAATATTTGTGGCTGGTATATAATGTTCTTGGATTTACATAAACCTCCAAGTGGACAATTGTTTTTAGTTCTACAGTTGCAATCAGCTTCATCTGTTTTATTGTTTTTTGTAGTTTCTTATTAGTTTTTTTATTGTATGCATTAATTATACTAGCAAATATATGCACCCTCCGGGTGCAAGTATTTTAGTTAAATTTTATAATAAAATATCATATTAAATTAGAAAGGCTAATGAAACTGAATAAGAATGTAGATAAAAAGATTTTGAACAGCAGAGGGGGTATGATTGAAAAATAGAACAACTTTGAAACTAACTCTTCCATCATTTTCCGTTACTCCCGTCTTTCATTGGTAAATTTTCCTAATTAAACTGTTTAGTTAAAATAGGAAGTAAAGAATAATATTACAGTTATATCTTCTTGTTGTGGGATTTCTTTTAAGATTTATTGAAGAGATTTTTGCTCATATTCAATAAGATAAAACCAAACAATTAGAAATCAATAATACTAAGCATATATTTATTAAAATCAATTTTTTAAGATCAATATGCAAATTAGCCTTCCCATTCACACTGTAAACCTCTATTTTGTTGTATATATAAATACAATTGCATGTTATTAGTATGTAGATATGGTCAACTGTGTAAGTAATGTAAAACAATTTTATTAATAATTGAAGTTTAAATAAAAATAAAATCATGGAGAATGTGATGTAAATAACAAAGGGAATTGTGACTTGAGTAGGAATATAGTTTCGGTTACAGACAGACAAACACACAATCTCCATTATAATAAGATTACTTATGTTGAGGAAGCAAAGAAATGTTGAAATAAATTTATATCTGTACAAAGGTATCCATTTATTTATAATACTCCATATATGTAAAAATATATACACAAATCAGTTATTACCTATAACTCCAACCTAAAAAAAGGGGAACCACTCTGAATGAATTTTATCTGTTAATTAATCTACCCATTATTTTCCCATTAAACTAACCCTAAACCCTAACTCTAACCCTGTCTTCTTTTTTCCTAGTAGATCAATAAATAAATAAATAATTTATCAGTCAATCAGAGTGGTTCCCCTTTTTTACGTTGGAGTTATAGGAAATAACCCGCAAATCTTTATTTGTACGTTTGAATTCTCAATTCTAGTTGAATCCTATCAAGGAAACACTTAATATCATCCACCTATATATATATATATATATTATATATATATATATATATATATTTAAAAAATATATTTTAATAATTAATGATTATTGGTTGATAAACTTGATAAAATGTTTTTATAAATAATACTAATTACTTACCAGTTTCTGTGTCCCATAGTTTACAGTATCTATCATAACCACAGCTTAGGAAGCTGGTACCATCATTGTTAAAACAAATATCCCTTACAGCCTGTTTGTGTCCAAGGTAGGTACGTACACATCGGCGCTGGTTGTAAACTTCCCAGATCTACAAAGAAATAGGTAGGAATTATTAAAATCATTTTATGTTGAAAAAGAAAGAATAAAAGTGGCCATAATTCAAATGTTATTGCATTGTAAAAAGTGTCATATTATATATATATATATATATATATATATATATAACTAAAACTCCATGTCATGCGCAGGTTTCACACCCCGGGAGAGAAAGTCCCTAAACGCATCGATGTATCCAAACTTAAAGACATGTATGTATGGCAGAATCTGCACAAGGCGTTCGAAGAGGAGCACTTTGACGGCACATGGGATAAGAGCAAGGCCTACGAGACAAGTGTCAAGGTCCTTGGCTCCAAGAAACGAAAACATCGTGACTGGTTTGATGAAAACAATCAACAAATCAACAAACTTCTGGAAGAGAAAGACAAGTTATACCAAACATTTCTCGGTGCAACTGTAAAAGACTGTGAACCCTCACGACAGGCATTCAGAAGTGCACGATCGTCACTCAACAGACCCTACGAAGGATGAAAAACCAGTGTGGTTAGACACATCAGAGAGGATACAGAAGGCTTATGATAGCAAGGACATGAAAACTCTCTACCATCTAATCAGACAGGCATTCAGCCCACAACGGTCAACAATGGTTCCTTTCAATTTGAAGGACGGGTCTCTTCTCCATAAGAGGACTGAGAGCATCATGAAACGATGGACAGAGCACTTTACAGACCTCTTTCACAACCCTCAGTCATCATCGACAGCCTGCCTCAAAGGGAAAAAATGTGTTAAAAAAAAAAATTGTTGAATACCAATCAGGCATGAATAGAACAAAACGTCTTTGGCATAAAATAACCCAACAAGGGTTGACATGCTGTAAAAACCAACCAACCCTAAAAATCAGTGGAAAAGTGCATATCACACCCGAATAATTATGGTAACTAAGAGTATGATAAAGACAAGCCTCCTCCCAGCCTCTTTTGTACATTCTTTGGTCCCATTCTAATGTGGATTTTTTGGACTAAAATTATGATAAAAAAAAAATCCTTTAGCCTAATTCCTTTCTTTATGGAACATTTGATTGGCAGTCCCTCAAGGTTGAGGATGATGGTGTTTTAGTCTCAATCTTCTGAATGGATCTCTTTAGGGATGGCTGACGAGGGAATATACACTTAAAAAATTCCACAATATGACTGAAATTTTGTAATAAGAACACCAGAAAGTTTGAATTCATTCATGCAAATGACTCTGTTTAGAATTCTTGACATACCTCTTTATTTTCTCCTGCCTCTTTCACACATATCTGTCTCCCCCCCTCTTCCCCTCCCATTCTTCCTATTACCCTACTACCCTAGATAATGAGTTTAATGTGTCAGTGATGAGAAGCCTTCACTAATTGCCGTTAATTGGCATGTTAATTTTTATAGTCTTAGTCAGGGTGGGACGCGGAAATATCGTATGTAAATAAATTTGCCATGTGGGTTGTATTAGAAAAGGGGGGGAGGGGCAGTGACTTGCTCAGAATCATCATCGTTAATTCTTTAGTTGAGAGGGAGTCTCCGTGGCGTAGTGGTTGATGTAAGTTGTAAAATAAAAAAAATGAACTGTGACTTTTTCAGAATCATCATTAATTCTTTATTTCTCTGAATTTTGAGATGAGACTTGATAATTTGTATTATTTGGATTATTCGGACTATTGTCCTCATCTTTATTGTTATCTACACTATTTCTCTGAATTTTTGAGATGAGGCTTGATAATTTGTATTATTTGGATTATTGTCCTCATCTTTATTGTTATCTACACTATTTCTCTGAATTTTTGAGATGAGGCTTGATAATTTGTATTATTTGGATTATTGTCCTCATCTTTATTGTTATCTGCACAACGTTTTGGCCGATGAGCCCTCCCGATAGGAAAGATTGTATGATAGGTTATAGTAACCTCTTAAATAGACCAAGTATAGAGATGAATACAATATAGGAACCTATGATTAAAAAAGCTAGACTAGATTTAAAAAAAGAATGCAATATGAGTCAAGGTAAAAAATCATACATAAGTATAAATGTAACTATTTTAGGTAAAACAAGACATTAGGTTTATAAGTTCCCAAAATTCACTCTGTATTGATCAATTGGACATATGGCGTATTGGATATAGGCGTTGAGTTAATACAGTTCTAAGTGACAGTTATCTCCAGGTGAATGTAATATAAAATAATTAACACTTGTACCCAGTCATGGTTAATGGAACGAGAACAGTATAGCCCTGTGGATTGAATAAAGGGTTAGGTTCAAAGTTCCGAGGAGGTTCCCAAGTTCAAGGAGGGGGTTCCTGAGTCGGACAAAAAAAACTGAAGAAGGCCAGAGGGCATATTGGCCAGAACATTGTGCAGATAATAATAAAGATGAGGGCAATAGTCCAAATAATCCAAATTCATTCTTTAGTTGAGGGGGAGTCTCCATGGCGTAGTGGCTAATGTAATGAACTGTGACATCATAGTAAGCAAGTTCAAACTCAGTCAGGGTGGGACATGGAAATAAATAAATTTACCATGTGAGCTGTATTAAAAAAAAAAAAAAAAAAAAAAAAACCGGACAGAGACTTGTTCAGAACCAACATTGTTAATTCTTTAATTGAGAGGGAGTCTCCATTGGTGTTGGCATCCTTCCGTCTGTGAGAGATGATGGCATAGTGTCCAATTTTTTTTTAACTACATATACAAATATACATACACATATACATATACATACACACACAAACAATATATACATATAAGGTTGGTTGGCATCCTTCTGTCTGCGAAAGATGATGGTTTAGTTTTTTTTTAAATAAGTAGCCTGTGCGGGTTATTTTGGAGGATGAGCTATTGCCCAAGCAGCAGATCCCCCCTCTCCATGTGAGCTGTATTAAAAAAAAAAAAAGGACAGTGACTTGCTCAGAACCAACATTGTTAATTCTTTAGTTGAGAGGGAGTCTCCATTGGTATTGGCATCCTTCCGTCTGTGAGAGATGATGGCACAGTGTCCAACATAGCCTGGGCGGGTTGTTTTGGAGGATGAGCAATTGCCCAAGCAGCAGATCCCCCCTCTCCACACTGCCGCTGTAGTCCAAAGGAAAGGTAAGAAACCTATGCAGTTTGGCAACAGCAGTGTCACGAGGAGTTGCTGTGTAGCACTGAAATTCAGCGTTACTCCATCTTAGGGACTCCGGATTTGTTATCGGGATTTACTCCCCTGTTGTTCCTTGGGATTATCAAGCCTCCAGGATTATGAAGTCTACATAGTGGCAAACCTAATCAACTGTGACATCATAGTAAGCAAGTTTGAACTCCAGTTGTACTATTAACTTTTGGACTAATACCCTTGGGAAAGGTATGAAACCCCTCACCTTTCTATGGGTTAAATAGTACTATTACAGAGTAGTGGTTATTATTGTAGGAAATGGATATGACAACACTGAGTTAAAATCCTGGATAGGGCTGGTTGCATTTCACATAGCGGTAATACCCTTGGGAAAGGTATGCATTCAATTATTCTTCCTCCAGATATGGGTAAATAGTAAGGCAGACTGTGTTGAGAAATTCTGGATATAAGGTGTGTGATGAATGCCCGCTCCTACTTATAGACTCGGCCAGAATAATGTGATCTAACTCTTGGCCAATCACTGGCAGTACTCTGAGATTGATACAATACTTAAACCGACCTTACTGGTCATAATTACTGAGGCATTCTTGGATAACGGACATTGGATTAAATCACTGGACCTTTACCAATACGCAGGATAGGACTTATATGCTTACCAAAGGATTCCATAATACAGGACTTTCTTTAAGCCCTTTTCAACTGGCCAAGGATGGCATTTAAAAACTTTAACTTTTTTTATTGAACAAAGTTAGAAAAGAACAAGATGCCTTTCAGAGAAATTATAATTGATCACAAAAAACATCTCTTAATATTTACTTATATTATTGCATACTAGCAGACCTACCCCGCATTAACCAGGATTTAAAAAGTTAAAAATAAATCCATCTATATTCAAATTAACCTATAGCTGGAAGGAGAATAGTTAGTCATACTTTACCCCAAGGATATTACCATTATGTAAAATGAAACGGTGTCTTCCAGGATTTGAACTCAGGTCGTCATGTTCTATTTCCTACAATGATAACCATTACACCACTAGGGCCTCTTATATAACTATTTATTCTAATAAAAATCTATAAAGGAATGTAGTCCAAGTGGATAGAAGTAAAGGCCGCCTTTTCTCTATCATATTTTTATGAAAACCAACATCAGTATGTGGCACAAAAGAAGCCAATATGAGAACTTTGGGGATAAAGGTTAGCATTACACTATTTCATTCTTAAGCTTGTTCCCTTCAAGACTCCACCCTAGAGCATTTTTCTCTAACATTTTTTTTTTTTTTGATAACTAACAATAACACTGCATTTCCTTAAGGGAACTAAAGATATCTATCTCTGCATCTATTTTATAATTATATATATATTTTATTTTTTTTTTAACTATCGGTGTGAAAAAAAACCTGATACCTCAGTTCTCAAAAAAAAAAAAAAAAAAATGTCAAACTAATATCTAGGGTAGAAAAAAAAGTTAACAAAAGAAAAGACCAGCACACTTGTACTTTCTGAAAATAATCATTAGTATCGTATGTAGTGACCAAAAGAAAAAAAAAAACACAGGAATTTACTAATCTATATATATAAAGAGTGCTCAATATGCTAAGTAGATTGTCCTCATCTTTATTGTTATCAACACTATTTCTCTGAATTTTTTAGATGAGGCTTGTTAATTTGTATTATTTGGATGATACGGACTATTGTCCTCATCTTTATTGTTATCAACACCATTTCTCTGAATTTTTAGATGAGGCTTGATAATTTGTATTATTATCCTCATCTAAAGATGTAAGGATCTACATGAGTCAAACACTATCTACCTAGGTTTCACTCAGATGGTTCTTCAGGATATATATATATATATATATATATATATATGTATATGCACAATTTAAAAAAAATAAACTTCCTAACATATATATAAGAAAATCTTAAATGAATTTAACTAGAAGATGTTTTTCACTGAACAGATGGACTTGCCATTTCTAATACATTTCTCTGCCTGAATTTTCATGGCTTATCAAACACTTAGAAAATTTTCAAACTTTCTAAAAACAATTTCTTTTACAAGAAATTTTCTCCTGACAATGACCTAAGGTTGAAACTATATATATATATATATATACAAACAAACAAACAATTAGTATTCAAAATTTAATGCTAAAAGCATATTAATTTGTAAAATCTACCCAAAGCAATATTTTTGCAAGTATATCCAATTCTTTTTCTCTCTCTCTCTCTCTATATATATTATATATATATATATATATGGAAGTGAATCCAACAGTATGAAATAAATATTTTAGAAAAAACAAACACATGATGTTAAAATTCGAGCGAATTTTAACATCATGTGTTTGTTTTTTTCTAAAATATTTATTTCATATATATATATATATATATATATATATATATATATACACACACACACAAGGGAAAAAAACTGGAATGATACTAAGACATTATTAGACAAACATACACATACAAACATACAAAGAATATATATGGAAGTGCGTGGCATAATGGTTAGAGTCGTGGGAAATGGACTTGTCGACCCAAGTTCAAATCCCAGACAAGACTGTTTGCATTTCACATAGCGCTAATACCCTTGGGAAAGGTATGAATCCATATATTCTCCCTCCAGCTATGGATAAAATAGTAGGGCAGACTGGGCTCTTTAACCTTGAGTAGGTAACCAGTCTAGGAGAGGGAAAACTCTGAATTCAAAATTCCAAAAAGTCGGTGGTTGATTGGGTTTGTGGCATTCCTTGTGCACCAATTCTTTCCTATTGACTGTGCCAAATAGTGTGGATGGTCCAACACAAGCCTTCACCACTATAAACCAATCACTGTGTGGGTTGTTCATCGTATAAACCCTCATGCGTCGAAAATTGACGAGAGAGTCCATAATATATATATATATATACACACACACACAGCAAGAAGAAAAATGCACACTCACAATTCTCAAGATAAATAATGTGGTGAGAAGATAATATAAAAGGAAAGCCTTCCCACCTTGTTCATATATTTAGATTATAAAGGCAAAGTATTTTCTAGGGCCTAGTTGCTATATTTTTGGCATATATCTATATAACTCTTTCTGTCAGAAATAAGTAGGGACTTCCTTTAGAAATTCCTTCTTGTTTCCAGCAACATGTATAACATTGGACATGTTCCCTATTGTTTAAATTTTCATTCCAGGAGGGGGGGGAGTGGGAACCCCTCACTCCCTCTCTCTGTCTCTCTCCAGAGGGGATAGTGTGAACCCCCCTCTCCTTCTCTCTCTCTCTCTCTCTCTCCAGATAAGGTATGATAATTAGAAAGATCATGACTCATTACAAAATTACATTATTAGTATTATATCACTCCTTGTGAGTTTTTCACACCTGTCAAAGCTGAGGATCTTTCCCTGGAGTTAAAGTGACAACAAGTTTCCTCAGGTCTCCGGACTTTTCTCAGCATTCTAGCCGATCTTAACAATACTGTTGTCTGGATGGTCTCAATTCTTCCTCGGATTTCTAATTCCTCTAGTCTGTTTTCTAAACTTTTGGGACCACTCCAAATTCCGTTGGCAATTCAGTCTCGGAAGACTATAATAAAGTTTTTATGTGCCCCTGAAGTTACAGCGCCTCCTGTGACTGTAAAGTCCGATGTTTGAAAAACATTCTCGACCACAGATTTTGCATTTGAAGGCTGTCCATGAAGATGTTGATATTCCGATGCTTTGTTGCCGCTGCTTTCTTCTGGACCTCTTAGCTTCATGGTGTTGTGTCAGGGTGACTTCTGACATGAACAGAAGGGACCACTCCAAGTACACAAACTATAATTGGTATCACTTTCACCCTCATATTCCACAGCTTTTTCAATTCACTATTATTATTATTAGATTATTATTACTATTATTATTATTATTATTATTATTATTACAACTCTATCATATGTTGTAAAACATTGCTTCATATAAATCTGAGGTAGATTGTTTGGTTGATTGTTTTGTTTTACAGCATCCATGATGATCTAGCAGGAACCGGTACTTTTAATGTGATTAGATCATAAGCATTTGATATAGATGCACACACACACACACAATATATATATAAGTGATGCTGAAAGCTTTTTAATTTGTGATTTCTTGGATATATATATATATCCAGGGATCCAAGGAATCACAAATTAAAAAGCTTTCAGCATCACTGATATATACATATATACATACACACACACACACACACACACACACACACACACACATACATACATACATACATATATTATATATATATATATATATTATAACGTGTAGTAGAAAAAGCCTTATAGATGGAGAAATAAAGATAGCAGAGTCTGCTGGTAAGACATGCCAGAGGTTAGCACAATCAAGGTTGCTATGGTTGGAATAGAGAAAACCTCTTTGTCTAGTAGAAGTCTCAAAATAGTGGCTGCTGCATTATATATATATATATACAGTATATAAAGGATAAAGGTAACACCAAAAAACATGCTTGCAACAAATCAATAATCAATTAATAAAAGTCTTCATATTTGGTTGTTAATTGAATATTGATTATCAACAAACACATTTTTCAAATTTTTGTTTTCAATCTTGATGTTTTAAAATTGTTTAATGGACAGCAGTATAATGGATTTGTGGATTTTTAGTGTATACGTGAAGATTTGGTTGGTTTGATTTTATGACATGTCAACCCTTGTTGGGTTATTTTATGCTGAACACGTTTTTTTTAAATTTTTTTTTTTTAAACTCATTTTTTTTTAAAGACATTTTTTTTTTGGTTAGTGGTTAGGAAGTAATATATATTGTTTTGTAGTAATTGGTTTTAACATTGTGTTATGATCACTGGGGATAATGCTGTATGATATTGATTAGGTTCATGTCTATATTCTATGGTATAATTTTATTCTATTCAAAAAGGACAGAATATCCTCCATGTTGACTTTTTCAAATTGATCTTTCATATTGTTTGCATTAAAATA
Source organism: Doryteuthis pealeii (assembly GCA_023376005.1). Lineage (NCBI taxonomy): Eukaryota > Metazoa > Mollusca > Cephalopoda > Myopsida > Loliginidae > Doryteuthis > Doryteuthis pealeii. Next base: position 47,009,834 of record CM042174.1, on the reverse strand, counting down.
ACAGTTTCTGATGTGAGCAAAAAACTTGCATTCTATGAATAAGTGTTTGACATGTTTCACACTGTGGTTGTAACTATTCTTAATACAAATAATTTGCACACAGTTATATGGTTTCAAGTAGGAAGCGCGTGGTGTAATGGTTAAAGTCATGGGAAATGGACTCGTCACCCCGAGTTCAAATCCTGGATGTGGTAATTGCATTTCACTTAGTGCTAATACCATTGAGGAAGGTATGAATCCTACTCTCCCTCCAGCTATGGATACATAGTAGGGCAGACTGGGCTCTTTAACCTTGGTTAGACAACCGGTCTAGGAGAAGGAAAACTCTGAATTCAAACCTGTTGAACTCCGCTTAAGAAATTGACTTTGTGTCACATCCTGCTCGTGCGGAGGGGTTGGTTGTATGTCTGTATGTATGTGTGTATATATATGGTTTCAAGTAACAAATAATAATAACACTTAGTAAGTGAGTGTACCATTCTATTTGACCCATAGATGGCCCACTACGTGTCAGAGTGGATCTGGAGTAATGGCAATGAAGGGGTACCCATCCCCCAGATCACCATCAGATGCAGTTTATTGTCATACTCAGGACACTCCTTTTTGGGAAGGAGGTGTCTTACCCCTCGGCAAGGGGTTATAGTTAGCGTATTCTAAGCCCCGTCAAAAAAGCTAGCAGGAAAGAATGGCAAGATTCTTGCACCATATTTTACCAATCTTCCAGGCCAATATTCTTGTTTAATAAGTACCGCCCTCGGCAGCAGGCAGGCTCTCTGTAGAGGACCGTTCATGTCTGAAGTCACCCTGGCGCAACACCATGAATCTAGGAGGTCTAGAAGAAAGCAGCTGCAACAAATCAACATCTTCAGGGACAGCCTTCACATGTGACATCTGTGGTTGAGAATGTTTTTAACATTGGACTTTACAGTCACAGGAAGCACTGTAAATTCGGGGGCATAAAAACGATATTATATTCTTCCGAGACTGAAATGCCAATAATAATAATAATAATAAGGCCGTCTATTCAGCATTTTGTCTGACATTAAATTTTTAAGTATTTCTTGTCCAACCCAAATTTTTAAAAGCACTTGTGTAATCGAGGCAGAAATATGAATGAGATTAAGAAAAGTCCCAATAGGAATTTGGTATGCAACATATACTTGCTAGAGTACAAGTTTTATTTTTAATAAAAATGTTTAACCCACTGTATCTCCCCCACCAGCTAAAAAAAAAAGTTTAGGTACTAAAAACCTTCATTTGCCCCCCCCCTCCCCAAAGAAGTGTTTAGGTATTAAAATCCTTAATTTGATACCCCTCCCCGCAAAAGCACTAAAAACTTTCATTTGAACCCCCCCCCAAGAAGAGTTTAGGTATTTAACACTTAATTTGTGACCCCCCCCGCAAAAAAGAGTTTAGGTAGTAAAAACATTCATTTCCCCCCCCCACATCCCCAAAGAGTTTAGGTATTCAAATCCTTAATTTGATGCCCCTCCCTAAAAAAAAAGTACTAGAAACCTTCATTTGGCCCACACCCTCAAAAGAGTTTAAATACTAAGAATATTTATTTGACCCCCCCCCCCCACGAAGAGTTTAGGTATCAAAGTCCTTAATTTGATGCCCCCCCAAAGCACTAAAAACTTTCCTTTGACCCACAGCCCCAAGAAGATTTTAGCTATTAAAACTCTTAATACCCCCCCCCCCAAATAAAAAGTTTAGGTACTAAAAACATTCATTTGCCCCCCCCCCCCAAGAAGATTTTAGGTATTAAAATCCTTAATTTACCCCCCCCCAACAAAAAGGCACTAAAACCCTTCATTGCCTCCATCCAAGAAGAGTTTAGTATTAAAATCTTTAATCTGATGGCCCCCTCAAAGAGTTTAAGTACTAAAATACTTCCACCTGGGTTCTATCCTTAAGCATCATGGGTCGCCACCCACGGCTAACAGGTGGCCCCATTGGGGGCCCAAAATAAAGTTTAAATTTTGGTAACTAAATAACTTTTGGTTGAAGCACTGATTATTCCTTTGTATGTTTGACTTCGCTCCGATGACTCTCCTGCCCCAACACAAAGTGTTGTAGCGTTAGTTTCGTATTTGCCTGGGAGAGTTGTCTGCCTGTTTAGTTTGCTGGTGCCCGCTAGGGGGCCGTTTTATATTTAAGTGGCTGGTTCAAATGCTTCTCTCTTTTTTGCTGTTTCTTATGCTACGAGACACATGGGTTAGTTAAGGTCTACCCCTTATCGTTGGGCTTCGCCCCCCCCCCCTTACATTACTGTAAGTTATTTACAGCATGGACTATCCCTAGTCTCATGTCTGTGGCTTTTATGTATATCTTGTACCATTCATGAATGTGTATTTATCTTTCTACATGTAACTTTGTTTTACCTATATATTATGTATCTTGTTATATCCATGTGCTGTATACGTATTAAATGTTTTGTTTATCAAACCTTTGTCGGAGTTTTGTATTCAAGTATATATAACTTTGAATCCTTTTTTTTACAGTGTCACCATCAAACAATAAAAATATAATATTATATTTTTATATATATATACACATACCTCGTAATTTGGCAAAGTCCAGGGGTGCTATACTACAATAAGAAATTCCGGCTGAATGTTGAAATAGGTCGGAAAAGTAAAACGGAAAAGTTTGGTGTGGGCCTAGAATTTAGTGAATTTAGAAATTACTAAGAATACGAATATTATGTTATTTTTGTGTTAAAACATGCAGTTTTATAGAAATTAAATATAATCTTTCACTGAAATCCTGCATGTATAGGAAAATAACTCTGAACTTGCCAGGTTCATATCTTCTAAAGTAGACTTTACTCCCTCACAAAATTCTTTGGTGAACTTAGGCATGTTGTTGTATTTCACTAAATTATCCAAGTTGATAATTTCTATAAAACTGCATGTTTTAACACAAAAATAACATAATTCGTATCCTTAGTAATTTCTAAATTCACTAAATTCTATGCCCACACCAAACTTTTCCATTTCACTTTTCTGACCTATTTCAACATTCAGCTGAAATTCCTTGCTTGGTGAGTCTGAGAACTTTACAGATACAGACTTATTGTTCCCACCTTTGTAAACCCATCAGAAAGAGCAAAATGAAAAATTGATTTCTTACCTTGACTTTGCAATCCATACTGCAAGAAAGCATAAGATGAGCTGTTTTGGGAAACCAACGAATGGCGGAAATTCCCTTAGTGTGACCTGTCCAGGTGTGGATAAGTTTCTTGGGAATGAAACATTTTTCTGGCGGATCCTCGCTTTTAAGGTTAACACCAACATCTTGAGGAGCGTGAAGAAATGAACGTCCTTGGTAGTCGGTTGCATCCTTGACTACATAAAAAGAAACAAACAAAAAAATATTATATACTTTTAGTTGTCTGTAGTTATGTGATAACTTTATATGAATAATTATGATATTTCGGACTGTTGTCAACTTCATACACAGGAAGGACTTTATATTGTTACTCATTGTTTTATTTGTCTTTAATAAATTGTTAGAATAAAACTAAGTTTTAATTCATTTATTTGTTGCTGTTAGTCTTAGAATTAAATGCTAACACAATAACAGGAAGGACTTTATATTGTTACCCATTGTTTATTTGTCTTTAATAAATTATTAGAATTAAACTAAGTTTTAATTCATTTATTTGTTGCTGTTAGTCTTAGAATTAAATGCTATACTAACACAATAACAGGAAGGACTTTATATTGTTACCCATTGTTTTATTTGTCTTTAATAAATTATTAGAATTAAACTAAGTTTTAATTCATTTTTGTTGCTGTTAGTCTTAGAATTAAATGCTATACTAACACAATAACAGGAAGGACTTTATATTGTTACCCATTGTTTTATTTGTCTTTAATAAATTATTAGAATTAAACTAAGTTTTAATTCATTTATTTGTTGCTGTTAGTCTTAGAATTAAATGCTATACTAACACAATAACAGGAAGGACTTTATATTGTTACCCATTGTTTTATTTGTCTTTAATAAATTGTTAGAATTAAACTAAGTTTTAATTCATTTATTTGTTGCTGTTAGTCTTAGAATTAAATGCTATACTAACACAATAACAGGAAGGACTTTATATTGTTACCCATTGTTTTATTTGTCTTTAATAAATTATTAGAATTAAACTAAGTTTTAATTCATTTATTTGTTGCTGTTAGTCTTAGAATTAAATGCTATACTAACACAATAACAGGAAGGACTTTATATTGTTACCCATTGTTTTATTTGTCTTTAATAAATTATTAGAATTAAACTAAGTTTTAATTCATTATTTGTTGCTGTTAGTCTTAGAATTAAATGCTATACTATAACAGGAAGGACTTTATATTGTTACCATTGTTTTATTTGTCTTTAATAAATGTTAGAATTAAACTAAGTTTTAATTCATTATTTGTTGTTGTTAGTCTTAGAATTAAATGCTATACTAACACAATAACAGGAAGGACTTATATTGTTACTCATTGTTTTATTTGTCTTTATTAAATTATTAGAATTAAACTAAGTTTTAATTCATTTATTTGTTGCTATTAGTATTAGAATTAAATGCTATACTAACACAATAACAGGAAGGACTTTATATTGTTACCCATTGTTTTATTTGTCTTTAATAAATTGTTAGAATTAAACTAAGTTTTAATTCATTTATTTGTTGTTGTTAGTCTTAGAATTAAATGCTATACTAACACATAACAGGAAGGACTTTATATTGTTACTCATTGTTTTATTTGTCTTTATTAAATTATTAGAATTAAACTAAGTTTTAATTCATTTATTTGTTGCTGTTAGTCTTAGAATTAAATGCTATACTAACACAATAACAGGAAGGACTTTATATTGTTACCCATTGTTTTATTTGTCTTTAATAAATTGTTAGAATTAAACTAAGTTTTAATTCATTTATTTGTTGTTGTTAGTCTTAGAATTAAATGCTATACTAACACAATAACAGGAAGGACTTTATATTGTTACCCATTGTTTTATTTGTCTTTAATAAATTGTTAGAATTAAACTAAGTTTTAATTCATTTATTTGTTGTTGTTAGTCTTAGAATTAAATGCTATACTAACACAATAACAGGAAGGACTTTATATTGTTACCCATTGTTTTATTTGTCTTTATTAAATTATTAGAATTAAACTAAGTTTTAATTCATTTATTTGTTGCTATTAGTATTAGAATTAAATGCTATACTAACACAATAACAGGAAGGACTTTATATTGTTACTCATTGTTTTATTTGTCTTTAATAAATTGTTAGAATAAAACTAAGTTTTAATTCATTTATTTGTTGCTGTTAGTCTTAGAATTAAATGTTATACTAACACAATAACATGAAGGACTTTATATTGTTACTCATTGTTTTATTTGTCTTTAATAAATTATTAGAATTAAACTAAGTTTTAATTCATTTATTTGTTGCTATTAGTATTAGAATTAAATGCTATACTAACACAATAATACAAACTGTACTATCGCAATATATACACAAGATATTACCAAATATTGAGGTTTAACACACTGGCCGTGATTGCTCATGCAATACTTATTCCACCCACCACCATGTTCCAACTCGTATGGCTACAGTATCAAGCCAGATATCAGAGTGAAAGGTTGTGTGCAGCTTTGCAGATGTAAGTCCATTGATATAGCAAATAAGTCCTTACAGAGTTACCTTTGCAAAACTGATTTTTGTGAATAATTTGATGGCATCTATCTAGATCAGTGGTTCCCAACCATTTTAGTACCACAGTAACATCAGTGTCTGATTCAGGTGTTCTTACTTTAATTACCTTAAAATACATCAAATTCAGACTATTCCAAATGTGGTTTAGAAGTCAAAATTGTTAGCACTATTTCAATAGGAGCCTCAAGCAGCACAAATGTCACCAGACTTATTGACAAAATTGTCATTAGATATAGAAAAAAAAATAAAATTGATGAAGTGTGCATTTTGTTTATATACAATAAAGATGAGGACAACAGTCTGAAATATCATAATTATCAAAAATATATTAGTTATTTTCAATCATTTAATCATATTGAGCCTCTCATTGATAAACCAAGGAGTTAATATCATTTTGATTTTTCAGACTGTTGTCCTCATCTTTATCATGACATACAAAAAACCCTCTAAAAAACAAAAAGTTTCGGCCATTGGGTGGAGTACCTCTTCATCACCATTACTCCCAGGTCAATTCTGACCTGGAGTGGTAGTATCTGTTAGGGTCCCATCTATGGGTTAAATAGATAAAATGAGTTTTAAAAATATTTAAAAAAGAAATGAGCACCCATCTCGAATGAATTAAAAACATCTTTGGCATAAAACAACCCAACAAGAGTTAACATGCCATAAAATCCAACCAACCACATCACTCACATCCTGCTTGTGTGGAGGTGTTGGTAAATACATACTGTATACAAGGAAAATTTATCCCAGACAGTATCCAGTCACCTTATTAATAGAATTATTTGAGGCTTAAATAAATAAATAAATAGTGAGTCCCCTGTGTTATTATTGCTTTTTCTACATTGGATTTTCACATTTTGATTATTGTTAACAATTGTTTAAGACTCATGTAGACATGAAGTTGTTGTTTTGTTGGATGTATTTTATTCTTTTTCTTTTTCCCACAAATGCTGATGTGAATGCACACAAAAGCCGTTCTAAACTCGTGAAAGTTGTTTGTCTTCTTGAATGGTGAGAATATCTTTCAAGGCCGACCGGACGTTACCTATGCGAGTCTTTTCTTTTCTCAATTATAAAACATTGTGCTAAAACAATTCATTAGATATGTATGCATCCCACGAGTCGTCATAAAAAGATGTGTTTTATTTTTAGGTTAATTTATTTTATTGGAAATGGTCGATCTCGGATTGGAAGAACGGTGTTTCCTATGACCTCATTTAACAAAGATACAAGTGCAACGTATTTTTAGATTACATAGAAAGTACAGTTTTCATTGAATCTTAAATTTCTTTTCATTCTATGCCTTAGTGTTCTGTCTTGTTTACATATTTATAAGAGATCACATAAGGACAGTCTTGTTCACTGTAAAGTCACTGTTTACTAATTGCAATATACTTAGTAGCAAAAGATATGTCAGAACAAAAATAATATTTTCAAAAAGGTTGGTTGGTTGGATTTTATGGCATGTCAACTCTTGTTGGGTTATTTTATGCTGAAAACATTTTTATTCATTCTTGATGGGTACTCATTTTTTAACTCTTTTTTTTAAAAACATTTTTTCAAACTCCTTTTTTTTCTATTTGACCCATAGATGGAACCCTAACAGGTACTACCACTCCAGGTCAGAGTGGACCTGGGAGTAATGGCGATTAAAGGGTACACCACATTCTCCAGAGTTCCAGAATTAGAACTTTACCACTAGATGCAGTCATAACCAGGACACTAAGACCCTCAGTTAGTGGGTTGCCATATAGGCAATCAAAGGGGACCTCTCTGACCGCCTGTCTAGCTAAGTAAGGGCCAAAGTGCAGTGTTGCAGGTCACGGACTGCTCAGCCACCAAGTGGCTCCATTGAGGGGTGGTCCTACCCCTACACATAGGTGAATTAGTGTATTCTAAAGCATCAGCTGACAAGGCTGAGTGATGTGGTAGTACCTGTTAGGGTCCCATTTATGGGTTAAATAGATAAAATAATTAGAAAAAAAATTGAATACCCAACAGGAATTAACAAAACAAAAATCTTCGGTATAAAATAATCCATGGTTTACATGCTTTAAAAACCAACCAACCAACCCCACTTACACCACATGATGGCCATTATTTACAAAACGTAGCAGTAAACAAACCAACAAGAGTTGAGATGCTGTAAAGCCAACAAAACAACCAATTGTGAGATTTCTTCATCCAAAGTAATGTGTGCAATAACAAAAAAAAAGAAAAAAAAGAAAAAAAAAAAAAAAAAAAAAGAAAAAAAAGAAAAAAGAAAAAAAAAAAAAAAAAAGAAAAAAAAAAAGAAAGATCTTGTGAAAGTCTATTGTACATATATTTTTTCTTCTAAGCATCAGTACCCTTTTTTTTTTTTTTTTTTTTTTTTTTTTTAATCTTTACAGACGAGAACAACAAACAAAGAAAATAAAAGAGGAACAGTCTTTCGTTTTTTTTTTCTTTCTCCTATTTCATGCTTCTGACAGCTTAACATTATTTTTGTTACAGAGTCGATATTCTTTAACTGGGGGTTTCCTAACCACAGATAGTATTCAACAAAATGAGAGAAAGAAAAAAAAAAAAAAAAAAAAAAAAAAAAAAAAAAAAGGAAAAATTAAATAAGTAATTAAAATTCTTTTTCCTTTTTAAAAAAAAATTGAAATAGATCACTAATTAGGCCTGATTGTATTCTAGTAGTGACCAGGTTTGAATTCAGAGTTATCCTAGACTGGTTGCCTAACCAAGGTTAAAGAGCCCAATCTGTCCTATTTACCCATAGCTGGAGGGAGAATAGTTGGATTCATACAATTCCCAAGGGTATTATCGCTATGTGAAATGTGGTGCTAATACCCTTGGAGTAAAGAAGAAGAAGAGCATTTATTCCTTTTCACCAAATGTATGGGTGTGGGGAAGTGGTTTCATTAATCTCAACCATTACCTTTGTTTATTTGGCATAGGTATACTTATATTTAATTTGTAATCAAAACTATTTAGATTAGTATTTCTCTGAATGTTTGAGATGAGGCTTGATGATTAGTATTATCTGTGTTATTCGGACTATAAAAAATCTCAAATATTAACAAAATTTTACACACATCCTTATACACCACCATTCTGAGACTTGAATAACATTTCTTTAGACAAACTTTTTTTCTTTTCCTTTTTTTTTTTTAAATTTTCAACCAAAATTTTCCCCTTTTCACTAGCCAGTCATTAGTAATGGACACAAAAAAGCAAAACTAATCTAAATATTATCTGCGTTATTTGGACTATTGTCCTCATCTTCATTGTTATCTGTACAACATTTCGGCCGATATGCACACCCGGCCTTCTTCAGGTATTTCTTTTCGGACTCAGGAACCTTCTTTTCAGACTTGGGAAAGTTCCGTGATGGCTCCTGATTACGACAAAATACCTGAAGAAGGCCGGGTGTGCATATCGGCCGAAATGTTGAACAGATAACAATGAAGATGAGGACAATAGTCCAAATAACGCAGATAATATTTAGATTAGTTTTGCCTTTTTGGTGTCCATTACTAATGACTGGCTAGTGAAAAGGGGAAAATTTTGGTTGAAAATTTTAAAAAAAAAAAGGAAAAGAAAAAAAAGTTTGTCTAAAGAAATGTTATTCAAGTCTTAGAATGGTGGTGTATAAGGGTGTGTGGAAATTTTTTTAATATTTGAGATTTTTTTTTTTTTTAATCGGATATAAAAACTAAATGAAGACAAATGCATAAGATATTTTGCTGCCAAGGATTTCAGAAAAGGTCAAATAATATTATATATATATATATATATATATATATATATATGGGAGTAAAGGGCCAGTTTAGTTCAGTCAGTAGAGTGTCTGACTAGGAACCACAAGGTTCCTCATCGATACCGGCCATCGCCAACTCAGCATATAGGTAGCACAGGGACCGGTTTGGTAAAGTAAGGAGCTGATGGTAGGTGTGGCATTCCATCTCAGGCACCGAAACAATCTCCTTGGTCTAGTGCTAGTAAAAAGGGGATAGGCTGTCTCGCTGATACCAACTTTAGGCCACCCTAACGACTTTACTTTTACTTTTATGTGGAGAAATATAGACAAACACAGGATATTACAATGGATGGAAATCTATTGGTCGTAATGTCTATGTTCAAACATTTCGGTTTATATAGAAACCTTCTCCAGGAAGAATATGAAACAAGTAAAGGAAAAAAAAAAAATTTTTGTTGTTTAAAAGATGATGGATGTTTTTGAATGAATTGAGTTTGGAAAATATTTTCCAAACTCAGCCCATTCAAAACATCCATCATCTTTTTAACATTGACACTACGTCCAGTAATAAATTTCCATCCATTGTAACATCCTGTGTTTGTCTACATTTCTCCACACACATATCTGTAGTTTATTTTAGTATTGGAGAACTGAAAATAAAGCGCTTGATTATGTGTATAAGATCTGTATTTATTTGTTATAGATTATAATGCATTTACGGTGTGGTTATTACCAATGGTTTCAAAGCAGCATATTAGCCACTTATGATCAAGACAACATGCCTGTGAAAGATTTTTTTCACAAGCGTATTGTCTTGTAATGAAAACAATTTACAAACCAAGCAAACTATAAAACTCTTATAGTACCACTAATGTTTTTCTACAAGGATTTGTCATTAAATAACCCACAAAGGTTGATATGCCATTAAATAAAGAAACCAAACCAAGTATGAAAGGAATCCATAAATTGTCCAAACATTCATTGAAAAAAAAAAAAAAAAAAAAAAAAAAAAAGGGTAAATTGTCAGAATTTTTTTGCAGCTCGAAAGAAAATCTGCAGCAAAAAAAAAAAAGGGCACTTACTGTGAAGTGTTGACTTTTCATCCCCGACCTTTTCTTCTTGTGGTTGTTTGGCTTTGTTTCTCTTAGACAATATTTCATCTAATTCTTTCATCTCTTCCTGCAATGAACAAAGACAATAGGAAAGTTTAAAAGAAAATATCACAAAAGGAACATTAACATAAAAATCTATTTATAAAAAGGTGGAAAATAAAATAAAAATTAAAAGGGAGAAAACTTACCGTATTTAACGGCATATAGGACACACTTTTTTCCCCAAAATTTTGTCTAAAAAAATTGTCCTGCGTCTTTATACATTGTAGGTGAAGTTTGAGACCTCCTGTAGGCCTAGGCTAATCTTCTCTATGATACTCACTAACCCAGCTTACGCTCAGTACTTTTACCTACCCTAAACTCCATGTATCCTTATTTTATTGCTGGTATTGTTATAATCAAGCACAGCTAGACTGTTTTCAACAATATATGCTTAAATACACTAAAAACTTTTTTTTCCTGAATTTGACCTGCTGAAATGGGGGGTGGGTGTCTTATATGCCATCAAATATGGTAATTAGATTGAGATTTTGCTTTCATGAAAAAAATCAAGCTGGTAATGTTTATCTTTTAAAAGAAAACTTTTTAAGTTTAAAAAAATATCTTCTTCCTTATTTTTAATAGCAAGAATATGCACCCTCTGTATTTAAGATTTAATGTAATGAACTATATTAAATTAGAAACACTAACAAAATTAAATAAGAACACATATAAAAAGATTACTTATTTTTGTATCTAAATTGGTTTGTATATAAAATCATTCAGGATTGGAGCATAAAACAGTAATATTAGAGATCAATAGAACACCAAGTAATTATTTATTAAATCCAGTTTTGTTAAAACCAATATGCAAATTAATCACACCATATATAATGTAAACATTTATTTAGTGATATATGAGACACATTGCAGGATTTTAAACACACTAATAACCCAGCCTTCGGGTGGGGTCCTGTGTGCTTTGGCCACTGGACTGGTGTGTTAAATTAACAGCATCAATCCCAGGAGGCTATCCCCCCAGGCAATACCTGCCCCCTTGATTTAAAGGGGCAGGGCTGGGTTTATGCCCAGCACCTGAGGCGCCCCCCTTGAGGGGGAATGCCAACGGGATCGACGCAACTTTTTCCACCTACCACCCATGAGCTTCAGCTTGTGAGTAGGCCCACATAAAAATGTCCTTGTGTCACGCCCTCATAAGTGGGATGAGAGGCAAATACCCTAATAACATGGTCTGTTTTGAGACAAATCTAACTCAGATTTTTAAAGAGACATTATTAATAAATAAGATTTATTCTATGTATTAATGATTTTAACTAAATTAAATACACATTAATAAACTTAGACAATTCCTGAGGGTATTGTGACGTAAGCAGTGACATAGTTTTGGTTACAGAAAGTCAGACACCAAATCTCCATTATAAAAAGATTTTGTCCTTACCTCATTGGGTTTCATAACAGTTTTCTCATCAATGAATTTACCCCAGGGTCCTAAGTAACCCTCAATGTCTCCAGCATCATCATTTCGTAAACGTTTTCTTTTGTCTCCAGGTCGAGACTTGGTAGCTTCAAAAACTGTCAAGTCTGGAAGAAAGAAAATAATAAAAAGATAGATTGAAAACAAACAAAAGAAACATTTGAAAATTATTTTCTTCTCAAGCATCATGTAATATGTAAGCATTGCAGCAGGGCCGTGTCAGAGCCATGTCATCGGGAACTTAAGTTCTTGGTACGGTCACCCAAGATGGACAGGTCTGGCATCCAATAGTAATAGGGCCACAACACAGCCAAAGGGACTCTAGCAAAAATCCAAAGGATGTTTCCATATAGATATATTGAAAACAAGCAAAAGAAACATTTCAAAATTATTTTCTTCTCAAATGGTTTGATTTTACAGCATGTCAATCCTTGTTGGGTTATTTTATGCCGAAGACATTTTGTTTTTATTTATTCTTGATGGGTACTCAATTTTTTAGGACTCAAATCTTAAAACTCATATTTTTAAAAATACATGCTTTTTAAAATGTGTGTTTTTCTATTTAACACATAGATGGAATCCTAACAGGTATTACCACTCTGGGTCAGAGTGGACTGGGAGTAATGGTGATAAAAGGGTACTTCACATTCCCCAGAGCTCCAGAATTGGAACTTCAGCATCAGATAGAGTTTAATATCATATCTAAGACATTAAGACCATCAAAGTGGATCTGGGATTAATGGTGATGAAGGGGTACTCCACATTCCCCAGAATTGGAACTTCAGCATCAGATAGAGTTTAACGTCATAGCCAGGATATTAAGACCCTCAACCACCACCTTCTAGCACCCTTATGATAAAAAAGGTTTGGGGTTTGCTATAAGGGCAACAGAGTCAGGACAATCCTATAGATGCTAGGACTTGACATGACCAGCTGATTGATCAGAGAGTGTCTCTCCAACTGCCATCAAGCCTAAGTAAGGGTTAAAGTGGAGTGTTGCATATCATGGACTGCTTTTTTTTTCTCTTTTTTTTTTAATAAACCTATCACATATATGAAATATTAAGTTTGAAATATGTTTACTTTTCCAAATATAAATATATTTCATATATTTATAATATCTGCAGGGAAAGTTGATGGAATTTCGGATATTCTAAAAAGTATTTGGAGAAGAGAAAATCTACAACCAACATTTTCCCACAATTATATGCTTTCAAAAATTCCTCTCATATCATTTTCACACAACATGGTTTCAGTATTCCTCTCACATATAAATAATTTTCAGAATTATGTGGTTTTTGTACACATTTATATGGTTTTCAGTAATCCTCTCACATATAAATAATTTTCAGAATTATGTGGTTTTTGTACACATTTATATGGTTTTCAGTATTCCTCACACATAAATAATTTTCAGAATTATGTGGTTTTTGTAAACATTTATATGGTTTCCAGTATTCCTCACACATATAAATTTTCAGAATTATGTGGTTTTGTAAACATTTATATGGTTTCAGTATTCCTCTCACATATAAATAATTTTCAGAATTTTGTGGTTTTCATAAACATTTATATGGTTTGCAGTATTCCTCGCATATATAAATAATTTTCAGAATTATGTGGTTTTTGTAAACATTTATATGGTTTCCATTTCCAGTATTCCTCTCGTATATAAATAATTTTCAGAATTTTGTGGTTTTCATAAACATTTATATGGTTTCCAGTATTCCTCTCGTATAAATAATTTGCAGAATTATGTGGTTTTCGTAAACATTTATATGGTTTCCAGTATTCCTCTCACATATAAATAATTTTCAGAATTTGTGGTTTTCGTAAACATTTATATGGTTTCCAGTATTCCTCTCACATATGAATAATTTTCAGAATTATGTGGTTTTCGGAAACATTTATATGGTTTGCAGTATTCCTCACATATATAAATAATTTTCAGAATTATGTGGTTTTTGTAAACATTTATATAGTTTCCATTTCCAGTATTCCTCTCAAATATAAATAATTTTCAGAATTATATGGTTTTCGGAAACATTTATATGGTTTGCAGTATTCCTTGCATATATAAATAATTTTCAGAATTATGTGGCTTTTGTAAACATTTATATGGTTTCCAGTATTCCTCTCACATATAAATAATTTTCAGATTTATGTGGTTTTTTCACACATTTATATGATTTCAAGTATTTCTATATAACACTAATAATTTCTGAAAAAATCTATCTAACCCATAGATGGTGGCTAGCAGGTATTACTACTACCACAGGTCAGTGTGGATCTGAAAGTAATGGTAACAAAGGGGTACTCCAAAACCAGACCCCCCCTTTTTTTTTATAAATGTAGGGGGTCTTATTTTCAGCAGGTGGATTAATGACAAACTGTGGATATTAGAATAGTAGGGTAGACTGGGTTCTTTAAACTTGGTTAGGCTACCAATCTAGGAGAAAGAAAACTGAATTTCATGAAGGCTCCTGATTATGACATGAAGGCTTCAGAGATCGATGAGAAGGTTTCCAAGTTCAAATCCACATAATACAAATTATCAAGCCTCATCTAAAAATTCAGAGAAATACTAAAAAAAAAAAAAAAAGTTTCAAGTTAATAGCATATACTATACAGGTAGCAACACATACATAAGAATGCAAAGTTTTATCAAAATTGCTCCAAAAATTAAAAAAAACGGTGAAGAAATTAAAGAATTTCTTGTTCTGAATTGGTCAGTAATATTTTTTTAAAACAAAATCATGTCCACTTTTTTACCCCTAATTTCGGGGCTTTAAATTCTCATAATGTTTGAAACACTGGGGATATTTGCAAACAGTTTTGAACTCCATTTACACAGAAGGGGCCGGGTTAGCTCAGTCGGTAGAGCGTTCGGCTAGAAACCACAAGGTTCCTAGTTCGATACCGGTCCTCGTCAACTCAGCGTATGAGTAGCACAGGTATCTGTGTGGTAAAGTAAGGAGCTGATGGTAGGTGTGGCGCTCCACCTCAGATGCCAAAACAATCTCCTTGGTCTAGCGCTATTGAAAAGGGGATAGACTCCCTCGCTGACTGGCTGATTACGACTTTACATTTACTTTATTTAACTAATATGATTAAATAACAATAACCTCAAATAAAAGAATCAACTGGGAATGCTAATACAGGTGTTGAAGCAAAAGACTAAAAGCAATGCTTCTTATTTTACACAGCGACCTAAGTGACCTAAAATGAAATATTTCTATCAACTCAACTGTGATGAGTCCATGGACAGTGACACCTAAGCAGGTGACACAGATAAATAATTTAATCTGACCTTTCACCTAGAAAAGCAACACAACTTATCACTTTGTATTCTTACTTTCTTTCTTCTGATTACCTATATAGTATATTAGTGTAGCACTTTTAACAATGTCAGTAGACAGGAACTGAGATAAAAATTGGCAAACTCAAAGGAGAACTACTTATTATTAATTATTATTATTATTATTATTATTATCCAACAGTAGTGTTATTTTGTTACTTGTACCCAAGAAGTGTTTTAAGGACGCTTTGAAAGCAAATCTCAGGTAATGCTAAATCGACGTCAAAACCTGGAGACAGTATTGAAACACAGAACGCACTGGAGAACCATTATCAGGGATAGCACCAGTACCTTTGAATACAAATGAACTGCAGAATTGGAGGAAAGGTGATGAATATTGAAGGAGCAAAGACAGCAATCTTGGACAGCACTTCCCCAAGGAATAACATGTTCACAGTGTAACCGAAGTTTCAGAGCTAAGATTGGCCTCATCAGCCATCTAAGGACTCAGGGACAGGATTGAGACAAGAAGACCATAATTCTTGACCTCGAGGGATCACCAATCAATCAATCTGTGTTGAAAATAGATAAGAGGCTTTACGGTATTTCCTATAACTTCAACCTAAAAAGGGGAACCACTCTGAATGTATTTTATCTGCTTAATAATTTACCCATTATTTTCCCATTAAACTAACCCTAAACCCTAACCCCATCTTCTTTTTTCCTAGTAGATCAATAAATAAAGAAATAATTTATAAAATTCATTCAGAGTGGTTACCCTTTTTTAGGTTGGAGTTATAGGAAATAACTGGCTTTACTTTATAAAAGGTGCCTATTGTAACAAGTGTTGTGGGGTTTTAAGGGTAAAAAATAAGACAAACGGCTGGTAACAATGTATTGAACAAAAGGAGTAGAAATTTACAGCAAAGAAAGTGGAGATTGCATCTGACCAATACAGTTACAAGCTGACTCACATTTGCTTTGTGTCAAGCCACAATTGTTCCTATTACTTAGAGTAGCCGTTGGCGCATTCCATTTATGTCAATAGGTTATATCACCTATAACAATAAGTGAATACTTACTTTGGTTTTCTTCAGCTTTTGAGACATCTCCAATGACAGAGTTTACTGGGGTTGCATTATCAGCACTTGGATCAATAGCATAACCTGAAAAGAAACAAAGATTTTCATTTCATCTTTATCAAATAATACACAACTTTAAATAAGGAAAACAAACAACTATAATTAAATTAAAAATATTTCAACATTAAAAATAAAAAAATAAAAATTATTGGATCAAGTCACTAATAGGCACCCTAGTCCAGATCTGTTTTGAAAGGAACTGAATTTTGCCTTTCACCGGCTGTTAGTAAACAAAATCAACAGCCGATAAAATGTTAACCAACAACCAGAATTTGACGGTGAAAAGAAAAACATGTCCTTTTGAATCTAGGTCTCAGCTGGGGTGCTTATTAGTGACTTGATCCAAATTATTTATTCAAATTAGCAAGAATATGGACCCTGCGGGCATAAGTATTTAACTTATATGAAATATGTTAAATTAGAAACACAAAATTAAATATGAACACATATAAAAAGATTACACTTATTTTAATTATATTTTAATTGGTTTCCATATAAAATCATTCATAGGATTGATTTTAATATGTTGGAGAGTAAAACAATAATATTAGAGATCAATAGCACCAAGTAATTATTCATTAAACCCGATTTTGTTAAAACCAGTAAGCAAATTAATCACACCATTTATTATGTAAACCATTATTTATTTGTGATATATAAGACACATTGCAGGGTTTTAAATGTACTTATAACATGAGCTGTCTTGAGACAAATATAATTCAGATTTTCATAGAGACATCATTAATAAATAAGTTTTATTCAATTCTATGTATTAAGGATTTTGACTATAAATTAAATACTCATTGATAAACTTATGCTATTCCTGAGGGTATTGTGATGTAGGCAGTGACAAACAGACACCAAATTTCCATTATAATAAGATGTATAAAGATGATCTTAAGTAATAAAATCACCCTCTAATAATTGTAATTATTTAAGGCTATTTTTAAAACAAAACCGTTTTTAGTGGTTCAAATTATTTAGCATTTATCAATATTAGTGAAGCAATCTCTGACAGGTTCATTAGAAACTTGATTCTTTCTCTTCTTTTTTAAAAAAAACTTCTTTTTAACATTCATCCCATTCCCGTTGGTAATCAATGATATGACTGATCAGATTTTTAATGATATGATATATTCATGCACACATTATTGGTTTTCGGATTACACTCATCTCAAATTTTGAACAGAGGAAAAAAAAAAAAAAAAAAAAAAATTTTTTTAAATAATCTTATCAACGTGTGTTCTGAACATGTTCTTGCAATGAGCAAGAATATGTGCCTTCTGGACCGAGAAGCCGCAAAAGTTTCTCGCTTGATTCCAGGGGGCCACTCCCCAGGTAGCACCAGCCCTCTTGCCTAAAAAGGGCAGGATTGTGTTTATTGCCCGGCGCCTTAGTCCCCCCCCCCGCCCGGAAGAGGAATGCCAATGGAATTTTATGCAATTTTTAGATCCGACTTGTCACATTTGGCTTGATGTGTAGTCAAATACTCAATCGAAGATCCTTTACAATTGAATACCGAGTGTGATCATAGTTGGATGCCCTGTAGGCGTTAGTTTCGTATTCGCCTGGGGAGTTGTCTGGTCGTTTGGTTTCGCTGGTTCCCGCTAGGGGCCTTTGATATTTAAGCGGCTGGTTTGAACGTCTCTTTCTCTTTTTCCTGTTGCTCGACCTACGAGACACCACTATGGGTTAGACTCTGGTCTACCCCCTTCTTGTTGGGGTTTTGGCCCCCCCTTACATTACTGTAAGTGATTCATACAGCATGGACTATTCCTAGTCTCATGTCTGTTGCTTTTATGTTTTTCCATTCATGAATGTGTCATTATGTCTACTTTTGTATGTATGTTTATGTACACCTCTATGTATTATGTACCCTGTTTAATTCTTGTGCTGTATATAAAATGTTTTGTCTATCAACCGTTGTCGGAGTTTTATCTGCAAGTATTATCACTTTGAATCTTACAGCCCCATACATCTCAAATTCTGAACAGAGGGGGGAAAAAAAGAATATTTTTTTTATTTTTGAAATAATCTTATCAACATGGTTTCTGAACATTGGTTGGACTTCCTCATTGATGGAATATGCAAATTATCTGTGGTTGGCCCAAACAGCAAAAACCATCTTGAAATTAATTATTTAGAAAAAAATCATTGAAATTGTTCATTGACCCCAGAAATGATTTTTTTAAACAATTGTTTTTGTCATTAAATATTGAATAATAATTGATTTTTTGACTGATTAAAGTAAACACTTTATAAACAATCCAATTCTATTTGTCTGTATTTTTTAGATGAGGCTTGATGTGAATAATTTTGATTTTTCTGACTGTTGTCCTCATCTTTATAGTGGTATGTATAAACGCAATGTTTCATCCGCTGTATCCTCCCAAGTTAGATCATTACTATGCTCGGATACACGGAGAACACCTGAGAAATGATGGAGGATACAGCAGCTGAAATGCTGTGTTTATACATACCATAATAAAGATGAAGACAACAGTCCGAAAAATCAAAATTAATCCAATTCTAGGGGGGTGTTCTACCAACAGAGATCAACCAGCCCCTACAGAGTAAGAAATCTCTGTATTATGAGTGAATAGTCATTTTTGGGTCTTCAAGTGATTGGAATTTATCAATGGGGATAACTAGGTCTTACCATACTTCATTCTCAGAACTTTTGAAAAGTGAAGAATCCCCCCCCCCCAAACAATAAGCTACAGAGCAAGAAATCTCAGCATTATGAGTGAAGAGACATTTTTGGGGCTTTTGGTTTGGCTTGGTTTATGGCATATCAACCTCAGTGGGTAATTTAATGCCGACAAAATTTTGAAAGAAATTCATTCTTAATGGATACTCAGTTTTCTTACAAACAGATTTAACTATTTAACCCATAGATGGGATCCTAACAGGTACTACCACTCCAGGTCAGAGTAGACCTGGGAGCAATGGCTATGAAGGGGTGCTCCACATTCCCCAAACCTCCAGAACTGGAACCTCACCATCAAATAGAGTTTAACATAATTCCCAGGACATGAAGACCCTCAGACACCGCTTTCTAGCACCCATATGATAGAAATGGTTGGGGGTTGCCATAAGGGCAATAGGGTTGTGGCAATCATATATAGATGCTAGGGCATGACGTGACCAGTCGATTGATAGGAGGGGCTATTCCGACCACCCGTCTAAGTAAAGACCTAAGTAAAGTGTTGCATATCATGGACTGCTCAACTACCCGGGTTCAATCCTTAAGCATCATGGCTCGCCACCCATGGCCAACAGGTAGCCCCATTGGAGGAGTGTTACCCCTCTGCATAGGTGCAGTTTGTGTATTCTAACACCCCAGCTGACAGGGTGGTTTTGGGGTGTTCAAGTGATTTAAGAGATGAAGACAGAAGAAAGAATGGGTGCTTTTTCACTCATGCCCTGAAAATGTGAAACTTTGTTTGAACATCTGAAAGGGCAAAGAGTGCTCTCAGCTGAGAAATTTGATGATGAGGATGAGAATGATGATGATGATGGATCCAGGAGGATTTATTAAAGGACTTTTGACCTTTTATAGTTTGATTGGAGCAACACAGGAAATTTCCTTTTTGGGTGACATTTTGACACATTGCTTTTTAACAAATGGAGGAGAAAACTAAAAAAAAAAAAGAAAAAAGATAGATATGTTTTATTGTGGGAGAGGATGTATGCTATGACAAGAAATCAAAGAGTCTGGGTTACACACACTAAAAGATAACAAACCCATCACCCCCCCCCCCCCAACGAGAGAAAGAAAAAAAAAAAAACACAAAGTGAGAAGAAGAAAAAAAACAAACTAAAACAAAAACAATATGTGAAACAAAGAGACATTTATTTGTATTAAGAGCTTTGTCTTCAGGTTTGTATGTTTGCAAACAAGACACTATGGGTAACTTAAAAAAAAAAAATATATATTTGGTCATCAGTCTTCTTGTGTATGTATGTATATGCATAAGGGCCGGTTTAGCTCAGTCGGTAGAGTGTTCAGCTAGGAATCACAAGGTTTTTGGTTCGATACCGGCCCTCGCCAACTCAGCAAATGAGTAGCACAGGGATATGTACGGTAAAGTGAGGAGCTGATGGTAGGTGTGGCGCCCCAACTCAGATGCTAAAATAATCTCCTTGGTCTAGCGCTAGTGAAAAGGGGATAGACTCCCTCGCTGTCTGGCCGATACTGACATAAAGCCGCCCTGACGACTTTACTTACTTATATATATATATATATATATATATATATATATATATAAAAAGTAAAGTCATCGATGTGGCTTAAAGTCAGTATCAGCCAGACAGTGAGGGAGTCCATCCCCTTTTCACTAGCACTAGACCAAGGAGATTGTTTTTGCATCTGAGGTGGAGCGCCACACCTACCATCAGCTCCTCACTTTACTGCACAGATCCCTGTGCTACTCATATGCTGAGTTGGCGAGGGTCCGGTATCGAACCAGGATATCTTGCAATTGACTAGGCAAGTGCTCTACCGACTGAGCTAAACCAAGAGAGAAAGGGGAAAAAAAAATGTAAACAATAAACAAAAAATAACAAAGTTATATATGTATATGAAAAGTTTATCAGGTACTGACATTGTTAAGTTTTTAAATGCCATCCTTGGCCAGTTGAAAAGGGCTTAAAGTAAGTAAGTCCTGAGTTATGGAATCCTTTGGTAAGCGAATAAGTCCTATCGTGTGTATCGTTAAAGGTCCAGTGATTTAATCCTATGTCCGTCGTTCAAAGTAGTTATGGCCAGTACTGTTGGTTTAAGTACTGTATCAGCAGCAGAGTACTGCCAGTGATTGGCCAAGAGAGATCACATGGTTCTTGCCAAGTCTATAAGTAAAAGCAAGTGTCTAGCACACACCTTATATACTGAAAAAAGTCAACAGACATAATATGATAAACTATATATATATATATAAAAATGATTAGATGTAAAGAATTTTATGCTTAAATACTTGGTGGATTCTCTTTTCTGAAAACAAATTTCTTAAAATTGTTTGATATAGAATATAGGTCAATAGTACTAAAGATGTAGGATAATCATCCCCCCCCCAATATATTGTAATTTAATCCATGTCTCAGTAACTCCAGTTAAAACAACTTAACGTTAGACCCCCGCCCCACACACAGTCTTGTAAGAACACTTTATTAAATAACTAACTGGAATTGTTTATTAAATGAATAAATTTGTTGACCAGATATTTATAGCTGATTATTATTACATAGCTATGAAGTAGATAATACTTATATACAACATGGTAAATCAATTAAATCTAATTTGAAAAGAGGACTTTTGCTTTCTCCCCCCCCCCCCGTATGGTTCGTCATTGTATAATAGGGTAGGTCGATTTTTCACTTTTTTTAAATATTAAAAGATCGTCTACTAAAATGCACTAAAAATCCTCATTTTCGCGAAAATTTAGCCTAGAAATCGGTTAGAAAATTTACCGTTTTTAAATATTTAAATCATAAATTTTATTTTATTTTATTTTATTAAAATGAAACGAATTAGATATTATAATAGAATTCAAATTGAAAATGTGTCCCTCCCCCATCACCACAGACACCTCTGATATGGCTGTTTTTTACCTCATTAATTAAGCTGTAACAGACAATCTTTGATGCTATTTCCTCAAACAATAGTGAAAGTAAAAGATCTAATTTTAGTATCAGTATTCAATATACTAACACACAACTTTCACATAGATGGACAATTTGATATTTTGAAAAGTGAAAAATTAAAAAATATTTCCTCTGATGAATAAGAATTTCTTCCCTAGGTTTTATATGGCAATAAAGTTTTTAGTTTTTTAGTTTTTTTTATAACTTTGACCTCTAAGAAAGTCAAAGGACTTTGGAAATGGAAAGGATATCAAATAGCAGGACCTGTAGATATACCACAGTATGATAATATTAATTATTAACATTTGATATGTTATCTTAAGAGCTATTACCAATTGTTCAATAAGTAAAAAGTATAATAATCTTAATTTAACTCTCACTTTTTTTCTTTCTTCCTTCTTTTCATTATGGTTGATTGAAACAGGTCAGTAATATTGCTTCCGCATGCTCACCCCCCTCTCTATGTTTCCCTACTCCCTTTCTTATATTTTTTCTGTCCTTTTTATTCCCTTTCTTTCTTTATAATGAAAACCGTATAGTGCATTATTTAGCTGAGGAGACGACATTCATAATAAATAAAAATTTGGTGGATAAGCGAAACCAGATAATCAGGATTTAGATTTTTGCCTTTCATCTTGGTCGATTTGAACAGTCTCATTTTTAACCAGAGGGTGTTGCAAGATGATAACAGTCAGACAATTAACTCTTAACATCCTATACTGCCTCATTCCACCCGGCCGGAAGTCACATTCATTTTCCTAACCTACCCCAAATGATAGCCTTTGTTTAAATGTAATTTAAAAATATTTAGAAGTCTTTGATTTAAGGAAATAACAGGTAACTTTAAATAAAAAGGCCATTTTTAGCCATTTATTGATAAAACCTTATAGGAATGGGGCTCTGGACTTCTCAAAATTCTCACAGGATGTTAAGAGTTAAGGAAAACTAGTATTAAACGTAGTCAGTGAAACTCTGAGTTATGGGGTTCAATAAGTTCTTACAGTTTACTGAATGGAGTCAGAATTGGAGAGAAAAGAGAAAATGAAACACTTTGAAGTGGGAAGTTATTTTAGTAATCTGAAAGGTTGTCAAAGTAAAAAGCAAAAATATCTTTTTATTTAATTTCTCTAACAAAAGTCATTTTTGTTAACTTGCAGTTTTATTTTCCCTTTTATTTTCTTTTTTTTTTTTTAAATTGTTCTTT
The DNA here is from genome assembly GCA_023376005.1 of Doryteuthis pealeii. Taxonomy (NCBI): domain Eukaryota; kingdom Metazoa; phylum Mollusca; class Cephalopoda; order Myopsida; family Loliginidae; genus Doryteuthis; species Doryteuthis pealeii. Next base: position 46,986,497 of record CM042174.1, on the reverse strand, counting down.
GATAAATGTAACTTTAAATCTTTTTTTTTTCATATGCATGTGAGACATTATCTTTGTTTTTTTTTTTTTTCACATCTCCTTTATATTTTAAAAACTCAGTCGTGCTTTCTACCAATGAATTTTTCAGGTGTCAGTATGAAATACTCTCAAATACTCCCCAATAGATTGGTACCTTTGTTACATAATCTATGTGGTTGCATAAGATTATTGTCAATCCCCTGTATTTCTGAAGGATGGCCCCTTTTCATATCATGGCGGACTTTCCATGGAATATTACAGAAAGCCGCAAAATATGTGAAGTCACAGTGGGACCCGGTTGGGTCTTCAGTTTCAGTTGGATGTCAGGCAGATAAGATGTTTCTACCTTAGCTGAAGCTCACTGCATACGCGCGCTATGTTAGTTAGATGAAATGTTTAGTTAAGAGATAAAAGTTTATATAAATAATATGGTTTTGTGGTTGATGAATGTCTTGGCAACAAGACTGACGTAGAAAAACAGACACAAAGTCCCCAAGACTAGGTCCAGACGCTGGAGAGAGAATGTAAGATACCAAAGATGAACAGAAGAATAATAGAAGTAAGAAAGTAAAAAGAAGAGTATACAACACCTTGACTTACAAGTTTAATTTGTCAGTATATTATTAAACCTGCCAACAGAGCCAAAGTCAAGGCATAATAATAATAATAATATAATAGTCAAGAAAAGAAGGGGGAAGAGGTCTTGCCAACATAGAGGACTGCGTAGAAACCACAATCCAGCAACTCGAAGACTACACAAAAAGAGCAAAGACAGATTACTTATGTGCCAACAATAGTAGATGTGACATATGGATAAACAGAAAAACAAAAAAGACTAGAAAACAAAAATGAGAAGAAAAACAATTATATGGACACTTCAAATGACATATCGGAGAGGTTGCACATGAAAAAATCTGGATGTGGTTAAAGAAAAGGAAACCTTAAAAGAGAAACTGAATCACTAATAATTGCTGCACAGAATAATGCCATAAGGACAAACTATATCAAAGCAAAAATTGATAAGACCCAACAAAATAGTAAATGTAGATTATGCAGTAATAGAGATGAGACTGTAAACCATGTACTATGCGAATGTAGCAAACTAGCACAAAGGACACGACTGGGTTGGGAAGGTGATCCACTGGGAATTATGCAAAAAATTAATTTTGACCATACAACAAATGGTATATGCATAATCAAGAATCTGTTCTTGAGAATGAAACTATAAAATTCTCTGTGATTTTGAAAATAAAGGATCACTTTATCCCAGCAAGAAGACCAGACCTAGTGTTGATTAACAAAAAAGAAATAACTTTTCAACTGGTGGATTTTTCAGTTCCAGCAGATCACAGGGTGAAGTTAAAGGAAAATGAAAAAATGGACAAATATCTGGACCTTGTCAGAGAACTGAAAAAGTTATGGAATATGAAAGTCCAAGTGATAACAATTGAGTTGGTGCACTTGGAACAGTCCAAAAGGATGGAAAAGGGTTTGGAAAGTCTTGAAATCAGAGGAAAGATTGATACCATTCAGAACACTGTACTGCTGCAATCTGCCAGAATACTCAGAAGAGTCCTGGAGATCTGAGGAGACTTGCTGTCACTCAGACTCTAGTGAAAGACCATCAGCTAATGCTGTTGTGAAAACTCAAAAGGAATAATAATAATACAATCATCACCACCAGAATGGACCTAGTTTGGTTGGTTGAATTTTATGGCATGTTAACCTTGTTGAGTTATTTTATGCCCAGACGTTTTTGTTTTATTAATTCTTGTTTGGTATTCAGTCCACCCTGACCTGGAGTGGTAGCACCTGTTAGTCCCATCCATGGGTGAAATACATAAAAAAAGTGTTTTTACAAAATGTGTTTAAAAAAAAAAATGTGTTTGGAAAAAAAATGAATACCCATCAAGAATGAATAAAACAAAATGTCTTTGGCATAAATAACCCAACAAGGGTTGACATGTCATATAATCCAACAAACCAAACCAAACCAGGACCATTCTGGTGATGGTGTATTATTATCATTATTATTACATAGTAAAAAAAAAAAAATGCCCTCTGGTGGTGTAAAGATTAATTTTTGAAAAGATATTTCCTGAGAGGGTGGGAGATTAAAATTCAATGTCAGAGAGTTTGTACCATGAATAAGTAAAATCATCAAATTATTAAAGAGTAAAAAAATAAAACATTTTGACATGGGAACTTAGTTCTGATAACTTGGAATATATATTAATAAAACAATATATAAATATATATAATACAGGCATGTATTTATTAAAATTGTTTTAAATAAATAATGAGGACCGTCTGAGGTTGCATGCTCAAATTTTGAGTGTATATAATTCAAGGTAGTTCTTTATTCTATGTATTAAGGATTTGGGTAATGTGATGCAAGCAGTGACATAGTTTCAGTTACAGACAAACAGAGACCAATCTCCACTATAATAGATTATTCCTAGGTTTCACCCCTGTGGTAGGTTAAAAATATATTGAATGTATCTTTGCAGAGGGTAAGACCTCTCCTAAAAAGGGGTTGTCCTAGTTATGAATTTTTGGCATAAATAACCCAACAAGGGTTGACATGCCATAGAACCAATCCAACCAACCAACCCAACCCAACCAGGTCCATTCTGGTGTATTATTATCGAGTTTTTCACAGCATGAGATGTAGGTTTTTCACTGGAGTCTGAGTCAACAAGTCTCTCAGGTCTCCAGACTCTTCTGAGTATTCTAGCCAATCTCAACAATGCTGTTGTCTGGATTGTCTTGATTCTTCTTCTCTTTTATTTATTATTATTGGTTTCAGACCTGTTGGCAAGTTTAGAATATTTGACTGTATCTCTGCAGAGGGTAAGACCTCCCCAAAATGGTTTTCCTGGTTATGACTTTGGCATAAAAATAACCCAAGTGTTGACATGCCGTAAATCAACCAACCACCATCTCAATTGGAAATCATTTTTTAAAAGTAGGTCACAGCCTCACTTTGATATAAAAAGGAGAGGGGGAGAAAAAAAATTTCATGGCATCAGTTCAGCGTAAATTAATGATGTTTTTCTTTCTCTTTTTTTTTGACCTTTGTCACCTTGGTCATATTTGGTAACCATACCAAGTTATATGATAATTTACTGATAGTTTTAACAAAGTAGACCTACTTTGTATTTTTCTCAAACATTATCTTGTGCACTATTTTATTTATTCTCTAGAATTTATTTTTGTGTCAACTGCGATTTGTCAAATAACTGTCAAGCAGTCAGAAGTGAGAGAGTATAACATATAATAAGGTTACACCAGTATAATATTTATGGGTGGGAATAATAAGGCCTTTTTTTGCAGGCACTCAAGACATATGAGAAGAGAGAGAGAGAAGAGAGAGAGAGAGAGAGAGAGAGAGAGAGGAGAGAGAGAGAGAGGGGAGATGACTAAATGTCTCTCTCTCTCTCCCTCACATACTCACAGAATCATATTTTGTTCAAATTTAGCTTAGTGAATTAGGTTGAAAACTGTAAGAGCAGAAAGTGTGGGTTGGTGTACTAAAAACTAAGGCATGTGGTGTGTGTGTGTATATATATATATAATATAGTGAAATGGACTCTATGGCCATGGACCAGAGTTCAAATCCTGACAAGCTTTTTGCATTTCACATAAGCACATATGAGTAAAAGAATGAGAGAAGAGAGAGGAAGAAGAGACGAGAGAGAGTACAGAGAGAGAAGAGAGAGCAGAGAGAGAGAGGGATAAGGAGAGGGATCTTGTAATCACTCTCTCTGCCTTGTAAATATTAAAAAAGGGCCGTTATCCAGAATCACAGTCCATCCCCACCACAACACAACACATTATATACATATATATATATTGTGTAGTGCAGTGCTGTGATTACAGGTACTATCTCTCTTTTGCACATAAATATTTTGAGAAAGACAGAGAGACTTAATAATATAAATATATATATATATATATTTGTGAATAAAAAGGCCTTAATACCATGGTCATAATCAGATACCATCGTATTTAAGTGTCTTTTTATCACAAATACAATTTGCTCTGTATTATAAAATTAAACCATTGAGCTCTCATAACGCACCTGAACTCTACAACAAACTACTGTTAGAGAATAGGAACCAGTCTCAGAATCACTCTTGTACAAGAAAGCTTAACCCTAAAAAGAATATTGTGTTTAAAATATGGAAATCTGTGAATGAAACCAACTAATATGAGGAAGAATGAATAAAGAAAAAAAAGAAAAGGATAATAAAAAGATTGATATTTAATCAAATATCACTTAAACATGTGTTCTCATCAGTTTATTCTGTGTGAAAATAATTCGCACACAGAGAAGATTCCACTTTCATCAGAGTGAAAATTATTTAATGTTATTCAAAAAGCTTGGTTAATGTTAAATCAATTGTAATATGACTCGTCGCCTAGTTCAAATCCTGAACTGTGGTAATTGCATTTCACTTAGCGCTAATACCCTTGGGAAAGGTATGAATCCTACTCTCCCTCCAGCTATGGATAAATAGCAGGGCAGACTGGGTTCTTTAACCATAGCTAGGTAACCAGTCTAGGAGAAGGAAAACTCTGAATTCAAACCTGTTAAACTCCACTTAAGAAATTGACCTTGTGTCGTATCCTGCTCGTGTGGAGGAGTTGGTAAATATATATATATATCTTTGTGTGTAACCCAGCAAAAATTCTTGTTTGTCTGTCCCTAACATTTCTATAAAATAGATCCTAACATAAAATGCAGTCTCTTTTTGTTTTTCGTGTTTCTGGTTCTACCAATTTGGATATATGAAGTAATAGGTTGAACCTTTAAAAAAACAACCTGTAATGCCCTATCGTCAGAGTTGGCGTAAATGTCATGGCCTTTCTAGTAATTTACCTGGCAATATGTACTAAGATAAACTTGATCTTTACTTTATTACTTCCTCGATCAAATGACCTGTCCAAATGACTTTTACTGATTTGCTCCTGCCAAACTACTGAACGACTTGTTTTCATGGAAAGGTGATTCTATTATCACTTGATATAACAAACTATATATATATACTAGCAGGACCTGTGGATATACTACAGTATGATAATTAATTATTACAACATTTTATATGTTTACTTAAGAGCTATTACGAAATAGTTTAATATGTAAAAAGTATAATAATCTTGATTTAACTTTGTTTACTAGCAGGACCTGTGGATATACCACAGTATGATAATTCAATTATTACAATGTTTGATATGATTACTTAAGAGCTATTGCTAAATTGTTCAATATGTAAAAAGTATGATAATCAAGGTTCTTGGTTCGATACCGGCCCTCGCCAACTCGGAGTATGAGTAGCACAGGATTTGTGCGATAATGTGAGGAGCTGATGGTAGGTGTGGCGCTCCACCTCAGATGCTAAAATAATCTCCTTGGTCTAGCGCAAGTGAAAAGGGGATAGACTCCCTCGCTGTCTGGCTGATACCAACATTAGGCCGCCCCGACGACTTTACTTTACGATAATCTTGGCTAGCAGGGCCTGTGGATATACCACAGTATGATTATTTAATTATCACAATGTTTGATATGTTTACTTAAGAGCTATTGCTAAATTGTTCAATATGTAAAAAGTATGATAATCTTGGCTAGCAGGACCTGTGGATATACCACAGTATGATAATTTAATTATTACAATGTTTGATATGTTTCTCTGAATTTTTGAAATGAGGCTTGATAATTAGTATTATTTGGATTATTCGGACTATTGTCCTCATCTTTATTGTTATCTACACTATTTCTCTGAATTTTTGAGATGAGGCTTGATAATTTGGATTATTCGGACTATTGTCCTCATCTTTATTGTTATCTACACTATTGCTCTGAATTTTTGAGATGAGGCTTGATAATTTGTATTATTTGGATTATTGTCCTCATCTTTATTGTTATCTACACTATTTCTCTGAATTTTTTAAATGAGGCTTGATCATTAGTATTATTTGGATTATTCGGACTATTGTCCTCATCTTCATTGTTATCTGTACAATGTTTTGCCGATGTGCCCTCCAGCCTTCTTCAGGTATTTCTTGTTAGCCTTCTCGAATTTGGAACCTTCTGAAGAAGGTCGGATGGCTCATTGGCCAGAACGTTGTACAGATACCAATAAAGATGAGGCTGATAATTATTATTATTTGGATTATTGTTCTCATCTTTATTGGTATCTGTACAACGTTCTGGCCAATGAGCCATCCGACCTTCTTCAGAAGGTTCCCAAATTCGAGAAGGCTAACAAGAAATACCTGAAGAAGGCTGGAGGGCACATCGGCCAAAACATTGTACAGATAACAATGAAGATGAGGACAATAGTCCGAATAATCCAAATAATACTAATGATCAAGCCTCATTTAAAAAATTCAGAGAAATAGTGTAGATAACAATAAAGATGAGGACAATAATCCAAATAATACAAATTATCAAGCCTCATCTCAAAAATTCAGAGCAATAGTGTAGATAACAATAAAGATGAGGACAATAGTCCGAATAATCCAAATTATCAAGCCTCATCTCAAAAATTCAGAGAAATAGTGTAGATAACAATAAAGATGAGGACAATAGTCCGAATAATCCAAATAATACTAATTATCAAGCCTCATTTCAAAAATTCAGAGAAACATATCAAACATTGTAATAATTAAATATCATACTGTGGTATATCCACAGGTCCTGCTAGCCAAGATTATCATACTTTTTACATATTGAACAATTTAGCAATAGCTCTTAAGTAAACATATCAAACATTGTGATAATTAAATAATCATACTGTGGTATATCCACAGGCCCTGCTAGCCAAGATTATCGTAAAGTAAAGTCGTCGGGCGGCCTAATGTTGGTATCAGCCAGACAGCGAGGGAGTCTATCCCCTTTTCACTTGCGCTAGACCAAGGAGATATTTTAGCATCTGAGGTGGAGCGCCACACCTACCATCAGCTCCTCACATTATCGCACAAATCCCTGTGCTATACTCCGAGTTGGCGAGGGCCGGTATCGAACCAAGAACCTTGATTATCATACTTTTTACATATTGAACAATTTAGCAATAGCTCTTAAGTAATCATATCAAACATTGTAATAATTGAATTATCATACTGTGGTATATCCACAGGTCCTGCTAGTAAACAAAGTTAAATCAAGATTATTATACTTTTACATATTAAACTATTTCGTAATAGCTCTTAAGTAAACATATAAAATGTTGTAATAATTAAATTATCATACTGTAGTATATCCACAGGTCCTGCTAGTATATATATATAGTTTGTTATATCAAGTGATAATAGAATCACCTTTCCATGAAAACAAGTCGTTCAGTAGTTTGGCAGGAGCAAATCAGTAAAAGTCATTTGGACAGGTCATTTGATCGAGGAAGTAATAAAGTAAAGATCAAGTTTATCTTAGTACATATTGCCAGGTAAATTACTAGAAAGGCCATGACATTTACGCCAACTCTGACGATAGGGCATTACAGGTTGTTTTTTTTAAGGTTCAACCTATTACTTCATATATCCAAATTGGTAGAACCAGAAACACGAAAAACAAAAAGAGACTGCATTTTATGTTAGGATCTATTTTATAGAAATGTTAGGGACAGACAAACAAGAATTTTTGCTGGGTTACACACAAAGATAAAGATATATATATATATTTACCAACTCCTCCACACGAGCAGGATACGACACAAGGTCAATTTCTTAAGTGGAGTTTAACAGGTTTGAATTCAGAGTTTTCCTTCTCCTAGACTGGTTACCTAGCTATGGTTAAAGAACCCAGTCTGCCCTGCTATTTATCCATAGCTGGAGGGAGAGTAGGATTCATACCTTTCCCAAGGGTATTAGCGCTAAGTGAAATGCAATTACCATGTCCAGGATTTGAGTCCATTTCCCTTGACTTTAACCATTACGCCACGCGCTTCCACAAAGATATATATGTGTGTGTGTGTGTCATCAAAGTGGCCTAAAGTCTGCATCAGCCAGACTGAGGGAGTCTATCCCTTTTTCACTAGCTCTAGACCAAGGAGATTGTTTTTGCAACAGGTGGGCCACATTGGGGGATGGTAGGTCTTACCCCTCTGCAAAGGTGCAGTCAGTGTATTCTAAACCCCCCAGACGTGACTGGCTGATTGATCGGAGGGGGACTCTCCGACCGCCCATCTAGCCCAAGATAGGGCCAAAGTGGAGTATTGCAAGTCATGAACTGCTCATCCACCTGGGTTCTATCCTTAAGCATCACAGATTGCCACCCATGGCCAACAGGTGGCCCGATTGGGGGAGTCTTACCCCTCTGCAGAGTGCATTCTAACGCCTCAGAGGGAAGCAGTTAAATAAACACCAATCATTGCTCATTCCCAGAAAAAAAACTTGTTAATTATCCCTGTCTAGTCATTTAACACTGCCTGGCACAAGGTCAAAAGATTGGAGCCCACACCTTGCAGACCACTATACTCTCCTAGATTAAAATTCGTACAACATTTGTGGAGGTGTGTATTGTAATGGTTATTGTTGAAGAAAATGGACCCGGCGACACGCAATCAAATCTTAGATGAAGCCTTTTGCATTTTCATATCTTATTATAATGGAGATTGTGTGTTTTTCTGTCTGTAACCGAAACTATATTCCTACTCAAGTCACAATTCCCTTAGTTATTTACATCACATTCTCCATGATTTTATTTTTATCTAAACCTCAATTATTAATAAAATTGTTTGACATTATTAATACTGTTAATATGTCTACGTACTGATAACATGCAATTGTATTTATATATACAACAAAATACCGGTTTCAGTGTAAACGGGAAGCTAATTTGCATATTGATATTAAAAAATCAAATTTAATAAAAATGTGCTTAGTATTATTGATTTCTAACTGTTTGTTTTATTTTAATGAATATGAGCAAAAATCTCTTCAATGAATCTTAAAGAAATCATTAACAAGAAAAATAACTGTCATTTTTTCTTTACTTCCTATTTTAACTAAATACTTAAATTAGAAAAAATAACAATGAAAACGGAGTGATGAAAGAGTAAGTTTCAGTTGTTCTATTTTTATTATACCCCTCGTTTCAAATCTTTTTATTGAATTCTTAATTTGTTTCATTAGCCTTTCTAATTTAATCAATATTTTATTACATTAAAACTTAAATACTTGCACCCAGAGGGTGCTAATATATATTTGCTAGCTATATATATATATAAAATAAATATATGTTAAATAAAAACTGCAATGAGTTTCAAGTAGGACTTTTTTTTTTTTGTAAAAACAATCTTGTGTTCTCAAATATACACTGAACAAGACAGATCAGTTTTTAAACCTAGATAAAAGCCTATCCTCCACACAGAATATTATAAAAAAAACATAATAACTTAAAATTATGTATAATCAAATAATGTATGTTATAAAATTGAATTTTGAGAAGTCACAGATTTCATGTCAATGTCTAAACTGGAGAGGATTGTATTTGTAACCGTAAACTCAATTAAACTGTAAACTCCAGGATATGTGGAAAATGGTTGGTTTCTGACACAATTTATCATTGGATAAACGTATTTCCATGTGCACTTGGAAAAAAAATGTTAAAGCAACTAGTTAATAAACAAATGAAATTATCAAGCCAACCATTCGTACACAAATGTATTACTAACATTGTGTGAGTGTGTATGTGTGATATATATATATATATATATATATATATATATATATATATATATTATTATAATGGAGATTGTGTGTTTTTCTGTCTGTAACAAACTATATCACTACTCAAGTCATAATTCCCTTAGTTATTTCCTAGCAGCGGCTACTCGGTGTCGCCCGAGTAGAGAGTTTTTTTTAAAGTTAGTCCTGCAGATCCATTATTACTGAATCAGGAGTTAAATCCTTGTGGATTTAAATCCCTATGTAACCCCTCCCCCCACCAAAAAAAAATCCCAGACCTTCCATTGATCCAGATACTCTGAAAAGAAATGCTAATGTCTACTATCTAAAATATTGAATGAAAAAAAATCCATGCTGTTATCATTTAAACTTTATTTTTTAATTATCTTCACAAATATAAATCAAATATCTATTATTTTTGCTCAAAAACCAAGCCCTAGTGATATTCAATGTATATATATATATATATATATATATATATATATATATATATATATATATACACTTTGTCATTAATTGTTTTATTTTTTAAGTTTCCTCCAGACATACATATACACACAAATGTATAGATAAATGTCACATTCTCCATGATTTTATTTTTTTTTTAAACCTCAATTATTAATAAAATTGTAAAAAAAGCAAAAAAAAAAAAAGCAGCCTACATTTGGTTTGGTTTGTTTTATGGCATATCAACCTCAGTGGGTCATTTAATGCTGATAAAGTTGTGAAATAAATCAATTCTTAATGGATAATACAATTTAGTTTATCAACTCATTTTTTCTATTTAACCCATAGATGGGACCCTAACAGGTACTACCACTCTGGGTCAGAGTGGACCAGGGAGCAATGGTGATGAAGGGCTGCTCCACATTGCCAAAACCTCCAAAACTGGAACCTCACCATCAGATAGAGTTTATTTTTATTTAAACCTCAATTATTAATAAAATTGTAAAAAAAAGCAAAAAAAAGCAAAAAAAAAAAAAAGCAGCCTATCAGTTGTATTGTAGATTAGCGTTATAACTGGGGGAAATCCCTCCCCCACCCCCATCTCACTTTTGACCTCCTGTGTTTCCTCCAGGATGTAATGGTCCTTTTGAGTCCTTCAGTTTCACACCAATGTTCTCTAGATTAAATGATACTAAGGGAATTTTTACATTTTCTTGTTCTTGGGCAGAAAGTGTTATTTTCCCAATTGTTTGTAAATCATATCAACTCAATAATATTAAAATGAGAGAGAATAAAGTATTTTTCAACTTAATGAAAATATATAAAATCAGCTCACCCTAATTAATATACTTTCACAGGGGAGATGGAAAAGGGCCTGTCGTTTAGCTGAGATAATGACACTCATAATAAGAATTTGATGGATAAGCAACACCGGATAATCAGGATTTACATTTTTGTATTTTAATTTGGACATTCTCATTTTTAACCAGAGGGTGTCGCAAGATGATAACGGTTGTACAATTAAGCAACATGAGCGTTAATATATAGATATTTTTTATTTGCTTGCAAAATTTATTAAAAAAAAACAAAAAAAAAACAATTCTTTAAAAAATAAAAATAAATACAGATTGTTGATCAAAATATTTAATAAACAGACCATTTTGGGTCAGAAAAATAACGTCAATAAATAGGTATTAGATATTAAAATGAGGGAGAATAAAGTATTTTTCAACTTAATGAAAATATATGAAATCAGTATTTGTGCTCACCCTGATTAATATACTTTCTCAAGGGAAATGGAAAAGGGTCTGTTGTTTAGCTGAGATGATGACACTCATAATAAGAATTTGATGGATAAGCAACACCAGATAATCAGGATTTACATTTTTGTATTTCATATTGGATGATTTTTTATTTGCTTGTAAAATAAAAAAAATAAAAAATAAACTAAATGTGAAACTGATTTACATAAAAAAAAAAAAAAAAAATTAAAAAAAAGACCCCTACTTATTTTTAAACATTTTTGTTGATTTTTGTATAACATGTAAATTTTGATTTATAAGTTGTTTTTTTTACTTGGACCTTATATACGAGTGTGGATGTGTGTGTGTGACAAGTTCATATGATGATGTTGTATCTGGTGTTGATGTCGACAAATAACAAGAAAATAATAAACTCAGATAAGGATAAAATGTGTGAAAAGAAAAGATAAAAAAAAAACTGTAAAAGTATGAGAGGGAGGAGGGGAGAGATGCAGCAGAAGAAAATAGAATGAATGAATGTAGACTGAGGAATAGTATACATTCATAATTTCCTGTTTTTGTTTTTTTAAAGAAAAATGCAGAGAATATATATATATATATATATATATATATATATATATATATATATAGAGAGAGAGAGAGAGAGAGAGAGAGAGAGAGAGAGAGAGAGAGGGAGAGAGAGAGAGGGAGAGGGAGAGAGAGAGAGAGAGAAAGAAACCCCTTAGAAATAAAGACATAAATTAATAGCTTCAAAAAGTAAATAATACTTTTTAAAAGTAACAAAAAGAAAAAAAACAAATAAAACAATGTGAAAAATAAAAGTAGTAAAAGACAAAAGGAAAAAATAGGCATAAAAAAAAAAAAATTATCCTCCACCTCCAAAAAGAGAAATTATCCCCACCTCGAAAAAGAGAAAAAAAATATGATTCCCACCCCACAAAATAAAAAAAAAAATGATTCCCTACCCCCAAAAAGAAAAAAATGATTCCCCACCCCCAAAAAGAGAAAAGAAAAAAAAAAGAAGACCCCACCAAAAAGAGAAAAGAAAAAAATTTTTAAAGTTCAAGTGATAAATTAAAAAAAAAACCTACAAAAAAAAAAGAAAGAAAGAAAAGAAAGAAAGAAAGAAAAGAAAAGAAAGAAAGAAAAGAAGACCAATACAAAAAGAAAACGGGGATAATTTAAAATAAAAAAAAAATTGCTGCAAAAAAGAATTGAAAAAAAAAAAAAAAAAAAAAAAAGAAAAAAACCCAGTGAGACCACAAAATGCTCTAAAATTCCACCCTTCCATGTGGAAATAACTATTTGTATGTAATAGAGACATACAAATGGGTGTGTGGGGGGTGGGGTTATATTCAGGAAACAGACTAGAAATAGAATTTTATGTCCCCCCCCCCTGCTGCATACTTTCTACTTGTATTCAGGAAAAAAACTTTGTCCATAGAATTTAATCTATTGAGACAAACTTGAATAAGTTAAAATAAAGGAAACTCGTACATTTTATGTTGAGGGTTTTGTTATGTTCTAGTTATTACTATATTCTTATTGTTATCTTAAAATTACTTATCTATTTTTTTACTAAGAGAAAAAGTCTTGTGACTAATTGGAATGAAATAATTCTATTCATATATCGGTGTTAAATGGTGGCATTATCACGAGTTTAGTTTAATCAAAATTGTTTTTGGTTTTGGGCAATGTCAAAGTTTTTAGATTAATATGAGAGAAAATGTGAACCATTGGGTTATCCATTGAGCTCTGGGTAGAAAATTGGGAATAAGGAAAAAATAAGTTTGCAAAGCGAATTAAATTTAAAAAAAAAAAACAAAAAAAAAAAAAAAAACGACCAGAGAATTAAAAAAAGAAAAAACATTAAAATAATTTTGTAAAAAACTAACATATATAATGAGGAGGTAATCAAGATATATATATTGAGAGGGAAAGTTCCAGACAGAATGTGAATCTTAAAATTACTTATCTATTTTTTTACTTAGAGAAAAAATCTTGTGACTAATTGGAATGAAATAATTCTATTCATATATCGGTGTTAAATGGTTACAATATCACGAGTTTAGTTTAATTAAAATTGGTTTTGGTTTTGGGCAATGTCAAAGTTTTTAGATTAATATATAAATATATTTTCTATTTGCTTGCAAAACTAAAAAAAATTTTTTTTTTTAAATACATACAGATTGTTTATAAAAAATTAATTAAAATGACTTAACTTTTAACATCTTGTGAATTTTCTAAGTCCAGAGCATTCCTATAAGGATATATAAAAATTGGCCAAAATGACCTTTGCATCTAAAGTTAGCTGTTGTTTCCCTTAAATCAAAGACTTCAAAATATGTTTAATATTACATTTAAACAAAGGCTATTATTTTGGTCAGATTAGGAAAACGAATGAGACTTCTGGCCAGGTGGAATGAGGCGGTATAAGACTTTAAGGGTTAATTTCTTTTTATAAATGTCTTATCTTTAAATTATGTCTAAAAATTGAGTTTTACTCAATTAAATTCATTTTAGTTTTGTTTGTTTTACAGCATATCAACCCTTTCAGGTCATTTAATGCCAAATCAAGTAATTTTGATATTCAGTTTTTTTACAGGCCCTGTTGTTGCTTAAATGGTTACCCATCTTAGTATTAAATAGACACATTGCTGCTTAACTTTGGTGATCTAGCGGGAACTGGTTCTTTCAATGTGACTTGACTGTAAGTACAATGTTTTGGCCGATGTAATCCTTGGCCTTCTTCAGGTGTTTCTTGTCAAACTCGGGAACCTTCATGTCGTAATTGTAAGCATTCACAGAACTTTGAACCAAACTAAGTATGACAAGAAACAAATGAAGAATGCCAGAGGGCACTTCAGCCAAAATATTGTGTATATAACAATAAAGACGAGGACAATAGTCTGAATAATCCAAACAATACAAGTTATCAAGCCACATCTCAAAAAGTCAGAGAAATTGACCGTAAGCATTTTAGTTTTGCACAATGTCAAAGTTTTTAGGCTAATATAAAAATATATTTTCTATTTACTTGTAAAATTTAAAAAAATTGTTTTTTTAAAAATTACGTACATGATCAAAAATTTACTCAAAATGACTGAATTTATTTTGTGAATATCTTAATTCTTAAACGGTAGTGCATCCAACTAAGAACCAAAAGGTTCCAAGTTCGATACCAGCCCTCGCCAACTCGGCGTATGAGTAGCACAGGGATTTGTGCAATAATGTGAGGAGCTGATGGTAGGTGTGGCACTCCACCTCAGATGCCAAAAACAATCTCCTTGGTCTAGCGCTAGTGAAAAGGGGATAGACTCCCATCGCTGTGTGATTCCACCTCAGACACCAAAATAATCTCCTTGGTCTAGCACTAGTGAAAAGGGACTCCATTGCTGTCTGGCTGACTCCGACAATAGGCCACTCCATCGACTTTACTTTATAAACAGATCATCTTGGGTCAGAAAAATAACATCTATAAAGTAGATATGCAGTATATACATTCATATCATGTGACTTAATGAGACCTATATTTCAGCCTAGGTTTGTTTTGGTTTATGGCATATCAACCTCAGTGGGTCATTTAATGCCAATTAAGTTTTGAAATAAATCAATTCTTAATGGATAATAAAATTTTGTTTATCAACTCATGTTTTTCTATTTAATTTGGGACCCTAACAGGTACTACCACTCCGGGTCAGAGTGGACCAGGGAGCAATGGTGATGAAGGGGTGCTCTACATTGCCCAAACCTCCAAAATTGGAACCTCACCATCAGATAGAGTTTAATGTCATTCCCAGGACATGTAGACCCTCAGTCACCGCCTTCTAGCACCCATATGATAAAAAGGGGTTGGGGCTTGCCATAAGGGCAATAGGGTTGGGAAAATCATATAGGTGCTAGGGCTTGACGTGACTGGCTGATTGATCGGAGGGGGACTCTCCGACCGCCCATCTAGCCCAAGATAGGGCCAAAGTGGAGTATTGCAAGTCATGAACTGCTCATCCACCTGGGTTCTATCCTTAAGCATCACAGGTTGCCACCCATGGCCAACAGGTGGCCCTATTGGGGGAGTCTTACCCCTCTGCAGAGGTGCATTCTAACGCCCCAGCCGACAGGGCGGTAATTTTCTGCCTAGTATCAAGGGGTTGCACCATATGTGAAGATACTAAATAGGACTAGTATTGTCTCATTATTTACCTACACAAAGTTTGTATATCACATTTTGATAATTAAAGCATTTAGTTTTGCAATTTTTCACCTCAAATTTGTTTTAGCCAGTTTGTAAATTAAATATACATGTTTTGCATTTTGCATTTTGGGGAAAGGGATTGTTATGGGTCAGGAATTAAGGTAAATGTATTAATGGTAGAATAAAGTAACTATGTGTATAATTAACAGAACAGAGTTATGATTTATCAAAGGGTTTTAATTGAATTCTATGAGGGGAATGAAAAAGAAATTAGTGAAAAGAGTAACAGTCAAGCGTTTTAAAAGCAGATGTTTTTGTTAATGTGAATTTATAGATTCACACAGAAAATAATCAATAAAAAAGAAAAAAAAGGAGAGAAAAAAAGAAAAAATAGAAAAAAGAAAGAACAAAAGAAAAAAAGAGAAAAAAAAGAAAGAAAAAAGGAAAAAAGTGAAAAAGAAAAAAAATAGGGAAAAATAAGAAAAAAAGAAAAAAGGAAGAAAGAGAAAGAGAAAAAGAAAGGAGAAAAATAAAAAAAGAGAAAAAAAAGAAAAAGAAAAGAAAAGAAAAGAAAAAAACAAAGGAAAAAAAGAAAAAACAAAACAAAACAAAAAAAACCCAAATGTCTGAGATTCTCATTAGAATTTTTCTACTCGGGCAAGTTAAAAGTTTTGCAATATTTTAGTAACATGCTAGTTTGCGGTGCATATATCATGTTACAAAGCAGTTGAAGCTGTGGAAAGGTACCAGTTGTTTGGTAGTGTTGTGGTAGTTGGTGCACTTACATGTTGTGCATTTCTTCACACTGTCTGATTTTAAAGCCACACAGATGAATGTGCAAAGTAGTCTAATTTGGAAACTTATGCTTTACAAGTTTGAACTGGGGGGGGGGGCATAAGGCGATGGAAGCAAAAAAAACAACATTTGTTTTGTGAAAAGTGAATATGCAATTGTTGGTTTGTTTGTTGGTTTTTACGGCATGTCAACCCTTGTTGGGTTATTTTATGACGAAGACGTTTTTGTTATATTCATTCTTGATGGTTACCCAGTTTGTTCTAAACATATTTTTTCTATTTAACCCATAGATGGGATCCTGACATGTACTACCACTCCAGGTCAGAGTGGACCTGGGAGCAATGGTGATAAAGGGTACTCCACATTCCCCAGAACTGGAACCTCACTATCAGATACCCAGGATATGAAGATCCTCAACACATATATGATAAAAAGGGTTGCAGGACTTGCCATAAGGCATATAGGGTTGGGACAATCATATAGGTGCTAGGGCTTGATGTGACCAGCTGATTGATTGGAGGGGGCCCTCCCCAACTCCCTGTCTAGTCTAAGAATCACAGTACAGCAACCCATTGATGCTGACCACTTTTTGATTTAATACATCCTGAGATGCACATATTTCTTTTGAATGAGTCCCTGGGAAAATTTATAAGTCCCAACTAAAGCCGTCTAACTCCTACCTAGTAACCTATCCTGTGTAATTCATTTCTAAGAAACTATTGTAATGTATTTTCAGTTAGCTTGAAATGGTGAGGGAAGAAAAAAGAAAAAAGAAAAACACTAGGATGCATGGATACAATTTTAGTGCATCCTTAGATTTTTGTGCACCAGGGACGCAGGACGCATACCTATCAGCATCTCTGGCAACCAGATGGTTCAAGAAATTTCTCTCAGGTTGCAAATACTTCAATGATCAGAAAAGGTCAGGTAGCCATAAAAATGTGGATTCCGAGTCCATGCTCCAAGCCATAATGGCAAATCTGGCAAGTAGCACTCAAAGAGTATCAGACAAAATCTTCAGCATTTCACAGTTCAGTGAGGTCCATCATCTTCATGACCTTGGCAAAAGCATCTGATTTGGTTTGGTTTTACGGCATATCAACCTCAGTGGATCATTTAATTCTGACAAAGTTTTGAAATAAATTCATTCTTAATGGATAATTTTTTTTTTTTTATAAACACACTTTTCCATAAATTGGACCCTAATAGGTACTACCACTCCAGGTCAGAGTAGACCAGGGTGCAATGGAGATGAAGGGGTGCTCCACATTCCCCAAACCTCCAGAACTGGAACCTCACCATCAGATAGAGTTTAACATTATTCCCAGGATGAAGACCCTCAGTCACTGCCTTCTAGCTTCCACATGATAAAAAAGTTGGGGCTTGCTATAAGGGCAATAGGGTTGGGGTAATCATATAGGTGCTAGGGCTTGACATGACCAGCCGATTGATCGGAAGGGGTCCTCTGATTGCCTGTCTAGTCCAAAAAAGCATCTGGAGTGGATTGAATGATGCCTCATGTTACCAAAATATTGCAAAAACTTTTGACTCACCCTAGAAGTTTTTATCTGGTTCGTTCAGACCGGGGGTGGGGGCAAACTAACATTTTACGGTTGGAACAAGAGACAAAGTGTTGCTTATGGTTATACAAATAGACTTTCAGTTTAAACTTGTTTTCCATATAGATAAGATAAATGAAAAAGATAAAAATACCATTTTTTTTTTTTTCAATTCAAATTATGCTAACTGGAATGTGTTGAGTTTTTCTATTCTAAGATGATGATACTATTAGATTTACTAGTGGGGTGGTAAGTTAAAATTTGCTTAAATGATAGTTTATTTTATACAGGGTAAGGTGCGTCAGAATTAACCCACATTTTAAACTGTCACCTGGGTGGTGCAAGTGAATTTAAGCAAGTGGCAATGGTAGCTTCATTTAACTTATGTCTGATCATTTGTTTTTGTTATTTTTTTTTTCAAATATGGTCATGGCTTGGACAGGGCAAGTTTTTAATGGTTGACAAGAGAGAGAGAGAGAGAGAGAGAGAGAGAGAATAGTGTTTCAAACAAAATGAGAGAGAGAGAGAGAGAGAGAGAGAGAGAGAGAGAGGAGAGAGAGAGAGAGAGAATAGTGTTTCAACGAGAGAGAGAGAGAGAGAGAGAGAGAGAGAGAGAGAGATAGTGTTTCAAACAAAATGAGAGAGAGAGAGAAGAGAGAGAGAGAGAGAGAGAGAATAGTGTTTCAAACAAAATGAGAGAGAGAGAGAGAGAGAGAGAGAGAGAGAGAGAGAGAGAGAATAGTGTTTTCAAACAAAATGAGAGAGAGAGAGAGAGAGAGAGAGAGAGAAGAGAGAGAGAATAGTGTTTCAACAAAATGAGAGAGAGAGAGAGAGAGAGCAAAAGAGAGAGAGAGAGAGAGAGAGAGAGAGAGAGAGAGAATAGTGTTTCAAACAAAATGAGAGAGAGAGAGAGAGAGAGAGAGGAGAGGGAGAGAGAGAGGAGAGAGGGAATAGTGAGCGAGAGAGAGAGAGAGAGAGAGAGAGAGAGAGAGAGAGAGAGAGAATAGTGTTTCGAGAGAGAGAAAGAGATAAAATAGCGGTGAGAGAGAGAGAGAGAAAGAGATGTTCGAAATAAAATATGTTCAAATAAAATAGCGGTGAGAGAGAGAGAGAGAGAGAGAGATGTTCTAAATAAAATAGCAGAGAGAGAGAGAGAGAGAGAGAGATTCATCTTTGAAGTGAATCCTTCAGCCTGCCATTCCATGAAGAATACTATTCCAAAGAGAACTACCTCTTTTTCTTCTTGTAATTCTGCTTTTCTCAAACCGACCAATCAATAACCAAGATTTATCATTTGTTGATTTATTGTTGGCTAAAAATTTTCTCTTAGATGTTTTTATTGGATGAAAAGAAAACAATTCTATTAGATACGTTTTTTCTTTTTCTTTTCTTGCCAGTCAAACTTGAATATTACTTCTTGGGAATTAGTTACTATTTTTATTATACAATGATTCTTTTGGGCTGGCATTCTTAGCGTCTACTACCACCAAGAGATGAAGATGCAACGTGTCCAAAAGAATCATTATATAATAATAACTAGCAGTGGCTACCTGGCGTCGCCTAGGTAGAAGGGGGATTTTTTAAAGTTAGTCCTGCAGATCCATTATTACTGAATCATGAGTTTAAACTTTGTTGAATGCCCCATTTAAATTGCTATGTAAAAAAATAGACCTTGCATTGATCCAGCTACTCTGAAAAGAAATGTTAATGTCTATTATCTAAAATATTAAATGAAAAAAATCCATGCTGTTTCATTTAAATTTTATTTTTTGATTATCTTCACAAATATAAATCAAATCTATTATTTTTGCTCAAAAACCAAGCCCTGGTGATATTTAATTGTTTTATTTTTAAAGTTTCCTCCGGACATACATATATACACAACTGCCCTTTATATATGTATAAATAGATAATAATAATAATATCTTGTCTCACAAATTTAGCCAGATATTTCATTTTTAGTCTCTCTTTATCCTCTCCCTCTTTCTTTCTTACTATCCCTTTCTCCTGCCCCCATCTCTCCGTTACTCTTTGCTTGTATGTTTTTCACTCTCTCTTCACTTTTTTGGTCTTCTTCCTCTTCTCTCCTCTTCCCATCTCTCCATTCCTTTGTCCTTGTATGCTCTTTCACCCCTCTCTATCTCTTCTCTTTTCTTCCCCTCTTTCTCTCTCCTGTCCCCCTCTTTCTCTTACTCTTTCCTTATATGTTTTTTCACTCCCTCTTTGCCCCCTCTCTTTTCCTTCCCTTTTTTCTCTTCTCCTGTCCCCATCTCTCCATTATAAGAAAGAAGAATGGAGAGATGGGGACAGGAGAAGAGAGAAAAGAGGACAAAGCGGTGGTGAAAAAACATACAAGGAAAGAGTAATAGAAAGATGGGGACAGATTTTTTTCTTCTCCTCTTTCTTTCTTCCCACCTCTCTCCTATCCCATCTCTCCATTTATTTTTTCATCCCCTCTTTAATTTTTCTCCCTCTCTCTTTCCCCTACCTGCTTGTCCCCATCTCTCCATTCCTCTTTCTTTGTATGTTCTTTTCTCCTCTTTCTCCATCCCCTTCTATCGCTCTCTTTTCTCATCATTCCCCTCTCTCATCTCTCATTCCTCTCATCACCCCTCTCTCTCTCTCATTCTCTCTCATTCCCCTCTCTTATCTCCCCATTCCTCTCATCACCCCTCTCTCTCTATTCCTCTCATATCCCCATTCGTCTTATCCCCCTCTCTCCCATTCCTCTCATCATCACCCCTCTCTCTACCCATTCCTCTCATCTCTCCCCATACTTCTCATTCCCCTCTCTCCCCATACCTCTCATTCCCCCTCTCTCCATACTCCTCTCCATTCCTCTTATCCCCCCTCTCTTTCTCCATACCCCTCATTCCCCCTCTCTTTCCATTCCTCTTATCCCCCCTTTCCATTCCTCTCATCCCCCCTCTCCCAATCACCCTCTCTCTCTCCCTCCCATTTTCTCTTCTATATTTCTACCATCACTTGATTAATATTAGTGAGAAAGTATTGCACATTTACCAGTGGCCTATTGACTTCCTTTCTGCAGGAGAAAAAAATATTTTTCTTTCTTTTTCTTTTTTTTTTAATCTGATGAATATTGAATATTTCTGATTGAAATTTCTATGAAATTTGATTCTCCATTCAGATAAGAATAGAGTCCAGATTTTCTTGTTGGAAATGTCCAAGTCCACATGATTGTTTCATAAGAAACTGGATGTTTCTTTAACTTTTACGGAAATTTTCTTTTAATTTGTAAACACAAATTCCAAATGTCCTGGGTATGACATAAATTATCTGATCATGAAGTTCCAATTCTGGAGCTCTAGGGAGTGTGGAGTACCCCTTCATCACCATTACTCCATTCTGACCTATAGTGGTAGTATCTGTTAGGATCCCATCTATGGGTTGAATAAAACAAAAAAGTTTTTAAAAATTGCGTTTAAAAAAGAATTGAGTACCCATGAAAAATGAATAAAACAAAAAGTCTTCAGCATAAAATGACACAATGGGTTGACATGCCGTAAAATCCAACCAACCAACAAACCAGAGACAGATAAAATGTTTGCTACTCATAACTATACAAAGAAGGAAAACTCTGAATTGCGAAAGGTATGCATCCAACTACTCTCCCTCCAGCTATAGGTAAATAGTAGGGCAGACTCTTTAACCTTGAAAAAAACTGAATTCAAACCTGTTAAACTCTGCTATTAGTAATTAACCTTGTGTCACATCTTGCTTGTACAGAAGGGTTGATAAATATATATATACATATAAGTAACGTTGTCAGGGCGGCCTAAAGTCAGTATGAGCCAGACAGCGAGGGAGTCTATCCCCTTTTCAACAGTGCTGGACCAAGGAGATTGTTTTTGGTGTCTGAGGTGGAGTGCCACACTTACCATCTGCTTCTCACTTTACCGCAAGATCCCTGTGCTACTCATACACTGAGTTGGTGAGGGCCGGTATCGAACCAGGAACCTTGTGGTTCCTAGTCGGATGCTCTATCAACTGAGCTAAGCTGGCCCTATATATATATATATATATAATTCATTTAACCCAGAGACAGATAAATGTCTGCTACTCATAACAATACAATGTTTTATGTTTGTTTAAAAATCCTCTGACAAAGATTCTTCTTCTATCTGATCAGTCCAAAATCTCCTTATTCATTTAACTTCTGCTCCACCAAGCAACACATAACTCATCACCGTCAGATAAACCTGGATGACCACTGATAATACTCACAAACGATCTCAGCCAGATTTCTCTTCTGACAACCCCCCCCCCCCAACAGAGACAAAGCATAATTACAGAAAAATGTTATTCTAATACACAACTCTTTATCTTCTCTTAAAGATATTCCGAGATGTGGGTTAATATTAATCTCTATTATTCTTTCTAGTAGCATCAAAAATAATTAACCCTTTGAACCCAAATTAGTATCACACTACAGAACAGAACCTTGAAGCGGCTTTAACTGAAATCAGGCTAAAACACAGTATTGATGGAGAACAAATGGATCACCGAATCCCGGATAGAAGACCAGACCTGAGGGTCTTAGCATCCTGGGTATGATGTCATACCCAGGATACTAAGATGCTCAGCCACCGCATTCTAGCACATATATATATTAGTGCTAATACCCTTGGGAAAGGTATGAATTCTACTCTCCTCCAGCTATTGGTAAATAGTAGGGCAGCTTGGGCTCTTTAACCTTGGTTAGGCAACCGGTCTAGGAGAAAGAAAACTCTGAATTCAAACCTGTTAAACTCCGCTTAAGAAATTGACCTTGTGTCACATCCTGCTCGTGCAGAGGAGTTGGTAAATATATATATGTGTTAGGAACACCTAACAAAATAGACTTAAAACAAAAATAGAGTTGCTTCCCTCTGCTCTGTCAAAGCATTTTGATTACATTTAAATATTGGGAACGCTCAGCGTTCAGAGAGACTGGTTAAGTCGTTTGAGAGTTAGAAGTATTTTCTACTGTGTTTTAATAAATCCTTGTTTATTTTCTAATAACCTGGTCTTGCATTTATCATTTCCTATCCTCCATTTAATCTATCTGTATAAAAACATAACAATATGATAAAAAGGGTTGAGAGCTTGCCATACAAGCAATAGGGTTGTGACAATCATATAAGTGCTAGGGCTTGACGTGACCAGTTGATTGATCGGAGGTGGGGGTCTCTCTGACCACCAGTCGGAGAGGCCACCTAAGTAGGGGCCCAAAGAGGAGTTTTGCAGGTCATGGACTCCTCAGCCACCAGGGTTCCATCCTTAATCATCATGGGTCACCACACACTGCCAACAGTTGGGAATTTCAATTTAATTGTGTAAAATAGATATTTAGTTTAAAAAAATTACCAAACCAAAAACCAAAGTTAGGTTTTTTTCCTCAATCACTTGAAACTCGAGACTTAAAAAATAATTGTAATGTGTTTTTTATAGTACAAGCAATGGACACTCAGGAGCCAATAAACATTAACCTCTCGGTGACATTTATTAGTTTTATTATTATTTATTAGTGTTTTCAACATGACTTAACCATAAGCACAAAAAGATAGTTTGGTGTTACTAGTACAGAGATGCTGAGAGATATGCTTTAGTTGGGACTCATTCAAAGCAAATATGTGTGTCCCAGGATGCACTAAATCAAAACGCTATCAGCATCACTGCTAGTGTAAAATCCCACCTGTAGGACAGGTTTTCAGCTAGTACTTTTAACTTGTCCGTACAATATTTGAGTGATGTATGTATGCATTGATTGTATGAGCAGATGGTTGCACAGTTATCATTTGATAGATTCAAAAGAATCACCCCCCGCCCTCACCCACACAAGCCCCCACACACACACACACACAGATATGCATATGAAATGTAAAGAAATTGTCTACTATGATTGGTTATTGTTGTAGACAAACTTGCAGTTTTATATTTTCACTTGTTTCTTTGTTCTATTCTCATTATGAAAATATTTAAGCTGATATATTTCTATCAGTTATAAATAAAAAATTAAAAAAACACACACACACACACACAAAAAAAAATATTTTTCTATTCTTTCATCTGTCTGCTTCTGTCAGGTGAATCTGTTGAAAGGGGAGATAATCCATTTTCTTTTGTCTTGGACAGTTGCAATGCACTGTCTGCTTATTGAGCCTGTTGAAACTGGTTTTGAATTCAGTGTTTTCCTTCCCCTACACCGGCTGCCCACCAAGGCTAGAGAGTCCATTACTAATGCTCTTTGGGAAAGATCTAGGGTACTAGATATAGTATACAGATGTATACTCTCTGGACAGACCTTGAAAAGTCTAAATATTCAAAACAGGTGAATACTCTCTGGGCCTACCTTGTGTGGTCTGAGATATTCAAAACGGCTGTTTACCCTTTGGGCATACCTTGTGTGGTCCGAGATATTTAAAATGGCTGTATACTCTCTGGACAGACGTTGAAAAGTCTAAGATATTCAAAACAGGTGAATACTCTCTGGGCATATGTGGTCTGAGATATTCAAAATGGCTATATAATCTCTGGGCATACCTTGTGTGGTCCGAGATATTTAAAACAACTGTATACTCTCTGGGATATTTAACATGGCTGTATACTCTCTTGAGAGACCTTGTGCAATCCGAGATATTCAAAACAAGTGAATACTTTTTGGGCATACCTTGTGTTCTGAGATATTTAAAATGACTTTATACTCTCTGGAGAGACCTTGTGCAGTCTGAGATATTCAAAATGGCTGTACACTCTCTGGACAGATGTCATGTAGTCCGAGATATTCAAAACAGGTGAATACACTTTGGACAAACTAGGATAGACTTTACTTAACTGGCTTTGTTGAAACTGTGTCCAGAGGCTTCGGCCATTGGACTAGTAAGATATTAATATCAGTGTGAATCCCCCCCCCCAAAGCAATACCTGGGTTTATTGCTCAATGCCTGAGGCGCCTCAAAATAGGAATGCCGCAGGTATACATGCAATTTTTAGCAATAGCCACACATGAGGTTCAGTTTGTGCATAACACCCCACGTTAATTGATCCTTGTGTTCAACTGACAATTGAAAACAGTTTAAAAATAAAATCTCAAGTTCTGTACTTTCCATTTTCTATGGTTTAGAGTCAATTATTATTGGTGGTGTAGCGATTTTTCTACTAATTGGTTTGATTTTTTGTTCTTGTTTTACGGCATATCAACCTCAATGGGTCATTTAATGCCGACTACGTTTTTGAAAAATTGGGATAATGTTTAATTTTCTAAAGGCTTTTTTTTTTGACATATTTTTTGTGAATGAAACCATTTTTTTTGGAAGATTTTTAGATTTTATTGTAGATGTGTGCTTCTTTTATGTATCCAAGTAGTTTTCTGGTTTATTGGTAGAATATCTGTTTTAGATTTGTTGTTTGGTACAATACTAATTGGATATTTAAACAGCAGCCTGGGAATCTCTGCCTCTTCCTCTTGGTCTAGCATCCACAAAAGATGGACTAGACACATGGTGTGTCTGTCCCCCAACTATCAGTAAGTGACTCTCATATTCTTTATGAACTCTTTCGTACTTCCAAAGGACTCTCATCCTATCTGTTTTGTATAATGTCATGTATGTCATGTTCCACGTGCTCAGACAATAAAGTCTGTATTGTTGTTATATTGTACTTCTTTATTCGTATTTATTTATGTATGTATTCACCTACGTTAGAAGGTTTACTCTGAGCCTTCTAACATATTATAAGAACTGCACATTCAGATTCTCATAGTGGTAAGATCCTTTGGCACCACTATTTTTTGAGCTCACCATTACTGTTAAATACTGTGAGAATTTTTCTTTAATTTTTTTTTTTATTGGCAAATTAAAACATTTAAAGAATTAATTGTCTCTGTTCTGATAGAAATATTAAGCAGCTGTGCTTAAGTTACATGCTTCCCAATGTCTAAATATAAATTGTGATTCTTATTCAGTTTCTTTCTATTGTTCACTCCATCATAAACATCAAACAAAAAAAACAAAAAAATCATTCAAAAGGTGAATAACATGTCTGTTGCGGTTACTACAACTCGTATTAGTTTACTCACTTGTTAACTAGTTGTTAACTTACTGGTTTACTAAAATCTGGACTCATAAAATGTTTGTTATTATAAAAGACTAGCAGGACTACTTGAAGTTACCTGGAAAGAAAAACTTGCCAGATTCTTAAAGTTATCCAACAAATCAATTATTTTGGTTGGTTTTTACGGCATGTCAAATATTGGGTTATTTTATGCCAAAAACGTTTTATTTTATTCATTTTGATTGAGTATTCAATTTAAAAAAAAAAACTCTTAATGTCCTATACCGCCTCATTCCACCCAGCCAGAAGTCACATTCATTTTTCTAATCTACCCTGTCTAAATATAATATTAAACATATTTAGCAGTCTTTGATTTATGGGAAATAACAGGTAACTTTAAATGAAAGGGGTCGGTTTAGCTCAGTCGGTAGAGTGTTCGGCTAAAAACCACAAGGTTCTTGGTTCGATACCAACTCAGCGTATGAGTAGCATAGGGATCTGTGCGGTAAAGTGACAAGCTGATGGTAGGCGTGATGCTCCACCTCAGATGCAAAAACAATCTCCTTGCTCTAGCGCTAGTGAAAAGGGGATAGACTCCCTCACTGTCTGGTTGATACCGACATTAGGCCGCCCCAACGACTTTTACTTACTTAAATGAAAAAGTCATTTTTAGCCATTTATTGATAAATCCTTATAGAAATGGGGCTCTGGACTTAGAAAATTCTCAACAGGATGTTAAGAGTTAAATAGATATTTTCAAAACTCATTTTGATCTATTTAACCCATAGATAGGAACCTAACAGATACTCTCTCTCCAAGAGGAAAAGTAAATAAACAAAATCATTACCGAAACCAAAATTAACAAACCGCCTACTACCAAACATGTTTGTCCCATCTTACAGGCAATCTTTGCCTTTTTTATGTAAATGGTTTGACTCATATCTAAACATGACTAAATCTTAAATATGACTTCATCATCTTCTTCTTCGAGAGGAATTAATGACTATATAATTAGATTATAATGAGGGTGGGGGTAAAGTCTTCCCCTATCATATCACTTTTATACTCTCTTCCTTGTACCATCAAGGTTTAATCCAGATTTCAAAATTTTAAAAATTTCCGAAAGAAGAAATTAATTATCTTTCAATAAGACATCTTGATATAATTCCTCCCAAGTGATTTTCTTTCCATCTATCACTGTCTAAGCTAGGGACAGACAGATTTTTGGGGGGTTACAAATTAGACTCTGGGGCATGTTTTTAAAATTCTGAAACTTAGAATGGAGCTCAATTCGGTAAATATTATACTAAACTGTACCAAGAGCCCATGCCCTGATTCTATAATTTGGTCTCTCCTCCCTACTACATATCAATTTTCATTAAGTTGCAGACTTATACCCCCATTTCCACCCGTTTTGTAAAACAAAAATGCCTCTCTGTTTCAAAATATTTTAATACTACCTGACCAGGAATTGAACTCATGACTGCCAAGTAACTAGCCGTAGGATATGTTGACTGCACCAGTCAGAGAGGCCCCCTCCAATCGATCGGCTGGTCATATCAAGGCCTAGCACTTATATGATTGTCTTGACTGTCCCTTTTAATCTATACCTATATAAAGGGCAGTCTGTGTATATGTATATCCGGAGGAAACTTTGAAAATAAAACAATTAACGACAAAGTAAATATATATACACATTAAATATCACTAGGGCTTGGTTTTTGAGCAAAAATAATAGAGATTTGATTTATATTCAAATATTATGAAGATAATTGAAAAATGAAATTTAAATGATAACAGCATGGATTTTTTTTTCATTTAATATTTTAGATAGTAGACATTAACATATACTCCTTTCTTTTTAGGAAGCGCGTGGTGTAATGGTTAAAGTCATAGGAAATGGACTCGTCGCCCCGAGTTCAATCCTGGATGTGGTAATTGCATTTCACTTAGCGCTAATACCCTTGGGAAAGGTATGAATCCTACTCTCCCTCCAGCTATGGGTAAATAGTAGGGCAGACTGGGCTCTTTAACCTTGGTTAGGCAACCGGTCTAGGAGAAGGAAAACTCTGAATTCAAACCTGTCAAACTCCGCTTAATAAATTGACCTTGTGTCACATCCTACTCGTGCGGAGGGGTTGGTAAATATATATACTCCTTTCTTTAGCACTGTAAACATAAGTCGACATGAAAGTGCATTTTTTTTTTTTTTCTTTTCGTTTTAAATCCAAGCATATAGAGCCATTATAAAATTGGATTATCTTATGTTCTCTTTTCAACTTATCAGTTAGGATTGACAAAATATCTACTTTGGCTAGAGACCACAAGGTTCCTAGTTCGATACCGGTCCTCGCCAACTCAGCATTATGAGTAGCACAGTGATCTGTGCAGTAAAGTAAGGAACTGATGGTAGGTGTGGCGCTCCACCTCAGATGCAAAAACAATCTCCTTGGTCTAGCGCTAGTGTAAAGGGGATAGACTCCCTCACTGATTGGCTTCCCTTTACATCCTGAATCTGTCCTCATTCATTATCTTATAATAATGGAGATTATGTGTCTGTCTGTCTTCAGGGCAACACGTTGGCCCAGACTGGACTTTGTGTTTTCAGATTAGTTAAACCGAATATTTATCTTTGGGATATATTAATGAAAACAACAGTAGGTTACATTTTCAAAATATCATAATACTAAATTGGACCTAGAGCAGTGGTTCCCAACCTTTTTCTATTCCTCCTTAAAAGAGTTTTGCTCTGACCTCGCACCTCTACAATTTATACTTTTGTTAAAAAATATAGAATTGAATCCATACTACAGTTTTATCAAAAGATCATATATATTTCACTCTCTAAATAATAATAATAATAATAATCTGAAATAAAGAAACGAAAATATAAATAATATTAATTACAAAGGAAAAAAAATTAATCTAAATTTGAATGGATGCTTCTCGCAGCCCCTGGAATTATGCGAGCCCCCAGGTTGGGAACCCCTAACCTAGAGTATAATAAATTTCAGCGCTACACAAATAAAAAGTAAAATACTCTTGCTTTACTTTTTATTTGTGCAGTGTTGAAATTTATTTTAAATTTTAAACTATGAATATTAAGAGTAACATATTGACTAAAAACCTATGTGCAGTGATGCTGATAGCTTTTTGATTTAGTGCATCCTGGGATTCACATATTTGCTTTGTATGAGTCCCAGGGAAAATTTATGGGTCTCAACTAAAGCTGTCCAACTCCTACCTTGTAACCTATTCTATGTAATTCATTTCTAATAAACTATTGAAATGTATTTACAGTTAGCTTGAAATGATGAGGGAAGAAAAAAGAAAAACACTGGGATGCATGGACATGATTTTACTGTGTCCTTTTAGATTTTTGTGTGTCATGAATGCAGGACATGTACCTATCAGCATCTCTGTACACATACACATCATAAATAGTTTGGTTTATTTTAATACATATTTAAAGTTATCTAACTTAGAGTTTTAGGAGAAAATTGTTTACAAACAAGAAATAGTCATTTTTCCAAATCAAGAGTTTAACTAAAAAGTTTACAAATAAATAAATACCTACAATTTTGTGTAAAATCTATGTGTGAAATATTCAAAATAATTATTTAATTGATAATTAATAGATGCACGCAACATTTTATTTCAGGGGCACATATCTAAGTTTCAATTTCAAATTTGCATTGAATGAGGCCCCAGGAAAATTCATAGGTCCCAACTAAAGTTTAATAGATTGTAGGGTTTTCCTTTATGATCTGGGGAAATAACTAAAGCTGTCTAAATCCTACCTTGTTTTAAATGTCAAGGTTATTTCCTCCCACCCTGGAAATTTTGTTGGAAGAAGGATATCCTGGATCTATCACTTGTTTTCTTTATTGTAGACTAAATGGGGCTACCCAGCATCACCTGAGTCGAAGGTTTAAAAGTTAGTCTCGCAGATCCATTATTATTGAATTGTGAGTTGGATCCCGCAGGATGCCCCATCAAAATCCCCACAAAAAAAATGACGTGTTAACCACTACTCTAAAAAACAATTTATGCCTACTATTTGCAATGTTAAAAGCCCCCCCCCCCCATTTTAGTGGGGCATCCTGCGAGGATCCAACTTGGAATTCAACAATAATGGATCTGCGAGACTATCTCTCCCCCCATACCTCTACCCAGGCAATGTCGGGTAGCCACTTCTAGTCAGTAATAAAATAATAATAAATGAGCCAGTTTAGATTGAAAATTCCCACATCTCTTTGTTTTATGATTTGTCCATAAAACCTCTGATACTAATAATTGCTTGTTTAATTAAACAATACAATTAAATATTGGATTATGTTGTTGATAGTAAAAACAAAAACCAGTTCCTTTTTTAGTAGCACTATGTCACTAATGTACTGATATATTTAAGTCAGAACAGTATAGACACAGAATCAACAGTGCTTGGTGACAGTTTCTTGCATATGTGACCATCAAATAATATATATATATATATATATATATATATATATTACCAACCCCTCTGCATGAGTAGGTCAATTTCTTAAGCAGAGTTTAACAGGTTTAAATTCAGTTTTCCTTCTCCTAGACTGGTTACTTAACAAAGGTTAAAGAGCCCAGTCTGCCCTACTATTTACCCATTGCTGGGGGGGGATAGTTGGATTCATACCTTTCCTAAGGGTATTAGTGCTATGTGAAACAGCCTTGTCCAGGATTTGAACTCCTCTTGTCATGTCCATTTCCTACAACGGTAACCATTACACTATGCAACTCTACTCATCAAATCATATATATTTTTTCCTGGTAGTTAGTAAGCTGATGTAGGTAAACCATAATGAGAGATCAATGTGCCTAATGCCAGTGAGTGGATGGACAGAGTAAGATATACAATAAATGAAGGAAAAAAACTTCAAATTTGCTTCATTACAATAATTTATTTCAACCACATTACTGCAGCATCATCAGGTAATAGCAAAAGATATGGATATTACCTAGGTAATATCCATATATTTTGCTGTTACCTGATGATGCTGCAGTAATGTGGTTGAAATAAATTATTGTAATGAAGCAAATTTGAAGTTTTTTTCCTTCATTTATTGTATATATATATATATTTACCGCACGAGCAGGATGTGACACAACAATTTCTTAAGCGGACTTTAACATTGAATTCAGATTTCCTTCTCCTACCAAGGTTAAGCCCAGTCTGCCCTTATTTACCCATAGCTGGGAGAGCCAAATATTATTTAAGTGAAATGCAATATATATAGTGCCCATAATGAGACTTAACAAACCTAAAATTCCACCATCGTATGTCACCCTGCCGAAAGAAAAAAAAAACAAAAAAAAAAAAACAAAAATCAGGGAATTAACTGAATTTAATGAAATTTTCAGTGTCAATATATTAATGAATAAAAGATATAATGCACCAGTTATTTTATTTAAAAACTTTTACATTTTTTCAATTCAGTTAACTTTGAACCACTTATCTTTGAGGCATAACACAGATTCTAAAATATATGTGGTTCAAAGTTAACTGACCTGAAAAAATGTAAAAGTTTTTAAATAAAATAACTGGTGCATTATATATTTTATTCATTAATATATCAACACTGAAAATTTCATTAAATTTGGTTAATTCCCTGATTTTTGGTATTTTTCTTTCTTTCAGTGGGTGACATACAATGGTGGAATTTAGGTCCATCAAGTTCGATTTAACCCTCTTACCTATAATGTGTACCTTCCATGGCTTCAACTGCTTATGTCACATGATATAGATGCTGCAAATAAGCATATACCAAAAAAACCTTTGATTCATCCTAGCATAACTAATTATTATTTCAGGTGCCCCAAAAGAGGAATGCTGATGGGATACAGGCAATTTTTAACACTGGCCACTGCATGAGCTTTGGTTTGTGTGCAGCTTCAACGTTAATCAGACTTTGTATTCAACTGTCATGGTGGGATGTCAGTAAATAAATAAATAAATATTATCTCAGTTATCTTTCCTACAATCAGAATTCACCGTATCTATTAATAACGGAAATTAGATCTCAAATTTGTCTTAACCAAAACTACATCACTACTTATGTCACATTACTCAAAATTGTCATAACATAGAATAAATACACTCAAAATTTGAGCATGCAACCTTAGACGGTCCTCATTGGGTTTTTTTAAAACAAGTTTTGATAAATACATGATCTGTTTATATATTTATATATAGTTTGTTTTATCTTAATATGTATTTAAAGTTATTAGAACTAAGTTTCCATTTCAAACTTGTAATTTTTTACTTTTTACTAAATTTAACGATTTTACTTACTTATGGTACAATTTAATGATTTTACTTACTTATGGTACAAACTCTCTGACATTGAATTTTTAACTCCCAGAGATGCTGATAGGTACACATCCTGCATCACTGACGCATAAAAATCTAAAAGGACACAGAAAAATCATATCCATGTTACCAGTGTTTTTTTTTCTTCCCCTATTTCCAGCTAACTGTAAATACATTTCAATATTTTCTTGGAAACGAATTACACTGTATGAGGTACAAGGTAGGGGTTAGATGGCTTTAGTTGTTCATAGATAAAAACACTGCAATTTATTAAGAAACTTTAGTTGGGACCCATCAAATTTCCTGAGACTCATTCAAATCAAATGTGTGTGTCCCAGGATGTAGTAAATAAAAAAATTATCAGCATCACTGAACTCCCACCCCCTCAGGCAACAATATCTTTCAAAAATTAATTTTTACACTGCTCGGAGGGCATTTTCTTTTTTTTTGCTAGTTTGTTTAATAATTCTTATCCATGATATCACGGTTACAGAAAGAGTTGATTTAAAAAAAAACTATACACCAAACACTGAAAAGATTGCTAGAAAATTATTCAACTAGGAACAATGAGATAATTTAAGAAACCAACAAGTGGCTTTATATGTTAGTGAGATAATCTTTTGTTCTTTATGATATTAATAAACTCATTCTTTTTTAGGTTTGTATTGTTACTTAGAACCAATTGTAGATGGTATGTTAAGCTTTTCTTTTGTGAAAGGGCTGTTGGTGGAATTAGCATCAACATTCCATTTGTAAAGGCACTTATAGATTGCATAATAGTTATTACAAGAGTCAGAATGCAATAAGGTCTTCTATTAGTTTCTTGGATTTTATGGCATGTCAACCCTTGTTGGGTTATTTTTTTATAAAAAATTCATCTAAAGTGTAAAATCGGGGTCAGTTCAGAAATGCATATATATATCTATCTAACCCATCTGCATAAGCAGTATATGAGATGGTCAATTTTGAAGACTAGTTAACAGGTTTGAATTCAGAGTTTCCTTCTCCTAGATTGGCTACCTAAGGTTAAAGAGCCAGTCTGCCTAACTATTTACCTATAGCTAGAGGGAGAATAGTTAGATTCATATTTTCCCAAAGGTATTAGCACTGTGTGAAAAAATGTTACTATTGGGATGGAAGGGTCACACCATACACAAAATACAAATTAGACCTAGCCTTGGACATATCAACAAATTCTTCTAATATATATATTTACCCAACCCCTCTACACGAGTAGGATATGAGACGAGGTCAATTTTTAAGTTAACAGGTTTGAATTCAGTTATCCTTCTCCTAGACTGGTTACCTAACCAAGACCCTTCACGACACAACAAAATCAACCACTACCCACACAAAATCTTAACACTGAGCATGCATCTGGGACGTAGTAGTCAGACAGGCCAGGCAACACTGATGCTTTGAATTGAATGAATATCTATAGTTACATCTGTTTTATGGCATATCAACCTCAGTGGGTCATTTAATGCCGATTAAGTTTTGAAATAAATACATTTTTAATGGATACACAATATATTTTTCTATTTAACCCATAGATTGGACCCTAACAGGTACTACCACTCCGGGTCAGTGGACCAGGGAGCAATGGTGATGAAGGGGTGCTCCACATTCCCCTACCTCCAAAACCAGCAGATAGAGTTTAACGTCATTCTCAGGACATGTAGACCCTCAGCCACCGCCTTCTAGCACCTATATGATAAAAAGGGTTGGGGCTTGCCATAAAGGCTGTATGGTTGGGTCAATCATATAGGTGCTAGGGCCTCTCCAACTGCCCGTCTAGCCTAAGTAAGGGTCTAAGCAGAGTGTTGCAGGTCATGGACTGCTCATCCACCAAGACTCCGTCCTTAAGCATCACGGATCGCCACCCACGGCCAACAGGTGGCCCCATTTGGGGGAGTCTTACCACCCTGCAGAGATGCATTCTAACACCCCAGCCGGCAGGGCGGTCTATAATTACTATCCAACCAACCAACTGAAAGTGCAGTAAGCTACACATTGGGAAAGAAGAAAAATTATTTTAGGTAATTGAGAAACCAAATGAACCCAACTAGTTTCTTATTAGATTTATAATGATTGGGTTTTTATTAGAGTTTAACAATCTCAATGAAATTGTGGTTTACTAAGTAAATGATCAGCTAACAAACCCTGATTATGATATGGAGGATTTTAAATCTTTTACCAGCCAAACAATCAATTAGACTTTATTTAGGGTTTATTATTAGAGACTGAAAACACACACCTATCCAGCCTTTGGGATTGTGTAGAATGTGGTAGTCTCCCTAAGACATGTTTTTGTCTTTAGGTGGGACTCAAGTTGTTAGCTGCAGGGTGGCTTATTGTCGGTATCAACCCGACACCGAGGAAATCTATCCCCTGTTCAGGTGTTTTTACAATTAGAGCTTTGAAGATGATTTATACTTGTATGTATTTATGAAATGAGGCTTGCTATGAAGAATTTTGATATTTTGGACTGTTGCCTTCATCTTTATTGTGTATAAACACAACAATCAGACCACAGTAACCTTGGGCTCTGTTCAAGTGTTTTTTTAAATTACTTTAAAATAAGTCATCTTGTCTGTATTTATTAGATGAGGCTTGATATGAAGAATTTTGATATTTCGGACTGTTGTCCTCATCTTGTGTATAAACACAACATTCAGGCCACAGTAACCTTGGGCTCTGTTCAAGTGCTTTTTAAAAAAAAATTACTTTTAAAATAAGTCATCTTAGACAATTACCCATTAATTCAAACATGGTCTTGTGGTTTGAATTCTTGGGAAACCAAGATAACTTATTTTAAGTGGGATGTCAGAAAATAACTACCAGTATCCATTAAGAATGAATTTATTTCAAAACTTTGTCGGCATTAAATGACCCACAAAGGTTGATATGTCATAAAACAAAACAAAACAAACAAACTAACCATATTGTAGATCTTGACCCGCCCTGTTGGCTGGGGCTGTAGAATATGCTGGCTGCACCTCTACAGAGAGGTAAGTAAGTAAGTAAAGTCGTCGGGGCGGCCTAATGTCGGTATCAGCCAGACAGCGAGGGAGTCTATCCCCTTTTCAATAGCGCTAGACCAAGGAGATTGTTTTTAGCATCTAAGGTGGAGCGCCACACCTACCATCAGCTCCTTACTTTATTGCACAGATCCCTGTGCTACTCATACGCTGAGTTGGCGGGGGCCGATATCGAACTAGGAACCTTGTGGTTTCTAGCCAAACACTCTACCGGCTGAGCTAAACCGGCCCCGAAAATCCCCCAATGGCACAACCTGTTGGGTGTGGGTGGCGACACATAATGCTTAAGGATGGAATCCTGGTGGCTGCACACCAGCACTACTATGTCACTTTCCATGTTGTTGTCATTGAGATTGATTCACTTGTCACACAAGTGTATAAATATCCTCCTCCCAAAAAAAGAGGCATGCTCAAATCAATTGATTTAGGACGTAATAACACGACATTTGCCAATATTTTAACTTCTCTTGAATGATTTCATAGATGACTTAATTCAGAAGATCAAGTTCCATCAAGTGATATCAGAAACTTTGCCTCATTTATCATTTTGAATCAAAGCCTTAGTGCATACAATGTTCTCAAAAAAGGACAATTATATATATATATATAGATAAAAGGTGGTTTACCGGTGAATATGGGCACGATCATTGGAGGTGCACAAAATCCAGGGGTTAAGTCAACGATATAACAAATACAAAGTGCTCAATACAAAGTAGAGCAAATTTATTAAAGAAATGGATACAATAGAAACCTACTCGAGTTTCAACATTAGGATCTTCAGGGTTAAATCCACTGAATTAATCGAGGTACTGATTAATTGCAGCCGATTACACGTGTGTTCATTGAATAAGATGTTACGTTATGACGTAACATCTTATTCAATGAACACATGAAAATATTTAACCCTGAAGATCCTAATGGTGAAACTCGAGTAGGTTTCTATTGTATCCATTTCTTTAATATATATATATATATATATATATGTATAACAGGTCCTGTTATATTGAACTATTTTGCAATAGCTCTTAAGCAAACATATTAAACATTGTAATAATTGAATTATCATACTGTGGTATATCCTGTTATATTGAACTATTTTTCAATAACTCATAAGCAAACATATCAAACATTGCAGGTCCTGTTATATTGAAATTTGCAATAGCTCTTAAGCAAACATATTAAACATTGTAATAATTAAATTATCATACAGTGGTATATCCACAAGTCCTGCTAGTATTGAACTATTTGCAATAGCTCTTAAGTAAAATATCAAACATTGTAATAATTAAATTATCATACTGTGATATATCCACAGGTTCTGTTATTTAATATTATTGTTTAAAGAGCGTATTAATATCCAAGGTAAGTGTATGATAACACTGATATCTTAATTTCTAATGATATTTGCAAACTGTGTGTGAATAGGATACAAGTGATAAAAATACAATCACTCATGCAACTAGAAGTAGATAGGCACAAAAAAACAAACGGGAAATAGGTGTGTCAGTCTTGGCTGTATTGGTACTTTCACCGAGATTCCATAGTGTAGTTTAGTGTTTCTCTCCTACCTGTTACCATGGTGAATACTTATCCTAAATATATACACCAAGAGGAAAGAAATTATTGTGGCCTTTATCTCTTAGGAAAAAATAAAAACAATAATACTTAATTTCATGCAAGTTATCACAACTATTTCTCTGAATTTTTGAGATGAGGCTTGATAATTTGTATTATTCAGAAGTTCCACAAAGGCTCCTGATTATCACAAAAAGGTCCCTAGTTCGAGTAGGTTCCTGAATCTGACAAGAAATACCTGAAGAAAGCCGGAGG
Organism: Doryteuthis pealeii; assembly: GCA_023376005.1. Classification (NCBI taxonomy): domain Eukaryota; kingdom Metazoa; phylum Mollusca; class Cephalopoda; order Myopsida; family Loliginidae; genus Doryteuthis; species Doryteuthis pealeii. The sequence goes on along the minus strand of CM042174.1, from coordinate 46,949,268 downwards.
GCAGAGATGCTGATAGGTATGCGTCCTATGTCCCTGATACATAAAAATCTAAAAGGACGCAATAAAATCATATCCATGCATCCCAATGGTTTTCTTTTTTCTTCCCTCACCATTTCAAGCTAACTGTAAATACATTCCAATAGTATCTTAGAAATGAATTACACAGGTAGGTTACAAGGTAGGAGTTAGATGGCTTTAGTTATTTCCCCAAATCATAAATAAAAACCCTACAATTGATAAAGGAACTTTAGTTGGGACCCATCAAATTTCCTGGGGACTCGTTCAAAGCAAATATGTGCGTTCCAGTACACACTAAGTCAAATAGTTATCAGCATCACTGGAAGGCGCATCTGCCGAAACACTGTGCAGATAACAATAAAAATGAGGACAATAGTCTGAATAATCCAAATAATACAAGTTATTATAAGTATATATATATATATATATATATATATATATATATATATATATATATACATATTTATAGATATATGAACCAAAAGTGATGAGACAAACGAGAATATTTTTTATGTTATGAATTTTTTAATAGTTCTCAACTAGTTTCGACCATCGGTCATCATCAGGAGAAAATATGAGAAAAAAACTTGAGAAAAAAAAAAAAAAAAAAAAAAAAGACAAGTCACAAAAGATTCTTTGAAAAAACAAAATGTACATTCAAACATGACCAGTCCATTTGTTTATTGGAAACCATTTTCTGGTTAAATTCATTTGGATTGTTTTGTTAATGTATGTATAAATATATGTGTAAATGTACTGGCTCTTTATCAAAGCATTGGGAAATGAATATGAAAAAAATTGAAGAGATTATTAGCTAACCTTCCCTGCTTGATTCCTGTTTAAAGGCTATGTGTGTGTGTGTGTGTGTATATATATATATATATATAAATAAAGGGTTTTATAATTTGCTTGAAGCATTGTTTATATTGGTTTGGTGGTTAGTTTTGAAGGGTATCACAATTTTACCTGACAAATGCAATAGCAAGACAACAACTTCAGTTCTGGAGATCTGCTGTAGAAGAGATTTTTATCTCGAAATATTGAGAATAAATCACAGGTTAACAAACAACACCATTGTATATATATATATATATATATATATATATATATATAATCTAGGGGAGTGAAGACATAAAATCAAACAGCATTTGATAACTGTCAGTTTCTTGCCAATGTGATTTTCAAACCAAGTTTGTCAGAATTTAAAGTCAGGTAGTAGAGTCAACTTCCTATGACAATATCCCTTGTACCACAAGCACCTCCATATAACTGTGCAAAAAAACTCTTAAAAAACAAATGCACTAAAAACTTAAATATAAATGTACAATGAACAGAATTTCCTAACCTCTAGGCATAAAATAACCCTTGATGGATTGACATACTGTTAAATTCAATCAGTCAATCTCATCATCAAGTCATGCCAGCAGCACAGATCTCCATAATACTCTTGGGAAATGTATGCATCCAACTATTAAGATAGAAGTCCTTAATATCATATTTGATAAATGTACATTTTTCATATGTATCAAGGTTCTTAAACCACTGGATACAATCGTTGGTATTCTGCCATTGGTTTATGTTCAATGCAATTCTTAATGTGGCACAAATGTCTTGTAATATTATTTGAAATGTTATTTTGCCCGTTTCAGTTTTGGTAGGGTAAATAGTAGAGCAGACTGGGTTCTTTAACCTTCGTTAGGCAACCAGTCTAGGAAAAGGAAAACAGAATTCAAACCTGTTAAACTCTGCTTAAACAATTGACCTTGTGTCACACCCTGCTTGTACAGAGGGGTCGGTAAATATATGTATTTTAATCTATAATAACCTTATATTATATGCACTAGCAGCTGTTGAGTGCACACTGTTCCCAGGCCAAATGTCCTGTCTTATCATGATATAGTCATAGTTAAATGTATAGTTACTCCAATTTGTTGTTCCATTACCCTAGAAAACTAAAGTTGACCTATACATGAGGCATATTATTAATTAATGAGTTTTGGGGCCAACAATCAGAGGTCGACAATACAATCTATGTCATAAAGAAATGGTTCAAAATTTTGTTACTTGCAACCAGATGAATTGTTTAGCAAAATTATAGGGGAAGACCCCAGGGTTTCGTTTTTCAGTCGGTAGAGTGTCTGCTTTTAAGAACCAACAAGGTTCCTAGTTCGATACCAGCCCTTGCCAACTCAATGTATGAGTAGGGATCTGTGCAGTAAAGTAAGGGAGCTGATGGTAAGTGTGGCGCTTCACCTCAGTCGCAAAAACAACCTCCTTGTCTAGTGCTGGTGAAAAGGGGATAGACTCCCTTGCTGTCTGGCTGATACCGATTTTAGGCCACCCCAATGACTTTATTTTTTTTTTTTTTTACTAATGTCAAAACAAGTTATTTAGATAAAAGTTTCTGTTTCAAGTTCTTGACATCTTCAATATCTATTAATAATGGAGATTCGCTTCGGGTTTTTGTCTTTTACAAAAATTATGTCACTGCTTACGTCACATTACCCAAAATCGTCATAATATAGAATAAATACACTTAAAATTTGAACATGCAACATTAGACAGTCCTCATTGTTTTTTAAAACAAGTTTTAATAAATACATGACTGGTATTATATATCTATATATAGTTTGTTTTATTTTAATACATATTTAAAGTTTACATTTCAAATTGTTTTATTTTTTAATCCTTTAATGAATTTGATGATTTTACTTACTTAGGGTACAAACTCGCTGACATTGAATTTTTTACTCCCACCCTCAGGCAATGTTTCAAAAATCTATTTTTTCATCGCCCGGAGGGCGTTTTTTTTATTTTGTACTAGTTGGTATAAATGATTTTTATTTGGTTTGGTTTGGTTCATGGTATAATAACCCTGTGGGTTATTTAATGCCAAAAACTGTTAGAATGTGAGATAAAATTTGGTACTCAAGTTTTCTTTACTGGAGTAATTTTTTGTGGATGTATTTTATATCTGATTCATAATTTAATCAAACATTTTTTACTGTTTCCATAATCTCTAAGAAAACATTAGGAGGAGTCAAAAGTTTTGAAATATTTTGGTACACACTAGTTTGCAGTGCTTATGCCATTTGACTAAAGCAGTTTAAGCTATGAAAGGTACCCACTGTATTCTTACATAATTTATAGGTTACCTATCAATTGTGTATGGTAGTGTAGTTAAATCAAACTAACGGTTTTATGAAAAAATACAAGGAATTTGATTGAGAGGATTTAACCCTGTGTTTGACCTCTTATTATGAGAATGTGAGGAATTAGTTTAAAGAAATGAGATTTGATTGGTTGACTGGATGAGTAAGATGTACGATAACGTCTCTTGTCCAAAAAAACATTTTCTCGTGCATGTTTGTTTGGGTTTAATATCAAAATAAAAGGCATCTATAAAAAAAAGTCTTAATAATTATAACTTTTAGTAACTATTCTTTGTTGTTATATAATTTTATGGAAAAATACAGGGAATTTGATTGACAAGATATTTATAATATTGTTTGCTATATCTATAAATAAAGAAGTCTATCTGATAGAGTATATATATCTAAGTTAGGATAGTGTAGATAGTCAGTGACACCTGGTAACTGTCAGCTTCTCACCTATGCATTCTTCAGAGAGAGAGAGAGAGAGAGAGAGAAAGAAAAGAAACAACAGAGAGAGAGAGAGAGAGAGAGAGAGAAAGAAAGAGAAAGAGACGGGTGGGAGGAGTTAGAAACAAGAGAGAGAGAGAGAGAGAGAGAAACAGAGAAACAGACAGACGGACAGTGACAAAGCGTGTTTATTCAAATTTATAGGTTACCTATCAATTGTGTATGGTAGTGTAGTTAAATCAACCTAAGGGTTTTATGGAAAAATACAGGGAATTTGATTGACAAGATATTTATAATATTGTTTGCTATATCTATAAATAAAGAGGTCTATCTGATAGAGTATATATATATATATATATATATATAAGTTAGGATAGTGTAGACAGTCAGTGACACTTGGTAACTGTCAGTTTCTCACCTATGCATTCTTGAGAGAGAGAGAGAGAGAGAGAGACACAACACAGAGAAAGGGAGAGGGACAGAGACAAACAGAGAGAGAGAAACAAGAGAGAGAGAGAGAGAGAGAGAGAGAGAAAAGACAGATGGACAGAGACAGAAACAAATTGTGTGTGTGTGTGTGTGTATGAGAGAGAGAAAAGAAAGAAACAACAGAAAGAACAAGAAAGAACACAATATGTATGACTTAGAGAGAGAAAAAACAGACAGAAAGAGGGACAGAGAGAGTGAGAGATAAAGAGATATAGAACATATATATCTATTGGAAGTGCGTGGTGTCATGGTTAGAGTCATGGGAAATGGACTTATTGACCAGAGTTCAAATTTTGGAAGAGGCTGTTTGCATTTCACATAGCGCTAATATCCTTGGGAAAAGGTATGCATCCAAGTACTTTCCTTCCAGCTATGGGTAAATAGTAGGACAGACTGAGCTCTTTAACCTTGGCTGGGTACCCAGTCTAAGAGAAGGAAAACTCTGAATTCAAACCTGTTAAAGTCTGCTTAAAAAATTAATCTTGTGTCACATCCTGCTCGTGCAGCAAGGTTGGTATATATATATATATATGTCAGGATAGTGTAGACATAGTCAGTGGCACTTGGTAACTGTCAGTTTCTCGCCTATGCATTCTTTAGACTGAGAAGATAAACTCTGAATTCAAACCAGATGTAAACTTGGAGAGGGATGGGCTAAGACTTGTTACGTAAGTAATACCCAAAAATTAGGTTACTAATTAATAATAATGGCCATTTTCATAAGTAATTAAGAAATAACATTATCCAGTAACAAAATTTGTCGTATAATGTATTATACAGAGCATAAAAATAAAGTTTTAAGAGAATAATGGCCATTTTCTTATCCTTTTACAACATAAGTAATTAAGAAATAACATATTATCCAGAAACAAAATTTGTGTTAAATCATGTAAACAATCTAGAGTCTTAAACTTAAACAGATTCCTTCTTATTTTTATTATTTACACAATGTTTTGACTGATATATTCTCTAGCTTTTTTCTATACAGAAATGGAGTTCTGTGAAAACATCTCTAATAACTTCATGTCAGAAATTTTGTTGTTATTTCATATTGTTAATATATATATATACAAAGCTTTACTTAGTTTGGCAAACAGGTTGCTCATAGAACCTGCTGTTACTAAGTGGTTTATGAGGCACAATTTGCATAATGGTTATTGTCGTTAGAGTTGGAATTTGCAGCAAATCTGGGTGAGGCTGATTGTATTTCATTTTGTGCTAATGCTTTTGGCAAAGGCATAAATCCATCCCTTCTCCCTCACCCAGCTATGAGTAAATAGTAGGGCAGACTGTGTTCTTTAGCACTGGTTAAGCAACCAAGGAAAACTCTGAATTTAAGCCAGCTTTACTTCACTTAAAAATTGACCTTCTGTCTCATCTTGCCTACAGTGAAGGAGTTTGGCAAATATATCTTAATTTGTCATCCATCTAAGTACTGGTAATCTGCCAGGTATTGGTACTATAAGAATTGTAGAAGTACAATAGTGGTACTATTTAACCCATAGTTGGGGATGAGGGGCTATTCATACCTTTCCCAAGAGTATTAGTCCAAAATTGAACATAATAGCACTACTGGAGTTTGAACTCACTATAGTGTCACAATTTTTTATTATTATTGTCGTCATCTTTATTATTATATACATAAGGTTTCAGCTAATGTGCGCTCCGGTCTTCTTCAGGTGTTTCTTGTTATTTTTTAAATGAGGCTTGATTTTTTGTATTATTGTTATCTTTATTATTATATACACAACGTTTCGGCAATGGCGCTCTGGTCTTCTTCAGGTGTTTCTTGTTATTTTTAAAATGAGGCTTGATAATTTGTATTATTTAGATTTTTTGTATTATTGTTATCTTTGTTGTTATATACACAATGTTTTGATTGATGAGCCATCCAGCCTTCTTCAGATGTTTCTTATGAAGGCTCCAGAGTTCAACAAAAAAACATCTGAAGAAGGCCGTATGGCACTTCGGCTGAAACACATAAATATAAGTTCTCTTAAAATACAAAAATATCCCAAAAGATGATAATTTTACTCACTTGTTAGATAATGCCATTAATAGTTTCTTGGGGTGGGGAATCGTGACATTGTATTTTGTATTATTTAGATTTCTTGAACTGCTGTCCTCATCTTTTATATATATATATATATATATATATATATATTATATATATATATAAATTATCTCAGTAAAGAATCAAAATTGTATGCTAGATTTTTGCTAATACAATTTTCTATTAAGATATGAATTGACCTCCCCCCCCGACCAGCACCTAAGTAAAGTGAGTAAATTAGCATCTTTTGGGATATTTTTGTATTTTAAGAGAACTGTAAATATAGACCAAAGACAATCATTTTAAAAAAATATTTTTTTAACTGATATTCAATATTAATAAACAGATTAAATGCAACAAAAGTGTGAATGACATCAAATTTTTTGCTGATCAATTATATTTATATATATATATATATATATAATATATATAAATTATCTCGGTGAAGAATCAAAATTGTATGCTAGATTTTGCTTATATTTTCTATTAAGATATGAATTGACCCCCCTGCCCTGACCAATACCTAAGAAGAAACTATTTTCAAAATTTTAAAAAAAAAAAAAAAAAAAAAAAAGGCCAAATTTTTCCGGAGAGGGTGTTCAATGCTGACAAGCTATATTAACCCCCACCCATAAGAGTTAAAAATAAAGAGTTCTAAGGGCTACATAAGGAGTTGTTTAAATTGAGAAATTTTAATATATTTAACCGAGTTAAATGCAGAGAACATAGAAGGAAGTCAAAATAAACTTTTAAACATAAAGTAATTCAATATAATATTCATCTGTTTCTTTGTTATTAAGACAAAATGTATTCTTTTCTGAATAGACAATCTAAAGTCAAGAGGACAATATTCTCCCACCCCCAGATGTACTTTGCTGGCTGGCAGAGGGGGGTTTAAAGAGGGGGGGGGCAGGACAAGCAGGTCTTCTCTAAGGGAGATTAACTTAAGTCCAAACATAAAATTGAACATCATTGAACGATGATGATTAGATTGTTGCCATGGATTGAAATTACAAATCAGAGTTAATCTCATTTCATCACTTGATTGACATGTTTAAGATTTTGCTTGTCATGACAATGAGGTTTTAAGGTTATCAACAAATGGGAACATCATCATCATCATCATCAGCAGCAGCAGCATCATCATCAATAGTGGTGATCTTTAGTCCATCTGGAGGAAAATCTCTTCACAACTATTGTACTAAGTTGTTGGTTGGTTATTAGGGTTTTACGGCATGTCAAACCATTTGGGTCATTTTATGCCAAAGATGTTTTTGTTTCATTCATTCTTGATGGGTACTAATCATCAGATAGAATTTTAAGGTTATCAACAGATAGGAATATAATCATTATTGTCATCCTCATCAATAGTGGTGTTCTTCAGTCCATCTGAAGGAAACTCTCTTCACAAATATTGTACTAGATTGGTTTGGTTTGGTTTTACGGCATATCAACCTCAGTGGGTCATTTAATGCCGATAAAGTTTTGAAATAAATCAATTCTTAATGGATAATACAATTTTTTTATAAATACATTTTTCTATTTAACCCATAGATGGGACCCTAACGGGTCAGAGTGGACCAGGGAGCAATGGTGATGAAGGGGTGCTCCACATTCCCCAAACCTCCAAAACTGGAACCTCACCATCAGATAGAGTTTAACGTCATTCCCAAGGACATGTAGACCCGCAGCCACTGCCTTCTAGCACCTATATGATAAAAGGGGTCGGGGCTTGCCATAATGGCAACAGGGTTGGGAAAATCATATAGGTTTTACAGCATGTCAAACCATTTGGGTCATTTTATGCCAAAGATGTTTTTGTTTCATTCATTCTTGATGGGTACTAATCATCAGATAGAATTTTAAGGTTATCAACAGATAGGAATATCATCATCATCATTGTCATCCTCATCAATAGTGGTGTTCTTCAGTCTATCTGAAGGAAACTCTCTTCACAAGTATTGTACTAGAGTGATTCAAAAGTTTTGCAATATTTTGTTAACAGGAGGCACAATTTCAGTTTATATAAAAAGTTATGAATAAATAAATAAAGTAAGTCATAATCATCTCCAAGGGTAAGTCAAAAGTTTTGCAATATTTTGCTAACATGACGGCACAACAAATTATATAAGCACCGCAAACTAACATGTACCAAAATATTGCAAAACTTTTGACTCACCCTTGGAGATGATTATGACTTGCTTTATTTATTTATTCATAAATTTTTATATAAACTGAAATTGTGCCTCCATGTTAACAAAATATTGCAATAGATGTTCAACACATTCATCTGTGTGACTTTCAAATCAAACATGGAGTGAAGCAATGTACAACATGTCAGCACACCAATTACCATGATACTACCTAACACAGCATATACCTTCCACGGCTTGAACTGCTTGTCACATGATATATGCGCCACAAAATAGTATATATCAAAATATTGCAAAACTTTTGACTCAGCCTAGTAGATGTTCAACAGAAACTGCTTGCAATATAAAACCAGCAGTAGGCCAGGGTAATGTAAATAAACAAGTCAACATTTGTTCCAATAAAATTCGTAAGAGAGAGACAAAGATGAGGAGGATTGCAAATGTTCTTCCGCAAATGATAACAAACAGTTGAAATCCATTATCGAAGCAGAAACAAAACAAAACAAAAAAAAAAACTTGAGATGTTGCAGAAGAAATATATATTAACCACTCAACAGTTATTCTACATCTTTGTCAAATTGGTTGTTTGGATTTTATGGCATGTCAACCCTTGTTGGATTATCTTATGCCAAAGACGTTTTGTTTTATTCATTCTTGATGGGTATTCAATTTTTAAACTCAATTTTTTTTTAAACAATTTTTTTAAACAAAAGGTTTGTAGGTTTGGTTTGGGTTAGTTGGATTTATGGCATGTCAACCCTTGTTGGGTTATTTTATGCCAAAGACGTTTTTTTATTCATTCTTGATGGGTTCAATATTTTAAACCTAATTTTTTTTTTAAACAAATTTTTTTAAACAAAAGGTTTGTAGGTTTGGTTTGTTTTTGGTTAGTTGTTTTTTTTGGCATGTCAACCCTTGTTGGGTTATTTTATGCTGAAGACATTTGTTTTATTCTTCTTCATGAATACTTAATTTTTTTAAAACTCATTTTTTCTATTTAACCCATAAATAGGACCCTAAGAGGTACTACCACTCTGGTCAGAGTGGACCTGGGAACAATGGTGAGTTTGAAAAAAAATTGTTTAAAAAAATGCTTAACCCCACCAAGAAGGAATAAAAAAAACATCTTTGGCATAAAATAACCCAACAAAGGTTGACATGCTGTAAAAATCCAACCAACCAACCAGAGTGGTAGTACCTGTTAAGGTCCAATCTGTCGGTTAAATAGAAAAAAATTTGTTTAAAAGAAATTGAATTTTTTTTTAAGAGTTGAATATCCATCAAGAATGAATAAAAACAAAACATCTTTAGCATAAAATAACCCAACAAGGGTTGACATGCTGTAAAATCCAACCAACCAAAAAGGATCCCAGCTTTCATCCCTCTACCCTCACACTTGTGTCACAGCCAGATTGGCCATGCTTTATAAAACAAACTAAAAGAGAAAAAGAAAAATTTTAATTTAAAACCTGGTGGAAGTTATTAGCAATATTCAGCTGCACAAATTATACAGTGTCATAAAGGAAGCTGTGGAGGTCCGTAGTTGTCAGAGTCTTTTCAAAGGAAATGGTCGTATTACTTCCAACCATTAGGAGAGCAGCCTAGTGAGTTGGTAAATTGTACAATCAGCTATAATGACGGTGGAACAGTCAAAGTAATTGCTTGATCATTTCTGATTCACTCTTTCGGTTTCGGATAAAGCACTTTTATGGCAGGAAACCTGAAATCATCGCACAGGACATCCTGTAGCCTGTCTGCTGCTTCTGGTGATTCTGTTGCCGCCGCTGCTGCTGCTGCTGAACAAATGGTCACCACAGAATTTGTAATCAAAACATTACCTGTATTTTTTCTGCTACCATTCTGCAATGATGCTGTTAGTATTTTAACTATTCACTTAGTATTGTCATTCAGACAATTATTTTTTCCCCACTAAAATTAGCTAAAAAAAAATGTCTCTTGGGTATTGTACGAGAAATTAAAATATCTGTGGGGGCATGTTATAAAGAAGGAAAACTGAATTCAGACTGATAAATTCTGCTTAAGAAATTGACCATGTGCTACATCCTGCCCATGCATAGGGGTTGGTATATATATATATATATATATATATATATATATATATATTTACCAACCCCTCCGCATGAGCAGGATGCGACACAAGGTCAATTTCTTAAGCGGACTTCAGCAGGTTTGAATTCAGAGTTTTCCTTCTCCTAGACCGGTTGCCTAACCAAGGTTAAAGAGCCCAGTCTGCACTACTATTTACCCATAGCTGGAGGAAGAATTGGATTTGAACTCGGGCTGACGAGTCTATTTCCGATGACTTTAACCATTACACCACGCGCTTCCTATATATACATATGTGTGTGTGTGTTATATTATGAAAAAATTGAAAAACACAAGTTCATAAACGAGTAATGTTTATTTTTCCTACGCTGCAGTGTTTCAATCCGTTTCAATAGATCTTCATCAGGGCTTTTGTTAGTTTGAGGAAAAAAATAAATGTATCACAGAAAATAAGAAATCTTTGAGACTCTTTTGTTTTATGGTCGGTCAGTCTATTTAAAGATGTTGATGAAAATGCGAGTATTCTTGGATTTTTTAAACGTAAACAGAATGCCGAAACAGAACGGGTGTCATAGATTTCAAAAATGTGATATATATGTGTGTGTGTGTGTGTGTGTGTAAATATTAAGATTAAAGAGACCAGTCTGCCCTACTATTTACTCATACCTGGAGGGAGAATAGTTTCCTTTGGGCATTAGCGCAATGTGAAATTCAAAAAGCCTCATCCAGAATTTGACCTCTGTTCACCGTGTCCATTTTAAATAATGATAACCATTACTTTGGTTATGGTTTGGTTTCATTGTATTTTTTAATGGCATATCAACCTTTGTGGGTTATTTAATGTCGAAGCCACTCTTGTAGAAGAATAGTAGCAGTACTATTTAACTCATAGCTAGCAGGATAAGAAGGTTCATATCTTTCCTACGGTATAATTAGTGAACTTAATACATAATGGACACAATACATCACATAATAAACATAATAGCACAAAGGGAGTTTGAATTTGCATACTACAATGTCAATGTCCAGCATATTAACCACTATGCCAAAGGGACTCCTAACCCCCTGAAAATTGTTACCCATGAGAAGAAAGCATTGGTTGTAAAATAAAGGGTGTGAAATTTTAATTGGTCTTTCAACAAGGCCATGTCAAAGGCCACATTTGATGTTTTAGAAGAGGTTACATGCCACCTTAAGGCTGAATGTTCTCTGCACCCTTGCTTACCCAATGTGAAGAAAACATTGGTTGTAAAATAAAGAGTGTGAAATTTTAATTGGTCTTTCAACAAGGCCATGTCAAAGGCCACACTTGATGTTTTAGATGCAACCTTATGGCTGAAGGTTCTCTGCACCTTTGCTTTAATTGGTAGTTTGGAGATTGGTACTGACAGATGCTTTTAGTGATTTAAGTAAGCGTAAAGATAACAAAGAATTCTACTTACTCTCTCTCTCTCTCTCTCTTGCTTACTCTCTCTCTCTCTCTCTCGCTTGCTTGCTTACTCTCTCTCTCTCTCTCTTTTGCTTACTCTCTCTCTCTCGCTTACTCTCTCTCTTTCTCTTGCTTACTCTCTCTCTTCTCTGGCTTACTCTCTCTCTGGCTTACTCTCTCTCTCTCTTGCTTACTCTCTCTCTCTCTGGCTTACTCTCTCTCTCTTCTCTCTCTCTCTCTTCTCTCTCTTCTGCTTACTCTCTCTCTCTCTCTCGTTTCTCTCTCTCTCTCTCGTTTACTCTCTCTCTCTCTCTCGCTTACACTCTCTCTTCTCTCTCTCGCTTACACTCTCTTTTCTCTGCTTACTCTCTCCATTGCTTACTCTCTCTCTCTCTCTCTCCATTGCTTACTCTCTCTCTCTCTCTCCATTGCTTACTCTCTCTCTCCATTGCTTACTCTCTCTCTCTCTCTCTCCATTGCTTACTCTCTCTCTCTCTCTGTTGGGTGAGCTCCAGTTATTAACACTTGCATTTACCATTTTATTTTTTAAGCATCTTGCCCATGTGCACTGATGCTACACACGTGCAATTAAACTAAAGTATGCTTCAAAGGCAAAAACCACACCATAAGCAATGTGCGATCAATGAGTTCTCTATATGCTATATCATGTCATTGCCAGTAGAACCACTTGTACCTGTCATAGATAAGAAGAATAAGTAATGTGTGTAAGGTAGGGGGGTGTGATGGTGGTGGTGGTGTTGGCCAAAATGTTCTGTTTTTATAATTAAATGGCATTTAGCTCTAATAATCATCATTCAAAAAGATTGTTTGATCATATTGTGACAGATGTCATATTGGCATCCAGTGTTTAAAATTTTTTGTCTAAATTGGAATAATTATATATATATATATAAAATACCACTGTGTTAACACTATGTCACTTGATCAGTTACAAATATGTCAATTTATGTAGTATAATTAGGAGAGTGCTCAATTTCTGTGATAGAGTATTTATAATATATATAAATATATATATATATATATATATATATATATATATATTTATCTATTAAGCATCCATGTAATTAAATATATATACAAAATGTAATACATATTTATTTGTTATATATATATATACATACATATATATATACACTAGACAAAATGTAACCTGAAATACTGTATGTATTGGCTTACTACTGTCTCATCAAGTGTGTTAGTGTTAACCATACACATTGGTGATTTCTGAGATATATATATATATATATATATATATATATTTGTTCTGATAAAAATCTTATTATGATTTGATCGTTTTTGTTTGTTAGTGTTATATAAGTAAAGTAAAGTCGTCGGGGCGGCCTAAAGTCGGTATCAGCCAGTCAGCAAGGGAGTCTATCCCCTTTTCAATAGCGCTAGACCAAGGAGATTGTTTTGGCGTCTGATGTGGAGCGCCACACCTACCATCAGCTCCTTACTTTACCGCACAGATCCCTGTGCTACTCATAATACTGAGTTGGCGAGGACCGGTATCGAACTAGGAACCTTGTGGTTTCTAGCCGAACGCTCTACCGACTGAGCTAACAGCCTATATACATAGAACTTTACTAACATATAGATAATGTATGTTACATACATATATATATGTGTGTGTGTGTGTGTATGTACATATTTTTGTAAATCGTTATGTGCATTTGTACATGTCTATTAAAATAACCTAATCTATTTGTTCTTGTGTACACTGATAATATCCACATGTCCACCACATAAAGTGATCATGTAATCTGGAGGTTAGGGCAATTAACCTGCAATTTATTTCTTGACAAGAGACTAATGCTTACCATAACCTTTTTTTATCATATAAAACACCTAATGAAAACATTTAATGGATGACTTGACAGCAGAAAAAACATTCAGCTGGAAAATTCATGGCCTAAAAAAAAAAAAAAAAAAAAAAAGAGGGGGGGGGGAGAAAAAAGAAGAAAAAAGAAAAAGAAAAAACAACCAACTAACTAAAGATAATGAAAATATTTTTAGATATGTTTCATTAAGAAATTTCTAAATTAGCCGAATCTTCAAAGGCAACTTATAGAGCGTGCAGGGGCAACCAATCCCAATCTCCCTATACAACCCCCCCCTACTATCCAACTACAAAACTTCTCGGGGTTGGGAGATGTTAAAGTGTGACACACGGACAAGACCAGGTGTTGGATTATTCTGGTACATAAGCCGTGTTGCAATCCACCACTTAAATTTATAGACTAAGCGAGGTCATGTGATTTAAACCTCAACCAATCAACAGCCCGAATATGTGGTTGGTTAACTATTTAATTGGCTGATATTGACAGATGTCCATTTGCACTCATTGACAAATGATCTGCAAGACTAAGGAGCACCAAGGAACAACCAAAGGATCATACCCAATATTAAGGAACACTAAGGAGCAACCAAAGGATTCTTCATTAAGGAACTACACTTTGCTTAACACAAAGTATCTCCGCTGGACAACACTCTTGCTTGAAGCCTAAGGATGGACACAAAAATCGTAACACCAGGACCCAACACCAACCCTTGTATCATTCAAGGAAGCTACCAGCTACAGCTGGGCTTAAATGTTTTGTTATATTTATGCCTGATGGGTATTAAAATTTTTTTTTTTTAAACACATTTTTGTTCCTATGTAATCCATAGATGGTACTCTAACAGGTACTACCACTCTGGTAGAGAGTGGACCTGGGAGTAATGGCAATGAGAAGACACTTCACAAAGCTCCAGAATTGGAAAATTCATATTGGAGCAACGCAAGGTCTTTGAAGATTTCATGATCACAAATTGTCCTTCCAAAATAGAATATGGAGACCTTTAGATGATGATTTACTGTATTCTGCCACTGTGGTAGTTTGGAACTACAGCAGCATTCAGTCCTTTCTTATTTAAAGCCACTCTATCCTATCCTTTGCAAGGGTCCATGGCTCCCTCAGTCACTTGCCACATCTTAGGGCTTGCATTTTGATGATTTAATGTATTCTGTCACTGTACATCCTACAGCAGCATTCAGTCCTTTCTTATTTAAAGCCATTCTAGCCTTTCCTTTGGCAGGGTCCTTTGCTCCCTCATGTGTTTACGGCTCCCAGTGCTGCATTTTGGAGGTCTGCATGCAGCTTATCAAGCAAGTTTGTATGGTGGCAACACCTTAAATCTAGGTCGTTGTTTGACCCCAGCAAATTCCAAGGATGTGTGTGTAGTTGCTTCTTTGGGCATCCATAGCACATGACCAAACATTGAAATCTCTGAAACTTTCATAATTCTTATATATATATATATTCCCATGTAAAAAAACAAATTGATTAAAATATTAGATGTTCCTTGTCTATCATATTCCATCAGACTTTTTTGCATACACACACACATATATAAATACTTGTGATCCGTAATTGTACAACTGTTATCATCTTGCAACACTCTGTGCTTAAAAATGAGACTGTCCAAGATGAAATGTAAAAAAGCAAATCCTGATAATCTAGTGTTGCTTATCCACCAAATTCTTATTTCTTATGAGTGTCATCATCTCAGCTAAATAATGGACAATTCTGTTTTTATAAAAGAAAGGGAAGAAAAAGGACATACTACATAGAAAAAATATTATAATAAGAAAGAAAGAGAGAGAGGTGAGCGTGCAGAAGTGATGACGCTAATCAGTTTCAATCAAGCGTAATGTAAAGGAGGAAAGAAAAAAAAGTGTGAGAAAGTTAAATCAAGATTATCATACTTTTTACACATTAAGCTATTTGCAATAGCTCTTAAGTAGACATATCAAATGTTGTAATAATTAGATTATCATACCGTGGTATATTTACAGATTCTGCAAGTCAAGATTATTATACTTTTTACATATTGAACTATTTAGAAATAGCTCTAAAGTAAACATATCAAATGTTGTAATAATTAGATTATCATACTGTGGTATATCCACAGGTCCTGCTAGTACTTATTAATATGCAAAAGATAAAATTGTCAAAAAAGTATATCTAAAAAAACATTTAAATGAGAATAAAAAAAAAAAAAAAGAAAAAAAAGAAAGGTGTCTTACCTGAGGAGTAAATAATTCTTCATATGTAGGATTATGTTTCACCTCTTTTGTGCTGGGATCAATTGGTTTTAAGGTATTTGTATCATGCTGGAATAAAAAAGGAAATAAGAAAAAAATATTAGTTTTCAAATCAGTGAAGAATTTAACTGAAATCAGGTTTAAAACTTTCAATACCAAACAAATTCCCTTGGCTCCTTGTGGAGCAGACTCACTATCAGTGATAGGTCTGCAGTTACAATAGCAAATGGTTTTACAGGACAAATGTGTTAACTTTATGTACACACTGTCTTTCTTGTGTTACATAATTATTGGATCCCTAATGCTTTTATAAGGTATTGTAGAAATCATAATGGCGATTAGTATAGCTGATGGCCTTGAGAGTGAGTGACAGTGTTTGACCTCACTCTGATCTTGCGTTCTGGGGATGAATCGTGAGAACCGGAACCCCAATAGAAGGCCCTCTTCCGGTTTAAGGATACTAAGTAAGTTAGAGTCAGTTAGAACTTAGAAGCCGAGCTAGCAACATGTAAGCCTCATCTGCGCAGATTGTCTGGGTGGGGATTTGGAATAAAGTAACATCAACATAAATCGAAGTCTTGTGTTTATTACTAAAAACTAACAATGACACAGGGCTTCTGATAAGGAATGATCCCCAACAGAAACCAGACCCGGAATCCTCAATAGAAGACCAGACGAGACCTTAGAAGATATACCAGACCAAGATAGATGATAGACGATCAGAAGCAAAGCCGGCTAGAAGAATAGACGACAGAGTAAGAAGTAAGAAAGGTATATAACGTTATATAGATTTGCTTTGTGAAAAGACCAGTATATAACACTTGTAGATTGGTTGCAACTGAAGACTAGACAGCCTTGATATAAGTACCATAATTATATATAAGTAAAAGTAAAGTAAAGTTGTCGGGGCGCCTAATGTCAGTATCAGCCAGACAGCGAGGGAGTCTATCCCCATTTCACTAGCGCTAGACCAAGGAGATTGTTTTTTGCATCTGAGGTGGAGCGCCACACCTACCATCAGCTCCTCACTTTACCACACAGATCCTGTGCTACTCATACACTGAGTTGGCTAGGGCCGGTATCGAACCAAGAACCTTGTGATTCCTAGCTGAACACTCTACCAACTGAGCTAAACCGGCCCTTAATATTATATATACTAGCAATTATATGCACTCCCTGCTGGGTGCAAGTATTTAAGTATTAATGTAATAAAATATTAGATTGAACTAGAAAGGGTAATGAAACTAAATAAAAATGCAGGTAAAAAGATTTGAAACAGTGGGGGGCTATAATTGGACAATAGAACAACTGTAACTTACTCTTCCATCACTCCTGTCTTTCATTGATAAATTTTCCTAATTTAACTATTCAGTTTTTTTCAGTTTGCTGATAGTACCTGCTATTGCTTAAGTGGTCACTCATCTAAGTATTGAATAGGCTCATTGTTGCTTAACTTCAGTGATCTAGCGGGAACCAGTGCTTTCAATGTAACTTGACCATAGGCCTTGTTTAAAGTGTATCTTAATTAGAAGAAAAAAAAAAAGGAAAAAAAAAAAAAAGGACTGGTAGAGTATTTAAAGTGAGGTTGATCCTTACTGAGTGAACTAGAAATGTGGCCATTTGCCAAATAGAGCCCAGTGTAACAAATACCTATAACTATGTAAAGACACAAACACACGTGTGTGTGTGTGTGTGTGTGTGTGTGTGTCTTTATTTACATAATAAAAATAGCACTTGGAGAACATTTATTTCGGCATTTGTTTATGGCTTGAAACAATTACATTCACTCTTTCTCTCTCTCATGTGTGTGTGTGTGTGTATGTGTGTGTGTATATATATATATATATATAAGAGAGAGAGAGAAATAAAGAGAGAGAGAAATAAAGAGAGAGAGAGAGGGGTGAGAGAGAGAGAGAGAGAGAAAGAAATAGAGAGAGAGAAATAGAGAGAGAGAAAGAAAGAGAAAGAAAGAGAGAGAGAAAGAAAGAGAGAGAGAGAAAGAAAGAGAGAGAGAGAAAGAAAGAGAGAGAGAGAAAGAAAGAGAGAGAGAGAGAGAGAGAAAAGAAAGAGAGAGAGAAAGAAAGAGAGAGAGAGAGAAAGAGAGAGAGAGAGAGAGAGGGGGAGAGAGAGGGAGAGGAGAGAGAGGGAGAGAGAGAGAGTGAGAGAGAGAGAGTGGAGAGAGGGGGGAGTAATTGTTTTATGGCAAATTGCTCTTTACTTCTTAAATGGCAAATGTATATTCAACCCATAAACACATGCCGAAATAAAATGTTCTTCAAGTGCTATTTGAACCTGCAGACAACTATAGCAGAGTCCTGTGTTTATCCTTTTCTATGATAAATGTTTTAACCACTCAACCATGTTTTGGTTTTTATCTTGAATGTTATTTCTGTAGACTTTTCGAGCAATATCTTTTGCACGACAGAAGAAAGAGAAGTGAGTCTTTGTGGAGAGCCAAACGAGAAGAGCATACCATACAGACATTACTGCAAAACAGCTATTTTTATAAGCTTCTGGGTAACAAGGAGGCACACCCTTGATTCTAATACTGGTTCTTATTCCAGCAGACGATATCAAAAAAAAGTGAGGAAGTGTGTGGAGCAGGCTCAGCTGAAATTTAATGCCAAATTTGTTCCTCAAACTCAAAGGGGGGTGAAGAGGAGAAAAGAAGACTTCTCAAATACATAGTAGACGAGTTTAATGACCAGGTGTTGGTTGGTTGGATTTTATGGCATATCAACCCTTGTTGGGTTATTTTATACCTAAGACGTTCTGTTTTACTCAATTCTTTTTTAAACTAATCTTTAAAAATACATTTTTCTTCAAATTCATTTTTTTTCTATTTAACCCATAGATGGGACCCTAACAGGTACTACCACTTCAGATCAAAGTGGACATGGGAGTAATGGTGATGAAGGGTTTGGTTTGGTTTATTTTATGGCATATCAACCTCGGAGGGTCATTTAATGCCGACAAAATTTTTAAATAAAATTCTTAATGGACACTCAATCTTTTTTATAAACTCATGTTTTCCTATTTAACCCATAGATGGGATCCTAACAGGTACTACCACTCCGGGTCAGAATGGACCAGGGAGCAATGGTGATGAATGGGGTGCTTCACATTCCCCAAACCTCAAAAACTGGAACCTCACCATCAGATAGAGTTTAATGTCATACCCAGGACATAGACCCTCAGCCACCACTTTCTTTCAGATATATGATTTTTGTGAAATTCAACCAGCCTTGTTTAGGATTTGAACTTGTTTTGTCAACTCCATTGTCAATGATGATAACCATTACACCATGATTGAATAAGTATGTAGAGCATTCTTTTTCTTTTCGTATGTTAAATAAATGAAGTGTAACAGGTATTTGCCTCATACCCCACTTGTATGGGCTGGGCACAAGGCCTCGTTTTAACGTGGGCCCACCCACAAGCCAAACCTCATGGTGGGGAAAGAACCAAAATTGCGTCAATTCCCTCGGCATTCCCCTTCAAGGGGTGCGCCTCAGGTGCTGGGCAATAAACCCAGCCCTGCTCCCAAAGGGGCAGGTATTGCCTGGGGGGACAGCCCCCTGGGATCGACGCTATTAACTTGTAAAGATCCAAGGCCGAAGCCAATGGACCCCAACCCCGTTAGGTGGGTCTACATAATTGAAGTGTAACATGTCTGTGTAAAATTCTGTTTTAACCTAAGGAAAAATGTTCATGGAGGCTTTTCTAATAGATTTTATTCGTTTTGTTTTATTTACGGCATATCAACCTCAGCGGGTCATTTAATGCTGACAAAATTATATAGTTTCAAGTAATTATTTCAATGTAATAATGCTAGATATTCCCAGGCATGGACTAAAAATGAGAACAGTCTACAAAAGTTTCCAGATGTTTGAATAAATGGTAGTTGGTGGGTGAGAGATCAGAAGAATTTGTGGCAAAGTGTTATATCCCAAAAGTCAGGAATCTTCTGCAGTGTCATCCTGGCATTGGCATGAAGCAAAATTATGAGCAAGTTTGAACTAAAGGAAATGTATCACTTCTTTTTTCCTGTTCATGATTAGGGAAATATAGATATTTACCAAACGAGCAGGATGTGACACAAGGTCAATTTCTTAAACAGTTGATTGTCACTTAAAACTGTATTATGATTCTAATAAAAAGTTAAGTTCAGAATTCTTTAAAGGTTACGGAGTACAACAAAAAGCACCTGAAGAAGGCTGGTGAGTACATCATCCGAAATTTGAGTGAAGCAGTTTGCAATATGTGGGTGCGTAATTTTGTGAAATGCAATCAGCCTTGTTTAAGATGATAACCATTACACCATGATCAAATAAGTATGCAGAGCATTCTTTTTCTTTTTTTCCCCATATGTTAAACAAGTGAAGTGTAACTTGTCTGTGTGAAATTCTGTTTTAACTAAAGGAAAATGTTCATGGAGGCTTGTTCTAATATTGTAACTTGCCAACACAGAGACAATTGTTTGAGTTTGTATACAATTGTTATGAATGATCAGAGATGCTGATAGGTATGCATCCTGCATCCCTGACAAAAAAGA